>JAFEVB010000036.1:0-1200000 GCA_032629725.1 Gremmenia infestans | reverse complement strand
TCTTTCTATCTTAGAGCGGATTTGGTTGCCTAAAAGATGTTTTGAGCTTTTTCGGTGAGATGGTCAACATGTGGAAAACCCGCTCGGTGAGATGGTGAGGCGTCCTGCAAGGCGACCACCACGTCGCAGCACAGCCTCCGCCAAATCGCTATATTCAATGCACGAATGAAACATCGTGGCACCATAAACGTGTAACCCTCTCGATTGGTAATGCTTTGCGATGATTGGACTAGCACAGATAAGTTGAGTGTGATTTGGATTATCCCCACGCTTCTCGTTGAAGCCATACTCCTACCCTATTATATAGCTCGCTGACGAATTCAACTCTAGCCGTCTCTTGGCTTCCACTCATCGTAATATGTGTAAATGCATGATGTTTAGCTCTTGCACACTCCCATTTGATTCCACCCTGCCTCCATCCATTCTGCTCGAGCTCTCTTTCCCATTGGATGTCAGCCAGAGCCTCCGCCATTTGATTTGCTTCGTGGCAGAGCATATCGTATTCAGCTCCCACTAGATATACACTGGCAGGAAAGTTCTCTCGTTGCGCATAAATTGGAGACAGTATGGGGTCCTTCCTGTTGGTACCATATGGAACATAGGCCCGCGCCAGGAAATTCACACTTGACTTGAGTATATCTTTTCCGGCTTCTTTCGGCCGATGACTGAGCTTATCTTCTAAGCTCTCAGCGAGATCCAATCCGGGATAGAATCCAACTAGAGCATGTATTCGATCTCTGATGAGTTTATTCTGACAGGCTGCAAATGCGAGGTTGCCTCCCGAGGAGAACCCTCCCATCGCGACCCTACTGCTATCGATTTCCAACGACTCATCTGTCAGTACAGCGTCCGTAATAGCTACCACGTCGTTAACGGCATATGGAAATTTGTAAGACGGCGATTTTCGATAATTCACTGAGACCACGATTGAGTTGAAAGTTTGGGCAAGGAACGAACAGAACTCGTCATCTGTCTCCGGATCTGCAACCGCCCACCCACCTCCGTGAAGATCAAGGTAAAGTGGCAGCCTTTTATTTTCAGATCCTCGCGGGCGGAATATCCGATTTTTGAGGAGGGGTCGAATGGGATATGCCTTCACCTCGGGTTTCAGCAAATGTTTTGGTCTTCGTGTAAAAATTCGATGAAGTCGTGAGCCGAACGCGGTTGCTGCTTTGAGCGACCATATGCCAATAAAATCAGCAATCCGTAGATAGTAGGCGGGGGGTAACAATATAAGTTCCTGTTCTTCCACAGCCGTGGTCGTCGAAACCGTTGAGAGGCTCATTGCGGACTGCGGATGACGTTTCTTGACGGTACACTTCTCTCGGAATGGCAGTCATAGAATATGGGCTCTTTTTTGCACTGTTCTGGCTTCATGTAAGCACAGTTATCCTTTCATTAAGTACCATTTGCAGGCCCAGGGAGCTTGGCATGTTTGCTATGCCACAAGCCTTTCATCAGAAACAATTAGCTTGAGCTTGTAGTCTCTACTACTCAGCCCAGGTAATTTAAAGTCAAGGTTGACTTTTGTGGCAAGATGAAGTTTAGTGAGTGACCTTGAGGAGAACGTACAGATACTGGTAGAGAGTTTCATCTCATCCCAAGTTGGGAGGGAAACGACGGTCACGTGTACAGTACTCGTACACCCCACGTCCCCAGGCCGCAATTCCGCAGCACCTCAGCCCCAACTTTCTTCTTCGATGCCGTCCCAGTCAGCGTTCCATTATAGGGTTTGCCTTGGCAGGCAACAGTACATGAGGCGCAAATGCTTCTCTTGTTAGGGCCCAATGGCCAACACTACGTGGGTAGACCTCAAGGTTTGCCACACCATTTATGCCGCTTCGAGCTGGGATGATCAGTCTTGTTGGACGTATCAAACACGCCTATACAGGTGAGTGTTTCTAGCTATAGCCAGGCATGACCGAAAAAAAAACCGAGGAGGCTCTGTTCTCTTGGTAAGACGTGTGCGGATAAAGACCCACCGTCTTCTGCCTCAGCCTGCTCAAAAGGTCTGTCACTCTAAAATGCCTTCTCGATCAGCAGTTGTTGTGCGAAATCTACCCCGCCAAACCACGGAAGTGGATGTCAAGAGATTCTTTGATACGAGACTCAGGAACTCCGATGCTAAAGTTTTCCCCCTCCTCCAGGATACTCAGCATGGAGCTGGAACTCATATGTGCACAACAGTGACACTGAAATCCAACTGGAAGAAGCGTGCCCTGAAGCTGAACTCAGAAAAGTTCATTCCTGCGCAGGGAGATGAGATGACCGATATCCAAATAGATGCCACCAATATTGGTCCGATAACATTAGCAGAACATAACAATCCACAATTTGAGTAGGCGGCTCAAGATCATACCCCTTGGAGGGGCACGCGCTAACCGGCGTTCTATAGTGCTTACTTCGTCCATGGCATTGAGGGAGATGCCTTTACTTCTTGGGTGTATCACGACACAGGTCATATGTGGCCGAGAGACTCCTTCCCCCAACACTGCCTCAACTTAGGCGTTCGCGGGCGATTTTCAACCTTAGGTTACGACGCAAAGGTGCTGAGCAGTGGAGAGCCCAGGACTGTCCAAGGAGCTGCGGAATCCCTGCTTACTTACATCAAAGCAGATCGTCCGGAGGTAAGCCTGTTCCAGGGTAAAGACCGAAATATTTCATACTGTATCTAACTCATCATAAAGGGTTGCCAACGGCCGATATTTTTCATTTGTCACAGCTATGGAGGTATAGCAATAGCGCAGGTTGGTCTACGACTCTACATGTATCATTATGAGAGCAGTCTGACGAAAAGCATTAGGCTCTGATCTTGGCCTTTACTAAGCCTGCGATCAAGGAAGAATATCAGTTCATTCAACACATGGTTCATGGGGTAGCCTTCTTTGGGACCCCATTCCAAGGTAGCGATAATGCTGATTGGATGAGCCCGGTTGCAACTATCGTGGGCACCTTTACCAACAGGAACTCGAGCTATCTATCCGAGATGAGAACCAACTCAAAGAACCTCCCCAATCTTACTATGGCTTACAACCGGATCAAGACTGAAGAAAATATTGAAACGTTGGTGTTCATTGAGAAGAGAAACGATGGCCCATCGAGAGTTGTCTGTTGCCTTTCCCCCCGCCATCATTGACCGGGCACTGATACGTATTTGTAGACAACGTGAGAGTCAGCAATACTGCCATTTGAGACAGACATCGCCCCCATCGAGATCGATGCAAACCACATCAACATGGTGAAGTTTGCCAGCGCAACAGAAGCACGAATCCCAGCAACCACCATCGCAAACATGATCAAAAGGAAATTGGGGCTTCCGATCTTACCTACGTCGTCTGTACAGCCAGCAGTTTCGGATATCGGAATTCTTTCTCTGCCAGGCTTGGATCAAGCTAGCGCCAATAATGATGAGAATTCTGGTTTCAATCAGTTGAGTCAATTTGATACCGTCTTCGTTGTCGACGATACTGGGTCAATGCAACTAGCAGCCAACTCGGAAGAGACATACACCCCCCAGACCAAAAGCCGATGGGACGTTCTTACCAGAGCTCTGCAGTACATTGCAAACATTGCAACCATGCATGATTCGGATGGTCTCGATGTTCACTTCCTCATCAGCACTAAATTGAACCGCAAAAATGTCCGAAGTGGAGAAGAAGTACTTGATCTGTTAAAGCAGGTTACTCTGGAGAAGTCTGTTGGGGGAACATTTATGAATCCTCCACTTGCAGAGATACTGAGTCCACATGTTATCATGTACCAACAACATGTCAACCGCAAACTCGCGGGACAGCAGTCCGCTCCACCAAAGCCACTCAATATCATCGTCTTGACCGACGGTAAAGCAGACGACGAGAAAGCATTAAAAAGGCTATTGGTAAAGACAGCTAAGAAGCTGGACGAAATGTACGCCCCGGATTCGCAAATAGGAATTCAGTTCCTCCAGGTTGGGGATGACAAGGATGCAGCAGTGTTCCTCAAAATTCTCGACAACGAGCTTGAAGATACGTACGAGATTCGAGATGTAAGGATAACCTACTTCGACTATATTTCCAAATTAACGTAATGAAATAGTTCATCGACACGAAAACATTCACCGATCGGGATGAAAGCACAGATTTCACTCAAACGCTGCGAGAGATTTTGCTTGGAGCTGTCAACAGAAGCCTTGACGACTGAAACATCCCCAGGCACCGGCAGTTAGCACTGTCATCAATGTACTAAGGTTTATATAACCTCTATTCAGTTGTTATCTTCGTTTGGCAATTTGGTATCGGCGTTAATACAGCGTCACAAAAGTAAGTATACAGGAGGTCTAGTCCGACCGGGTCGGAGTAAAGTGGTTATTTACAAGGACAGACAGGGATATGTAAAGAGTATTGTGACTAGATTAACTGCCATGGAGTCTATAAATCTACACTACCTATAATTAAAACACGTTCCCATTCAGAGCTTTGCTAGCCTTGGTATCAATTGCTCGGCACTGTAAATTGCTGTGATCATTACTTTAGTGATGTGATCGTGGGGATGTTCTGATAGACTAAAAGTAGTACTGAGATAAAATATGTCAAGAAAGATTCGAAGGTTGCAAGAACTAAGCAGAAGTATTTACTTGGGCACTTCACATTTTTACGCTATGTAGACGGCCGCAGACGCAGGCTCGGCAGGTCTGCAAGGGGTGCTCGCTAGAAGATAGGGGTGACTGCGCTAATTTGGCGAATTTTGTTATAGCACATTTCACATTCTAGCGGTCGCCTATTCCTCCTTCAACCTTCGCAAGCCATCTTCTTTGTGCCTAAAAACCATAAATAGTCACTTTGCAAATGTTCATATTAAAGCAAAACCAAACACTTCTTCGCCATCATGATCATTTCATGAAAATGCGTGTCACTTGCTTGACTTCCAGATCCTAAGAACGACTCTGTGGCGGCAATGTCGTCGTGATTATGCTTTTATTGCTCCCAGATGGCCCATTGGGTATGACATGAATGTGCGTTTCGGAATTGACAACGAACTACTATTGACTGACTGGAAACAAACATACGACGAAACGATTTGAGACGAATGTAGTCCAAGCACTGAATATATAGCAAAGAGGAGGAGCATAGAGGGACATTGAGGTCCCCAATCACATAACACACATAGCTTCCGTGTAAACTTGTATCACCCCCAGACTCCCAGTGCCTTGTCAGCATCCCATTGACATATAGCTGACAGGCATAGAGTGGGGTCAAACGGGGATTTTATACCTGAAGTTGGAGTGACACATGAAATCAAAAAGGGAAAGGGCAGGGGTAAATATGGAGTCGTGCAACTATATAACGCCGGTACGTACTTGGAATGTGAGGACACGTGGAAACCGGTGCTTCAACCAAGGCCAGGGAAAGAACTCCTGCTCAAGAACTTCCATAAGTTGTTAAATTCCCCATATCCGCCTTTGCGTCAAGGTGCTTCGTGTAATGGGAAGTCGAGTCTTGTCAGTATATGCTTTATTCAGAAACCTCAACTAATTCCATCTAGGCAAAGCCAGTCGGCTCTGTCTCTTGCGTAAGCCGCATTATGTATTCTAAGGATGAACTAATTCGCTGACTTAAAGCTACTTCAATTCAATAGACATCACAACTCCAAACAACAATAAAACTACCATTTCAAGCTTTTCGCTCTCGCACAAATACCAACATGTATTCATTCGCTGTCATCATCATCACAATTGCCATGACCCTTGCTGCAGTCGCATCAGGGTTGTACAGTGTCTAGGTTGTACAGTAGACACCTAATATCGGTACGCTAAATTCAATTTACAAAAGCCAGTGAACGAATGAGTTACTAAATTGACAGTAAACGACCCTTTGACCGACTGATAACACCTTCGATTCAGAGAAAGATTGAGCCACCATCTATAGTTTTACTCTTAGCATCCCGCACAGAAACGTAAATCGCAGAACCCCGCTCTTCTAATCACTTGACAACTAGTACTTGATCTGTAGTAGCAAGACTGGTAATAGCGCGTACACATCGTAACCTCTACAGCCTGATCCCAAGTTTATACACCTCGCTAGCAGTAGTCTGTCCTCTCACAAGCAATTCATTTAAGTTATAACAGCTGATTGTTTGACCTGAATCCTCACTTTCACGAATTCTATTTCTGGTTTCTGCTCGGAAAGGTGAGCAGGGCTGTTTTATTAGAAATATTGGGTGGCTTAAGTTGAGCAAGGGTAAGGCGAAGGTGAGTAAGGTGAGGCAAAGGTGGAAAGGGGTAAGGTTCAACTTTAGCGAGGGTGGAGACTTCTTACACTAGCGCAACTTTTAGTTACACTGGTTCAACTATACTTCGTAAGCTCTGCACACCACTCCACGCCAAACTTTTGATTCAGACACATACATTCGACACTTCCCCGAGAACACCAATATACACTTTGAATCAGAGATTATTGGAAACACCAGATTTTTTGCTCAATTTTGCAACATGGAAATAAATAATCTGAGCCTCGGAATGTTCTCCCTTCTTCCAGCAGAGGTCCGGATAATGATATGGAGGCACTTCTCACACCAGCTGCATGTCGGCCGATCGCTGCCCAGGAAACCAAATTACCTCTCACGAGACCAGGAAATCCTCCTTACAAGCCGCAAAATCTACGCAGAAGTAGCCGCCGAAGTACCTTCTAGTTACAATGACAACACGATCATAATATCTGTCAGACCAGAATATCGATACAAATCGTAGTTAAAAGCAAAAAAACACTAAAGGAGTGCAATGGGATCTAGAGGACCTACCAGACGCCATCTCCAGGGGCTTCTGCAATCTCCCTTGGCATAACCTGAACTTTCAAATTTGGATCTGGGCTCCGCATAGAAAAGATAGTGCCCAAATCATCTGTCTTTACAAGAAAGTTCGAGCCCTTGTTGAGATACTCAAGGGTGCGAAGGGATTTCGGTCTCTCTGGGTGGTTTTCGGGCATACGAAGAACACGAGCTGGTTCGACGATACCCAGCCTCAGTGTTCGATCGAAAACATGGCCGATTTGCTGCCATGGGGAGAAATCCCAGGGGCAAAATGGGACTACGAGTTTATCTTCCCGCTATTCCTACAAATCCGGAACGTGAATATGGCTAGAATGTATTCTACGGAGATATTCGAAGGGAAACGGGAGAACCTGATGATGAGCGAGAAATTTATGAAAGCACAAAGGATCATGAGGAAATCAACTTTTGAATCGCGGGCAGAGCCAGATTGGTATCACAGTAAACAAATCGAGAAGCGCCTTGACCTCCTCTTCATAATCGTAGAGCGCATCTTGGATCTCTTACCGTCGAAACAGCAAATATGCTCCGCCTGGACCGTTTCAGCTCTTGGTACACAGACAAGCTGCATGGCAACTCGCCTTACGAGAATGAACTCAAGAAAGTGTTACTCGATGGCATGTATGGACACAATAAACTCAAACCAATGAATGACCGGTACCGGATCATGAGGGCGCACAACCCATTATCGCTTGCATATCGAACCGCTTTCCCGGAGACCTTCGATTCAATCAAGCACCCGGATATCGATGCGAGAGGTTGGAATCGAGACGCATGGCATTGTGTTTATAGACACGGGATTCCACCTCTGAACGGCAAGAAGACTGACAAGAGGTATCGGAAATGGAGCATGGAATACGACGCTCCAGAAAAAGGCGGGGAGTTCGTGAAGTTGCAGAGTTATTTTTCTTTGCTTATTGCAAGAAACCCGGTGCTCGATTCCTGAAGACATTGAATGTCTTGATTTCCTTGATTGAGTACTAACTTGGGTGGAATTGAGAAATATATTACAATTCAACCAGACCCACCATTACCCCTTAATCTCCCAACCATCACCAACACTCTCCTTCAGAAGCAGCTGGAGTCTCAAATAGGAAATTTTGAAACTATTCCCCCTCAACTCACTGTTCCTAGACGCGTCGTCACTGGGAATGAACATTATTCACCCCAGCCAGCTTGCTTTAGATGTAAATAATCACACATGACTTGACACTAAGGTATTCATCGGATTTAGAAGCAACTGAAAAGATCCTTGACAGCATAGCAACTCCTAGCGCCTTAACCCGAACAGCTTCTTCGCATTCCCTGCATAAACTTCCTTGATGGTGTCCTCTCTCCATATCTCTTCTGCTCCCTCGTTCATCTTCTGTATCAATGTCTTCACCAAAGCCGGTGGCGTCCAGCAGTAGTCACTCCCATATACCAGCCTCTCCGGTCCTACAATCCTTAACAAAGCATGAATCATGTCCGGCCACGGAAGACCAGCGAGATCGAAATGAAATCTCTCTCTGAGGAGCCGTTTCATCTCATTAGAATCCACCCCAGCGCCGAAGAAAGTCTGCATGGCAACAGCAACACGCTCAAGAACAAGAGGAAGCACGCATCCTGCGTGAGACATGATGAATTTGATGTCAGGACAGCGAGTTATGGTCTCGGAGAGCAGTAGATTGACGACTGCCCGGGTTTCGTCAAACATGTATTCTAGGAGACCCGAAGGAATTTGAAGCGGGTTGACGACCGTCATTTCCGTTTCGAAGTCTGAGTCTGTAGCCACTGTACCGCTATGAGAGTAGGCATGAGATAGAATTTTGCAGGATGTTGGATGCATGAGAATGATAGCTTTGCGTTCATTCAGTTTGTCGAAAATAGGGTCGAGAGCTTTGTCACCCATGTAGACGCCGTTGGCGTTCGAGAGGACGCAAAATCCGATGGCGCCCAGGGTGTCGAGAGCATAATCAATTTCGGCTATAGACTCTGCGACAGAGGGGAGAGGGAGAGAGGCAAAGAAGCGGAAGTGCTGAGGGTAGGCAGCACAAATTTCGGAAAGCTCGATGTTGGTGGTGCGGGATATTTCCTTCGTGAGGGACTGATTAAAAGGTAGGAGATAAGTACCTGGAGTGCTGATGCTGAGGATTGAGGTTGTGATGTTAGTTTCTTCCATCAAAGAGATATGCTGTTCTGGTGTCCATTCCTAAAGACTGTCAATCACATAACAAGTAAAGGGGCTTTCAGATTCGTCTAACGGGAATTGCAGGCATCCCATCTGGGTTTTGATGGCCGGTCTGGATGAGAAACTCGCGATACTTGGGAGTGATGGCATGAGAATGAACATCAACACGTTCTAGTTTGTCGAAGTTGATTGAAGACATGTTTGAACAAGTTATTATACTTGATGAGAGGCTAGTAAGAGATAGACTGCGACATCAGGGTGTTCAACGAAATATATACAAGATTAGAGGCCATCGATTTCAAATCTGAATCCGTCAACTCCGATCCCCCAATCCTAATACCAATGATTTAGGATTCATAAAGATCGTTGTACCCCAATTCAAGGCGGTGACTGTTTTGATTTGCTACTCTACCCTGGATTTGCATATTTGTATTAGCTAAGCCGCGCGGGAGTACGAAGTACGCTATAATATGCAGGCAAAGGGTGGTGATAATAAGGGTAATAGCCAATCAAGTCAATCACCGCCGGAACGTCAGAGTAGCCCGCATTTGTACGAAGTATTAGAAGACGAGATGGGCGGACTAGTATAACCACTGCTGCGATGTCCTAATGAAGTTCAACGCCATCTCAAAATGCAATGCGAGGTTACCTACCTTGAGGGATTTTGCTGGGACCACTTTCGGGAACAATAATGGTAAATAACCTTAAATGTGCTTATAAAAGGTAGAGTACGCCTTCGTCTGACCACACTATGGTTCCCTACCGTTGAAATACTTACCTACCTATGGTTAAGTAACCGTAGATCTAAACGCTAGTCTAGGCTACATGTCTCGGGATTGCTCCCACTCCCTGGATCTCTAAGTTTTTACTCTAAAGGGTGAATTATGCAAGAGCGGCTAGTATAGATACTTGATAGCAAATCAACTCTCGACCAAACAAGGAATCACAGAGTTTTCGGTTGCAGGTTTATTACACTCGGCCCTTCCAAGAAAATACGCAGCGCTTATTAGAAATCAAGAAACCGATCTTCTCCTCTCCGCAGAACATTACCCTTCCTCCATCATGTTCTCCATGATGCTTATTCTTGCTTACTTGGCCATATATCCCGCCATAGCCGTCAATTTATACCCCTAGCTACCGGCACCCAGGCAATGCTTGAACCGTGAATCGCAGTGAGTCACTCAAATCGACATGTCAATTTCAAACCAGAAAGTATAAAATCTCGAGGAATGGCTCATGAACGAGAAATCAATCTGGACCGACGTTGCCGCGGAGATGAAAACCAATGAATGCTCCAAATGCTTTAGATGCTTGCGTATGACTACGAAAAGAAGTAACCAGTGCCGTATATTGTGAATTGTATTTGGCCTTGCCTAGTCAGTTTATGATTTGAAGGAAACCCTTCTAATAAAGCACATTCAATCCATCCACTCGTCGTAACATGTTTCTTCTTGACAGTATTTTATTTTTTTGACAGCAAATCATCTCGCTCAGCGACTGAAAGCTGATACAGTAGAGGCGGGACGTGTTGAGGGAGGGGTTGATGAGAGTAGGGAGGATCTCCTCCGTATCCGGAAAGTCTCTAGCTTCCTTGTACATATCTCCGCCTGAGACGAGTAGCTAGGCCTTGCATCATTTTGTTCAAGTCGCATGGCTAGCTCTATAGCCCCATCCCGCAATTTATAACTTAATGCACATATAAAATTCCAGCACTTGGAGTGAATTGTTGTTCATTTTCTTTTCAGATCCTCTTTAAAAACAAGGGATATAAAAGAACACCTAGGTAACCTTATAATGTATTCAAAACACAAACAGTGTACTGGGAAGAATTGAGTCGAGTTTGCGCTGGTAATAGATGTAAAGCCTGTGAAGAATAAAACTTAGGAATGCGTTCGCCAGCTGCTGCTATTGGCGCAGCTTAGAATTCGGGGAAACGATGTGAAGAAGTTTTCATTCACTAGCAGACAAACGAATACCCGTTTGACAACAGCTTCCTCTCGACAGCAAATTTCACAGACTAACTTTCGACCATACTACCTCGTCTACTTTTGCTGGTGTATACTTTTCGCTCCTTCACTAAGGGGTGAAAGAGAAAGAACAAGCCAGGTGTATGCTATGGATCAACCGTGCGTGCTTCTTTCCACAGTCAAACTTGTTATGCAATGGTATATGATGGCTTGCTTGAATGGTCTTCGCCTTTTCTTCTCAATTTATACCCCGAACTTCTTGCACGCACGAGTAGAAGTTCAATCACTCGATCGATTCACTTACAAGTACCAGCTTCTGCAAAATAAACTAGAACAGGATATAAATCGCTCACCTGGTAACAAATAGAATCTATAGACAGTTGCTATAATGACATCGGATGTCCCACTGGTTGGGGTCGGGGCTTGCTTGTTATACGTACAATTTTCCTGACTTGACTTGCCATAGAATGGTATAAGCAGCCAGCTGACCAGCAAAGCAAACCCAACTATGATTCATCATTTCAATGACCGGCTGACTAAATAACGACCGACTTTAAATCCCTTGACAGCAAACACTTCTCATCTCATCCAGTTTCCATGTGTTTAGACCTTGCCCGACCATCGATGTGCATGCTTAAAGTTCTTATCTGCCTATGCGATTGCTACTAGAGTTCCGGTCTTAGGGAAAAGTGCGTTTTCGCCGGCCTTGGTCAGGTCCATGTCGACCAGCATGACCCAAGTACGGTCTGGCGCTTCCGATAGGTAGGAAAGCCATCTTCTATATACCTTCCCGTGCCAAACCCATCTCCCCTCTGGATCCATCGTTGTCCTTGTTCTCAATGGTTTCCTCGGTGGAAGTACAAACCCTCGGGCGAAGTTGAGATATCGCTCTGTAATCCAGGCTACCAGTGTCTAATCGAAAACGCCGCAATATCTGGATGCATCCCTCGCTGAAACATCTCATCAAGACACTTATTCTTGCATAAAATGATGAAATATCTTAGAAGGAGAAAACAAACGAATAAACAGCCGAACAAATGACAGCAAACCACTTACCAGCAACCCCCTCTGATTCACCCCACCTCACCAAACACCACCCCTAGCATCATGAAAGATATCAACAACCTTCCCCAGCCCCTCATTCGTCTAACATACCCAGGTATACATCACGCACCACCCAAACCACCAACGTGGTCGTTCCAATTGCATTGTAACAGGATAGATAGAAGCGTGCTTTATATATATACCCACACAACAAGAACCAGGAATAACGCCATCTCTTAAACCCAATCCCCCCTCCCCCCCTCCCCCGCAACGAATAACATTTTCACCTGCCAAAAAGCAAAAAACCCAAATAATATACCTACACTAGAAGCAACTCTACCATATAAAACATGCCATGCATAACCAACCCTCTTTCTTGCAAAGACACAAATAAACAAATCTTCGAAATGTCCGACCAAGCCAAGCCTGCGTCCCGTCCGTGCCTTTATCTATGCAGTTATCACTTGACCGATTTGAATAAAGGAAAGAAGCAAATAAGTAAAGGGGATGGATAGAGATATTCGGAAAATACGTATGTATAGACGTGTGTAGTTCTAAAAACTGACCGTAGATTCTTCTTGACAGCAGATTTGAAATTGAATTTCCTTTCAGGAGCAAGTCCCACATTCGTCATATTCTAATTGCATGCTAGACGCTTTCTCTAGCTCGAGGATAGGAGAACCTAAGATACCGTTCCGTGTTGGAGCAGAGTGTCTCATATCCGTGTTGATTACGATGTGTGTGAAAAAGTACTGAGATGGAGTGAATAGCTCTCTATATAGACAGGGAAGTGGCTACTATGTTTGCGGCGAAAGGGCTAGGAGTTTGCTTCAGGAGACAAGAATTTTCAAGGCTACGATTTCACCGTTACATGTATTTGCCAGCACAGAAATGAACATTAAAAGGTAAGTATCCTATTCTCTATTGATTCCCATACAGCGTATGGAATACGACGCTGATCCGATCCGACGATCCGACGACAGACCAAGTCGTGGCCCAGCAGAAATAAACAACTCTGAACGGAAAACACAAGGAAAGCAGCTAAACACCGGAAATGCTGGCACGCAAACACGCTGGAGGGTTGAGGTGGAGGACTCATTCCTCCACCCCTGACCCATTCTTTACTTTATCCAAGATTCCCACCGCAACTTTACAAACCCTTGGAGCCTATCATATGCTTCTCCCTTATGTACACATCATGCTCATTATTGAATTAAAGCAACATGGCGCCGAAGAACGAGAAGAACAACACGACACCAGAGATGGCCATGGGACGGAAGTCCATAGGGCTAAGGGAAGAAGCGGCACTCTTCTTGGACGAACCAGATGAGCTGGAAGCACCACCTGTTGAGACAGCGGAGACGGATCCAGAGCCGGCGGTAGCAGTACCAGGGGAAGTGTCACCTGCGTTTTGGGATCCAGCACCAGTGAGACCAGGTCCAGTTCCTGCACCGCTCTTCATCATGGCGGCGGCCTTTAGTGGGATGGCTGGAAGAGAGTCACCGGAGACGTCCCAGCTGTCGGACTGGGCAGGGCAAGCACTAGCACCACCAGTGGCGTTGTATCCTCCGTCACCAGTTGGGTTGGCTTGGGCGGCCAAAGCAGTCTGGAGAGCAGTGAAATCTGGGCCTTCGGTAACGTCGCTTCCAGAGATGGTGACGAGACCGTACTTGCTTCCCTCCTCGGAGTATTCATAGACGAGACCACCAGAGTAGACAGCAGATGTGTCACTGCCATAGAGAGATGCAACTTCCTCGAACTTGCGGGTGTTGGTGTTGCAACCATACTCAGATAGGCTTGGAAGAGTCAGCTATGTCTTGCACCACCTATTGGGAAATGACTTACAAAATGGGGAGACCGTATCCGGCCAACTTCTCAATCTTGGTGGACCAAGCAGTCGCGAAAGAAGAAGGATCACACCACGAGTAGTCGTTGAAAGCGTAGAAATCCGAGCGCTCATCATCAGTACCGCAGTTCATGTACGCAGCCATTTCATATCGGTTGGACTCAACATCGGCGGCAGAGTATCCGACAGGAATCTTACGGTATCCTTGGCTTCCAATGTACTGTCTCATGTCACGAGTGACAGCCTTGACATAGGGCGCACAGGCCGTGGTGGTGTCATCGTTGATAACCTCGTTTCCAGAGAAGAAAGCCAGGGTGTTGTTGTACTTGGCAAATGAATCAATGGTCGCGAAGAGGGATTGAAGGTAAGGGGCGTTGTAGGATGGGGAAGGAGTAGCCCGGTTGAGGGAGTACTTGGGGGTGTTGACATCGAGCACCAAATAGATTCCAGCATCGTCCAAAGCCTTCATGCAGGTGTCGTGGTTGGCGGTGTTGTCGACCGTGTAGACACGGACAGCGTTCAAGCCCAGCTTTTTGAACTCTGCGATATCACGGGTGCAAGTAGCCTCATCGGCCATGGGGTCCGTCGGGTCGGACGAACCACCTGGCTGCCAGTCCACACCACGCATGTAGAATCGGGTGTCTCCTACCCAGAAAGCTAGAGGTTGACAATTAGCAACTGATATTGTGTTGTATGTTGTACTCCACATGGAATGAAGGATTCAATGCGTACCATTTCCCTTGACTGTGACGGGAGTTAGGCTTCCGACCGAGGAAGTGGTCGCGGTACCAGATGACGATGATCGTGGGACCAACTCTTCTGTGGGGGTTGGGACGGCGTATACGGAGCTAACTGCTGCCAATGCTGCGATGGCGCTGAAGGTCTTCATTGTGATAAAATAGCTGATAGCAGATAACAATGGCTGGTTTTTGGTAGAAAGATGTCGCGGACAGTTCAGTTCAATACAAAAATCCAACTAGAAATGGCTAAAAAATGTTGATAGATGGGGAAGGAACGTCTCAAGAGAGTGAGAGAGCGTTCAAAGAAATGGTCAATTAAGAAGCTGGTACGGAAGGAGGCAACACGAAAGAGTGAGTGTGCCTGGATGATGCGGATTCAAATAACTTGGTGAGGTCGTTGAAAGTTGTTTGAAGAGAGAGAAAAGGAAGAGAGCAGTGAAGGGAGTGAAGGGAGGACAACCATAGAGAGATTGACTTTGCAGGGGTATTTCACTAGCGCCAGCCGATGTCATGAAAGTCAGGAGAAAGAGTGGGGCCACGAACGGGGGTTAAGGCTTGGCAAGTGGGTCCCATCCCATGCTTTGGGCCAGTGCGAATGGCACAAGTGGGGTCAGAGTGGAGCCCGAGTGGAGTCAATGCAGGGACCGGATTTCATTGTGGATATTGTGTGAAGAGCCGTCGCCATACGGAGGCGGGTAAAAAGTTGGACTATCAGCCGTGCTAGACAACCCCGATATCTGCAACAGGCTACGGCTTCCATTCTATCTGCATCTGCCCCTTTTTCCCTCCTCTGCACTGCCCCACGCTTCTTTCCCCTCTTGCTCATCTTGGATTGTTTCAAACTCACTCTCGTCGTGAACATCCTCATCTCTCTGTTCGCTGTCTGCAGCTTCCTCATCCACCCAATCAGTTTGCAGGATTCGAATTGACTGAAGAGCGCAATCAAGCGAGATTGTTGGATCATTGGATACGCTGCGATGCATCCACATCCTTCCTAATTAGGATTTTATTCTTCTTATGCGGCATGCGCTTCCCCTCCAAAATCAAAGGTACAGGGAAACCACACGAGGCGAGGTTTACTGGGTCCTTACTGTACGAGGTCAACCCGAAGATCTGTCGTCATTCCAACATTTCTTAATTCTTAAATCTATTCATACTTCCAACATACAGTAGACAACACAAGTCATCGTCATAACTACCGTTGTTTCACATGTATGTGCCTTTATTCCTGTGTTGTACAGAGACTTGTATTGTACACTTGCAAAGGTTCGACAGAAACGTGTTTTGCATTTACAACATGGTACCCAAGAAATTGCCACTCAGGCATCCCTGATACGGCTTAGCAACTTGGCAGCCGTGTCGTGTTGGCGATTGAACGACGGCGAAACATCTTGGGGTTTTCCCTGAAAGGCCTCTGAATTCAGGTTTTAGATTTTGAACAACGCATTGTTTTACGAAAAGGTGAAACTTCTGCAAGAGCAAGTGATTGATTTGTTTAATGCAGTATTTTCAAAAACTTCGTATTACTCGTTTGGCTTCTTGAAATTCCTGGCTCACCTCTGTTGACCTCGCTCAGCTGATTACTCACGCAATGGCAACATGATGTCAGCAGCGCCTTCCTCCACTTGAAAGTGGTCTCTGGTATACGATACCACGTGTGAAGCAGCATTCTATATCTTCACTTGGCACGCAGTTCAGCATCCAAGTCTAGCCGTCAATTTTATCTCTTCTTCCAACAAATTTCTTGGAGACTCCAAGCCGACCCTTCTAGGCATAGTATTTCTTCTCCTGTCCTTATACCAAGGCAAACTCTTTCCTCGTGTTAATTCTCACAACTCTAAACTGCCGGCATTCCACCAATCTTTCACGTGCTCCTACACTTCTATTCTACGCAAGGAATGAGCGCGCGGAACCTATGTATATATACTGAGCGCAGCAACATACCTCCTCGCTCATCACATTACCCCAAGATTACCTTCGAGAGCATAATCTGCTGGCCTCCAACCCCACCCCATTTCTGCGTCATGGCTTCGAAAAACTTGCAACTATAAATGCAGTACGGTTTCATATACATAGATGCAGTGCTCAAGGCATCCTAGCTGACGTCGAGAAAGAAAGAATGACAGCAAAAAGCTCATTGACAGACAGACAGCAACGAACGAACGAATGATCACGGCCATCGGCTAGTGAATTCACTTCTTCGAATGAATACAAAGTGTGGTGTGGTTGAAAAACCAATCATACCCATACCCAAGACTTTGCGTGCTTCTGCCTAGCTGCACACCTGCCTCTAGTATATGCGTACTTGCCCTGTTTCCGACGATGTTGTTGCTACTCTCATAGCTACCACTCATATAAATACAAATATCCCTATTCAGGCTCGGCTCCGCCATGAACGTCTCGGGTGGGTGGGTGGATCAAAGACGCATTCCTTGCCGCCTCACCTCTTCAGATCAATCAACCAAGCTGCCTATATGTAGATATAAATCCTACGCAACTAAAGGAAGACTCAGCATGCACAACGAAAACGCTGCAAAAGACTATGTCATGGCTTGTCCTCGACTAGATCCCAAATCATCTTTACAATGAACACTACAAGTTTGAAAGCTCTACCGCTGAGCGATGGAGTCCCGATTCTGTTTAATGAATGATGTTACCTAAATCTCAGTACTAATAAATACATCCGAACATTTCATATCCTTGACAGCAATGCTAGAATTTAGCGATAATACTATCGAGTGAATCAATGTACTTCGTAGCTTTCAATCTTCCGCATCGAGACTAGGTATCAAAAATAAAAGTCCTGTCTCTACTTATCCACCTTCATCTGTCAACTTTCAACGTCTTAATTGAGATTCCATGATTATATGACAGCTTAAGCGGGAGTATAATACAGGAGAAATACACTGCAAGCTTAAAAAACCTCGCCGCGCACTAAGTCGATCCATCTGCAATACATATCCAGATCTAGCAAAATGTCCTCCAATAGTAAAAACTACGAAGTACCTAAAAGTAAGAGCATACTAACATAGCAGAGAAATATGGATATGGGACGTTAGTTGATTGGGTTGAGGCGAGAAGGGAGGAACAAGACCCCTAATATACGAGAAGGATCCGACGTGTTGGGATGTTCCCAAGCAAAGTCAAATCGAGCCAAGCAACTAATAAGTATGTACGAGCACAGCCGATTCTGATGACGACGCAGATTAGTGCAACTAACCATCCCACCCCATCCCATCCATCGCGTATCCATTAAGCAGAGCGACCTCCTAACTCAATCCAACAATCCGCAAAACCCACTTGCTTGCATACTTGTTCTTCCACCCCGTATGCAAGCAAGTATCACCCCCCTTCTATTTTTAAGTACACAGCTTAAAATCACACTAATCATGCAAGCAAACATCTTATCTTATATCCTTTTAAGTGATCCACACAACGAAATATTACGAATGTAGGGTAATTTATCTCCACTTTAGTCACGACACACGACTACGACTCACAACCCAGACCTGAAATCTAATAAACCAATCGATTTAAACGCGACACGAGAGAGCTCAGGAGGACGTGTATGCGTACAATTTGCATGCCCAAAAACCCTAGGGGTCGGGAATTCTAAAGTGAAGTGAAGAGAAGAGAAGGGAAGAGGGGAGAATTTACCTACTAATACGAGACTAGACATGCAATCAAGCTTGGAATCAGCAGGCAGCATAACGAATAGCCAAAAGCGTTGAAGGTGGAGGCCGATGCTAGGAATGCCGAGTCAGACCTTGAGAGAAGAGATCATAAAGCCAATAATGTTCTTCACGGCTTGTTTATTGACTCACTCTTTGAGCCGTAGGAGAGTGAATGCTCATCGGATATTCATACATCGAACGACAGATGTATGGTAATGACAGCAAATTGTAACATGACTTTGACAGCAGCAAACGAATTTCAGATTCAGGGCGCCATGAAAAGGATTTTGGTAATCAGGGTAAAGTTGAAGAAAAGGCGAGACCTTTTAGGGGTTTGTAGAAGAAAGGGATTGAGTGACAAGACCGAACTAAGGGTCACCGTGTCCCAATATTGTTTCCTCAATTTTACCGTCCCTAAGGATCGTTGCATTCCATTGTTTTTATACTCGCTAAACACTAGCTGAACTGGTACGTATAGTACCATTCATTCTTATTATAAAAGGTAAGACTGGCAGTGTCTACTAGAATATGTATTAGGATTGATTGACGAGCAGAAGCACGCAAAGGTCTGCGAGAATTGCCTCCCTTCGATGAATCGTAAGTCCAGTCAGTGAATGCAAGATCAGATCCATCCATATTGTCAAGCAAAAGCATATTCAAGCATCGTCATGCTGCAACAAAACCATCGCGTATCCACCAAACAGGAGGAAACAACGACAGTAAATATGTATTTGACAACAACGCATCACTTCCCTCCCCTCCCCTCCTGAACCCCAAAAGCAACAAGCAATAAACAGCAAAAGGTCGTTCTGCAGTCTCCGGATCTTGATCAAGCAAAGTGTAAGAATGAATCGGACATGTATTCCGACCGCGCCATGCACATTCTCAATGTACAGTTTATTGTTCCTATCGAAGCTAAATGCTGGCTGGTACTCTACTTTTTATAGCCCTTGATTCTCACCCAAAACCCTGTCTCACAAGAAATACAATAAAAAAACAATACCCCGCTGAAAGAAACCCTCGCTAATCTCCCGCCAAAGACGTGGCGTGGCTACTGCACCAAATCAAGTACTGTATAAATACCGCTCCTCCCAGCCACAAACCAGATTCTCCAGACTCCAAATCAATCCAACATTACTTTCTTATGTGTTTCTCTGCAGCAAGAAACGTCCAGGGGCAAAGTAATGCTGGGCCTCAGTCACTTGATTACTTCAACCCCCCACCCCGCAAAATGCATATGCATCACTAGGAACTCTTGCAAACGAATCTCTCTCAAAACCCGCTGAAACATACTGACAAAAAAGCACTTGCTGTCAATAGAAATACACATTCATTCATTCATTCATTCATTCGAACCCCCTTAAAACACAAACGCATAGTATTGGCGTCTACATCGCTGCCATGCCCGAAAATTTCTTCCGTGGTGAGATGAAGTGAAGTTAAGTTAAGTAGAGTAGAATGGCTTGGGCTCGGGACCTTGCAGCAGAACAGCGCCAGGAAATATGCAGTGTTATTAAGAAGATGGAATGAAGTCAGGAAAAATATAATTCAAGAGCCTACCCTACCCAGTGACTTGCAAAACCAAATCTACAATCCTGGTACCCACCCTTTCTTCTAACCTGCTCTCAAAAGATATACCACCAGAATGATAAAAGCCCCCAAAATGCCAGACAGGCCCCAAGACTCCTCGCGAATGCATGCATGCACTATCCCACTCATTTTTACGTTCGCTCGTCATTCTCTCATTCATCATCTCGCAACGCTCGCAACTTAGGTCATTTAAGAAAGCCACCGATCCATATCCCGCCATCTATACAGCCTGCACGTAATTCGCCGGCACACTCTTGATCTGCCCACCCTTCTCAACCTCCGCCCACCCATCCCCCGGATCCTCCTTGATCAACACAAAGCGTTCGCCCTCACTCATATTATGTTCCGCATCGCTCTGTGCCGTGTATTCGTATAGCGCTTCTACATATTTGAGTTTCTTCGCGCCACGCTTGGGCGCTACGGCTGGGCCTTGCTTTTTGCCTTGCACGGAACCGGCGACGGATGAGCCGGAGTTGGAGTAAATGGATGAGGGGCGTGGTGTTGGCGGCGCGGCAAGCATTTCGAGGTATGCGGTGGGGACAAGACCTTCTTTCCAGCCTGACTTTACACGGGTCCATCCACCGTCTGCTTGCGTGTTAGTTTGGTTCGATGACAAAGAGAAGACGAACTTACCGTCTGGTTCGAGGATAGTGACTTCTTTGCCTTCAGTGATTGTTAATTCCTCGTCGCCATTAGCGTCGTAGGCATACATCATCTTCCCTTTTTGCTCGGTGGCTATTGAAGGCGTTGAGCCGTTTGGTTGACTTCCTGGTAATTCACTAACGTATGCCGTAGGTGGAGGAGCAACGATTCTACTCTTTTTTAGTGTGCTGGATCCCGTAAGGTTTGGTTTGAGAGAGGCTGGTCTTTCGGGAGGAGTCTCATCTGCCGGCGATAGGTGACCAGGACCTGACACTGAGCGGTGGGCGCTTGCGGCGTATCCGGAGCTCAAAGAGTTCATTGTGTTCGAGCGACTCATATCTGGGAGCTCAGCAACGCTGTCTGATGGTGTACCAGAGCTCTTGACTCCAAAATTCGCGGCTTCTTGGCGTTCTTGCTTTAGCTTTTTCTTCTCTTCTTTCGTTTGTTCTCCAGGACATTCAGCAGGAACCTTCATCTCACATTTGCTGTGACATGTGTAACCACAATCTCGACAGTCAAACCCCTTTGCTGAAAGACCCCATATGCGTTCTCCGCACAAATCACAGTTTGTCGGTATCTTGAAAGTCTGAGACTTAAAGTTGTGACTCTTTGCCCCGAGTGTAACATCCCCTACAGCCCCAGTAATAGTCTCGGTCTCGACTTCTGCAGTCAACCGCTTGTGATCAACTTGATGCAAATCTTCCTGTAACCGAAAGATGGATCCGACAACTTCTACTTCATCTCTCTTGTCTTTACCTTCTCTGATCTGTTGCTTCACTCGTTTTGTGCCTTCCACTTCTCGCCGCTTCGTATCAACCTCCCTCCTAAGCTCACCCAATTGGCTCTTGGATTTGCCTAATACATTCCGGAGAAAGACTTTCGCAGTATCATCCACGATCATAGCATCGTCATCGTGCCATACCGGGCTTGGCTCAAACACCTTATTTGCAGGTTCTTGCCACTGTCCCGCGTTGTGTCTAACAAACATCATTGAGTCTAGAGGAGGCAAATTTCGGGGGATCTCTTGCGCAAGATGGGCAATATAGTCGGAGCTGCGTTTCAACATTCCAGATTCGAGTTGCGCTGCTAATAACCATATACCGTTGAGCTTCGCTGTCTTTGATTCTGAAAGATCCTGCAGACTGTCTAAAAGATCCGGCACGTACTCATGGTAGTATTTCTCCTTCTGCTTGTTGGTTACATTGATGGCAATTAAGTAGCTATTTTTGACGTTATGCATTTCGAGAATCTGTTGCTGGTATGCATTCTGGGCTTTCGATTTCGAGTAATCAAAGGCAGACTCGGCCTTCTTCCGCTTGTTTTCGACCTCTTGACAAGTGGCATCGTATTTCCCTTTCATTTTTCGCAGGTCGCCGTAAGTGGACTCCCGCTCCTTCTCCAGCTTATCCGCGAATTCCGCATGGCGTTTCCGAAGCTCTTCGTGTCGCGTCGCAATGACTCTAAGAGGGTCTGCCAGGTGTGATATCAACTCTCCTCCAAATCGATCATGCTCCGCGGCTCGGGACTCGAGAGTTGTAATTTGGGTGGTCCATGTTGTTAAAGAAGCACTGAACCCGTCCATGTTAGCAGTTTCTCATTCATTCTGTAAGATTCTAGTACCTTTCCAAAGACCCAGGTGTCATGGAAGGGGTGTCTCCAACACTCAAACTGCTAGACTTCTTTGCCTTCTTCTCGTAGTATTTCTTTGCTAATGCATTAAGCTTCGCGCTGTATTCCTTCTCAATGACACTTCGCTCGCGGTAAAACGACTGAATGTCATCTAGCCAGATAATTCCATTCGCAACCCATGCATTGGCCGTCTTAAAGCCATCCTACATTATACGGGTCAGCTAAATCATAGCATACAAATGGCGCATGCGCTCACATACCTTCAGCTCGAGGCCAAAGTTCGGGGCAATATCTACATCTGCCATGATTACTACCACAGCAAGGCGTTTGCAAGAAAGGGATCATGAATGAATTTAGTACGCAGAGTTGCAGAATGGCATAATCAAATATTAGACTCTGGATGTTGCTTCCATGTAATTGTAAGCCATACTGCCCGAGATGCGGTAGACCCTGAAGAGTTGATGTTGACCTGGAACATTCATAGCGGGACCGGACTACGTTCATAACGCGGGTGCAGGTACAGGATTACATACACAGGCCGCTCTGACCGCCGTACAGAGGACTCGACGACCTCGAGGGGCAATTCCCACGTGACCGACCGACCCACTAAATTCTAGACCCCGCGTTCCCCAAAACAAATCTTGAAGCTGTTGAAGCTCTTTCAGAACATCAAATCCTTCATTCCACTCCTCCTCCACCTTCTGCTTGCGTCTTTTCCTACACATAATTCATGCAGCATCAATCTCTTGTGCCCTTGGTTCATTTTCTCTCTACGGCTCCCCATCTGAACTGAAGTAGGTCGACTTGTCGCATTTTAGGCGCATCATATTCAATCACAATCACCTCAGACCCCCTCTAGCTACCCCCTTCAGCTTCGATCTCGCATCTTACAATCCCAAATATATCCCAATCTCACCACTGCATAAAGTCAACATGGCCGAAGAATCCACGCCTGCCTCCCTAGCAGATCGTATTACCAAGCCAACCTCACCAGCTGCTGCAGACGAAACCCCAGCCGCGTCGTCAAAATGGTCAGACGAGGTTGCTTCTCCCACCGCCGAGCCCAAGGAAGGTGAAAGCAGCTTGGCCGCTGCGCAGGTTGATGGACAAGTCGAGCCTCTTAATGGTTCTGGTCTCCATGATGGACGGTACGAGGTCGAAGTGAAGCTGAGCGACATCCAAGGTGATGTAGACTCGCCATTGTACTCGATCACTGCATTTGAGGAGCTGGGAATGTGAGTTGTTTCTCTTCGCTTCTACTTAGATCTATCCCTGACCTATCTTGTAGCTCGGAGGAGATATTGAAGGGACTCTACGGAATGAACTTTAAGAAGCCATCAAAGATTCAGGAAAAGGCCCTCCCCTATCTCTTGTTGAACCCACCCACGAACATGATTGCACAATCCCAGTCAGGCACTGGAAAGACTGCTGCCTTCGTAATTACAATACTATCTCGCATCGACTTGTCAAAGCCGACTCAACCTCAGGCGCTTGTACTGGCACCGAGTCGGGAGCTTGCCCGCCAAATTGAGGGTGTAGTTCGAAGCATCGGTCAATTTGTAGAAGGCCTCAAGATTCAAGCTGCAGTTCCTGGTGCTGTAGAACGGGGTGCTAAAATCCAAGCCTCCATCGTTGTTGGAACCCCTGGTACTGTTATGGATCTTATCAAGCGCCGACAATTCGATGCGTCGCAAATGAAGGTCTTGTGCTTAGACGAAGCAGATAGCATGTTGGATCAGCAAGGCCTTGGTGATCAGTGCTCTCGTGTCAAAGCGTTGGTCTCTCACAAAATCTCGGGTAAACATGCTAACCATGATCTAGCATGCTCCCCGGCGTCCAACAGACCTTATTATTCTCTGCTACCTTCCCTGATGCCGTCATGCAATATGCACAGATATTCTCTCCAAACGCCAACACCATTAAATTGAGGAGAGATGAGCTTACGGTCAAAGGCATCTCCCAGATGTATATGGACTGCGCTGGTGACGAGGGCAAATACAACTATCTCTCGCAATTGTACGGTGCCATGACGGTGGGCTCTTCGATTATTTTTGTAAAGGTAAGATTCCAGTATGACCAAAACGGTTCCCGTAGTGACCATTTAATAGCGCAGGAATACTGCAGATGCTATCGCAGACCGATTGACCAAAGAGGGCCACCATGTAGTCGCCGTTCATGGTGCCTTCGAAGGCTCAGAACGTGATCGCATTCTTGAAGAGTTCCGAACAGGCAAAATCAAGGTTCTCATCACGACCAATGTCCTTGCACGCGGTATCGATGTCCAATCCGTCAATATGGTGATCAACTACGATGTACCAATGAAGGGCCGAAATGACGATGAGCCTGATGCCGAGACATACCTTCACCGTATTGGACGTACGGGCAGATTCGGACGCGTCGGTGTCAGTATTAGTTTCGTGTTCGACAAGAAGAGCTTCACTGCATTGAACAAAATCGCACTCTACTATCAAATCGACTTGATCCGATTGCCAACCGATGACTGGGACGAGACCGAAAATATCATCAAGAATGTGACCAAGTCAAGTCGTGCGGGTACGAACCTACAGGCCTGAGTGGGGGTTACGGGATAGTTTATGTTTATTTTCAGAATTCTCTCATCCTTCGACAAAAGCGGGCGTTTGCATTGACACGATAGAGATCAGAGGCCATGGGGTAGAGGGGTCCAAAGAGCACTGGGATACTCGCGGAGGTTGGCTGTTTAGCGTAGCATCTGACTGGAGAGGGTTTATTTGAGCTAGCAGACACGAGGAAGCTCAAGGAATTTTAGACAGATACCTATGAAATGAATGAAGCACATGTCTCCTGGGAGTCCACTTGAACCGAGAGCTTCCAAGTAATGTCTATATGTCTCTTATTTTTGATGCAAACATGCTGCGTATAGTATATGCCACTATATTACAAAATCTCCCAATTTTAACGAAACAGCCCCTCCAAACGCCAGCATATGCCGAAAGCGAAGTATAAAACGCCTAGAAATGCAAGCCCCTCCATCATATCTCATCGCTTCATATTCTGCTTCTTTGCTTTCCTTTGCTCTGCTACAAGATGTTATACAAGAAACGAAACTAACAGGGCCTCCCTGGGTATATATTATCTATCCATCCAACAAAAGAGTCAACCAACAAAGTACTGTAAAGTATAAGAGGACAAGAGCATCAGGGTCGATCACTGCACGCTAATAAACAGCTCATCCCCCCTCCGCGTCGGCGTCAACCTAGGAACCCACCCCGGTGTCCCCGGTAACTCCGCCGGCTCCATGCTCTCCAAGACCCTCGTGCGCTCCGCATATACATCTCTCTCGCGGCCTGCATTCACATTCACACTACCCTGATTATTATGATGATGCTGGCTCGAAAGCATAGGCCGCCACCCGGGGCTCTTGGCAGCTTCTATATCCCCCTCCTTCAAGACCCGCCATTTGCTCCCTTTGCTACCACCGCTACTACTCGTACTCGCATCGTTCAATGTTAACGTAGCCGCTTTCTGCTCCCCGCGCCTCTTCGCAAGCAGGGACACGTTACTGGTGTTGCTGCTTCCTTCGCTGATGTGCGATAGCGCGCTGCTGCTGCGCGTGAAGGTGATGGGAGGTTGTGTGTTGACGGGATGTTGCCCGGGCCCGGGAAGGCGTTTCGGGCGTGGGCCGACTGGTAGGCCGAAGCCGGGTGCGCGTGGGACTGGGGATTGGGATTGGAGATGCCGGTGCTGCGAGGGAAGGGTGTTGAGACCTGAAGATGAGGGTGGGATGGCGGCGTTGTGGCGGGAGCGCGAGGAGGCTCGTTCGGGGTATTGGAGGTGGGGGGCTTGGAGGGGGAGTTGGAGCTCTATTAGGGATTTTCTGCGTTCTTGGTACTGTGGCTCTTGGTCCTGTGGCTGCGTGTCCTGTCTACGCTCTTGATATTGTGATCCTACGTGTGGCCGTTGCGCTTGCGCTCGCTCTTGAGCTTGTGATTGCATTTCACACACAGCTTCTCGTTGAGCTTCTAGCTGCTCTTCTCGTCTCCGTCGTGCGGCTTCGAGTTCAGCAGCTCGCCAGGGCTGGTGGGGTTTCGCCATCACGGAACCGAAGTCTGGCTGAGGCGGAGGCGGAACCATGCGGATCGTGCTTTCTGGTAGTCGTCCCAGTTTAGGGATCTTGGGATAAGACACTGGACTCCGGCCTGGAGTGGGGCTCTCTGATTCTGCGACGGGCGAGAGTGGATTGTCAGCTGTGCGGGGAGTTTTTGGCGTTGGTGTGTTCAACATGCTGTCGTTGGACTCGAAGGATGTCATGGAGCCGGAGGATTTATGCCCGTCGTAGGGGCCAACCTGTTTATATTTCTTCTGTTGGCGGGAGATGGGCGAGGGCGCTCCGGCTGGAAGTGACAATGTGCGTGTCGAGTATACGGAGGAAGTAGCCGTATTTGGGCCTGTTGGAATTTGTAGTTTTGGGGGATATTGGTTTGAGCGTGGGGGGGCCGGGAATGCGTTGAGTGGAGCCGAACTTTGTTGTCTGAGCGGGGGATACTCGTCTGGGCGTCGCGGTTGCGAGAACGAACCTACGCCTCGTTGGATGTTTAGAGGCTTGACATAGTACTCTGGTACATTTGGGTTACTGCTCGAGTCCCGGGCTTGACGCCAGTGGTTGCCGTCTCCGCCTGTTACGAAGAACGCTGCTGGTGGAGGATTTGGATTTACGGTTCTAACAGTTTGCCAATTCCCAATTGCGGTTTCTAGTTGCTCATCCGTATCCGCTTGTCCCCAAGTATCTCGTGCTCCACCTGTTGTTGGGTCCTCTTCGTCCTCTTCGAATTGAGTAGTTGTACTTTGCCTTGGAGCTGGAGCCGGAGCTGGAGCCGGAGCAGGTCGAGAAAATGACAGGTCCGAAGGCCCGACGCCTGGATTATTAGCCGTCCGTGGAGGCGTCTGTAATCTCAACATCGGCCTTTCAGGAAGAAGTTTTGAAGTCCTTTGTCTCTGTCTTTGATTTTCTGGCGAGATGGCAAGTCCAATACTATCAGGCTTAAGACTCCTCCGCGAGAACATATTCGGGCTTTGAGTATCAAGTCTTTGGGGCACTCGAGGTGGGATCTTGGCTGCCACTCCATTGGATGTCCCCCCTGGCCCAATTTCTTTCCTCCCTGCTGGTCTGAAAGGACTGAAACCAAACTTCTTGCTCGACTTTGTGGATTTTGTATAATTTGAATAGCTGATGTAATTGGGAGCAGACTGGAAAGGTAACAAGTCGCTGTCTCGTTCTCTTCTCGCTTTTCTCCACTTCCAGCATGCGAACATAAGGAGGAGTCCAAGACCAAGTGCACCAACTGATACGGATGCCACGGTGATCCCAATAACTTGAGGTTTTGTCAAGGTTGGTGCCGTAGCAGGAGTCGCTGAAGCCGAAGCCGAAGCTGAAACCACTGGTAATGGCTTGGAAGCTATTGGAAAGAGGGTGGGAGACCCTGACGCGGTGACTGAACTACTCGACGAAGAAGCTGTATTTAACAAGCTGGTTGTAGTAGAGATGGTTGTACTAGCTGAGCTAGTAGTGCTGTCTGAGCTAGTAGGGCTGTCTGAGCTGCTGGAACTTGTTGAAATGCTAGTACTAATTGAAGCGATCGAAGTGCTCGTCGGCTGATTTGAGGTAGGAAATGTAGAGATGAGTACAGCGGTAGTAGTCGCTGGACTGACTAAAAAAACGCTGGGCATTGAACTTTGTTGAACTAATGTTCCAATAATCGTCGCATGTGTATTAGGTAGTGCATCGTCTTGGCCATTGCACATAGCATAGGCACCCTGCACAACCGCATCTATAGGAACAGTCAGGAACTCCTCAGATTTCTCCAGTGGAGGCACTTACTTGTTGCGTCTGCCCCACTGCAGAACGCAAACTTGTCCTCCGTCATTATACATTGTACGGCTCCCTCCCCAACCGTATATCCCGTTGTGCTATTGTGAGAACATAGGCAGTCTAAAGTGGGTATCGAAGAACAAGTTGAAATAGGAAAGTTGGCGTCTAGAAACGATATGAAGCAGAGTTGAGCACATTCGGGAATGAAATTCGTCAGCTCTGACGAGAGGAAAGTCGACGTGTTGGCGAGTGTTGAATATGTGTATATCAAGAGGATTAGGCTTGGCCAGCATCGTGCCATCCTCATGGGAGCTGTTGGAAGGAGTTGTTAGCATTTCTTATTTGTTCTCCGAGTCCAATCTTCGGTGCCATAAGGGAGTATGTTTAGAAGGCAGTGTTAATCTGCTGAAGAGGCTGTACATGCTGTACCGTTTCAACGCGTTGGGCTGCATACATCGACCCCAACACCCCCAGGCGGCACCATTTCAGACATGAGAAGGATGTGACTGACCTTGAAGAAAATATTAGAGTCTCAGGATCGACCAGCGTCCCATACATTATTAAAATTGTAGTAAATAAATGCCTCGCAATCGACAACCCATTCTCAGTCCGTAAACACAAGGAAATGGAAATGGAAATGCAGATAGAAAGCGGAGAAAGGAGAGAGAAAGGAAAATGAGATGAGAAAATGAGAAAGATGATGATACAAGCTGGCGGCAACGAAGAGATGATACAGTACAAACGAACCCCGCGATGCTGGGTGCTATACCAAACTTTAGATAGTCGAATAGGTAGCCAGATAGTCAGCTTAACGCTGGCCTATAAATGGGCTCGTCTCCTGCCTTGCAGCTGGGGGGCTATTTCCAGCGCCAATAGAGAACGCCTCAACTCAGAGTAGATGGTCATGGAAGGGATCCCACGTCATTGTTAACAGTTGAGGTGCGTTTCCCCAGAGGATGAGCCTCGAAGGGATGTCTTTTCGCGTGCTGTTGTGGTCAGACCGGATCAGTTCATGTATGTAGGCGCTGTCATGGTGTTTGGCACTATTTAAAGACTGCAGATAGAGGGGAGATGATTGGATGTCGTCTTCGCGCTTCGTAGGAATTTCATTCGGCGCTTACTGACAAGCGAGTGAAGGATATCACGTGTGCATGCCAAGTTTCGGGAGACACAACTCCCATCCTCTCTCCATTTAGCCTATTCTTACAATGGGGGCAGTGAGATATATTGGCGTATCTAGGTAGCCTCTTATAGCTCTTTCCAGGGTTGCATCACAGGCATGGCATGTCTTCCAGATGCTTACCCCACTCTTCTCTAAGCACTGCACTGCCTTGTGTTTATGTACCGGACGGCGGGCCGGTGCACTGAAGATTTCAAGCCTCAATCTATATTTGCTTACCTTAGCATCAAGTGGTGAGTCGCGATACTACAGGCCTGTTGCGGGTCTGTCGACTCTGTTTGGTGTTTGTTGTTGTCTAAGTAGAGACTTCTGATATCTAACCTTGTACCTCTGTCTCCCTCTTCTTCCTTCTCTAATGACCTTTTCAAAACTTACTTGCCGAGCAAGAGGCTTCCTCTTTTGCCGACTTCACGCTCTGGAGAGTATAGGTCACGTGTCGACCTCTTTAGTCACGAGGTTGGCCTTTCTGCTATTTCTCCGAGTGCAAATTTCTACTGCTCAACGTCTTCCTACAATGCAAGCACTCTATATGATGCGACAATACGGTTTCTATGTTGTAAAGATCCCGGAAGCACTGCGACTAGAGATGAAGGCAAGTGTTTGTTGCTTGGTAGGTACCTGAATTCCACCGATAACGCATATAGTGATACAGTGTTGTACAATTTTCTTCACCTCGGTCTTTAGTTACACTTTCCGTGTTTCTTTTGGCGGCTTTTTGTGGAGAAGACCGTAAAACATTGTAAAGAAATTGAATTAAGGCTATTGATGCTTTTCTAATTTCGGATCAGCGGGGTACTTGGGGCTCTATATTGATTACGTGACAGATGAGGCACCCATCTGGTGGAGGGACGGACTGTTTAGAAAGGCATTTACCACTACACCCAAGTATAAGACTTCATTTGTATCCGTCTGCTCTACAACCATCAACTTCCATTTCTAACTTTGGGGTTGCTTGTTCTAGCCTAATAAGACAGTATCACTCGATACCTAAGATGTCTACACAATCTCTCACAATCCGTGATAGTCATCCTAGTTGCGGCTTTTTGGACTTTGATGAACGCGCCGAGGTTGTCGTCTCTAATACGCACGTGCCGAAGAAGTTGAAAGAAGTTGTTTGACGACTATTTATTTGCTGAGTTTGCGAGGCTCGGTGAGTAAGATTTGATATGGCGAGCGTAAGTCGAAGCATTTACTACAATGAAGACTACGTGGATAAGGGGAAGGTCGTGAATGCTTCAAGTGAATGCTGTCTTGCAGAGAGTAGATTGTGAGAATTTTGCAAAACAAGGCTCGGAATATATTTATGTTTCGTATCTTTCATGATGCAGTTTCCCCCTTTTTGACCTGCCGTTTCGCACTTTTATCTCTTTGCAGCTATTCCCGATGAAGCACGTATCAGATATTTTGTTTTCAACTACAAACATAAAGAAATATTGAATATGCTTGTCAAGCACACCATTCCGCTTCTACAAACCATGTTCGTTTTCTTTCTGCTCCAATCAGAAAAACCTCCACTTCCCCGCATCACGGTTTCTGTGATGCCACAATCATTCATCAGTTAACGAATCTATATTCCAGAATGCAGATAAGGCAATTGAAAGAAGCTGAACATTTATTTAATTTCCCTGTTCTCTGTGTTGTTGCCGCCTCGCCATCGTTACAAAATGGTGCCATCTGACGAAGTAAATGTCAATCCTGGCTCAGATCTACGGCCAAACAGTTCTAGCCCCAATACTGGAGACTCACTAAGGACATGGAAGGATATGAGATCGATCTGTTCTCGCAATACGTATGCTTCCCCTCAAAATCTTAGACATACTAATACTCAGAAGATACGCCAGGCCCTGGTCTTCAATCTGGCACCTTTCTCCTTTCCGGCTCTCTACTCAACGCTTTCCAAACTCTGGGTAGCCAACATCGACCCCTCCTACATCGTTACTACAGATGTCCCATTGGTAATCAGCTGTGATAAGTTCGCAGTCAACATCATCCTCAATCTGCTCATCGTGTCACGATTCCATGTCGGAAGCTTCACGCCTACAGTAAATATGCAGGGAGCTATTCAACTTGCATGCAATATGACGGCCTCCATAGCTGGTCTTTGCTACTTCCTTTACACTACTAGGAACGGGGTACTACTCCCTGACTCTGCCCAAGCACCCGAAGACAACCATAGCACACGCCCCAGCTTCCGCGCCCTCAGCGTTCTAGCCCGCCCCGAAATCCTCACACTCGCCGAATCCGCCGTCCGCAACGCCCTTTACCTGTGGCTTGTTCACGGCATCGTCTCCCTCGGCTCGAACTACTTGACCGCCTGGGGCCTCTTCAACACCATCCGCTGGGACCTAATCATGGTCCCCGTACAAGCACTGGAAGCCACCTCTCTAACATTCATCGGGCACCTCTGGGGAAAACACCGGCTAGAACACGCAAACGCAACCCTCACCCCAGCTATCCCTTTCAAAGACACACGAGCCATAATCCGCCCTGATCTAACATCCATCGCCTCGCCTTGCTAATTGAAATCCCCATCTGCCTCCTCCTCTCCTTCCTCGGAGCCCGGCCCTTTGCACACTACCTGAGCAACTCCACCGTAGCGAGAATCAGGGCACGCATGTGGCAAACGATCGACTGGTGCTACATCTTCTACGCCGTGTCCACACAGCTCGCTACCATCCTGCTCGCGACGCGACCGCATCGGTATCTGTACCAATCCCTCGCTTCAAACATCCTGTATGTGATTCCGTGGGCCATTGTGTACCAGGTTGCGCATCTGGATGAGGCGGATGCGTGGACGTATCATAGTCTGGTGTTTGGGGGCAGTTGGGTGTTTACTTTCTTTGATATCTTGGTGTTTGATGCGCTTTGCGCCTGGAGGTTGAAGGAGGGGAAGATGGAATTGGGGGCTTCTAAGGAATCTTAGATTGGAGGTTTAGATGTTCTTGATCGCTGGATAAGGATCTGCATGCAAGAAATTGGTTGTACGAATAGCTTCAAGTCTACCTTAAAAATTCAACATACAAAAATTAGAAACCCCGTAAAACACATCTTTAGTCTCAATCCAAGAGAAGAAGTAACTTGCCACTTTCCATTCATGCCCACATTCTTTGCACGCGTCTATGAAACAATACAGATTATCAATCAGCCTTATAGTCATCAGCTGCATAGTATTCTATCCCGAGATTTCGGGTTTCGGTTCGTTGAACCCGAAGGATCATGGCAGCCTTGCGCAGCGCGCTCGCTCGCCACTTTACAATACTTGCCATTTCTATGCTAGAAGGAGTTTTTGAAGTGCGCGGGCTGACTCATAAACACCAAGGTAAAGGAATTAAGCTGGAAGCCTGGTCAGGAAGCGGCGCTGTTTGGTGTTTGGGGGATATGGTAGGTGGTGAGGCGATCTGGGATGCGGCGTAGCTATAGTCTTGTGTGTACTATAAGGACTGCCTGCCTTGATGATTAATCTACCCTGGATTCGAACTTGGGATGTTGATCTGAATGTTGGATAAGAAGTCGTGGACATATGATTCTACTTGGAGAATTATCTCATTTGTTCACACAATATCATTTATCGAGAGTATCTCCCAAGCTTCTCTGGTATTCTCACTTGAGAATTATAGGTACCGGGGCTGAATGATGCATCGGATCGAAGATGTCCACTTGGAAAGAGAAAATGATAGTGTTGACGAGAAAGTAAAGCAGTCCGCGAAAAAGAGAGCTTCATCGGAATATCGAAAAGTAGCGTGTCCCCGATATGGAAGAACAGTCAGATAGTAGGTAGGTGCCTCTGACCTGAAGAAGTAGGAACGCTCTCCCGGACGCCGGACGCCCTTATCTTAGGTTGAGAAATGAATAGCAGTCTCATAAAACGAGGGGGCAACCCTAAGAACAATACACGAATATTGTATTCTTCTTGTCCAGGAGCTGGCTGGTGTTTACAACTTGTCATCTGCAATCAAGTCTCCTCCATACTGCCTTCAGCAAAAGCAAACTAGACACCTTGAAATATCGCGGGAATAGTCCTCCAATCGCACCCAACGAAGTAAAACAGAACTCAAAACAATACGCGATTTTCTCTCCCCTATTCGTCCAAGCCCTAGAATCATGTTAATATGACAGCTACTAACATGGATGTTCGAAGAATACTCACCATCGAAATCATTCAAGAATCAGTCCATCGACCAGTAGGATTAACGACAATCTTCCACCAGCGATTCGCATCCTCGCGAAACTTAAGAGCAAGTTCCCTACCCGTCTCATTACCGATCACTTGGCCAGCGAGCGGGATTAGATACTCATCGCGAACCTTACGCTTGCGCTTGCGGGTGGTTTCCTTGTCTGGCTGAGGTACCGAGCGGGGCTTCTTGACTTTGACATGGCTGAACACTAGCTGCTCGCCGTGTATGAAGTGGTTCGTATGGTAAGTGCCCGGACTAACATCAGTGATCGAGACCTCTTTTGAGCCGAGGAGATTGCCGCTGGAAGCTTGGAGCTGCAGGGTGTCGATATCTCTGCTGTGTGATGTGTTGACGGTGTGTTTTCTTGGGTAGCGGACGATCTCGACCTCGGAGTCGTTGGAAAGTACACGATTGTGTGATTTGCGAGCGGTGATCTCGGCGCCAAAGGGAGAAGTTGAGATGGAACCATCGATGAACGGGTCGTCAGATTGTTGTTGCGAGGTTTCTACTTCGTGAAGTGTACCCGTCCAGCCGCCATCAGATGTATCTACAGGGTGGCTTGCTGAGACACGATTTTTTCTTGGAGTGATACCACCGTAGTGCGGGCGGAGGACTTCTCTGGCAAAAGCAGATCCTCTCTGAGCTGATCTACGATCCTTCGTTGTCGGGGTCTTCTCCGGTGGCGGCGTGTCGCAAAGCTCCAAAGAGAATTGGCCGTATTTGGGGGGTGGTTGTGGAGATGGACTCATCGACAAGTGGTGTTTTTGATAGTCGTCCTTGGCGGCAGAGGCTCCCATCTCGATAATCAGGGGTCATACGTGTCTTTGAGTATCGGATTGCCTTTACTTGTTGCTGTGTTGTTGTCTGATACGGAGTTGTTCTTCTTCGGCGATGTGACCGGTTATGCTCTACTCTTCATTATTGCTCGCACTCTCTCCTAGCTTGTCATCATGGTTTTTCGACGTTTGTTCTCCCTTTTAGGTGAATATTTAATAACAGGGTGAGGATTGTCTGGTGAATTGATCGTTGGGAGTCACATCTAGAGTGGTGTCTTCGAGTGTGTGTCTTCACTCCTAAAGACTTAACTGCTTTTGCTTTTGCTTTTGCATTTGCTTTTGCTTTTGCTTCTGCTTCTGTTTTTGCTTTCCGATCTGCTTTATGAAATCCATCTTAAAGGTATCACGTTCTGGTTACTTAAGAAAGTCAATAGTGCCTGGGTAGTTGTCGGTGATGGCTGCAAGCAATGTTCACTGTTGCCAATTGCCCTTCTTATGACCACTTCAAGCACCTCATTTTTCTTTTCTCTTTATATTTTCTTAAAAGGCCTCATTTTTGATTGGTGTTTTGAGTTATGGTCTCGATTTCCTAACGATGGATACGAAGGATGCATGCGAACTCATTACTGAACCTTGGGGGCCACAGCAGCAGCCCCTTTTGCGGAGACAAACACTGGTCACATGATCGGATCTGACTTCTTGGCAGCAATGCGGCTTCTGGGTTAGGGACAACCACCTTCCTCAAACCACCCTCTTCTTCCAACCACTTGCTTACTCTCCCGACCTGCAATCATGAAACTGTTCACCTTTAGCTGCGGTTTGCATCAGATATTCTAGAGCCTCATAGAGTCACCCTTCCGATCGCCATCCATGTCGTCACGTACTGCATGAAATCGTAGGCCCCTACTTCTTGTTCAGCCGCACTGAACTACAGTAACAATCCATCCTTGTGTGGAGGGAGAGCACGTCCTCAAACGCGGTGCCGTTAAAGAGCGGCCAGGCTCCAACGTGGGTCCCACATACTGTACGATATGGGCATGGGCATGGCCCTCGCATGCAGATGCAGATGCAGGTAGCGCGCATTGTGGTTCTCTTTCAGCCTTACGGCGGTCGACTTAATTCCCCACTCAGAGTCACAAATCTCACACTTTCTCTCTCCAATCATTCCCTTGAGCTCAATTCCCGGTCGATGGATATCTCCTGTCCCTATTCCACTGGCTAGATGTTGTGCAGTAAAAGGACGTTGAAATGGACGTGGAAATATCGAGCACTCGTCGTATTCCCAAACGGTCCCTACAGAATCTGATTACTGGTCACCCAAGAGACATTACTCTTCCGAATCGGACGTTTCAGTTCCTCCTATGCATATGGCGGGAGACACTGCCTTGAGCATGCTTCTCTGATCACGGAGCTGCCGGCTTAGACCATCTGAACTCCTTTCGCACATGTTTAAGCTTGGTGACCGTCAGCCCTCTCATTGGTTTGTTTGTTCGAGGGTCTCACCGGTCATCCATTTTGCATACCGAAATGCACCTGCCTGCTTGACCACGGATCCCCGCTTCAACAAGCTGGGAACTAGCTGGGATCGTGACCCATACACCTTGGTCTCTGACGGTATCTAAGGGGGTCCAGGGGCTAGCCCACTCTCTACAGAGGGTCTCTATTGCCCTTCCACGTCTTTAAAAATACCGGTATTATAGGGCACACGAATGAGAGCCTCTGTCAGCGTTCTTATATCCTGTCACCCCCGCGTAGCCTAAAATGTTCTCCGTATGATTTGATGATCCTGAGCTTTTGTTCGCTGCTGACATATGTTATTAGAAATGAACCCTAGGCTGCCACGCCACATGGAAGACTAGTAGGCCATCGATTGAGGAATACAATGTGATACTGCATCGCATTGTACCTATCCTTCATACTCGTTTTCAAGGTTGAAGTGCTTAGCCCGAGAGTTACATCAACATTTGAGCTCCTACATCCATATCTCTGTGATTCTGCTACTATTACACCTTCCATGGGATCAAGCAACCTGCTATCTTCTAGTGCGAACAGAGCGCAGTCAATAGTGGGCATGATAGCAGAAATTTCAAGTTTCAGCCTTATGAAGCTAGGACATTATGTACTCACGCTACATCCTACGCAGGTACAGAAGTTCCCACCGGTTCTGATTGCTATTCGTTAGAGCGGTTCTAAAGGGTAGGTGTCACAATGTCAGCACACTTCTATCATGCGTCCAAAGAGCCTCAGAATAGGCACCATGTCGAGGTTTCGGTCTTTCTTCTATGTCCAGGGATATACTTGCGCGCATCGCACCACGTCTTAGAATGCTTCTAGGGTATTCGGCAACCGATTCGCCACGAACCTAGAATCCCAGTGGCTTTTCTAATCACATTACCTTCAGCAGCATCCTATGAATTCCTTCAGCATAGAACTTTACTTCTCCACCCTACCGTTATTCGTCCGCGTAGAAAAAGCGGAAAATATTGTACCATGCCATGCACTTCTGACCCAGTCTACCCATCCACATTACAGCGGAAATCTTGCGTCACGAAGTGACTAATTGCCTGGTTAATATTGAAGATTATTTGCCTCTTTTAGTAGAGCGCCATGATTCTGCCTTATGGTATATGTTGTGAATGAAGAATGCCCGGCTCCTGTTGACCAACGAAGCTTTGAAAAGGAGCGTGTACCTTCGATAGACCCGTTTCATTTGAATATATACCAGCTACGAACTTGAGATGAACTCTTCCGGCAACATGATGAGAATAGCCATAGCAGGCTCTGGCGGCTTAGCCCAAATCTTTGCTCAATACCTCAACGACACGGTCCATCCATTCATCATACTTTCTCGAGAAGTAAGCTCTGAAGAAGATATCCCGACAGATATAGAGACACTAATTATCCACCCAGGACCAGCCTGCATTGGTTTCGAACGGATATCAGGTCGCTGTCGTCGACTATGACAGCCAAGATGACCTCCGTTATACCCTGAGAGGTATTGATCTTGTCATATCAACCGTCTCCGGTGTTCCTCAGATCAACCTTATCGATGCTGCTGCCCACTCTGGCGTACGCAGATTTGTTCCAGCAGAATTTGAAGGACCACCTGCCCGAAGAACTGACAATGACCCTCTAGACCGTGGGAAGCGAGCTACAATTGATCGGCTTCGACACTGGGACAGCCACCCTCGTCACCGAATGCGCTTTACAATATTCTCCTGTGGTATCTTCTACGAGCGGTTTGCTAACGGTGGGATGGCTGCCCTTGATATCGGCACATCGACTGGTATCCAAAACGAAGGCTCGTACTTGATGAACGCCCGCCATGGAACTGCCGAGGTAGTCGAACGCACTACGTCTGGCCAACCTGTCTACATATGTTTGACTTCGGTCTACGATGTAGGGAGATTCGTCATTGCAGCCCTTGACCTAGGTCTGCAAACTTGGCCAGGAGAGTTCAGAATGTCCGGAGAGCGAAGGACGGTAACTGAAATCTTGCAGTGGGCCGCAGCTATTCGAAGAAGTAAGAACTATATCTTTAACCTCAAGGATAAGATGCTGACTTGTACAGTGCCAATGTTCTCGACGGATGTCATTGAGCCTCGGGACTTGGTTGCCCATCTTCAGCACGCTACATATTACCAAGACTACGCGAAAGTGGCTCGATTTCAAGAGTTGATTGCGACCGAACAACGAAGGTACGACTTTGAGAATCCGAACCTCAACCCACTTGTCAATGTGCAACCAGTCTCGTTTTGGAATTGGTTGTCGGCTCAGTGGGGTGCCCCTCCAGCGCAATAACGATCTGATGATACTCTATGAACAGACAGTTCTTTAAAATGCACCAGCGGTTTTGGATACATTGCTCGACTGCGAGCTGCTTTGTTAGGGTATCGTATGGGGAGGTTAATTGCTAGTTTCAATGAGGATTACTTTCGGCACACAGCACGACGGACAATATGGAAGCCGGCGTTTTGTTTTGGCTTGCTACTCTTCTCAATTACGACGGCTGTCTAGCGATGGCACTACTAGATCACTCCTCTTGATAATACATTTGTTGCCTTGTATTACTTAATTATTACTGTGCGATGAGTAACAAGATATACGTGTTTACACTAAGCGGTGACAGAATCAAGTTTGGCTACATTTGTTTCTGTTTCTGGTTTTTCTATTTTTATGGATTCATTCTTTTATGGTTAATTCCCCTAGATTAGGCTTGCTATGATTCAGTTAAAAAATTCCCACCTCGACCAAATACGGTGAATCGTATCTGGGAGGAAGAAAACGGCTCGTAAATGCCGTCAAATCAGCAAGTCTACCCTACTGCGCCCCACGCACGCTGCTGCGTATTTATCTCCGAAATCTGCCCCCCCAAAAAACCTCCAATAATCATAGGCCTATTTTTAGAAGTAACTTCGTAAATCCTTATTCCTTCAGACGCGTCATGTCTGCGAAACTGAAAGTAGATCAGGTTGAAGCAGTTGGACGAGGTTGATCGTGTATGTCACCCCCTAAATTGCGGGGCGGGGCGGTTTTCGCTGCCCCTGCTCCTGTAGGGGTATTGGGGACATGAATGAGCCTCCCACTCCTTTGAATTGTGAACCCTTCCTGTACGCTCGTACTCGTCACCTTACTTGACTTCAACCTCAGTCTATCTTGTGAGTGGGGGTCTGGTTGTTGATTGTATTTCGTCGCCGAGGTATCGTAGGATTTCACGGCTGGACGTTTCAGCCAGAAGGCTTCATGATACGAGGTCTTTGGTGTTTAGTGAAGGAAGTACCTTTGATACAATATTCGTAAACGGGTTTTAGGGAGCTTGTCGGCGTTAGGCTAGCATCATATCATCAAATGTCGTTGTTCTAATACGGGTTTTGGGACTTGGGGCGACCAAGGGTCCACCAGTCGACAACTATAGTTTCAAGGGGGTGGGTGGTTTTGACTTCTCAAGCTTTACGAGGACTTTAGCGATTTAATGCTCTGAATTAATGTTTTTTCTTCGTAACTGGAACTAAGTAGGTACATAGCCTCTTCCTGCAACAGCTCCCAACTTTCCGTAACCAACATCTACTTCTCAAAACAAGAGAGTCATATTCGTGTTCTGCACAGGTCCACTAATCCGCCATATGCACTTGCGCATTAAGCTCCGTCTACATGACTTCGTACGCCAAACTGAGTTTCTCCTTCTAACATGAATTTCTCTATCACTAGGGACCTTCCCTTACCGCCTGAGGCCTCAACATCCACCTCCTTCTTCCGGCGTACAAGGAATGCTACGAAAGCATTCCAGATCTGTCGTGTCGACTGTATTGGGGATTTTTTGCTGGAGTGATCTCAGGCTGTGAATACCTACCCACGGCATTCAGTTGAGGTTTCTTCCCCGAAGTGGATGGGCGAGGGGTGCGTCGCTTCTCTAATCAGTGCTCCGGGATCGCATGCCGAGTCTTGCAGCAAGGCCGATGAGTAAGGATATGCTCCTTTGCTGGGTTGCTCCGAGGTGAGAGCTCGGGCTCTGGGCCGAGAAAGACGACCCGTTGATCGTTGGCGGTGCTCCCGAGCTGTAAGAGGGTCTTGTTCTCGCTTGATGAAGGGGCCTTCTTCCACGGTTTTGGGAATCGTCGCTTTCCCCCCTGCATAAGCGTTGGATCGAAAAGAGGATTCGACGTCATCGGTTTGGTGCGTGGGCACACTGGCGCCTCTGGTATATTCCGTGTCGGTGTATCGGGAGAAGGCCACTGCCACTTAGACATGGCGCGTAGTGCTTTCTTTTCTTTCTGTGTTATTGCCTCAGCCGCATATTTGGTAGGTTTGGGCGTGTGCGCAATTTCTTCTTCTGTAAGTGGCTCCTGCACAGATAACTTTCTATTCTCAGCTACCGCGAAGGCCAGAATGTTTTTGATCTCAGCTCCGGAGTAGCCCCAGGAGCAGATTTGGTCATCGGGCAGGCCCGAGAGTCTTCGTGCTTCCACCTCAAGTTCTCTTTCGTCCCATGGATGTAGTCGGAGGAGCTCGGCGGCGGTGAGTGGTCGGCCATAGGTGGACTTTATGATAGACCTGACGTAGTGGTTGTTATTGGGAGAAAAGCGACTATAGCGGCTGTTCCTTGGGTGTTTGTACCAAGACTCATTGACTAGCGACGACATGTTGCTGGAAGTATGTCTGAAAGATGAAATTAGCAGCCCAGATTATTGTTTGTGGTTTTTGGGGTTTGTTGTATAATGAGGTGGCTGTGAGGGCTTGTGAGTCTCAAAAGGCTTGATGGTATTTGTCTTTAAAGTTGCAAGACACTCAGGTGCGAATGGAAATCAAGAGTTGTAAAGTCGGTGTATGTGTGGGTGAATTACGAGATGGAGGAGCTTTATGTAGCCATGTCTCAGTCAATTTCAAAATATGATTCTATCTCGACTGAGCATTGCGCTTCAACAAATCGGGTCAAGTAATTTCATTCTAGTCACCAAGACTGCGCTATAATCGGTACCAGACGTTGAATAGAAATTTACCATAAGAAAATTCATTATGTGGTTACAAAGCCCACACTAGACTTTAGAGCCGGTCTATTTATATATCCGGAAAATTGTAACAACTGCTAATGCTACAATAAAGGGCAAAACTTGCGCTAGACTTCGGTACGAAAGACCAAAGTGACACTTGCACCATTGATGCTTGACACGACAAAAACGAAAAGGATCACGACTAACAGGCAATTGTAGTGTACTGACTCGCACATGACCCTGATGCTACGACGCGGCCCAGCGCTGAACCATGGCTTTTTCAGGGGAAGCTCGTCACGTGTCGTTGAATATTGTGACATACCTCCTCGAGGTCTGTGGATTGTGCCTAACAAGAAAAGCGTGTGTCAAAGGGCATCTTAATTATCGTCTTGACTGCGACTGTGAAAAGAATTAGCAGGCATTCTCGAAAGATTGTGAAACTTGCTCACGTGGCTTTGATGGTTATTAACTCCTTCCCTATCAACTCGGTTTCACATTACATTCAGGTGCCATACTTTGGAACTCTCGGCCATGGTTGAGTGAGTGGTATTGGGAGAATAGCAGTAATTGGCCAATGAAAAATGAAGAGTTTGTTTTTGACACTGGCGTCGTGGAAACAAAGCACGCTCCATTTATTGCAGTGTTAATCTTTTAGCCTCACTTGCTTCTTCCGGAAAGCGGCTTGGGGATTGGCATTGTACCTTAGGGATCATGGCATAACTTAAGCAGACATATTAGTGCTGATAACATGTTTAGGATTCGATATCTTGATGAGATGCTTAGATCGTACTTACCGTGCCACGGGTTGAATAAATCAAATGAACACTTTAGTACGTTGTTTGTCCTCTAGCCATCGTTGGATTGTTCTTCTCCTTCGTTTTATAAAATGGATACTTGCTTTCTCTTAACGATAATCAGTAACTTATTTTTCTCGATTTCGCTGGCATCGCTGGAGCGCCTTCAATTAGGCGACGAGATGGAACTCCCTGTGCTGTCGTGAGCCACAATCTCAAAGAACGACGGCAAATCCCCATGCCTAGGTATCCAAATCCAGAAGTCGTCAGCACAGACCATCATATATCAGGATACTTCCTAATGACAACCCGGCATATTTAGACAGCTGCAATTATCATCATCCTTTCAAACCAAACTTTCCTAATAAATCTTAATTCCTGATCGAGACTTTCATTTCACGCACTAAAGCCGCGGGAAAGACCAAAATAACCGTCGATTTATCTGAGAATGAAGGAGAGATCATCTTGTTAAGATATGATGCTTTTCGCCAATTGTCCCTAGCATCGTTCAGGATGAAATTTCGCAATTTCGAGAAAACAAAGCTTTTGACACTGAGTGAAAAAAACCTCTGGATTTCCCGCAGACTTCTCGGCCGCCACATCAAGCAGCCAAGATTTCTTCGCAATCCATCTTGGATTATTGTTATGAAATGAGCGTGACGAATCAAAACTTTCTGGCGTACCAAGACAAATCACAGGAATGATATCACGAACGTCCTAAGACACAATCAAAGTTCAGATGAGAAACACCACTTGGGGGTTGGGCACAACGACCACAGCATACAAATCCCGACAAAACTTCATCCAGCCGTATGTATCTAAGCTGAAGGTTGAATCTTGAACTTTCAGCGGTACAGGGGCTTCGTCAAAAGAGGGACTGGCGATAGAAGACGTAGATGATGCTTCTGATAACATCGGTGTGATATGACGTGAAAAGCTTTCTTGATCCGTATAAGGATTAAATTTTTGGCATATGTAAGATAAATGTATCAAGTGTATATGCGAGGCTACAATATTGCTCGTCACTGAAGTCGGTGAGATGTAAGACCGGGCAGGATCCCAAAAGTTGAAAATCATTCCGATTGAGGGGGGCTGGCACGTGATTGTCAAATGAGGCTTAGCTCCGTCTCCGAATGTAAACAATTGTACTGCCGTCCCTCGGCGATCGTAAAATTCAAGTATCTCAAGGCGACGACAACCCAAAAATCCTCACCCTAGGAGCGCATTGCTTACGTCAAGAATCTCGAGGAAGCTACTATCAATTAGCACGAAAGCAATTGTAACAGACGCGCCGACTTTCCAAGACCGACCGCGACCGCGACGTACACCGACCCACCTCAATATACTTCCCCACGCGAACAGATGCGCAATCCTATACGGTGATCAATGACTACCATCGTACGAACGCGAGTTCCTTTAGAAACGTTGAGCATGAGTCAACAGCCAACGAGTCGGAGACGCAGCAAGCGGCTTGCAGGTAAGGATATTGAATGTAATTCGGAGCCCACACGCGTCGGGAAGCTGACATTTGACTACAGCATACGATGAAGAAGATGGCGACTTCGTATTTACACGCGGATCCAAACGAACGAAAACAGCACTAGCTGTCCCAGAACTTGTGCCCGCGCCTGCTCCACAAACAGCAAAGAGGGGTAGGAAACCCAAGGAACGCGACGATGAGGCGATTCCAACGGAGAAGAAGTCACGAACACGAAAAATGAGTTTCTCGACGCCGAAGGTCGAGCCTGATGCCATCATCAATCCGAAGAAGAGAAAAAGCACGCGTTCTTCGGCGGGGAAGGGGCAAAATGCCGAGAGTAGCACGAATGCCTCACGAATAGAAACTCACGACTACGATGGCATGGACTTAATTGGCTCAGCAGCAGCCGACGAGCCAGATAATATGGACAAGTCAATGGAAAGCAAGTCTACAGTGATTGCTTTACCATTCAGCGACACCCCTGTCATTAATCGAAACAAGGAGATGAGAAAGAAGAACACTGGGTCGCGGAGGAGCAGCTTGGGACTTCGAGGGCGGAGAGCAAGTTCTTTGATCGATAATGGCCATAGCGCAATTCCACATCGAGAGGTGAATTCTGCAGAATTTTACAAACACATTGAAGCTGATGGACTGAGCGAGCCAAGGAGGATGAAGCAGCTGTTGACTTGGACAGGGGAGAGATGTTTAGGAGAGAAACCAGCTCATGGGGAAGCTAATGACCTGGCTGAGCAGGCAGGTGAGAATTGCATCTGTCCTCGGCGAAACTAGGTCAAGCTAATAGTCACAGCGCGAACAATCAAAGAGGGCCTGCTGAAAGATTTCGCGAATAGATCGGAGTTTTCGGATTGGTTTACGCGAGAAGAATCGGCGCCGAGAAAGGTTATCAAGGTGCCCAATCCACGGAATATCGAGCTCCAAGAGAACCTGGTCGGTTTAGAAGCAAGAATAAAAATGTAGGCGAGCTTAACCTCCGGTTATCAAACAGCGTACTGACCCGACTTCACAGATTGAGAGAAGAAAAAGAACAATGGAAGGCTCTCGCGAAACCTGCGCCCTCGCTCCCTCCTCTCTTCGACGATTCTGACGACATAGATCCCTCCCAAATAGACGCGTCACTTCTCGATCCCGAACAGGCTGCTATATTAGCTTCAGTTTCTTCAGCTTCTGCTCTTGATTTGCGGACTCGGGTGTCGAAACAATTACGAGAATTACAGTCCGGACTAGAATTCAAGGTTGACCAGTTCGTCGATGGTGTGCACAAGATGGAGCAGTACCAACAAACTGCTGGCAGAGTTGCAAATAAGATATTGGCAATAAGTGCCGTAAGGTTAGAAGAGAGGGATAAGAGGGAAAAGGAAGCGACAGGTACAAGAGACCTGCCAATGCAAGAGGTTCTGAGAAGTCTGAGCAGGATATTGCCTGAGGGGAGGAATGGGCAGTGATGAGCTGAGTGTTAAGTCGCTTGCAACTTTGGTAAGCGGCTGCTAAGTTGCATTTTATTTTGGACGGTTGGGTGGGTTTTCTGGAGTGGTCACAATGAGGGATGAATCATGAAGCAAAGGTGTTCAGGGCATTCACGAGTCAATTTTTCTGTACAAATTGTGGAAATCATCCAAGGAGGAGCCAGGCTGTCATGAAGTAATGCATGCATTTGAACCTCTAATTCCGCTCTCAGTTCTCATTGCATTCCGAAGTTTGGTTGTCTCGTCCTTTCGCATGATTGCTTCTTTGCTTTTGCCTTATCGAGTGAGTCCACCCAATGCTCTTCTCTCTTACACACTTTGGGCTGATGCTGACAGATTGAGAGTCCCGAGAATATTTCTTTGACCGAAATAGACTGTAGTACCCAGAACAATACCTCATGGCGATTTTTATTGATGCCTCAGGAGCATTTCTGGTTTATTGGAAGCGTTCTTCAAGCCGTCCCGCGTCTGTCCACAAGAAGGAGCATAAGCCACATGTAGCAAAGGCTAAACTGGTTTTAGGGTGTCCCGAGGATCAGTGCGTATTGCATCAGCTGCAATGCAACATCAGGGATCAAGATACAAATGGATTGACAAATTGCGTGTTGGCATTGGGAAGCTTTTTGTATTGGTAAGTCTAACCTGATCAATTGAAGTTCTTTTTGCTGCCAATTCTATATTCGGTGCTTACTTACAAGCCACTGACGCGAAAAGTTACGCAAAGTAACTCTTTGAGATATCTAACACTATCATATCTAGACGACCAAAGGGAAATTCAATGTTGTCAACTCCTATAGTCGTACGTGCTTCTCCAAAAATTCTCAGCTTCGATCACACTTTACGTGGACTCGATTGGCGGTTAATTTCTGGAGAAGGCGGTATTACCACGGTAGGAATTAACAGCATCCGCCGATACTGAAGATTCTTTGGCTGGTAATCACCATGGAGTACTCAGATATACATGCATATCTAGCATAATACCACTTACTGCCAACATTTGGGCTTCAGGTCAGATGCAGAGGACGTACTAAAGGATTTACTATTTTAGGAATTCTATCCCCACTAGATCGACGACGTGTATACGCCACCTTCTCAATTGAAAACAGCCTGACAGCTGAAAGAATGATCTACTTGGTATGGCCTCGATGGATCGAGACACATACGAAGCCGCATCAAATCAAGGTCGGTTTTCTGCAATGGACCCTTGCAAAGCTATGGCGTGGGATGAGTGCAGCTCCGTCAGCTCATGGCCAACACCAACGGAACATGTAGTCCGAGCCTTCACACCTACGTTATTGATTGGGCAAGATGAGCCTCGCGCGAAGTGCCTATTATCAAGGCAGCTGTGTCGAGCCTCAAACCCGCCTCAGCAAAAAGATAAGACACAAGACGAGGAGGCGAGCTTCTCAGTGTTTTGACATGACTCTTATAACATTGACTCCTCTTCTTACTTCTAGACTCACATAAAGTCAACCTTCATAGGGAATTTGCAATTGAAAGTCTTGGCCAAAAATCCAACAATCTACCAATATGCCACCTCAAAAGCTTGAGCCCATTGCTATCATTGGAACTGGTTGCCGCTTTCCCGGCGGTGCAAACAGTCCATCCAAATTATGGGACTTGCTCCGAGAGCCTCGAGACTTAGCCACAAAGATTCCACTAGATCGTTTCAACATCAACGCGTTCTACCACCCAGATGGCTCCCACTTTGGTACAACCAATGTCAAGGAATCTTACTTCTTGGAAGAAGACCCCCGCCATTTTGATAGTCAATTTTTTAACATTCAGCCAGCTGAGGCCGAGGCTTTGGATCCACAGCAGAGACTTTTACTCGAAACTGTCTTTGAAGCAATCGAAAGCGCAGGTGTGGAAATAGAAAGTCTCAAAGGCTCAAACACTGCAGTATATGTTGGGTTGATGTGTGATGATTATTCAGAGATAGTGCGCAGAGATTTGAATTCGCTACCTACATACGCAGTCATCGGTAATTCTCGGGCGATTATGTCAAACAGAATCTCTTATTTCTTCGACTGGCGTGGGCCTTCAATGACTATTGACACGGCTTGCTCATCAAGTATGGTGGCAATCCACCAAGCTGTTCAAACTTTGAGGAACAATGAGTCTCACACCGCAATAGCAGCTGGCGCAAATCTGATATTCGGTCCCGGTAAGATGAACCCCAAATTTTCTTCTTCTTAGGTGATTCGTACTGATCTACTTATAGAAGCATACATTGGTGAAAGCAATCTTCACATGCTGTCTTCTTTTGGTCGTTCTCGAATGTGGGATGCAGCAGCAGACGGCTACGCTCGCGGTGAAGCGACGGGTGCACTCGTCCTCAAGCGGCTCTGCGATGCCATTGAAGATGGAGACCATGTCGAGTGTATCATTCGCGAGACTGGCGTGAACCAAGATGGACGAACGCAAGGCATTACTATGCCTAGTGAAACCTCTCAGGCGGCTTTAATCCGAGACACTTATATGAGAGCCGGCCTTGACTTGACAGAGAAAAAGGACAGATGCCAATATTTTGAAGCACATGGCACCGGCACTGCTGTAGGGGATCCGAAGGAAGCAGAAGCAGTAGCAACCGCTTTCTTTGGAGATGAAAATAATATTATACCCGATGATATGCTCTTTGTGGGGTCCATTAAGACAGTGGTAGGTCATACTGAAGGTACTGCTGGAATTGCTGGGGTGATCAAAGCAAGTTTAGCTTTGCAGTATGGAGTAATTCCTCCAAACCTACATTTCAACCAACTGAACCCAGCAATCGAACCCTTCTATAAGCATCTGCAAGTCCCAACGGCTGTAGCTCCCTGGCCATTTGTACCGCAAGGTCAACCGAGGCGTGCAAGCGTGAACAGCTTTGGTAATGGCAAGAAAACCCTCCATTTGATATCAACGCTAATACAACATCAAGGTCTCGGTGGCACAAATGCACATGCAATATTAGAAAGCTTCAAATCGCTTGAGAAGAATCAATGCTCGATAAAGAAGCCGAAAGTCAAAAGCTCTTTTGCACTCTTACCCTTCGTATTTTCAGCCGCTTCAGAGCGCTCTCTGGTGGCCACTATTCGAAACGTTTCCAATTACATCAAGGCAAACGAATCTATCCATCTTGGCAATCTTGCTTTCACATTGTCGCAAAGGTCGGTATTTCCTTTCAAGGCGGCATTCTCAGCATCGACAGGCCCGGAACTCATCTCCAAGATGGATACAAAGCTCGCCCTATTTGATGGTAATCCTGGCATACCCTGCGCGATACGATTTTCTTCTAGTGCGTCCGGAATCCTAGGTGTATTTACTGGCCAAGGAGCGCAATGGGCAACAATGGGACGTGAACTACTCAGGTCTTCTGAGGCATTTCAAGAGACCATCGTAGAGCTTGAAGCTTCCCTGGCTCGGTTGCCAGAAAAGGATCGTCCAAGTTGGTCACTTCAAGCAGAATTAATGTCAGAAGCTTCTTTTTCTCGCATCAACGAAGCAGCTTTATCCCAGCCACTTTGTACGGCGATCCAAATCGCCCTCGTTGACCTCCTACGTATTGCTGGGATACGCTTTGATGCCGTTGTTGGGCACTCCTCTGGAGAAATTGCCGCTGCTTATGCTGCTGGCTTCATATCTGCGTACGATGCCATCAGAATAGCATATTATCGCGGCCTGCTGGCAAAATATGCTTGTGGTCCTGATGGCAAAAGTGGTGCGATGATAGCTATTGGCGTTACTTACCAAGAGGCAACCGAATTGTGCTCATTGCCGCAGTTCGAAGGTCGGGTTAAACTTGCTGCGAGTAATTCTTCTTCAAGTATTACACTTTCGGGGGACGTGGATGCAATTGAAGAGATAAAAGTGAGATTCGACGGAGAAAAGAAGTTTTCCAGGATTTTGAAAATCGACACTGCATATCATTCGCATCACATGTTAAAATGTTCAGATATGTACATGCAATCTCTGAGAGCTTGCAATATCCAGGTTCAGACCCCTCCAGCGGATGCCTGCTCCTGGTACTCTAGTGTCTATGGAGGGATGAAAATGATCTCGAACCATTTGCTAAAGGACACATATTGGAGAGAAAACATGGTCGGCTCTGTGCTTTTTTCGCAGGCTGTTCAGTGTGCTATTCAGACCCAAAATTCGTTGTTCATGGCTCTAGAAGTCGGTCCGCATCAAGCTTTGAAAGCTCCAGTACAGCACACATTCCAGGAGATACCTGGCTCGGAGAGCTTCTACGCCAGTACACTGTCCAGAGGACAGAATGATGCTGAAGTCTTTACAGAGATGTTAGGGTTCCTCTGGTCCCACCTAAAACCATCTGCTGTCAATTTAAGAGCTTATGGTAAGTCCATCAGAGATAATGACGGCGCTCTAAAGCTCATGAAAGGTCTACCCTCGTACGAGTGGGATCACGAGCGTGTGTACTGGAACGAATCACGACGCTCAATGCTTCTTCGGACCCGCGGAGATCCACGCCATGAACTCCTAGGTTGCAGGTTACCAGAAAGTATTGATGGAGAAATCCGATGGGTCAACTTTTTCTCTCCGAATGAGATTCCCTTTGTGAACGGCCACGTTATTCAGGGGCAGAAGGTTTTTCCCGCAGCCGGGTACGTCACGATGGCCATCGAGGCTGCTATGATTATGGTTCGAGGGAAAAGTATCAAACTGCTGGAGATTGAGGACCTGAAAGTTCTTCGAGCGCTTGGGTTCGATGATGATTCTACTGGGATCGAGACAATGTTTATCCTATCTTCCATCACGTCTCGCAACGGAGCTGAGGAGGAAATTACAGGTAATTTTGCTTGCTATAGCTGCCTCAACAAGCAAGCGGGTAACATGGTCATGATGGCTTCTGGGACCGTTCAAGCTATTCTCGGAGCTTGTTCGGATATTTCACTACCCAACCGACTTCCAGAGGATAAAACGTTGACTCCAGTGTATAGCGAACCTCTATACGCATCCCTCGCTGAGCTGGGCTACAACTATTCTGGGGATTTCAAGTCATTGTCTTCGATGAGAAGAAGTATGAACAAGGCAGTTGGGCTCATTACGAATCCGTTGGACAGCGAGTCCGCAAGCTCGCTACTCGTTCATCCCGCTGTACTCGATGCGATGTTTCAGACCATGTTTGTCGCGTACAGTTCTCCTTATGACGGAAGACTTTGGTCTCTGCATTTGCCCACCGGAGTTCGTCGAATCACCATTGTTCCTACTCGTTGTGTTGCCAGCATGGGCTCTAAAGTCCTCTTTGATGCAGAGTCCGTTGGCTCAGACTGTAATACGCTATCCGGAGACGTCGATATTTTCACCGAAGATAGCACTAAGCCAATTATGAAAGTTGAGGGAATGGCCTTCAAGCCATTTTCTGAAGCAACCGCTACAGATGACTCAGAGCTATTCTCAGAGGCTATCTGGGGAGTTGCGTCTCCTGACGGAAGTGCTGTCACGGCTGAAGACCAAGCCACCGAGGAAGACATAGAACTTGGGCAAATTAGCGAACGAGTAGCATATTTCTATTACAGAAACCTAGTGGAGACAGTGTCTGTTGCAGAGCGCGAGAAGTTGAACATGCCGTTCCATCACCGAAGTTTGTTCAATGCCGCTAGTGAAATTATATCTCAGGTGTCCGAGGGGAGACATCCTTTTGCTCGGGCAGAGTGGAATCTGGATTCCAAGGGAGCATTAATTGAGAAGATGAGCAAATATCCAGAAAGCGCTGACTTCAATATTATGCGTGCTGTGGGAGAAAATCTTCCCGGGGTTGTGCGAGGTGAGACCACCATTCTGGAGCATATGACAAAAGACGGTCTCCTAGACGACTATTATAAACGTGGTCTGGGTTTCGATCTCTCACACGATCTGCTCAGCCGCATGGTTGCTCAGATTGCGCATCGATACCCTCGCATGAACATCCTTGAGATTGGTAAGCTTGCCTTTTTGCACTCGAAATAATGGAAATTGCTAACTCAAGTCTAGGTGCCGGAACAGGCGGGTCAACGAAGAAGATTTTGCCTAGACTAGACCGTGCCTTCTCATCTTACACCTTTACAGATATTTCCATCGGCTTTTTTGAGAAGGCTCAAGATATCTTCAAAGACTATTCCAGCAGAATGATTTTCAAAACTCTTGATATCGAAGCTGATTCTGTTCCACAGGGTTTTGAAGATCATTCCTATGACCTTGTCATCTGTTCTAATGTTCTCCATGCTACGAAGAGCTTGAGACAGACCATGGCAAATGTCCGGCGATTGCTGAAACCGGGAGGCTATCTTGTCCTATTAGAAGTTACCAACAACGAGCCGATGCGTATCGGTTTTGTCATGAGCGGACTTCCAGGCTGGTGGGCAGGAGCTGACGATGGGCGCACATTTTCTCCAACGATCTCCCTAGATCGATGGAATACCCTTCTCCAAAACTCTGGATTCTCTGGAGTGGATTCGGCAACTCCTGCGAATAATCCTCTGCCGTATCCGGCATCGGTGTTTGCAACTCAAGCTGTGGACGATAGAATTACTCACATCAGGCAGCCACTACTTTCAACAGGCATTGAAAAGTCTATCGATTACTTGCTTATCCTTGGGGGTAAGACTCCACAAACAGCTCGACTGGCTGAAGATCTGACTTGGTCGCTGCGCAAGTACTGCAAACATGTGACCAGGGTTGAAGGACTCGATAAACTTCACGACACGGACATGTTCCCAATGACCACAGCCATTAGTTTGACGGAACTTGATGAGCCCATCTTCAAGACCATGACGGAGGAGAAATGGGAGGCTCTGAAGCTGCTCTTTGACCTTTCAAGAAATGTCTTATGGGTTACTCGGGGTTGCTTAGACAATGAGCCATACTCGAACATGATAGTTGGACTTTGTCGCTCAGTAGGCTACGAGCTGCCACATCTCCAGATTCAGCTTCTTGATATAGAGTCGTCGGAAATGCCTAAGGCGGACCTGCTATCGGAGATGCTACTCCGCCTTCAGATGAAAGATTACTGGGAAAAGAAAGAGCAACTGCATGACATTGTGTGGTCCACAGAACCGGAGTATATCTTACGACAAGGAAAGCTACACGTATTACGAATGATGCCCTCCAAGGACCGGAACAATCGTTACAATTCGTCGAGACGGTTTGTTACGAAGGAAGCTGATACCCAGTCTCTGATCCGCCTCGAAAACCAGGAAGGCGCATACTTCCTTACCGAATCGCGCAAGACCCTACCTCCCGTACCATTGAATAGTTCCCCGACTTTGGCAATGCATCGAATAGAAATGTCATACTCTCTGGTATCGCCCATCAGGCTTGCGCCTCAAGCCAGTCTCTTTCTCTGCCTCGGATCAACCAAAATGAATGGAGTCCAAACGAAGGTCATTTTCCTGTCAGATGCCACTACATCTCTTGTCGATGTCCCGGAAAACTACAGCATACCTTACAGTCCTCCAACTGATCAAGAAGTGCACTCACTCCTTACTGCAAACAGTCATTTGTTGTCACTGAGTATCTTGGGGAATGTTCCATCGGGAAGTGCGGTCGTGTTAAACGATCCAGAGCCATATCTTGTAGATGCACTCAAAACTCAAGCTACTAAGAAAGGAATTTCCCTTACATTGATAGCATTGGATGGGTATGAGCGCGACCTTCCGTGGGTTTCCATTAATCGAAGATCATCAAAGCGAATGATCAAACTGGCCTTGCCGAAAGGCCCTTCAATTTTCATTGACTGTGCAAGTACAGATTATGCACGGGAGATTGGATCTCGAATCAGACAATGTCTCCCCAAGCCTTGCGAGGAAAGGATGCCCAAGTTCTACCTTGGTGACCAAGCTTCATTTCTTGGATTCCTGAAGGACGCGGTAGCATTTTCGCAATCTGCTCTTCCCAATCCTGGAAATTCCAGTACAGCGCAGTGCGTCCCTTTACGGGAAGTTGCAAACATCCTAAACCTGCCGCAGCTAACCACTGTTATCGATTGGACATCACCCGCGTCGGTTTCTGTCAAGATCCAGCCTGCTGACTCGGCGAACCTATTCTTCCAAACCAAGACATACCTGCTTGTAGGACTTACCAGAGATCTTGGCCAGTCGCTATGTCAATGGATGTTAACCAAGGGTGCGAAATATGTTGTCATCGCTAGCAGGAATCCACAGATAAATCCCAAATGGCTGGAGGGCTTAGCTTCTCAAGGCGCTATCGTGAAAGTTATGTCGATGTGACTACACTACAATTTCATTCGACACAACTCATGCTAACTTCTCTTAGGGACATCACCAATCGGAATTCGGTTTCCAAGATCTATGATGATATCTGTAAAACAATGCCTCCTGTAGGCGGCGTCGCAAATGGTGCAATGGTTCTCTGCGATACATCCTTTCCCAGGATGAGCTACGATGAGCTTCAGACTGTCCTGCGGCCCAAAGTAGAAGGCACGCAGTATCTTGATGAGATATTCTCCACGCACTGCCTAGATTTCTTCATACTTTTCTCGTCCCTCATGGCAGTTCTAGGCAACAGCGGTCAATCCAACTATTCTGCAGCAAATATGTATATGACCAGCCTGGCAGCGCAGAGGCGGAAGCGCGGTCTAGCAGCATCAGTAATGAACATCAGCGGTATATTTGGTATTGGCTACGTATCACGAGTCGATGATGTGACCCAGAAGCAACTCGCAAAGATAAAATTCAAGCCAATGTCAGAGCAGGATTTCCATCAAATGTTTGCAGAAGCGGTTCTAGGTGGAACACCAGATTCTGGAGTGAACCCGGAGTTTACTGCAGGCTTGCAGCAAGTGAGTGATGACCAGAATGCTAGTTGGGGCAAGAATCCAAAATTATCGCATTTTATAAGAAGTCCGGAGGAAGTGACGACTAAGAGAGACAATCGAGAAGTTGTTGCCTCCCTGCAAAGTCAACTTCTTCTGGCCGCAACGGAAGAGGAAGCAACAGCCCTCATAGAAGGTAATTTCCGTCGAATTTTGTATTCTGCGTACGCTAATAAAGTTGTAGCTTCCCTTTCCACTAGAATCCAACGCAGTCTACTCCTGGACGACGATCCCGATATAAAAATTCCGCTGATCGATCTCGGCGTCGACTCTTTGGTAGCAGTGGAAGTCAGATCTTGGTTCATGAAAGAATTGAATGTGGATATGCCCGTTCTCAAAGTACTAGGAGGTGCTTCCATTTCTGACCTTGCTGCGATGGCGCTCGAGAAGCTCCAGCTGGAGTTCGTACTGAATATTGGCACTCCTGAAGGGGTGGGTAGAAAGTCGGCGCCCATGCGCAGCACTTCTCGTACTCTATCGATTCGAAGTGATCGGAGCAGGAGTAGGGGATCAAGTTCATCCAATACTAGTCTTCCTACAACGGAGGCCTCGACGCCGCCTTTTTCGGACAAGGGGCTGGCTCCAAAGTTTGACTGAAGTTCGTTATACTTGAACATGTACCTTTGGTTTTAGCAGCGTCCCTGGGTTTAAAATTTAGTAATGAGATACATTATTCGCGTTGCTTTTGAGAATGTTTCCGAAGTGTATCAGGTGTGCGCGCAATGCATCAATCGAGGCTCAAGGCAACCAAGGGTTCAATACTTAAGCGCAAAGAAACGCGAAGACATACCATAACCGCTCACCGGGACATAGCCCAAAATAAGCAATTCAATCTCAAAACAGACTCAAAGCATTTCATAGTTTCTTGTTAGCTCAACTGTAATACGGTCCGTGACTGACGATAAACTACCCCCGAGTAATGCTTGAGCGCAGTAACAATTGATCATCCATGGATCCTGGTCTTGGCATTGATCACTGAAACATGTGTAGTCTAGTAGCGTGAGTTACAATCTGATTACCATTAGATCGCCAAAGTTAATCACGATCTTGTCTACCACATGTCGAAGTGTTAGTCAGGGAGGGATGTATTCCACAATGGTGTTTTAGCTTGCTAGACACATCAGGGTGGGGGAACCTTTTTGCTTCTGTATGCTATGAATTAATTAATTAATCAATTAATATATATTTTGTCTCAGGACTTCTTTTTGTGCATCGTCTATGGTGTTGCGATTTATTGTTTACTTTTTGCGCTTTTGCGCCCTATTAAAATTTAAGCGAGGCATTCCCCCTTTTAGGTACTTTCGTCGCATATACTAAGCGAGCTATCTAGTTTTTTAACTATGTGGGAAAGTGAAGTTCAGTATGTGAGGTATGTCCTCAGATTATCTCTTCTATCGCGACCCTTGTCCATCTTTGCAAATACAATCTCAGATCGCGGATGATATCGATCACGTGAGACCCAGATGAAGGCAGTGACAAGACTCGCTGCATTCTATGCTCCCAGATCATCAATGCGCACCCGCACTCATCTTTCTCTTCCAAAAACCATCATTGCCAGTATGAGAATCCTTCCATACATGCCTCATGCCGCTATGCAAAGCACAATCCTATCCCTTCGTGACTTCCCCCCTTTCCCCCTAATGTATCATCAGATCGCGGCTTGATCACTCGTCCCTTAACAGAACTGAATTACATCTAGCAACGAAATAGAAAGACGCCCAATGTAGAAATACTTATTTCTAGCTCCCCCTTATCCGCGCGCCTTCATGCTCCCAAGAATTGGAGGGAAAATGGGTACCAAAAGGCGAGTCGAGTTGGGACTGCTGGTTTTATTAGAGGAATGTGACTTGGAGGTTTAGAATGGGGATACACATATTGCATACTATAATAAAAGTTTCGGCTGTCGGGGTAGAACCTCTTCTCTCTTTGTATCTGTCCTATTCATTGGGATACAAGACCTTGATCTGTATTCATCCCTCAACATTAGCACGACATGAGTTGTGCGTGGAATGGTCTCGGTGTTATGATTGCCTTCCTCGGGGAATGCCGCTGGAGCTGGAGCTGGAAAAGAAGTTGTCATCGGTAAGAAAAACGAGAAGAATGACGCTTAAGATGAGTAGTAGTACGGATAGATACTAAATGGTACGATATTGGTATCATGGCAAGCAAGCAATTTAGAGACACCAAGCTTGCCCCAGATCGCATACACAGACGAGTGCTTTAATATTGCCTACTTGAATTAAAAGCAGGGAGAAATCTGTATATATACAGAACTGGCGTCGCCAATACTCTTCACCAGGGGTCTAACAAACACAAGAGAATCAAGCAATTACGAACCTACCAACGCCTCAACCTGCTATCCTGCGCCATTTCAATCCTTATTACTTCCCAAAGAAACTCGTTATTTTCTGACTGCCCTTATCCTTGCCCGTAGACTTAGATGGACTTGCAATATTATTGCTTGTAGCACTTCGACTCCTGCCAGCCGGTTTCTGCGGTGGGGCTTTCGCCGGACTGGCGAATGTTTTGGGGACTTTCTTATGCGGCTCTTCAGCTGCTTCGTCTGAGAGTTCCCGTTTGATGCTCGTCTTGGATTTTTCTTTAGGGATTGGAAGTGGTGCATTGTCTTCAGTGCCATCGTGGTCGATAGTCTTGCGATCTTCTCCAGGCTCGTGCTTAATATCTTCCATTTTCATGTCTTCGTTCTTCGTATGTTCCGTATTTGAGGACGTTGGTGTTGTGGTGGCCTGGGTATCGCCCTTCGTCGCTGGCTTTGCGAAGAAGTTTGCAATGTTGGACTTGTTCTCGCTGCTCGCAACAGGAATGATGAAATTAGGAGAATTATTCCCAACTTTACCAACATCCTTGCTCACAGGATAGACCTCCAACTCCCCCTGAAATGGGACTAGTAGACTTTGCAGCTCTTTGGACCACGAGTATCGTTTCGGATCAAGCCAATTCCGTATATCCTCCGAGCCATTCTCCAGAATAACAGGCATGCGATCATGGAGGAACTTTAGCTGCTTGTTGGAATCGGTAGTAATAATCGTGAACGTGTAATTCTTCTCCTCCGACCCTATGACTCGGCATTAGAAAAATCTCCCGCCTCGAAATCCCATCACGCACCAACCTACCTTCATACTGCACACAATCCCACAATCCGGCAAAACACATCAGCTGGCCATCCTTCCTCTTCACAAAATGCGGAACTTTCTCCCTGCCCTTCTTCAACCACTCATAGAACCCTTGCGCCACAACCACACATCTCTTACGCTGCTTCATCGTATTCCACATGCCCTTATTCTCCTTCAGACTATCATCGCGGCAGTTTATCGTCTTCATCATGGACCCGTAATCCGGATTGCGTTTCGTCCAGAAGGGAATAAGACCCCATTTCATAGACTGCAGCTTATATCTAACCTCCTCATCCCCTTCTGGCTCCGGTTCATCGTCAACAACTTCATTCTCTGGCTCCGCATCGCCTGCACTACTATTATCACTCTTCCCATGCACTCTCGGTCCAGCGCCCCAATCCGGTGTATCAGCGCGATATACGAGACCGTGGTAACCCGGTGCAAAATTGTAGCTTTGTCGAGGCCCCCCTTCGTCATCGTCATCGGCGGGGGCTTCGTAGACGGGCATGTGTGCGTTTTCGAGGTATGCGCGGACTTGCGCGGGGCGCTTTGATATGTTAGCTAGAGCCTTAGAGGATGGATTTAGATGAAACGTACCAGTGCGAGGGCGTAGCGGCCACACATTTCGTTGTGGGTTGCTCACATTTTTTAGTATGGAAGAGGTGGGATAGGGCATCCGCGACATTGATATCGCGTCGATGACATCAGGCAGGCACTGGCTGCGAAATCAATCGCCCAAGTTTTTTACGCGATCATATGGAAGTAAAGTATAATTTTGTACATGATTCCTAGAATTTTATTCTCCTTCATAGATAGCGTAGATTACATAGTAATTACATTGTTCAGACGCGTGATCACGTGTTAGCGCTCCCTTTTGAAGTGGCAAGCTCCGAGTGTCTATATTCTATCCCCTTCCTTTATGAACGGCCCCATTTTCCAGTATTCAAGTCTAGTTCAATTCATGTTTGAGCGTTGCAATATTTAACTCTATCATTTCAATTCATCGAAGTCATTTTATGCTTGAATGCAATATTCGCGGGCTATTATCCTGCCTCAGCGAAAAGAAAGGCCGTCATTTATTACTATATATCTCATTATACCTTTCTTAACCAAACACCTCAAGCATGAAATGGTACTCAACAAAGCTCTTATCCTCCCTCCCCCTCAAAGTAAGTACTTGGCACCGATCGGCCAGCTCATACCCAATATTTTTAGCCCCACAGAAGAACACTCCCACTTTCCTCTTCGATCTCTTCACCCCAACCCCTTTATCTTCCATATCTTTGTAATACTGCAACATGCTCTCATAATGCTCATCCAGGATCTTGCCCATATTGGGGCGTCCAAACTGACTGACGTTGAGCAATCCAGTGAGCACTGACTCTGGGTTCTCTTTCGTCCGATGGAGTTCAAGGAGGTATCTGTAAACATGCGTCGAGACGTCTTTGCGATTCTGCGTGACATGTGTTGACACTCTTATATCGAGTAGAGGCATGTCCCCGCTGGGACGTTCCGCAGACTTCGTAACTTTATTTAACAAATCCGAAAACCAACGTAATTGATTCCGATCCTTCACTATCCAGTGAAAGTCCACTCTTCGATATTTAGGCGCCTTTTGTGGCCCGAGAGGTTTCTCGTCTATAGACGGGGAAGGATAATTCTCTGCGCCTTGTCTATCTACTCTTGCTTGGAGATCTGCAAGGATCCCGCTATATGGTGTAACTCCTATGCCACTCCCAAGAATAATACTCTGATCGAACTCGTAGAATCGTTGAGCAGGCGCTCCGAATGGACCGTCAATGGCGACTTTAATTTCTTCAACAGAACCATGTTGAGCCATGAGGCGGAGCCTCGACGTCCAATCCCCGTCCATCTTGATGTGAACTTGCATTTCTTTCCCGATGCATGTTGATATTGTAAAAGGGTGCCATTGAAAATGTGACAATTGAGGGACTTTGAGAAGGATGTATTGCCCAGCGTAATACTCCCAATACCTATTTTTAGGAACAGTCAGAGTGACAGCAACGGTGTCTGTGTCAAGGATTGCGAGCTTCGCAGGTATGTAAGAGAAACCGTAACAAAGTCGGACGAATCGCTCGAATACAACAAGGAATGTGGGAAACGCGAGCCAAAAGCCTAACATGGGATAGTGGAATAATGCATCTGTCCCGTGTGCCATGAGCAGTCCGATGATCGGGAACATAAGCAGGTGCCCTAATTGGAAGAGCTCGTAGCTTCGTTTCCGGACTGCTGGCATGCTAAGGAGTGCGAGGGTCCAGAATAGACCTAAAATCACAATACCAGTCCAGCCCGGAACAGAGGCTATGTACCCTAGATAAGACCGTGGTTTGTGGTGTTTAAGAACCTCTACCACGGCTGATCTTTGAGATGGAAGACTTCCGTAGAGAAATGTCCTGCCATATATCAGCGAAGTCAAGATCTTGCCAAGAAGTGCGAAATACCCTAACAGATGGCTGATGCCATGAAGCGTACCAAATCCGATGGCAACAATTGACATCGTGATGTGGAAGCTTTGCGACTTATCCCAGTTGACGATATTCGCCAAGGAAGTGTGTTTCCTTAACATGGCAGCTAGATATCGTGACATGGAAAGAATGAGGAAGAAGAGTGTAGGATATCTGTGATTCCGGTTAACAACAGAGTTGGTAAGAGAGAAAGTGCTGCTTACAAGACTCCAGCACATGTCTTGGCAACGATGAGCCCCCATCCGAATGCCTACTCAAAGTAAGCGAGTACCACGGAGAGCTGTCGAGGTTGACCAACATGCCTGTATTTCGGCGTCACCAGGTACTCGACAAGCTGCCAGGTCCCAAATGCGACTTGCATCGACACCACCACAGCAATAAACAATATCTCTCTTCCCTGTACCGACCAATATGCTCGAAGTCTCCTCCCCCTAGGCATAGCCCTCATATAATGCTCATGATGTTCTTGCGCTTGTGCTTCCGGATCCAGAGATGGGACATTCCAACCTCTCACGGTTTTCGCGAAATCTGTTCTCGAGATTCTGGTCTGCTCGGTACCCATGACACTGCGTAGAAACGTATGCCTCTGTTCATCTTCACGACTTTGAGACTCCTTTGATTCCGGGAGGAGTTCTGCGTAGACTTCATCGAGCTTAAGCTCAAGCTCATCGTAGGAGATGTATCCAGTATTCTTCTTGTCCAAGGCGTGAGCGAACTCTGCGATTTCTTCATCCGATAGAAAGATTCCAGTAACCATGATTGGGTTCTTCCAAGGTGGGCTGGAAAAGGAGGGTCTTTCGAGTGATCATTCTGTAACAAAGAGAAATTGACTGAAAGGGGAGGGCAACTGGGGCAGCCCTTGCCTTTACATACCTGGAGTACCAAATTCGGAAAGGTAAGTATCCGCTAGAGGGAAAGGTTAAAAGCTAATTTCAATGTCCAAATTTGAACTACGTAGTGTAAGTACGATAAAGCAGAAGATACTAGCTGGTATGAGTTCGAATTGCAGGGGCCCGGGTAAGGCGTCACCCGTCGATGTACTGTACCACAAAGAGAAAGAACGACCACTTAGCCTGGGGGAAACGAGAGATGTCAGGTCGGGATGGCAGGCATCCGAAGACAATTCAAAACTCCAGAACTAGGCCTAAAAGCCTACCTAGGTAATCAATGACTATGTCACTGCGGCCAAAAGAGTACTACCTAAGTAGTGTTACTTCATTTTCTTTCGCAATTGGTAAGAGGATCTTATCACTACGCGGCCTAGTGCGACGTCTTTCTCCATTTAAGGTTTAAGTCCCCGGATTTTCCAAAGAAAGGCCAGGTCTTTTCCCTGCTGCATCACATCAAAAACAGGCAAGATCGAGCCAGAACTCACGGATCCTCTAAAGTCACATGTTATCATGCACGCGACTTCAGGTCATGGTCATTGAAGGAATTTCTATTTTTGATTGTGCTCCCGAGATGCCATAATCTGGAGTACAGCTCGCCAATCGACAAGAGCTCGCAAAGCCCGCAAAGAGTCCCTGGCCATCATTTCCCCCATGCAATCAATCAAAGTTCAACTCCCCTTTATGCCCTCGACATAACACCCCAAGCCCGAATGATGTTGTCAGTGTAACCAGCGAAAAGGGTCTGACCGTCCGCGCTCCACGCCAAGCTAACACACTCTGGCTCTCTGCTCTTCTTGCCAACAGACTGGAAATCTGGCTTCAGCTCGTCAACCTTGCTCTTCTTCTCCAAGTCAAAGATGATGATGTAGGTCGACGTCGCAGCACAGAGCCAATATCTGTTTGGCGAGAAGACAAGTGCGTGGATCTCATCACCGGCGTTCAGGGAGTACAGGTGCTTTGATTCGTTAAGGTCCCACAACATGGTGGTTCCGTCCTTTCCACCGGAAGCGCAGAGGGATCCATCGGGGGAGATGGTGACGGTGTTAATGTAGCCGGTGTGTCCGATGTGGTCGGTCTGCAATCTGCAGGAGGAGAGTTCCCAGACCTTCGCAATAGAAGTTAGCACAGCCTCTCAAGAAAAAGAGAACAGCCTTGAAAATGGTAGCATGCGAATCGGTTATCAGGGCATTGGTGAAAATTGTCTCATGGCCTGGTCTCCCAGGCTCTGAAGTAGCAAATACTTTATAAGTTGCATAACATCATATTGACTTCGCATGCTCCATTTTGACCATACAAAAAGGAATTTCCTCACCTTCACAAGCTTGTCCCATCCACTGCTGACAATGACTGGGTTTTGGGGGTTTGGGCTGAATCGAACGCATGAGACCCAGTCGGCGTGTCCCTTCTCGGTGATGGTGAACTTGCAGTCACCAAGAGTGTTCCACAGCTTGATGGTTCTATCGCGCGAGCCGGAAACGATTTGTCTGTTGTCGGCGGAGAAGGAAACGGAGAGAACGTCGTTGGTGTGTCCTACAAAACGGCGGGTGGTGGTTCCGGTAGAGAGCTCCCACAGACGGAGAGTCTTGTCCCAGGAGGCGGAGAGAGCATAGGCACCGTCAGAGGAGATGACCTAGAAAAGAGTCTCAGCACACAATATTCTTATACTCTACGTTCACCGAACCATTCATTGTTATTGATCGGGGAAAATTCGCAGAGGTAAGGCAAGAACTACATACGCAGTCAGAGACGATGTGAGAGTGACCATGGAGAGAGCGTTTTGGGTAGCCGTAGGAGCTCTCGTCGCGGGTCAAGTTCCAGATGATCAAGGTCTTGTCGCGGGATCCAGACAGGAGCATGTTGGGGTTCTCGAGCGAGGTAGCGAGGGACGTAACCCATCCACTGTGGCCCTCGAGGGTACCCTTGAGGATTAATTGTTCGGTCATTTTTGCTTGATCGTCGGGGCGTTGCGAAATCAATTGCGACGTCAAGTCAAATCTGCAGAACCTCAGTTGGAAATTATTTCCATGGTCGCAGTTTCTGTGCGGGCTCGCTTATGCAAGGGGGCTAGGTCTAAAATATACTAGCGTGAAATACCCCTCTACCGCCTTCCATCAGCACTCGAAATCATCAGAGATATTGTTGTATTACTAGTGTTTATTATCCGCCCATGGTAATAGTATATTACAGTTTGTTATGTTATTTATTGTGGTATTTAATTAGGTATATTTCATGTTATTCCCCAATACTCTGGCAGTCATACTCATGTCTACTGTATGTTGTACTTCGTACGAAGCAAGTTAACCTCCAGATCCGCTACACTACAATGCACTACCTAGGTATACTCGAGTATACTCTTACAAAATCTGTTGGCATCACTTCTTTCCTTTGCCCTTCGTTGCCGCTTTGGCCTTACTCTTACCCTTCGTCGGCTTGACATCCTCCTCAGACTCGTCATTAATCATATCATCATCGCTATCGTTCTTGGCGGCCTTTTTGTTCGGAGCCTTCTTTGCCGCGGTAGCTTTCTTGGCTTTTGGTTTCTTGATATACTTGTCCTTCTTCAAAGAGTCCTCGAGGTCCTCCTCGCCCTCCTTTGCATCAGGATCGGCGATAACCTCGCCTTCGTCTTCCTCTTCAAATGCTTCTTCGAGATCAGGAACTTCGGCCTTGGTCTTCGCAGCAGGGGCGACAATATTACCGGCTTTCATAAACGGTAGAGGATGTGAACGGGCATTGTACCTAAATTATGTTAGCAAGATCCCATAAAATCAGGCATGATACTTACAGTCTCGTGAAGGTCGATTTCGTCTGGGTATCAATCTTCACGTCTTCTTGATCTTGTGGTCCAACACCGAGCTCAGTTATATAATCAAAGTCATCCCTTGTCAGGAAGTAATTATCCATAAGGTTGATGACCTCATCTACACAAGGCTTCCCTTCGTTTTCGAGGCGCTTGACAGTTTGAGTCCATAAAACGGGCAGGTATTGCTGACGGATTTCATGGCGATCTCCAGACGTACGAAGGCGCATATGTGACTGTATCTCCTTGACATATCGAACAAGCTTGCCTTGCTTACTGTTCTGGCCAAGCCATGATGGAAACCTGGTCTCTCCGATCAATTGACCATAGACGAAACTGGAAGGTATGACAGTACTGAATACGGCATGTGTTGGCATCAAGCTCCATTGCTGCTGAGATCCATGGATCATCCGGTCGACCAAGTCTCCATCACTAATGCTCTGAGCGGCCTGGTCAACGAGTTCCAGAGCCTTGAGGTTTTGCTCTCGGCCACTCAAATTGTTGGCTCGCGATGGTTTGACTTTGAGGTAGTTCTCGGCGATCATGAGAAAACTAATCTGATGGTCGTTGAAATAGAGTTCTATCTTGTCATTGAGTGTGGATTTGCTGGAAGGCGCAAATAGTCCCCCCCCAAGAAGTTTATGGCAAATATCCCAGGGTTTCAATACCACAGACTTCTCCCATGCCTTTGACATAGACTTTCCTTGGTCAAAATCCATAGCAGTCTGGTCAAGCTTGGCTGTGGAGATCATGTTGATGATTTGTCGAATGTCTTGGTGGGTACCTTCAATCAAAGCATCAATGACGTTCATGGGGAGTTTGAGGCCTTCTCTGTGACATATCGTCGCGATACGTGATCGGATTTGCTCAACAGTAGGTCGTTTGAATTGGATGTCCAACGTTACGAAGTCGAATGGCTTCATCTTTGGTAGTTTCCGTTCATTGCAAATCAGTATCATAGGCACATCAGTCTTCTTGCAAAGCTTTGCCAGGGCGCCGACACCTCCCCGATCACCAGCTGACATGCCGTCAACCTCGTCCATGATCAATACAATATTCCCTTTCTTTGCCTCGACACTTTTGCCTTCGCCGGAGAAATAGCCGTACAGAGATTTGTTGTTTAATGTTTCTCCGACGCCCGAATCAACAAGCTTCTTACTTCTGGAGTCGCTGGCATTGCTCTCAAGAACATCATAGCTAGCAAGCTTAGCGGCCAGATGGGCGGCTGTAGTCTTACCAATTCCAGGTGGGCCGTAGATCATGATTGCTCGATAGCCACCCAGGCCGTCAGCACCTTTTTTCTGAAAGTCGTATTTATGTGCGACAGACCAACCCTTCAACCATTTCTGAATCTTCTCAACCTGGCCTTTATTGCCACAGATTTGGTTGGCCGACGTAGGGGCGTATTTGGTGGTCCATAGTTGCGAGCTAGAAGGTGCTGGCGGAGGAGGTGGTAGTCTTGCTTTTGAGCCTTGGGCAGCGGTTTCCTTCTCAAGTTTCTTTCTAGCCTTTACGGCATCGTCTTGCTTTCTCTGTTCTTCTCGCTCCATTTCTAGGGCATCGTTCTTGATCTTTTCCATCTCCAATTTCTTCTTTTCGTTATTTATCTCTGCAGCTTTCCCATCCCCACCGTTGGCAGGCATCCTTGAAATCAGAGCGAACAAACCTTCCTCGTTGATCGTCTTGAGACCCATCTGCTGGATCTTTCTCAATTTCGAAGGTCCGGCGTCATTCCCGAGAACAACGTAGCTTGTTTTTCCGCTTGGTGCAGTGGTAACTTTGCCTCCATATCGTTTCACAAGTTCCTGGCCCTCTTCTCTGCTGATGGTTTCAAGTATACCCGTGAACACAAATGTCAAACCGACTAAGCAATTTTCTTGGCCAGTGGGTATGTCTCTTGTGCCTGCCGCAGGAGGAGCGCCGCCGTTTCCGGCACCTTGGGCCTTCTTCCAGTCAAACTTCACACTGGGATCCTGCGGTGGAGGAGTTGGCGCTCGAACAGTTGGAATGTCATCTAGAATTGACTGGACGGCAGAACTTTCTGGTACTGCAGCCTTTTTCGTGGGTGGAGCACGAGCTCTCTTCGCAGGTGGCGGCTTCGCCGACTTGCTCTTGACTGACTTGATCTTGTAGACAAGCTCCTCGTCCTCGGACTCTAGATCCACAGACTTCCTCTTCTTGCTTCCGGATTTTGGGGCTGGCTTGTCAATAACCATCATATCGTCACTTTCGTCTATCATAACGAAAGAGTGCTCGTCGGTGGCATCCGTCATCTGAATATCGCTGCCCTTCTTTGTAGAATTGGTCTTGCCCTTCGTAGCTGCCTTTTTGGGCTTGACAGTAGGGATGTCATCGCTTTCGCTCTCGTCATAGGCGTCCTTCTCTTCCGTTGGCTTCTTGACGTCCGCCGCGAATATATCGTCACCAGCATCGTCGTCGTCATCTAAGAATGCAAACTCATCGTTGTCATCGTTTTTATATGAGACAGCTCTGTTCTTGCGGGCGGAGGAACGGCCATTGCTTTCGAGTTTTGGTGCGGGTATAGGCTTCTTTGGGGTTGGTTTGGCCTTGGGCTTAATGCTCGATGCAGCAAAGTAGTCTGTTGTTGATGTCTCCTTTCCTTTTGGAGATTCCTTCTTCCTAAATCCTCATTAGTGAGGAGCGTCGAGACAGTAAGAGGCGGCATACACGGCTTTCTTGGGGGCAGGCTTTTTCGGTGTGGATTTCTTAGGTCTAGGAGGTATTAGTCAAATACATGAAGATGAAGTAATGAAGTATTCGGAACACTTACTCAGGTTCATCATCGTCACTGTCGTCAATGACCTTGCGGCTTTCTATACCATATCAGCATGCTGCAATTCTATCACAAAATCCACAGGCTAGCTTACTGCTTCGCTTTTTCTTGGACTCCTCTTCCTTCTTCGTCTCCTTTTCACGGATGGGCGTAGAGGTCTTGCCCCCAAAGAAACTCCGAATATCTGCAGGCATTGTGGACGTCTGGCGCTGGTATGAGTAAGAGAATCGCTCAGCCAGCTAAATGGAAAATGGCATGTTAAGAATTACAAGAAAACAGTCATGCTGGTCTGAATTTCGATCAAAAGAATCTTGAAGGTTGATGACGACGCGACTTGTTCAAAAAGCGCGACTCACTTTACGCGACAGAAGAATATAGTGATGTACGGGAGCCGTTTCCTCCGAAGTAGACAGCTTGTAACCTAAACGGCAAGAGCTGTAAAGAACTAAACAGTTCGGTCAAAATATTACTTCCCGTAGGTACCTAAATGTAGCTATAGCGATTACCTTTAAAGTCTTTGACTTCTCCTTATCCTCTGAAATATTTTATATGGTGCAGGAATGAAATCCAAGCCATTACATGGTTTATGGTGCTATCGGTCACCGTAGCCGTACATCTCCAAATATTTTGAAGACCTCAAGCTCGTCTCGAAGGTTGTTGAACAGCGACTCCACCACGACCATGAAGCTCCTCCATCCCTCGAGCTTCGCCGCTCAATTCCAGAAGCTCTCAATATCCTCATCCCCCCTACGACCCCTCATAACACCCTCTTCGCTAAAGTCAATCGCATCTCCCTCAAGAACCCTCCGTCCATTCTCCATCACAGCCTCCAGAGGCGGTAATTGGCTCCTCCCAACCTCGCCCGAGAAGAAACGATCGCGTAAAGGCAGACCTCGCGTGCCAACCGGCGGATCAGCAAGAGGAACAACAATAGTATGGGGAGACTTTGGACTGCGGATGGCGGATCATCATCGACGGGTCAGCGCCATGCAGTTGAAGAATGGGGAGGAGGCGATTAAGGTGCGGCTAAAGGGGATGCGGTATCGGTTGTACAAGAGGGTTTGTGCGAGTATTGGAGTGTATACCAAGGGTAATGAGGTATGTTGAAGCTTTGGTGAGTTGGTGTTGAAAGTGTGTTGCTAATTTGTGGCTAGGTCCGTATGGGTAAAGGAAAGGGATCATTCGATCATTGGGCGTCGAGAATTGCTGTTAGCAAAATCATCTTTGAGTTGAAGGGTGATGTTCACGAGCAAGTGGCCAGAGATGCTTTCCGATTAGCTGGAAACAAGATGCCAGGTTAGTTTCTCAGCCCAAGTTTTAGACTTATATGCTGACTCGTTGATGTTTAGGTTTGTACGAGTTTGTCAAGAAGGGAGATCCTCCTGTTGTTGGAATTACGAAGATGGATGGGATTACAATGGAGGAGTTAAAGAGACCGCGGAGAGCCATCCCGTTGGCGATGCCCCTGGGTTCTACTGCTGAAACTACCCCAACAACAACTGCAGCATCTACGTCTCCAGATGCTTAGGCAGGGTTTGTAGCATAGCCATATTGTAACTTGTAAAAAAATTGAGCTTGAAAGCCATGTACAAATCATAAAGAGGCTTTCGGGATATCACACCACCAAACAGTCATTCATGCTTTCCCATAGGTTTGAGTGACTATTGCTCGCCCAAGTGTTTCTTTGGTAGACCTCAGCTAGGAGATATCCTTCTGTCGCCGTGTAGCTTAGAGGCCCTCCGCGTAACAAACGTGCTAAACAGCTTCGCAGCAACCTCTAATGCAAACCTCAAATCCCACCAGCGCCCACACTTTTCCCACTTGTCCCAACGCCATGACGCCCCAAAGCCATCAAGACCAAATCCATGCACCATCCCACACCTTTTAATCAGACCCAGAATCACTAGGCGGCTGCTGCGTCTCTTTCAAAGCCTACAGTACATTCCATCAGTCCTCTTCCATTCCATACAAAAAACACAGATACATACCTCATCAAGCCTCATCTTGAGAACGGCTAGCATATTCTCCTTGATGACCAGCGTTTGATCATCCAGGTCTTCGACGATGAAAGCATGCTCTTCGCTGTCTATTTTGACGATGATGGATTTGATCGAGGGGTCACATTCTACGAGAACACCTAGTGGAAGGAAGGATTAATTAAATGTAGATAAAATGTATGATGAGAGTGGGGACTTTACCCCTAATGGCTCGTGGCATTTTGACTCCTTGAGGCTCCTCTTTTAGTGATCAGGTCGATGTAGATAGGTAGAATTTGGGGAGTATACCTCGTGCGCTCGTGACCGGATTCCGGAGCCTCAAGTCGGCTCCGAGAAGCTGAAGCTGATTCCGATTATCTGCGGGATTCCTTCTTAGCAGCCGGATTTAAGCAGTAAAAGCTTATTCCGGGAGCTTGTATGGAGAAGGGTTCGGAGGTTCGGCATCGTCGGCGGGAGCAGATATCTAACAGCGGGGGCTTTTATGAATTGTAGTTATTGCACGACGATTCATTAATAATCCTCATCTTTCTTTTGTATTATTAACCAACTATCATTCAGTTCCTCTTAGTATTGTTACACAGAAAGTTTTTGAACTAGTTACTTATTCGTTCTATAAATCTATCATAATAAAGAGAATCACACGATTATTACTGTACGCATATCCCCCAAATACATATATATCTAAGATCTTACAACCCAATCTATTTCCTCTCTAGCCATAAGAATGTCCTTCATATAAACACATCATCAGCATGGAAACCCGTCGGCCAACACGCAGCAAACGAGCATGCCAATGCACGAGATCCTCCCTCCCATCAACCTCAACCCTGCTCTTCCTATCCCTCATCCTGCCCAGCAGCTCTTTCGCCCAACTTCCCATCCACATGTCCAATCGCCAAGACAACAATAACCCCTCCTTACCACCCCCCACTACGCTCCTCACATCCTCAACCTCATTACCGCCAGCTCCAACTCCAACATCCACAACCCCGCCACCGGCAACCTCTTCCCCCGCTATCACTACCAGAAACGCCCATGCCTTCAGCTACTACTTCCTCATCATCGCCGCCGTAGCTGTCCTAGCCTGCCTCGGCATCCTATATATAGGGCGCCTCCGGCGGAGGAAAGCTGCATACTTGCGGGAGACCTCGCAGCAGGCGTTGGCGCGGGATGTCGCGGGATACAGGTCGCGGTTTGGGCGGGGTCCGTATCGGGGGGAAGGAACTGGGAGATTGGGAATGGGGTTGGGGTTAGGGTGGAATGCAGCTCCGAGTCCGGGCTATAATGCTGGGCGTGGGAATGCAAGGAGACTGGGAGAAGAGGGATTGGATGAGAGGGGAGAGGCGCCGCCGCCGTATGGAGCTGAGGGGAAACCGCCTAGTTTGAGGAGTGTGGAGTATGGTCATATTGTGGCTACGACTACGAATGAGAATGCTGGGGGAAGGAGGAGTGCTGGGAGAGGTGCGGAATCGGATGGTGAAGCTGTGGAGTTGAGAAGGATGAGTGATGATACGCCGAGGGAAGTCGATAGGCACGAACCACCGGGGTATCATGCTGCTGTGGCCTCGGGAGATGCTGGGGATATTGGAGATATTACGAGACCTACGCCGGCGATTATAGCTTCGACTCGATCTGAATCTACGACGAATGAGCAGCACTAGTGGCACAACAACACCACACGACTAAAATGATGGCTCACAAGGAGGCTATTTGAGAAACTCAAAGGTTTCAAATAATGATATGATATAATAATGTTCAAATATATTCTGGTGTTGTATCTATTGCAATGCTTTTACTCAAAACCCATGCTCTAGATACTTTCTTTCATCTTGGTCTATTGGCTCTACCTCTGCCCCCCTAAAACCTCCTCGTAAAAACCGCCGGCTTATTCCCTAGCACATCATCAATCTCCTTCAAAACCCCCGGCGTCAGCTTCCCCACCGCATCAAATGCCTTCACACTTTCATAAACCTGCTCCGGCCGACTCGCCCCCGTAATAGCCGAACTAACATTCTTATTACTCAACACCCACGCATATGCCAGGGTAGCCTGCGAGATCCCCAGCTTCTCCGCAATGGGCGCCAGCTTGCGCACATTCGCGATATCCTTCTTCCAGGACTCGTCGCCGACTTTCTTGTTCATCATCTGGATGAAGGCGTCGTTGGAGCCGCTACCGAGGCGCGAGTCGCTGGGGATGCCGTCGTTGTATTTCCCGGTTAGGAAACCTTGTTTTAGGGGGCTGAAGGTTGTGAGGCCGAGTCCTATTTCTTCGTATAGGTGCGCGAATTCTTTCTCGACTTTGTCGCGCGCGAGCATGTTGTAGCATGGTTGTTCCATTATGGGACCGACTGTGGGAAATGGGGAGTTAGCTTGGTTTTCGAAAGATGAGTTTACGGGTGTATAGGTAATGGCTGAGGGCCAGTAATGTGTATTTGGATTAAGTGCTCCAGAGTTGTACAATTCAAAAGGGGAAGCGGGGGGATTGGGGTTGGGGTTGGGAATATCTTACTCAAACCAAGCTTGTCAGCGACTCTCCACGCCGTTGCAATTTCATCCGCATCCCACTCCGAAGTACCCCAGTAAAACGCTTTACCTGTATTAATGATGTGATTGAAAGCTCGCACAGTCTCCTCAATAGGCGTGTTCCTGTCCGGTCTATGAGCGTATATCAAATCGACATAATCTAAGCCCAAACGCTCCAAAGAAGCATTTACTCCCTCAACGATATGCTTTCGGGAAAGCCCAACATTGTTCACTGGGTTCTCGCCATTAGCTGCTCCCCAGTATATCTATATACTCGTTAGCGAAAGCTCAAATGTATGTGGGATTAATTTATACCTTTGTTGAAATGACTAAATCGTTCCGTTTCCATTTGAACTTCTTGATAGCTTCTCCCATGACACGCTCAGACTCTCCCCCGGAATATCCTTCAGCGCAATCGAAGAAGTTGATTCCTACATCGTAGGCAGCTTTCATGCATGCGAAGGTATTTTCTGTTGTTGTAAACGTCAGTCTAAGTTGGTACAGTTCGACATAGCTTGGACTTCTTACCGTTCTCAACGTGTCCGCCGTAAGTCAGCCATCCTCCGAGGGAAATGGCAGAAACCTGGAGTCCTGAACGTCCTAGGAATCGGTATTGCATCTTTGGAAGACCTTCAGGTGGTGCCATGATGTCGAAGTTTTGCAATCAAACCAGGAGATACAGAGGTAGAATTGTTTAAGATACCAATCAATTTTCCGCTCGGAAAGTATAAGAAGGAGAGAGGAAAAGGTTCAGAAGCTTTACTCGAGTATATCGCCATTGTTGTAGCGGGGTACTCGTATAACGCGGATAAACTGTTCCATAAGTGGGGAACGCCCAGGAACCCCGCATCTTCATTGGGCGTAAAGGCAGGCTTGGTAAGCTTCGAGGTAGCCTGACGACGGTGACATCTCAGAGCTTTACGAGCTTCTGTTTCGAGCATAGTCTCTCGGAGGAAGTTGTCTTGTGGGGCTCCGCTCCGTGCAGTCCATTTGCAGAGTCTGGCCTGTGCTGAAAGCTTAGTACTATCAAGTTGTCCTCGAGCTTAGGACTAAATTGGGAGCCTTAACAAATATGATTTTGACCTTTGTTTTATTTCTGAAATGTTGTGGTGCCTGTATAGTGGCAGCCGCTAAGTAGAGAGAGTTGCTAGTTTGCTTCAACACAAGACAGAATTATGTCTCATCTCAAGTGAGTTTGGGAAACACCAGCATACCGGGAAAGGTTTCTTTCAACCATCATACTCGCTCGAACAAAGCCCAGTTCCTTGAACAGCCCCTCGAATTCTCACTTGAGGTGGGATGTTTATGTTTCATATCAACTTCGGCACTTGCCGTTTCCACTCGTAGGCATATATCTCTCAGTCCAGGTGGATGATTGAGGCGGTTCCTTTGACCAAGCTCCGGGCACGCCAGCCAGAAGTTTCCATATAGAAGATGGCCCATGACGGTTTGATGGCCCGTAACTTACACCCAGCGAGCGCTTCAATCATTCCTTCTTTCATCCACTTGAGCTGGGACGTCTTTGCCAATATATGCCATGCTGTGTTTCTATACTCGGTGCCATCCAGAGGAGAAAGACGAGCTATGACTTGCCGCTAGAGTCTTGTGCCATCCATGTTCCTATCAATATCAGAGCATGTCAGAAGATATTCGGTTGGGCTGGGAGACACTTGTTATCATACCTATATAGCATCGGGTCTGGTAATGCTTGGTCCTCTTGGGACAGTCCTTTAAACTTGACAAACGGTCATGGATCTGGCCTTGGTGTTTTGGTTCTGTCCCAGCCTGCGCTCAATGACAGCTTTCGACCCTTGAAGCTAGGTTTTTGTCAGTCAGTTTGGTCAACAGGACTTCAACTTTAGCGTGATGCTTGATGGCCCCTGATCACGTCTGAAGTACTAACAAGTAGCGAGATATTTGGGATGGGATGCACTTGGCCATCAACTTCAATTGGCATCCCGAACAACCTCGTCACTTCTCGATTGATCACTTCTATTGTGATGGTTGGGGTAGGAGGCGCCAGAGATGGACTCAAGACAGGACTGGAGAGTTTTGATGAAAGTTGACAGCTAGAGCAAAAGGTTCCGCTTTCTGCCTCTGGTGAATAAATAAAGACGGTGAATGTGAGCAGACCTGGTCGGCAGTTGTTCTCTCCGCAGCCCTTCCTCGCTTCTGTCGTACTTAAGGGCCTGTTTCTTCGTCTCGTCAACAAACTTTCCTTCCGCACAACAACAATATTTTGAGCTTCAATCGGTGTTCTTTCTCGTGCCAACGCTGCTAATCAACACCTAGAAGACCTTCTTGTAGGACCTTCGCGAGCTCCATTGAAGAAGCAACGTCTTGATTCCAAGTAAGTGCAGCCCTTTGACCTCATCGTCGTTGTCGTTACGTTTCCTTGCTCCTTCTCCTCCTCCACCTCCACATTCATCTTCACCTCTCTGACCCCCCGCCTCACCCGACGTCCTTAAGCTATCAAGGCACAGTATCCATCACAATATCACGTCTTCATAGATCGATCTACTAGCAAGCTTGCTGTTCATTGACGGTTGGATTCGTGTCAAGCCTCCTAGGTACACTATTTGTGGTCCCCATACATTCTCGCCATACATCACCTTCAGTCTACGGAACTGTCGAGCCATTCCAATCCCCTCCATCGCTTTTTTTCTGCTTCATCTTCTCGTCGCGTCAGATTATGCTCTCAATTCACCCGTTGACCCTTTCGCATCAAAAATCTCTTCTGTGCTGTCCTCGCTTAACTTTCCTACTCTACCACAACTTCTCTCAACTCCCTCTATCCTCATTTCCCATCCCTCGTTCATCTTTGCACTTCTTTCTCTAAGGATAATATCACAGTTCCTCGGTTGGGGACTGCAAGTTTCCCTACTCAGAAGTACTTCGCTCTGTGCTTTTGTTCCACTGCCATTCACATCTGTCTCGGCCCACTAAAACACTTTCACTTCTTGAACTTCGCTAACATCTCAATCTACAAAAGTCCAAATCGAAACTCCACTTGAAGATGTCATGGGACAATGCTGCCGGCGCTGCCGAGGCTTACACTGGTGGCAATGCTGAAGGTGGTGGAGGTGGTGAAAGTGGCGGTTTCAGCGGAGAGTGTTTCAATTGTGGTCAGACTGGGTTGGTATACCTCTCAAATGTGCTTCGACTGCTGCTAACTCTCGCCAGCCATTCCAAGCAATCATGCCCAGAGCCACCCAAGCCCAGACCATGCTATAATTGTGGCGAAGAGGGACATTCGAAGGCGGAGTGCACCAACGAACGAGTTGAGCGCGAATTCACGGGCACTTGCCGTCTCTGTGAGGAAGTTGGTCACCGTGTGAGTGCTCCCATACCTCTCTATCCTGCGGCAGTTGGACTGACTTCGAAACTAGGCTAGCGATTGCCCAAGCGGCGAACCCCGAACTTGTAACAACTGCAAGGAAGAAGGTGGGCTTTTCAACTTCTCACACGCTCAACTTGCTGACAAGATTGTTCAGGGCACACTACTTTCCAGTGCAAGAACCCGCGTAAGATCGACTACTCTGGCGTCGACGATGTTGCTGCGGAGGAGGCGTGGGCTCAGATCATGGCCGCCGCCGAAGATCACGACCTCGACGATGTCAAGGAGGCTGCTCTGAAATACTTCAAGGCCTGTCCGGAGACAACCTATGTCGATATGGAGAAAGGCTTTCGAAGCCAGGATATCAAAGTGTACCTCATTGGTATCGAAAAGGAGCTTCTGGTTACATATACCAATATGGACCTTCAGGGAAATCTCAACAAGAAATACACCGTTAACTGGCGCTTTTCGGATCTTCCACATCGACCCCGGGAGAGAGAGCATTGGCCATCTACCCCTGAGGAAAACCTTGAGCGACTGGCCGATGCTGGTGTTCCTGTCGATTGTGGCCTTCCGAAGTGGTTAGTATCCTTGCTCTGAGTTGTTATGGTTCCCTTTTGCTAACAATTCAGCTCCAACTGCAATGAACTTGGCCATATCTTCAAGAACTGCGACCAGGAGAAGATTGAAAACGCCGATCGGGCAGTGCTTCGCTGTTACAATTGTGAGGGCGAGGGTCACCGTAAGTCGATCCTTGCAGAAATCAGCTCAAAACCCGTCTGACAAAGTACTCTAGGAATTCGAGACTGTAAAGAGCCCCGTCCTGACAGATATGCTTGCCGCAACTGTGGAAAGTCAGGTCATGGCTCCAAGGAATGCCCCGAACCTCGTTCTGCAGCCAATGTTGTCTGTAAAGTTTGTGATGAGAAGGGACATTTTGCCAAGGTAAGTCACAATGAACCCATTCCCTAACATGTCAGACTCTGACTGTCTTATCTAGGACTGTCCTCAGGGTGGTGGAGGAGGTGGTGGCGGCGGCGCATGCCACAACTGTGGAGAGGGTAAGTCTGGTCCCAGAATCCCCCACAAGATTTGGGAAATTATAGAAGCTAACACATCTTCCCAGAGGGTCATCGAAAGCAGGACTGCACCAACGAGCGTGTGTTGATTTGCCGAAACTGCGACGAGGTCGGTCATGTTTCTCGTGAATGTCCCAAGGTATGTAGAGCAGTCTATCTCGTACTTTTTAAAGTTGAGCACTCACTGACTGCTTCAAGCCCCGAGACTACTCTCGAGTAAAATGTTCCAATTGCTCGCAAATGGGTCATACGAAAGTCCGCTGCAAGGAGCCAATCGTCGAGGAGGCAGATGCTGGTCAAGCCAATGGTTACGGAGGTGGCGGCGCTGTCGAGACTTCTGGCGAAGCTGCATATGGTGGTGGTGATGGTGCGTTTGAGCCTGCTCAGGATGGCGGTAATGGCGAATCAGCCTGGTGAGCTCTCTTGTGTCTTCGAGCGCGTTCTTCCTTGAACTTGCTCCGTAAGATTCCCTCTGGTTTTTACCTACATTTGCGGTTGTTGCTCAACTTGAAAGATGTGGCACCTTTGAAAAGCTAGACAGTCAGATCCTTCTGGCTCAGCCGATCAAATGAATAATATGGGCTATATTATATACACTTTGCCGATCCCAACTGTGACTTTCCAAACCTACCTGATGTGAGAATTATGCATACTTTTCCCAACATAAGCTGCATTCCCACACTTTGAAAGTCACAGAACAAGTAGGGAATTCAACTTGCCTTTAAAAAACAGATCTGAAGTCTTGATATGCATGTAACTTGGCAAGCTTATATATTATATCTCTTAAGTTATGCATAACAAGCAGCCTCCTGTCCCAAAAGACGAAACTTCAAACTTGTCTTGACGGAGTGTAAAGGGGGAAGGTTGTCTGAATATCTCGCGATGTAAAGAACTTTCAGGGGAAACATCAGTATAGTAACTCAACAAAAGTGACGTAAACCCTAGGTTCGTTGGAGCGGTACAGTCTACCTAGCAATGACCAGCCCAGCCCAGCCCAGCCCCATAGTAGTTCCCTGGATTCTCAGTAAATGATGTGAAATAGTACTTGGGAGTTTTCTTATTCTTCTTCTTCTTCTTCATGATACAGCACTGAATGAGGAGGGAGATCATGACTGACCCCTTGCCCAGAAATCTGCAAATGAAGCAATGATGCGTACTTCGCGCCGGCGGTGGTGTATTTCAATGTGAATATCCTAGAGCGAGATGCGGAGCCGCTTCATCCATCCATCCATCTATACATCTTCACCCTGTGTTCCAGATGTTCAATGTAGAAAGCGCCGGAGGGTTCAGGTTTGCCAAGTTGACACAAGCAAGAGCAAGGTTCATGAATCATATTCCTTTACTGCGAAGTCAACATGAAACAAGATGGTTTACTACCGAATCCTGAGGAAGCAGGGCACGCTGACAATACTGTAGCATTTTGTGGAGACATATGGAGTATGGGGCCCCAGATTATAAAAATGTTTTCTACGACCGGATTTCCTGTTTAGGAATCCCGCACGACTCGTGCATTAGGCCTCAAACGATACCTCATGGAGTCCTTTGAGGCGGTTCGGGTGGTGGGATTCGGACCGAGGAATCTAAAGTCAGTGTACTAGTAGTGTTGGCGCTGATCGTCACAGACTTGTACTTATAAAGTATAGGTAAGTAAGTACTGAAGTGATTGGATTTAAGGTTCGGCTCTGGCTTTCCTCGAACCTCAAAAGACTCCTTGTACATCTCGGCACGGCACGTTGGGGTCATGCACAGGCTCATCCTAGACCAAAATGCGGCACCAACCTACAAAGGAATTGTTTTCATGCCGAGTAGAAAGAACATGTCAAGATGATGCCGCTGTTGTTGTCCAAAGCGAGGTATAGTAAGATCTTACGTCAACCATGTGGAATTTTGTAATACTTCCAAGTACTATATGGAGTGGAGTCCCCATCTTTCAGGGGAAATCCCCACAATGACGTGCCAGCAACGATTAAGTGGCGGTCAACGGGCAAACGTCGGCACACATCGATAAGCTCATTGGACACCACCAGGCGTCATCTATCCACCAGTTCGCACCGGTTCACCTATTCGGGTAATCCGTCTCTGATCCCTGGCGCTTCCCGGGATCTTCTCCACAATCGAAACGGCGGGGGATGTACCATCGTACCTACAGTATCGAGTGAATCCGCAAATACTTCGTACAGTACAAAGCAGATTCAGCCTTCCTCTCCACAATCACATGATGCTTATGTCAGGGAACAGGGTTCCTTGAGGCTTAGAAGGAGCGCGTGACCTTTGGAATGATGAGAGAAAGCGGTGTCGAACTCCGTCATACCAAGAGAATTGTTGATAACCCCGGATAGTTAGTGAGTTAGGTAGGTTCCGTAGGTACACATCCATCGGGCAATCTAAAATCTTACAGTAGGAGGTACGAGCTCTGCCCTGGTAATCCATGTACTACCTAAATAACGTAGGTATTGGATGAGCTTTTAAATACCTAAGGACGTCCCAGGTTTTGGCATTTTGTTCTTTTCGCTCATCTCATCTAACTTTGTTCCTCCATATTATGCCATTATCTTGGCTTCAGGAAACAAAGCTTGAAGGTTTCTTCTCAAAGTCTCATTCTTTCTCATACGCCTCTCCATCACCATGTTTGGTGGTTCAAAGTATTTTGGCTTCCGTGGCCAGAGGCTGAATCTCGCCGTTGGCATCATTGCCGGTATTGACTTCTTGTAAGATCCCCTCGATTTCTCCTTCTACAGTACCATCGTTCGATTTCATGCGAGTCATTGAACGCATCGTACCAGTAATGTGGGGATCATTCCCAAGGGGAAAGGCGGGGTATGCATATGCCAAAGTATGCGACCTTTGTGGGACTTCTTACTCGGATCTGCAAGTCTTTTGCAGGGGCCAGTTATAATTTGTAATGGCCCAATTCGACTCCCCCAATCGAGGCATAATCAAGGATCCAGGTGAACGTATACGGAAGCTGACAATTTCATAGTCTTTTTGGCTATGACCAAGGTGTAACTGGAGGCCTTCTGACCCTTGGAACATGGGTGAAGCAATTCCCCGAAATCGATTCAGTCCACAATCCTACCAACAATCATATATCCACAATACAAGGCATAACCGTAGCCAGTTACAATGTCGGATGTTTCATCGGTGCTATCATCACCATCTTCATCGGAGATATACTTGGCAGGAGGAAGATGATATTCCTGGGATCTGCTATCATGGTCATCGGCGCCACTTTGCAAACTACTGCCTTCAGTCTTCCTCACCTCATTGTTGGAAGGATAATTACTGGTTTCGGAAATGGCATGAACACGTCTACGGTGCCTACATGGGCTTCGGAAACTTCCAAGTCTCACAAACGCGGCAAGATGGTCATGATTGAAGGAGCTATGATTACGGGTGGAATATGTCTATCTTACTGGGTTGACTTTGCCTTCTCGTATCTGGACCCAAACCCCGTTTCATGGCGTTTCCCAATTGCTCTCCAGATTCTCTTTGCTCTGATCTTGCTTGGACTCATTCTAGAAATGCCGGAATCTCCCCGAGTAAGGCACCTTTTTCGTTTTTCTGTTCAACACCACAAGCTAATAGACCAACAGTGGCTCGTACTTAGGGGTAACGAAGACGAAGCCATGAACGTCATTGCTGCTCTGGAGAACCTCCCGGTTGAACATCATATTGTCCAGACCGAATTCATGGAGATCAAAGACACCGTCCTTGAAACGAAGGCCCACGGATGGGCCGACTTGTTCACAATGGGCCCAGAAAGAAACTTCCACCGTGTCGTCCTTGGATACATTAATCAGGTTTTCCAACAAATATCCGGAATTAACCTGATTACCTATTATGCTCCAACGATTTACAAGCAATACATCAACCTGGGTGACACGACTTCGAGTGTGCTGGCTGCATGCAACGGAACCGAGTATTTCATCGCATCCTGGTTTGCCGTCTACACAATCGAGCGATTCGGCCGCCGAACTCTCATGCTCGTAGGCGCTGCTGGAATGTCCGGATCCATGGCCATCTTGGCTGGTATGAACTACATCTCGCAACGCGATGCAGCAGCTGCTATTGCCCGTGGCCAACCACTCTCAGGCGCCACACCATCTGGCATCGTTTCCGCTACCTTCCTCTTCGTCTTCAACACCTTCTTCGCCGTTGGTTGGCTGGGCATGACATGGTTGTATCCCGCTGAGATCGTTCCTCTGAAGATTCGTGCTCCAGCGAACGGTCTTTCGACTTCTGCAAACTGGTATGTCCATATTCCCTCACTTGCTTAGACCCTTGCTGCAATAATCAACTAACGTTATTCTTAACTTTCCAGGGCTTTCAACTTCATGGTCGTCATGATCACACCCGTGGCATTCAGTTCCATCGGCTACAAAACCTACGTAATCTTCGCCGTAATCAACGCCTTCATCTTCCCCGTCGTCTACTTCTTCTACCCGGAAACCGCCTACCGCTCGCTCGAGGAAATCGACAACATCTTCCGCAAGACCAAGAGCGGATGGGCCGGCTGTCTGGACGTCGTGCGCGTCGCGAGGGAGGAGCCTAGGCGCTATGGGAAGAATGGAGAGTTGTTGCTTGAGTATGAGGCTACTCTTAGCTCTGATGTTCGTGCGAGGAAGAGTGTTAGGGGCGGTGCTGGTGCGCACGAGTCGAAGGAGAGCAAGGGGAAGGAGGCGGAACATGTAGAGACGGGGAGTGGGGATAGTAGCACGTTTGAGAAGAGGGCGTATGCTCATGTTTAAGCGCTGGCGTGCATATGCATATTTGAGGAGACGAGAGTTCAGAGCGAGCATTTAGATACCCAGTTGAGAAAGACATTTGATGGATGGGTGTGTTATATTTCGAAGATCGTCACGGAATTAAGACGCTTCTATAGATGGAATCAAAAAAGAAAGAAAAAAAGAAAGAAAATCTTTCACCAGCTATTTTTTCCCTAAAACCACTACCGAAACCTCCGACAGCATCTCAACCGCAGGCTGTACATAAATCCGCCTCGAATCGCAACATGATTTGCCACAGCTTCAGTATACGTGTATACATACTTGATTCTTGGTTCATTTCGCGCCGTTCTCAAGGCGACTATAGTAGCTTGTATTTTGAACAAATATACACTGTTATTATAAGTAATACAAAGGCAAATGATACTTGATTTATAAAATAAAAAGGTACTAATTGTGGCATTTTGTTTATAATTATACAAAATATTTTTATATTGAAAAAAAGTTTTTAGATTTAAATAAATTTTTATTACTAATTAATAAATAATTGTCTTGCTCCCTTTATTTTCTATTTTATTTTTTATTTTATCATTAGGTAATTGTGGATTTCCGCTTCCTTTAAATTTTGTGAGATCCTTCGGCACTACTGATCGAGGAGAGCTTCGGGGTAAGCCAGCCCTAGAGGGGTTTATTAAGACTTCGGCTTGCTTCCTTTCGTGGGTGAGTTTTAAGATAAAAAGGAAGAGAGGGTATAAAGGGCGTGGAAGTAATATTAGGTATGCAAAGTATGTAAATAGACTTATATACCGAGTAAGACAGCGCTTATTTTTTACTATTAAAGGGGGGGCGGATAGGCTAGGCTAGATCTGGGTTTAGGGGTTCTCGCTTAAGTTGAATTACTAGAATAGGTACGCAAAAAAAAGAAAGATGAAAAAAAGAAACAATTAGATTTATTGATATACTTAATAGAAACTGTAAAATATAACTTCATTGATTACTAAATAGGACCACATACTCTATCTCTGAAAAGTCTAAGAACAAATATATCAATCCTCCTTCATCACTTAGTGACTTAGCGCATAATAACTAAGCTAAATCCCCTACACCTCGGGTTCCCCTCTCTATAGTAACAAATCTTCCTTATGTAATAATAACATAATACAAATCAACCTTATATCATCGTCTACTGCAGTAGAAGTGATCACCTTGTGATAGCAACAGCTGGAGGTCAATCTACTATAACATGTTTTGATGCTCGAGCTTCAAAACAAAGTACGGCTGAAACCTCATAAATATACCTTGCTACGGAGGTCTTGATTATTATTGATTCTATCCGTATACAAGGACGTATTTCGAGCCGGATCTCTGTGTTATTTCCTCCTGTACTATGTAATCGTGATGGATTAGAAATCTTTTCCATCCTTTCTTAGCTAGAATAATGATCAGTACCCCATGACATATCTATTGAGGATAATTCTTACCCGGCTATAAATCCAGCTTCGGCTGCTCCGCATGGCACCTGGATATCATCTCACGGACGGAGTTGTGATCATAAAACAACAATCATGACGTTTCTCGCCGCAAAATGCTCAATTCTTTGAGAGTTAACAATATTTTTCAATGTTTTTGGTCCCCCTTTTTCTCTGCCCATCACCCCTCCCCACACCCCCTACCCCCACAAGTCTTCCCCCTCTCCAAAAGTCTCTTCTTCATCAATCCCCCTCTCCATCCTTCCCCTCTCCCTCAAGAACAGGAACAAGATCATCGGCGGGCGCCTCTTCCTCGATGCGGTCAGCAGCGGCGGCTTCGCGCTCGGCGGCGGCTTTGCGCTCGGCGACGGCGGCTTCTGCAGCGGCAGCACGGCGGGCCACGCGGGCGGGGGTTTCAGGGGGGCGCCGCGGGCGAAACTTCTTCGATATCTTTTTTAGCCTATTAAGAAATCAGTATAGGAAACTGGGAATCTAGGATGCGTAGGGAGCTTCTGAAGAAGCCTCCTGGAAGGTTTGGTTCCCAAATGACTACCAAAACAAGGGCACATAATAACATACATGGTTGTGGTTATGGTTGTGGTTGTGGTTGTGGTTGTGGTTGTGGTTGTGGTTGTGGTTGTGGTTGTGGTGGTGGTGGTGGTGGTGGAGTTTGGTAATGGCAGAACGATTTCCAAGAGAAAGATCTCATAATATCAGTAGTGGCACTTCTAAACTACAATCGTGCTTGCATTTGTTTATTGTGCAAAAGTGAAAGTTTGGATTTGAAAAAAGTTTAATTTGTATAGTCAAGAGCAACCAGACGAGGAAAGGAACTTCAATACAACTGCTGCTTTACAAAACCAACATGCTAAAGAACAAGTGCCAGAGAAAATAAACTTAAATAATAGGACTAGGAGATTGTTTTGGACTATATTTGCAGGTACTTAAAACGCGACAGAGTCAAAATATTATGGGAGAAGGGCTTGTGCTAATGTAGGCCTTGGATAGGGTAGGCTGCCCTCGATATCCAACCCTACCCTATCCACCAAGTGGGTAGGATAGGGTATTGAAAGGGGTTCCTTGTAGGGGTATGCATACCCACAAGCCATTTCTAAGTCCCAGCTGGCTTGATGTTTGGCTCTGTATCTTCTTCTCTGGGAATTGGATTTTCACAGGCCATTTGACAACGTGACAGTTCATCCAAGACACGCCCCTGTAATTTCAAGTGTTCCATCACACTAGGATAGGTCCTACACCAGTCCGTCCCCCAAATCTTCTCAAACGTATAGGTAAGTTGAATACCGGATTCATGCCGCAGTAGATTCTCCCAACAGGATCCAATATGGCCCTGCAACACTTCAGACACGATCTTATGAAGCCATTTACTATTGCTTGCAAAGGTGATCGTAGGTTTTTGGTTTTTGTACTCGTATCTGAAGACGGAAGCAGTCCCTGGCCGGCCTGTTTTTGTAGGATCTCCGTCTTTCAGTGTTGCGTTCCATATCTCTAGCACCTCGAGCTTGGGCATGAAAGCGACAGCCCGGCAAGCAGTTGTTAGAAGATTCTTGATCACTATGCGTTTTTGACTTGTACGCAGAGACTCCGAGGTCAGAGTCAGGCTGCGAAGATTCTCCCAGGGGACCACGTCAGAAGCTTTGGATTCCTTAAAATCCCAATGTCGACGTGGCCAGAACTGGGTGAGAAAATCTTCGACGTCAATAAGGAAAGCCACTGATATGTTTTCGAGCAAACGGCTGCTATATGAGAGGTTTGTGCCTAGTATCCATCTCCAAATACGCGTGGTGGCATGATCCGGCAGGTGTAAGATATTGTTGGACTCCTCGAAGATATAAAAGTTCCGCAATGTACTTGGTAAATCTTGCTGGCATAGGTGACGATTAAAGCCTGTACGTTGCGGTAATATGTTAGCCAGGAGTTTTCATTTGGGGTTAATTCCACGTGATATATTTGTCCCTTTAACGTACCTTCGTCAAATTCTAATTGCTGCTGTGCATCGACATCAAACCATCCCTCGCGACGAAACTCTATGAGGTTCGTAAAGCTCTCACTGAGAAGCATGCCAATAGAATATCCAGAGATCTTCCGATAGAATTGTCTTCGAATAAGCAAGTGTGTGACAACCTCAACCTCCGGCAAGGGGATGAACGGCTCGGATTTTGCACTTCCCCATCTGAGCTCCAGCGTGCCCATCAATCTCTGTTTGGCTTCTAAGCATATTACACTTTCACTATCCCTTCTACCCTCAACCCAGCCGTGAAATTGGTCATTGAAGCTTCCCAATTGTTCAATTCTTTGGTGGTATGCTTCGTCTAGATAGGTTTGGACTTCTCGATTTTCTTGGTACGGATAATTGGGCTCAAGATGAAAATCCCGAAATGTATGTCTGCAATCACTTGGGGAATAAGCGCCGAGTTCTAGTTCCAGGCCTTTCATCCTGCGACCGTAACGGCCGGAACTTGGCTCAAGGACTGTCCACTGAGATAATACATTCAATAATTCCCAGACGGAGCTGCTAAAGAGGTGATTATTCCTATTGAATTCGAGTCAGAGATTTGAGACTGGCCAAAAATAGCGACATATGATGTATTGATGGACCAGGTTATGACCAAGTAACAACCGCGAAAACATATTACTTACCAATCCTTTGTGTCGTCGTCCTCTTTTGTTTGACAGACTGAGCAGTCGTACTCATGAAGACGAACACAGAGCAATATCTGCTCAAGATAACCTCGTCTATGATTTTTCGCTGTGAAGTTTTCCAGATTGCATATTCGATCATAGCCGTCGAGAACAAGCCGTCGAAAATTCTGTTGTTCAAAAACCGGTTGCCATTCTCGACAGACGGTCGCATAGCCGGCGCGGAGATATGGTATAGATGGTTGAAATTTATGATCTTCTATTACCTTGTCGAGGATCATCAAGCTGATCTCGGCGGGCAGTTTCGACCAGTATTCCGGCAATGATTGCGGTGTGCAGAAACGATCAGAAGAAGGTTCCCGAGGAGGTGCCCCGGGTGAAAGGCGATGGGATGCCATAATCCCGATTCACCAATTATTCGTTGTTTTGGTGGATTGAGAAGCGGATAGCCAGCAGCTTGGGGTCTAAAGCCTGGGTGAAATCTCTGTTATGAAAAGCGTGTGAGAGTTGGAAGAAATTACTTTGAGAAAATTGTTTTAAATTAAGTGGTTACGTGGTTATTATACTCGTACCCGACCCGACTAATAAAATAATTTAACGAATAAATGATGAGTCAGGCTTATGATGTTATCTCATAGAACGAATAAAGTCTGGATTGACTAGGGATTGGTAAACTCCAGGGTGGGCTATTTGCCAGCGCTAGTGTTTACTTTCTTGTCTAATATACGCATCCTAAATTATTAGTGGTTTAGTAGAGGGTATAAGGTAAAAAAGATAAAAAAGAATGCTAGAGAAAATAGAATAATCTGATTAGACTAGAAATAATATAGTAGAGCAGAGGGATAATTCTAATTAGCTTATAAATAATATAGTGGTAGGAGCGTTTCTATATATACTCTTAGTCATTACTCCTCTTTTTACTCATATAAGTAATAGTACTTTTTGCTTTTCTCTCTCTATAGGGCGTAATAGTACTTCCTGCTCTCTTACTATTAGCCGCATTATACTTCTCTATACCCCCCTTAAAATGCGCTAGCACCTCCCCCCGCGGCCATCTTCTACTCTACTTCTACTCCTAAAGCACCTAGATAAAATAGTTTTTAAAAGACGCTTAGATAACACGTCAGCTAGGCACTACTAGGACCCACGCCCCGGAGCTTGCGTAGGGCCGCGTGGGGCATGCTTATAATTCGAGGGATTATTAGCTCTGCGGGAATTCTCCTTTTATATATAAGGTGCGGGTGGGGCAACTAACCGAGCTCTGGGTGCCTGAGGCACGCTGCACTATCTTTGTGTGGCGGGAGAGGGCACTTCTCGAGGACTTGTCGAAGACCCTATTAATAAACGAGAAAATGCTATTTGAATCTTTCTCCTCATACAAAAATGTAGGCAGACTGGGATAATAACTATCTGGGAATAAGTGTATAGCAGGAACAGATTTGGGACCCTGGCTGGCCCGCTGGGAATGGGGCCTTTTCGGGCTCCTCGTTAAAGTTTGACGATTTCTGGTGAGATGGGTGAGCAGATCTAAACAGACTTGAGCCGAAACTGAGCCGGGCCTGAGTTGTCCTGAGTAAAGGCGGCGCGGGGTCACAGGAAAGAGAAGGTTGGGAGACGTCGATATTCCGGTCAAGAAACACCGGTATTCGCGCGTGGGGGGGAGGGGGGAAGCAACGGTCCTTCTTTAGTTGACAACGAACAGTACAGTAATTGAACTTAACTGACTTACACCTGAGATAAACAAGACTGCACGACAGTTGATGATATTGAACCCGAGGACAACAAGGTCCAACAGCGTCGGGACTATTCCCTTGTGCTTGTGTATGGGAATAGGTATAGGTAGGTACGGTAATAAGGCTTAAGGCAGAGAAGGCAGGCCAGAGTAGAGCAGATAAGGCAGAGAGAGGTTATGCACCAAGTTCAAGGTTGGTATTATGGGGTTGAGTCGTCGTAACAATAACGAGGACGCTGTAGCTGTGGACGCTGTGTACCGTTGCACTGACTGATAATGGACGCCAATTCTTTTAGAGCCGGGGCCAGAAACACGTCTGTTGATTGAGGCGAAGTGAGGCGAGGTGGAGGCAGATACTGTATCAGAAGCGTGGTGGATACTACTCCTTATAGTTGGACGTGAGGGGCTCGGAACTTAGTGAAGTAATGATTCTCACTTTTCTTCAACTTCGTCTTAAGCTGTTCTACAATTTCTAATCTGTGATATATAGGACAACAGAGCTACAACTCGCATGATATGAAGTCTTCCTTAATATTGACCCCCGTGAAATACACTAACTTCGCTGGCTTTGGGGGCTGTCTAAAAAAACACAAGCAACGTCCCAAGTACCTCTGATGTAATTCATCCCGAAGCCAATCCACAATACTAGGCTGAAAAGGCTAACAGCACATATGCTCTTCACATGGAGGACATCATCTGATACTGCAAGCACGTCAGTCAAAAGCTGATGAAGTGTAAATTCCCTTGTCTGCCCCCTCGGCAGTTACTGCAGGAAAATGTGGGTAAGTCAATACTTTTGCTTCATAACCAACGGAAGTAGTTTCAGTACTCGTAGTGGTGAAAGACATCATAAAGCGTCTAAGAAATGTGTGGCACTTAGGGCAGAGCGAATCGTTCGAGGTAAGTGAAGACTGCAGAGTACAAGAGCACAATACAAATCAATTGGCTCCCAACAGAAGGGGGTTTCATGTCTTTCCAGCGATGGAGAAGCTTTTCGATGAAGTCTCACTCACATCCTTATCATTGATTTCAATGATGCGACCGACAGCGACGTATTAATAGTTGCTTACAATAGATATTCCGATTAACATTGCGCGTACAAATGATCCCTTAATTGCCAATAAGTGTTCAATGAGGCATCTATGAAAATGACAACTTGAGTTGGACAGCTCGTATATTTTCTTATCCACTCGAGCTGCCAGATGGGTGGCATGGTTTGGGTGATGCTTGCTCGTTGTGACCTGCGCCTGCCACACGACTTGACGACTGCGCAAGAATCCTAAATTGAGAATCCCAGCCTTGTTGTATCTATCAACCAGTCAAGACCTGACACAGTAATTGGGCAATCACATTCTCCTTGATTCCATAGAAGGACTTGATCACCCGAAAGACATATGCTGCTGAAGGTCATATGACTGGTTCGGGGTAAAATCTCGAAGAATATAATAGAAAACTCTCAGCATCGCAGGTAGACCTTATAAAATATAGATGGACTACATCTGGTACGCTCGCGCCTTTCATTTGCTTCGCAGAATGTTAACTAAGGATTTTTATTCATTATCACATCACAGAAATAACTATGCTACCGAGAACCCGCTAATCGGAATGAACCATTGTATCGTTTTCTCCAGTTCCTTACAGTAATAAGTCGGAATAGCTGCCACCGGGAAGATTAATAGCAAATATCTACTTCCCACCAACAACTTTCAGGTCAGACAAAACACAATCCGCCATTGGCATTCACTGTACTACCAGTTGACCATCGGCTGCGCTCCTCGGACAAGAATGCAACTATTTGCGCAATGTCATCAACTTCCGCGATCCGAGGCGCAGCTGGAGTTTCCTTCATTTTAGTGTCCCATTCCTCCAGAACGGCTGGATCCGTATCTCTCAACCACATATCTGTTGCAACAGGTCCAGGATTGACACAATTGACAGTCGCGCCATATTTCTGCCCCAACTCTAATGCCCAGACCTTTGTGATGCCTTCTAAAGCGGCCTTTGATGCACAATAAGCCGTTGTATATGATCCACCCATTCGGGCAATCACACTTGAAACGTTGACGATCCGGGGTTGTGAGCCAAAGTATGGTGTTGCTGCCTGTACCAAAAATGTCGGGAAGCGAAGGTTGCAATCCAGGATTTTGTCCCATAAGTCGTGTGTCATGTCTTTGAGAAGACAGTCGTCACCAGCCCCTGCGTTGTTGATGATAATGTCAATGTGTTGCCATTTCTCGACTGCTGCTTTGACAATTCGATCTGGCGATGTTCGATCATTGCCACTGGCTTGGACGCCGATTGCCTCCACCCCCAATGCTTCAAGTTTAGAGATGAAATCCTTGGCTTGGGTACTGGCGTTATTGTATGTAATGAGCACGTTGGCGCCACGTTTCCCGAGCTCAAGAGCAATTCCTGCTCCGATTCCACGCGAGCCACCAGTTACAATCGCAGCCCGACCTTGCAGAGATTTGGACGAAGTCATGATGGAGTTTGTATGTCTGGTGGAAGAAGCATCAAAGGGAGATGGAGAACAGGCAATTAGATATGTCGATGTAAAATCGTCAAGGGGCGCTTTGCCTGCTATAAATGGCCATACCTTCTCATTACCTTTATTCTACAATCACCTTTATCGCCTTGCGCGTTCGAGCTTTTCAAGAAAGGCATCTAATCATGTTCCGAGAAAGGTGGGAAGGCAGTTGGAAGTTGTCAGCGAGGCATTTCTGCCTCGCGATAGGTTGCTTGCCGATGTTTGGCACGCGCTCCGCGCCAACCGGCCCCGCCCCTAGCTAACGGATTCCAGTCCAGCCAACGATCCCTAGTTTCACCCCCTTTTATCATGCAGTGGATTTGATTCATGAGGGAATTCGGTGATAATTTCTGTTTCCGGCCCTGACTATGCATATCTTAGGCAAGTGTCTGCTATGGTGGTCACCTTGTAACCAACTGGTTATCGCAACCTCGGTGTTACTTGCAATGATTCCCCTTGAGCACGATGAAGCTTCTCATGGAAACTTTAAGCTTCATAAACGCTTTCTTGCTGTATATAACCCACAATTCTTTTTTATTCTTCCTACCAGTCACACTATCTGCGAACACCACAGTCTGTAATCGCTTATTCTTCAGAGTTCACCCTTATCCACTCCAACAAGCCTTTGAACACCGTGCAGCCAACACGACAGCGCGCCTACCAAAATCAAAATGGCCGAATACACAGGCCCTCTCAATGCTTTTGGAATCAAGTCCTTCAACTCCCCGGGCCTGGGCGAGAAGCTTTCAAACCTCCTCCACATATCCAGCGCCGTCATCATTCCCTCCAATGTCCGCACCGTTGTGACCTCAGGCACCACAGGTTATGACGAAAACATGTGCTATCCCAAAGGTCTGACCGAAGAAATCATGAATGCTTTTGCGAACGTCGAAGCCGCTTTACAATCAGCTGGTGTGAAAGATGGCTTCCGATCTGTATACCAGATGACATCCTATCATGTGACGGATTTTGGTGATGCGGATATGGAAGCGGTGGACAAGGCTGTTGAGAAGTACTTTGGAAAGAACAGGCCAGCTTGGGCAGGAATTGGTGTTGCGGCATTGTATGGAGGGGCAAGGATTGAGATCACTGCATGGGCGGCGCTGGAGCCGGTGACGTGAGGCACTGCATTGTATTGATTTTGGGAGGATTTATTGTCTTGCTGAGAGGTCCTCATAACAAATTAAACATAGAGTACTTCGTACATCAGAACTATATTGCCTGTTCTGTGACACACTTAGCAATACTCTCTCTACTACCAATTTTAAGCTCTAGGTTTAATAGTGTTGGTATCACAAGGTGGTCACTTCACTACAATTGTAGGTCCGTAGTTGGGGTTCTGATGTTCTGATGTTGATTGCTTAGCTAGGTCAAATAGGGTCGTTCAGCAGACGTTGAATATGCAAATTCGCCCCGCTTTTGCAGAATATCCCTTCTACTTCGTATAAAAGAGCTTAGTGCTAATTTAGTGCTATTTAGCGCTAGCGAGTTATAAGGAACTGACATTTATAGGTTTTAGAATGTCTAATATTAGTTAAAAGCCCTTTTAAATAAGTGTTATAGAAATCCAAATAATGGCTGCCAAGACTTTAGCGAGGCGTGGCGTGGCGCTAAGGCGCATCATTGTATTAAAAGGGGCTTCCACCCCTTTTCACTTAGCTCTCTAGAAGTTATAATACCACTGATTCTACCGCCTACTTCACCCTGCTTACGATCCTTACAATATATTAGTAGAACTAGTGCGCCTTAGAAGAAGGTTTTAGAGGTTATATCAAGGCTATTCTAGGGTGGGCTAGCAGGGGTTGAAGGCCCAAGAATAGAACCTCTAATTTACTTATTAGATTGGTATCGAGGTCTTATGGTATAATTTATTCTAATAGACGCAAGCTTTTCGAAATCCAAGAAACAAGAATGTCGAAACTCTCGATGCATAGTCCCCATTCACTTCTCCGTCAGCATTTCTGTTCGCCATCGGAAACAGATCGAGCAACATCCGCCAAAACCACAGGTACTACATACAACGTCCTCGAATGAAAAACCCAGTTAATTCCACTAACAAGAATAACACCGGAAAACACAGCGACACTATAGTTGAATGTTGTGCCAGCAACAGGTAGGTACAGTGGAAACATCAACCACACGAACTCATATGCCATCCATATGATAGCAATTGTATTGCAAACGGGCCCAAACCTTCGCAGATTGAAGTAGTGAGTTCCAGACAGCTTTAGGCGCCTGTTGATCATGAGACAGGCAATTGGGATGGCGTAGGATGAGTATATGCAAACGATGGAAGCACCCAGAATGGCGTTAATAGCAGTCGTAGATCCAAGCTGGATGGTGCCCAACACAATAATGGCTGCGACACAAAAGATTAAAGAATTTACTGGGAGCTTCGTGTTCTCATTGACACGAGCAAACAATCTCGAGAAGGGTACGCCTCCTTCTCTGGCAAATGACCACCAGACGCGGCTAAAGGTTGTAACGGTACATGCTGTTGCAGAGGCGAGGGTGATGATGAATACCAGAATGCCGATGATTGTGAGGGGCAATGAGTCTAGGACTTGGGCGACGGGTTGCCCACCAATAGGCGCAAGCAAATTATCAGGTTTGACGTTGCAGAACATGTAGACTAGTATCATGGGCAGTCCAGTTACAGCAGACAATAAGGCGTTTCCTATCATGACCTGTGGGACTTGTCTAGACGGATTCGGGAGTTCATCAGTTAAATGCGCAGCACAGTCGAAGCCGTTTACTGCTACTGCGCCGGGGAGCAAACCCAGCATAAAAACAGTGCCATCAGAACTCCATCCGGTGAGGTTGACGAAATCAGCGAAGACAAAACGGGCAGACTGCTTCGGATGAGTCCGTACAAGTAGTACAATAAGAATAAACAAAGCACCTGCGTTGATATAATACACCATCCCTTTGAGAAAGTATGGATAGAGTCGGACCAGCGGCCAGTTGAGGAGTAGACCGAGAAGGGCGAAGGCAACATAGACCAAATAGTAGTGCCATGGCTGGACCACAAAAGTAGACTTGCAAACACAGACAAGTGCCCAGGTCAATTGAGCTGTGAGCAGACTTGCAGAGGCAGACCAGAAAAACCATGCAGCGGACGTCAAATATCCAACCAGGTAGCTCAAAGGACGCGCAATTTTCTTGGGGGCTAGGGTTGCGGTCCAGAAGATTTGTCCTAGCATGACGAGAGTAAGCAGTGGACTCGCTAAAATCTCACACCAATTTGCGGCTTGTGAGCTTACCAGAGGAGTGTGGGTAGGAAGATGCTATCTCGGCGAGCGAGGCGCAGACCAAGAGATTCAGCGTCACGGCGACGAGATAAGCATAAACAAAAACAGGACTTCCACCCACGCCGATGACCACAGAAAGGTAGGTGCCAATAGCCAGAGGGGTGCAAGTGATCGAAGTGTTGACCCCGAGCGTGCTCATTAAGCTGAATCGTTTCTCCAAAGCATGAGAGTGGTCAACGACTTCGCCAATCGAATAGTCAGGATCAGAAATGTCATCGGTTCCGGCGCCTTTAGGAGCCATATTTTCGTTGACTTCTCCCACGGAATGACGGCCTCGAAAAGAGTACGAACGCAAGTGTAAAAAATTCTTGCAGTATTTGTTTGATAAAAAGAAGAGTTTAAATTGATGCACTTGGCAGGTATGGAGACCACTGAGAACACTGAGACCTTTATGTAAAAGAAATGAGACGGACGAAATATGAACCCCTTTATCTCTATCTCTGTTAGTTTTCAATTATAGTTTTCAATCATAAACTCGCTGTTGTCTTCGCAGCAGTCCTTCGAATGCTTGATACTGCGATAAGTAGTCCTATCGCACATAGTGGGGATGGGTGAGAGTAAGCCATATCAATCGACCTTGATTGTACTGTCAAATTGCCTTGTCGTTCGGCTCCAGATCGAGCGCAGTCGAAACCGTTTGCGAGGTCTGAATTGGTGAGTGTGGATATGGCAGCCGACGGCGAGATTGCGAAGTGAGAAAACGCCACAGATAAAGGCCTGGCGAACACTGAAAGTCCAAAAGTGGACCATTTCGGGCAACCGACAGCGAGATACACTTATGAAAAGCGATAGTGGTGAAGCGTATTTAAGTTCATCTCCCTCTTTACATCGTTAATTCCCGCCTCGCTGTTACTTACATATTTTCGATCCCTGAGCTCCCTATTGCTTCTCGTCTCGGAGTGAGAATCCAATTGAATTTTAATTCATCAATCTTCCATCATACCGCTAAATCCCGACTCAAGAATCCTGCTACTCCGGGTCTCGCTGTCGCTGGTCTCTTATCTTTGCAAAGTGTTCTGCTCATGCGAAAAGCCCGTGAGTGTCTCGAGATCCCTGCGTGAACCGATCGCAAAGATTAATCTTTCAATCTAGCATGGCTCGTTCGCCTAGGATCCGGCCAAAAGTGAAGAGGACCAAGACGTTCACTGGATGTTGGACTTGCCGTTCTCGCCGAGTGAAATGCGACGCAACCAGACCAGTCTGCCAAAGGTGCATCAAAAGTAAACTTTGTTGCGCCGGATATCGAATTAGACTGGTATGGGGTCAGGATGCTATATGCACTGAGGGTGCGCAGCCATCGACGCTCGATGGTCGAATTCTCTTCAGCAAAGAGGACATGAGCAATCCGACTTTTAGTGATGACTACATTAACTCTATTCTTGATCGCTTAGAATATTTCGAGGAATATGCTCAAGTTGGTCTCGGCAATGAGATCAAACTAGGCCCATTCACAGTGTTCACAGGCTCGTCGGTTCTTTCCACGTCAACTAGGTCCTCAGACTGTGGAGATGTTGAAGACGACGAAGTGATCACCACTTTTAGTGAAGAAATATCCGCGAGTACGCCCGAGGAGAAGAATATTTTAGAACCCATGCCTTCAACTCAGACTATGTGCCGTTACAAGGATCAGCCAACACCCACACTCATGCTACAGCAACGGCTTCTTCCTTTCCTGAAGCCTTTCCTGTCCTCGTCGTCAGTCACAGAGCGACGGCTTTTGCACTTCTGGGTTACTTCTGCAAGCTCAATCATGACATGCACTGATCATCCCGATAACCCCTTCAGACAAGTTGTCATACCAATCGCTTTGGAAGCTGCCACGTCTTCTCACAAGCTACCTGGTCATGCAGCGTTGTTGCATATCATCTATGCATTCGCAGGTTTCCATCTCGCACAACTAGATCGGTCTGATAAGAATAGCAAGGAGATTGCCACGAATCATTACCATGCCAGCCTACGACACCTTTGCAAAAGTCTGACTCATCAGAATCCTCACAAGCAATACGATTCTATCCTAGCAGTAATAATCCTTGTGATATCAATAGATACACTCAACGGCCAGTCTGGCCAATGGCAAATTCATATGCGAGGAGCAAGAGAATGGTTGAGGGAAATTGGTGACGTTTGGAGTAACCACGCATACGGGCATGTCATGTACCAGATGTTTGAATGCTTGGAGATTATGGGCCATACACAGATCCCCCATCTCCAGCTTCCGTCTAATCTCACGCACAAGCAGAAACCGAATATTGACAAACTGTTCTCAGCCACTAGCGATGTCAGTGATAATCCTTACTGTCTTGACAAATTCTTTGGGGTGACGAAGCCAGTCCTGAAGATGATTATGGATATTAACAGGCTCCTTGGCTCTGAACCTACCCGGGAAGAGCTCGCTAACATCGAACACGAAATACTCCTTGCCAACCCTAGCACTACTCGATTTCCAGGTCCCAAAGATATGGAGCAAATCACAAGGAGTCATGCCTGCGCACTCTACTACTCTGCCGTAATTTACTACCAGCGATCAATTCTACGTCAGCCGTTGAATGAGATACAACATTTGGTAGAACAGAGCTTATATCTCTTGGAATCGTACACAAAACACACAGAACACAAAACTGTCGCTGGCCTCTTCTGGCCAGTCTGCGTCACGGCGTGTGAAGCAGAAGATGGAGAGCTTCGTCTTCGATGTGTAGATCTCATGGATAGGAAGGTGAGGCATGGAATTGGAGCGACATCCCAAGTGAAGGAGTTGGTCTTAGAAGTCTGGGGACGCAGAGATGGTAGTAACTGTGGTCAGAAAATATTATGGCAGGACGTGATGAAGGATCTGGGAATTGATATACTACTTTGCTAACGACATTGGCCCCGCCTTGCCGATACGAAGAAGCCAATACGACACGTCTTCTGAACAATCTTTCCCGGACGTTCGTTCAGCATAAAACCCATGATGGAAGTGAGTAGGAGCCAGAATGCTTCCAAGGAATTCTAGTTGAACCTTGTGCTCTGGACGGTTACAGCACTACAAAGCAACCTCAACGTTCATCATCTTCTCTGCCTCCATCAAAATTTCCTCCACGTTCCGGAACTTCAGGCCCTTGAAGTACTTATCAGCCTGACGTTTCAATTTCTCCTGTGGAAGAAAGCCAGAGCCAGAGATCGACCAGATTTCATATTGAGCAGCAATGACTTCATCCTCGGACCTGGCGTCAGCGATCTGCTTCTCTAGAGCTTCAACCGATCGATGGCTCTTCCGTAGTCTATGACCACGCCCTTCAAGTAATCTGGCAACGTCATTCCATGTGGTCGTCTCGCCGCAGACATACGTGGTGTTTTCCCAGGGATCACAGTCCGTGATGAATAGGTGCGAAATCGCCCTTGCAGCATCTCTTGCGGATGTAAATGCAATGGGTTCCGTCCCTGTGCCTGGAATTTTCAAGGTGTTATTCTGAAAATTGAGAGGATGATAGTCGCCGATGTCTTTAATATACCGCTGATTTGAGGGGACCAAATAATCTGTCAACCATCCGACGTTGAAAAGCGTCCACATTACTTCCGTCTGCTCCTTCAGGGCATTACGCACTGGTTCATGATTCGCGAAATAGAAAGCCGGTTGGTCAGGAAAATCGTCAACATTTCTGCCGTACTCTGATGGAATATAACGCTTGCATTTTGGAGACTGTCTGCATGCTTCGAGTAGTGCGACATGGACATTGACATTGTTCATCGAGTAATCGAGGAGTGCAGACACGAGACCTTCGCAGTCATGGAGTTCTTTGACCAGTGAAGGAATGGAATAGTGGGTCATCCGAAAACTTAAGTCTGGGCGATTAAACCATGGTTTTGGACTGCGTGATAAAACAACTACTTCATGCTTCTGTGCAAGAAGTTCCTCGACGAAGTAGCGAGCTAAGTCTCCGGCACCTGCAATTGCCACCTTCATGATATATACTGGTTGGTGTGTTGACTTGCTATCTTTTTTGCTTCGCTGGTAACGGGACGGTAAGGTGAAAGTGAATTTAGGACCTCTTCCAAATGTGAAGGGGAAGGTGAAGAAAGAGACATACGGGGGACATTCTGATGTGATATGGTGAGATTAGTTTGATGATTAGAAATCAAGTTCGATTGACAAGAAACAATTATTTCCACTGTTGCTTTGAAACGGCTTATCAATCTTTCAATCTTTGTTCTTTGTCGCATGATGCTCGGAGTTGGTGACTCCAAACTAATTTCTTGTCTCGGAGAAGCATTATTGATGCTAAGGTCCTCGGCATCGGTTGTCCAGCTGTTGCCTCGCTATGACTTGCGAAACACTTAAAGCAGCTAGAAAGTAGCAAACGATCGAACGTCATTGCTACAGCGCTGCGGGAACTAACGCCGATGCTGTCAAATGTAAGTCACAGCGAAGCCCCAAGGCGATGGATCCGATAAGGCTGATCGGTATGAGCTGCCCCAACAAACCTCGGCGTCCGTTACTACCATAGATAATACCTGCTTTCAAGTAAACAGAATACAATGGGGTGCAAAAAGTTTGAACTTATGTCTTTGAGATTAATGCTAGAGAAGTCAAGCTGTTACTTTTCTTAGTTAGCCTTAAAGACATGGGTTTAGACTCCTTGCACCCCACTGTAGGTGTACTTACACCTATCTATATCCTACTAATACCCACCAGTGATAAAAACAGTTGTTTGAATTCTTTTGTTACAATCGAAGCAAAGTCTACGCATCGAACGTTTCAAAGAGAACACGGTATTGAACAACATGCCATCCGCCAATACCAAACCGGCCCTTCGCCGGATTCCTGCCAAATCTTCCACGGAGAAAATTCTCAAAATTATCTCGGAAGACGGCGGGGTCATTCTCGAAGACTTCCTTACACCTGCTCAGGTTGAGTCCTGGAATGCAGAACTTGATCCAGCACTGGATAAACTTGCCCCGGGTTATGAGGTTCCCGACAATTTCGAAAGGGCTGAGTTCCACGGCAACAACACAAAACGCCTCACAAATATCGTCACACACAGCAAAACGTTCCGCGAGCAACTTCTAGATAAAGACAGCGTGCACGAGATCGCGTCTCGAGTATTCGAAGAGCAATCTGGCAGTTATTGGCTAGGTGCAGCGCAGGTCATCGAGATCGGTCCAGGAAATCCAGCACAACCACTTCACCGTGACTTGGAAAATCACCATCCTTTCGTTACTATGGGACCGGTAGGTCCAGAGGTCGCTCTCAACTTTTTGATTGCCCTCTCAGACTTCACTGAACGCAACGGAGCGACACGTGTTATTCCGGGCAGTCACAAGTGGCCTGATTTTAACGACCGCGGAAATCACGATATGACGATTCCAGCTGAGATGAGAAAAGGCGATTGTCTCTTGATTAATGGAAAGGTGTGTCACGGTGGTGGCCATAACCAGTCCACAGACTTTTATCGACGCGCATGCGCATTCACCTTCCAACCAGGATTCCTTACTCCAGAAGAAGCGTACCCATTTATGATCGATATGGAGATGATTAAGGCAATGTCTCGACGAGCCCAGCAGATGGTTGGATTTCGATCAGTGTATCCTAAAGGCTCCCCGGGGTTGTGGTGTATTGACGTGAAAGAGCTTGGAGCGCAGATTGGACTTTGAAATGGAAAGATAATGTTACTTTTAGACAGCTTGCTGGGAAATACTTAAGTCCGATCATACTCCAATGATAGCGAATGAACATCTTTGACTGGTGACTGTCAAATTGTGTGTTGCTGTACGTTGATTGCCCTTGTCCTTATATAACCATTGCCGAGGATCGAGTTTTGTACCGTCATAAGTGCAATTAAGAAATCGCTTTCAGGGTAGCTCTGTCAATTTAGCTTTCGTAAATGACTGAAACCGCACCTATTTTATTGTTTATTACTTAGACCGCGCCCTCTACTAGAAGGCCGATGTAGCCGCAGGCGCTAGTGCTATTTTAGGCTTAAGAAGGGGCATATAGGGACGGAGCTTTTTTCTTCCGGCTCAGTCAAAAGCGTGTGATGCAGAGAATATGTGCGATGCAGAGAATGCGTGCAATATAGAAGCGTAAGCTGAGGATATACTACGCGTTTTTGGTAGGAGTGCGGTCTAAGTAATAAACAATAAATAGGGTGCGGTTTCAGTCATTTGCCGTTTAACTTTCAGTACAATACCTAACTCTGCTCCTATTCAGTGATACGGGGTTAGCATTCCCAGACAGATTTGCAATCTGCTCGTATCCGTCCCATGAATGTTAATGCTGATTACAAATAGAACCGCATAGGCATCTTATGTGTGAGTCAAAGTAGAAGGCTTGTTTCTTGTTTATTGCATGCTTTAGTATGACTTTTAAGAAGTATATGTAATGTACTGTTTCCTTGCCAAATCAGACATCTATACTTTAATACATATCTCCCAGTGGCTGCTCCCTTCCAAGAGCAGCCAATGGATGGCCCTCCTGGACCCATCCGAGGAACGGTGCACTGAGATTGTACCCAATGAGTTTGAGCATCTCGTCGTTATAGAATTTGTTGAGAACTTCTGGTTTGTTGTTCAAGTACTGGTTTTCTTCCTGTTGAGGGCATCAGTCTAGGTCACATTCAGATAAAGGAAAGACTTCTGTTCTTACTTGACGGAGATATCCCTTCGTCATAAAACAACTATACACCAAGCGTTCTTGATCCTCAGTCGTGTTTGCCGATCCACCATGGTAACATGACGCGAGCATAATGAACCCATCTCCAGCTTCCAACTCAGCATAGACAGCCAGTTCTTCCGATGGTGGAGTGGCATGATCCCAGAGATGAGACCCTGGAATGAATCGCGTGGCGCCATTCGCCTTGGAGGTCTTCTTTCCCCCAACGAAGAAGCCAATGGCGCTATCCTGGCCCACGGTGTAATCAAGCGAGTCCTTCCGCTGGAGAATACGATGGTGTACCATGTCATCGCGATGTAAAGGCTGTGCAGCAGCTCCAGGGCCAATTGAAAAGACAATAGTGTTGTGAAGTTGCGGGTGCGATGTGCTGGTCTCGAAAACATCACCGACCCAATTCTGAACCGTACTGGACAACATGGTCTCGGAACAGTCTTGCAAGATCTTGTTGTTCACTAGCTTCTCCATGAAGATCTTGGATTTTGATGCTAGGCCATTGACTCGACGAGTTTGAATGGGGAAGAAGGTACCATCCCAAGGTTTATCTGCCGTGATGTGCTCTCTCGTGTCCTTCTCGATTTCAGCCAAAACATCCAGAGTGAGTACGTTTTTAATGACACATCCACCGGCTTTTATCAGTGCTGCGACAATATCTTCATTTGTCACAGTAGCACTATCGAAGCTCTTCACTTCAGGTAACGGTCTGTCCCGGTCATCGTTGAAAGCCATTGTCCGAATCTCTGTAGGAATAGATTTGGCGTGTCTGTATTAATTATGTACCGCAGTCGTCGGGAATATAACTTTAAATCTTTTTCTGTGGTTTCTGTACTGTATTTATTCAAGATTGTGGTGCGTCGGTGGTGATCGAATCCGCTACTAACCGGTGAAGCAGTGTCTCGCTGTCACCATCCTCCCTCAGTTTGTTCCGCTGGTCCAACCCTTATCGATCTAGAACTTCGCTCCATTGCCGTAACGCGTTCAGTTGCCTATCGCTGTAACATAAGAATCCTATTGGCAAGGCCCGGTGAGGAAGGCGTCGCCGGTGTTTTACGAATTGCGTCCTTTTCCTTATCTGATGCGATGGAGAGCTTGAAGGACGCTGTCTCAACATACCACGATGTATTTTCCAACGCCTCGAAGCTGGTCCAGCCTCCCTCGAGCTTATTCACCATGTGAAATCTTGATAGCCTTATCTCGGGCTTAGTCACCACTTGCAAAGGAGATGCCAAACATGCTTTCAAGCGTCAGAGATTGGGTGATAACATCGATGCTGCAGAGTCCTTTAGACTCGTTCAAGATTCATATACATAGGCGACGAAAGGTAGCAAGATTCGGAAGAAATTCACCCTACTATAGGACCGAAAAATAAAATAAAGCACGATTGATTAACTAGAGGGAGACCAAGAACGTGACTGAGTATCGTATCCTAAGTCGAGAATAAGGCGAGGGTGAGCAGCGCCTAAGCAGAGCGCCGATGCTAATTGCGTTAGAAGCGAAGTCGAGAAGTTTTCGTATCAGATTACCGACACAATTGGTGCCTCAGAATTGATTGTCTTGCCCCGTTGTAGGACTACATAAAGATTGAGAGCGGCGACAGTCGACAAAGCAGATTATCCTCCCCTCCTCCTTCTTCTAGCCTAATGAAACAAATGCAACTTGTGTGGTGTGGTTGTGGTTGTGCTACTATATATACGGCGAGGTAGCGTAGCGTAGCTTCGGCAATGCTGGGGTACCGTATATAACAAAATAAGTAATGTTGTAATAAAACTCATCTTAAAATGGTCGGGTGGTGTAGTTGGTTATCACATCTCGTTAACAGTATTACTGTGACACAAAACCGAGAAGGTCCTGGGGTATGTTTCAACTGATTCGCCTTCAAGAGTAATTATAACTAACAGTATTATAGATCGAACCCCAGCTTGATCATTGATTGAATTCTTTTTTTTTCTTTTTTGGGGCGTGTTAGGTGGGATATGTATGGACTTAGGGGCCCCCTCCCCCCCGCTTCTTTTTTACCGGCTTGGATGTCTCTTTTCTTAGCTTGGTAGGTCTTTTGCTTATAGGAGGGAGTGAAATAGATGGATAGAGGAGGTTAGGGTGTAGTGTTAGGATTAGGTTATTATTGATTTATAATGCGGATTCTTAGGTATAGGAATACTATAGCATACTTATCTGCTTATATGTGCTATAGTACTCGGGAGATGGTGGGAATTTGGCGGAAAAAGAAGAGGTGGAGAACAAAATCTGTCAAGCATACATAGCAAATATGCCATAAACACATGTTCCGGTTCATTCGTGAATCTGACACATTCATGAATCTAACCAGTTCAGTCATGAATCTACGCTAAGATTCACGAGTAAACTTCATTCACGAATGAGCGGGAACACATGTTATAAAGATTTCTTACATCATAACTTCATCATTTTCATCCAGATCACAGCTTCTCAAACGTCGGCCTCGTCTTCTTCAGCCCACTTAGCATAGCCCTCTCCACATCCGTCGTCTGAATCGCAGCACTATTCCAAACCCCCGTATACTTCAAGCTATCGGCCAACTTATTATCCCTCGCATGATTCAGCAGCTCCTTCGTACCCTGCACAGCAACCGGACTCTTCTCCGCCAGCAGCTTCGCCAGTTCTAAAGCCTTGGCTATCGCGTCTTGCTTTGTCGGTAAAGCGTAACTAACATACCCGACCCGCAGCGCCTCATCGCCCGAGAAGATCCGCGCCGAGAGACAGACGTCTTTTATCCAGGAGAAGCTGCCTACGATTTTCGGTAGTCGAGACAGCGTTCCGATGTCTGCTGCGAGGCCGATGTCGACTTCCTTGACGGCGAATTTCGTGTCTGATGTGCAGATTCGGATGTCGGCGCATGAGGATATGTCGATTGCCAGACCGAAGGCGATTCCATGCATTACGCAAATGACCGCTACAACCCTTTCTTATCAGCCCAAATCTCCCTCCCCCCATATAGTATAGATTGAGGCTAGACATACGCTTCTCGCATTTCTCGGCACTGCTAATACAGTCCTGGAACTCCTGCACATGTCTCTTAATCGCCACTGCTTTCCGCGCCGTATCGATTGGTGTTGAATTCTTCTGTGCCAATACGCTGTTCTGGCTTGCAGCTTGCACGTCGAGACCTGAGCAGAAGGCGCGGTCTCCGGCGCCGGAAACAATAATGGCTCGAATGTCGGGGGACAGGGAGAGGGTGTCCATGACGGTTTTGTATTCTAGCCACATTTCCTCGCTGGGAATGTTAGCAATTGGCTTATCTTGGGTGAAGCTGGGAAGGGCAGGGAGTACAAACAAGAAGGCATTCATCTTTTTCGGTCGATTTATTTGCACATGTGCTACAAAGGGAAAAGGCGTATCGACGAGGAAGTGCTTGTAGGAAGCCATGGTGTTGATAGCTCTACGGAGCTGCGTTCATGTATATCTGATGGCATAGAATTCTTCTTCAATGTCTGAATAATATAATTTCCTGCGAGGACAAATGTGACAACCTCAAAAGTACTGATATCCAGAGAAACCGTTCACTGATGTTGTCGTGAAGCCCTCGTGAAGATCCGGGGTAAGCCGCTAACCGATCTCCATACAGTAGAAGCCGAGGCCCGCGGTTCATCGATTATATCTCATCAACTTTTACTTTGTAAAATCTCACTCTGCCTGATATATTATAAACTATTCAATCTACGAATTTGAGCTCTGAGAGCCTTATTACATCTCACTTCTTCTTTTAAATCTTCTCGGTCTTTTATTCATTACTTAAAGTATGAACCTCCTTGCATATATATTATATATATCTATTATAAGCTAACTATGGGCCATTCCGTACACCCACATCTGGTGGTGGATTCCTTCCGGCAGTGTTACCTTGCCATCATTGACTACCGTGTTTGACTCCACGATGAGGTACTTGCGTCCTGTAGGCCGGAAGTGGTTGGCTCATTTCCCGTAGGCTAGTGAGCGCAAGCATCTGCCGATATATAGGGTACCTGGGCAGAGTTGTGACTTGTGAAGTATTGTTTCACACAGAGTCTGTATATGCCTCCAAACTGACAGCATTCCATTTTCCCAATTTAGATGAACTTTAAATCATGAATTCGAGTCCCCTAAAGGCTCAGATCTACAAACACTAGTCTTTGATCAATTGGATGATCTGTGGAACTGCTTTGGCACTTTTAGACAACTCCACAAGTTTCGAAGTTGGGCACGAGGCCTGGGCGCCGAGCCGGTTGGTGATCACCGGCGTTTGCCCAGATTGCAGACACCTGTTCTACAGTACAGTACGTCCATGATCTGCAGGAAGGCTGCATGTTATCGTATTCATCCATAGAGAATCTCAAGATTTAGCCAAACCCCCGAAGCCTCATTTTGCCATCATAGGCGTGGAGCGGGATATCAAGCGAACATGCAGGACAGGACTTACTGTACAAGTACTTCCCTTGTATATCCCCTTTCTGCACCCCATCTAGAAAGGGTAACGATATCGCTCTAATAGAGGAATGTGTTAGCAATGCACATCGGATCAACAAGACCTGCATCCTGATCGTCTCGGCAGGAGCCGGTCGGCTTCCGGGTCATGAAAAAGGACGAAGTTGCGAAGCTGCAAGTATCCCATCCTCAAAATGCGGGCTATTCGCTGGCGATGCCATGCACGACGCGGGGACAGTGGTGGAGTGGAGTGGACACAAGGGAAGGAAGGGTACAGTACTCGTGATGGAGACTTTTCCAATGTGCCCGAGTAGTAGCCTACTTGAAACAAAGTCAGTGCCGCTTTTTGTATGCAAGGCAGGGCAGGCAGGGCAGGGCAGGGCAGGGCAAGGCTGTAAGCATAGATTGATATTAGGTTCATCGTTATTATTATGCGCCAAGGATACAAGTACTCGAGTAGAGGATTACTAGCCACGCCCCACCTTGCATTTTCCAACGTCTTTCTGCATGTACCTAGGTACCTTTTCAAACCCTCCTCCCCCCCCCCTTCCTCCCCTCCGCGCCCTGGCCAATCGTTCGTTCACCGCCCATCAATTATCCTCAGTTATCGGTGTAATGGCTGTTGATAATGGTCCGTTCCAACAATTAGCCCCATATAATATCAGACGGCCCGTCCGCACTTTGCACCCCAGTCTTCAGTTTCCTGCGCTGCCCTGGTTTCATTGTCTATTGTCTATACCCTACTACTACCTTTACGTGCGAACCTGTGGCCTCTTGACCTGCCTCTGTCTGCAAAGCCCATGAACTCGCAGAGTCGCAGCAGATACTCGTATCTGACAGTCTGTCACAGTCGTCGAAACCGCCGAGAATTGCATTGACCCCGGTAACCTACAGAATCTCAACCATGCCGTGTCACTGCATCTTCTCTCAGTATCGCGGCTATATTCTGTTGTCATGACCTGTGCTGTCCGACGAAAATAACACAACTTCTAAAAATGTAGGTTCCAGGAACGTTCCATACAATATCAAATAATGTCCTTGCTATGTCCAATGCCGACCCAAGGCAGGCAGATTCTAGTTTAAGAGCTCCCCATCTATTGACTCGGTCATCCGGACTATTCTGCTCAACCATATCACTAATGCTCCTACTGCAGATTGCCAAAAATGTTTGAAATCAACCAACAGAACATACCATTTGTGCGAACGCGCCAGGCATTACTTGTGCTCGATCTTCAAAATGACTTCGTCTCGACTGGCGGATTATTACCCGTCGACACCCCTTCCGATTTCATAGAAACGATACTCGAGCTCGTTCCAGCATTCAGAGACTTGGGAAACAACATAATATGGATTAAAACCGTGTTCGAGACGTCTCGAGCAATCAATGAGAACCAAGGAGACAGCGAGAGTGTTATAACGGATGACCAGCTCTTGGCACCACATCGTTGCCCTGGAAGCAGAGTGTCAGGCCCTCGAGGACCATCTCCCAAGCTTCTTGAGCTCCAACGCAAGATTGCTTTGTCCAATGGCCGAGCCTTGCAGTCAAGCCATGGTTTGGAGGTGGACGATGGGGTCGACTTAAACGAGATCCAGGAGACGTTCCTGACTGTTCCAGAAGGCGGAACACCCCTCGTGGCAATTCAATCGTCCTTGGGAAGCAACTTGACCAATGCTGTGAGGCTGGCAATTGACTGCGACAAGGATTTGATCTTTACGAAGTCATATTACTCGGCTTTCCGGGACGGGAACCTGGTACAGGTCTTGCGAGCTCAATTCGTCACAGAGATATTCTTGGTCGGATGTCTGACGAACATTAGCGTCTTTGCAACTGCAATGGATGCTGCTCAATATGGCTACGCCATTACCATCGTCGAGGATGGACTGGGGTATAGAAGCAAAGCCAGGCACGACGAGGCATTGAGGAAATTGACTGAGGCTACTGGCTGTGATATAGTGCAGAGCGAGGAGATTATCGGAGACTTGCAACGAAAGAAAGTGGAGCAGCAGCCAATACCTCAAAGAAATCCACGTAGGCGTGAGAATGGCGGCAACTTGGAAGGACTGATGGCTAATTTGAATTTGAGACCTGACGGATCATCAAACACGAATCCGCCTGCAAAGTCAAGTGGACCGCCAGTAATTGCTGCTGCAGAAAACGGTGGAACCGCTATCAGCGAGTCACCACCCGCCCAAGGTGAAGCCGAAGGAAAGCAGAGAGAACGAGTCAAAACAAGGATCAAGACCCGAAGACGGCATTCAAAGTCTGAAACCAAAGCGATAGGAGCAGATGGAGATAAACGTCCCTCAAAGTCCGAAAACGGACGCATTTCTCCAGTTTCCGCAACCCTTCATGGTGCATCCGAAATTCTTGAGAAGATGCCGAAACAAGAAGACGCAGAAGTCCCTCCACGGGCACTCACACCTGTTCCGGACGCTTCGTCTGAAGCTGCATCTATTGTCTACACTGAAGGGCAGGTGGTCGAAATTGAAGAAATTAACGAGATGAACGGTAAGCAATCAAGACCCGACAGCCCAACTTCGAGCCATGAGAATCAGTTCAATGCTTCTGAGATCGTTGTCCCAACCACTATTTGTGAGGGCGACACTACTGTAATCGAAAATCTCCTGCATGAGGAGCTGTTAAATGGTATTTTTGAAAGGCTTCGCGACGAGGTGAGATGGCAAAATATGTCACATCTAGGTGGAGATGTCCCACGACTCGTTGCTGTCCAGGGTCATGTGGCCGAGGATGGCAGTATTCCAATCTACCGCCACCCATCAGATGAATCACCTCCTCTTCTACCATTCTCGCCAACAGTATCGTTGATTCAAGCCAGGGTAGAGGAAAATCTTGGGCATCCGGTCAATCATGTTTTAATCCAATTTTACCGAGATGGGATGGACTATATTTCAGAGCATAGCGACAAGACTTTGGATATTGTTCCCAAAACATACATTGCCAATGTTAGTCTCGGCGCGCAGAGAACTATGGTGTTCCGAACCAAGAGACTACCGAAGAACCCGGATAATCAGGAGTTTTCAGAAGCTCCTGCGCCCCGCCAGTCGTGCAGAGCTCCACTTCCACACAATTCTATGTGCAAAGTCGGCCTAGTCACCAACATGAGATGGCTGCATGGCATTCGACAAGATAAGCGCACGACAAGTGAGAAGTGCAGCGAAGAGCTGGCCTTTGACGGTGGTCGCATTTCTCTGACTTTCAGACAAATCGGTACATTCCTGGATAAAGACGAGACTAAGATCTGGGGCCAAGGTGCAGTTGCTAAATCAAAAGCAGAAGCCAGGGCCGTTATCAACGGAGAGACTGGTGAATCCAACAAGATGCTAAAAGCCTTTGGAAAGGAGAATCAGACTGCCGAATTTAATTGGGCCGAGTCTTATGGTCAAGGCTTTGATGTCCTCCACATCTCCAACAACCCGAAACTATTCCTGTCCGGCGATGCTGTTGCTGATCTAAGGGTCAAGCTTTCTCTGGCTCGGCGGAATATTTCTTGGACAGAAGGAAAGCTCTCGCCATCTTTCAACTGGAAAGATGGCAGTAGCGACGATGCTTCTCCAATTCCCGAATACCTGCCCGTCAAATTCGTGGACACCGACTCCAGCAAGTCAACGATTTCCGGCGATTTCGCAATTATGCTGTACCTAGATTCCGTTTACGACCAAAACTCGGGACCGAGATCTCAAGCGGACCTAGCTCGCCAGTTTACTCGACTTCAACAAAGCGGAGAGCTCTTAAATATATGGAGAGCAGAACCATTCAGTGCCAAGCCATTCAAGCGGGAGTTGGAGCTGTGGGATGCTCATTCTGCTGAAGCAGAATTCATTGCTGGGTCTACGATATCTGTAGCAGACTTTGCACTGTGGCCTATTCTGAATGAGATTTCAATAAAGTGGCCTGAATTTGGGGGAAGTGAGAATTTGACAAAGTACTTTGATTTTATGAAAAAGCAGGATTGTGTTGTTAAAGGTGCTGGGCTTGCAAAGGGCAAGGGGTGCTATTTGAGCTAAGCTATAGTGAGAGTTTTGGTGCATCACAAGGATTTAAGATCGAGACGGTGGTTGAGGTCAAGATCAAAGTCGAAGCTAGGACTTTGAGCATGAATAGATGTGGTGAAAATGTCTTGCAATGGATGGAAAGTCTAGTCTTGTCATTCCTGGACAACGCGTGTATACCGCTGTATTTCACGCATCGTGGGAAACATGAACAAATAGTAACTGGGGGGGTTTAAGGTAGGGACTTCTATATTAATATTAGCAAGCAAATACAAGCTTCCTTGAAGTTCATTATATTACAATCATACCCTTCTCATCTCATCATAATCCATTAACAACCCATCCATCCTCCCTTTAGCAACTGTTCAATCAACACAAACCTCACAACACCACCATCACTTGAACACAAACTCCCCCACCTCACTCATACCCCTCCATCCCCTGCCCTCCAAAGCCTTCTCCCTAGCCCGCCTCTCCCCCCACGCCTCCTCAACCGACGTCCCCGCTAAAAACCCCTCCACCGCCTCCCTCTCAACCCGCAACCAGCCCCTCCACCCCGTCGTAACAGTCACCACATCCCCGCCCCTTACACCTTTCCCTGCCGCGTTCCCCCCTAACACGAAAAGCCCCCTCCAAACCCGGTCCTTGCTCGCATGCTCCCCGTAAACCATAGACTGCTCCACGCTTGAGAGCGTAACGGCTAGGTTGAAGGGCGTGGGATGCCAGATGTAGATGTGCTTTAGCTGGTCTTTGGACAAAGCGGGTAGCAGATGGGAGGGCGAGAAGCGGCCTTCGAGGTCGAGGACTGCTATTGTGCCGCCGGTCCCGCAGCGGCCGTTGGCTTTGTTTTTGCTGGATGGGGAAACGAGGTGCGTGATTAGGTGGTAGACGAGCGGTAGTGAACGTCCGGTTATGGATAGTTGGCGGCTGCCGTGGGAATTCCAGAGCGTGTCTATATATGGGATGCCGGTGCGTGCTGGGTTTGGGTTTGTGGATTTCCGGAGGTCTTTCAGGAGCTGGGTTGTGAAGGGGGGCTGGTCAGCTGATTTTTTTCGATTGATTGATTGATTGAAACATGTGATTTGGTGTTTATTTAAATAGGAGGGGAATAAGAAATGGAGATAGAGGAAAGAGAAACGAACATCTTCTAAATTCCCTTCTTCGCTTTCTATTTCAGAGAGGAGACGCGTCCCGAGGATCTCTGTTGATGATACCGGCGCATTTCTCGCGCTCGCCATCTTTGCTTCCTCGCAAAAAAACCCACACCCCTTTAACGCTTTTCGAGAACTTAACAAGAACGCCCCAATTAGCTAAAACCAAGGACGGAATAGTTCATTCATTCATGGCACCACCAATCTCCACCTTCCCAGCCTCCGAACTGCCGATAGTCTCGCAGACGAACCTGAAAGGCACGAAACGGAAAGGCTTCGACGGGGATCTGAAGGCGTGTGAGTTGTTGGAAATGCTGCAGTATGATTGTAAGATTGAGGAGCCGGGGCGGAAGAATAGTCCTGTCAGGTGTTGGCCTATTGAGAGGTTGTTTCGTCGGTGAGTAGAGGATTGTGAGCGGGGAGGTGATTTAATTATGGGGCGAGGCTGATGTTTGTAGATGTCGGGACCGGGAGGGGAGCTTTTTGGTCGAGACGACGGCTTTGGAGGGAAGAGGGAAGAAGGATTGAAGAGGTTTCGGATGACATGAATCTCGCTTTGGAAAGACGATAAGTAGAGAGCAAGCCGCGATGAATGCTCTGGGGGGGGCTCCATTCACGTTACCAGTTGAGGCTCTTTAGATGTCACATGGCTGGCTCTTTGGATGTGGCACAATCAGGACAATCAGAATCAGCATGATGGACGACAGATGGCGTAGCGTGTATTTGCACGCTTCAAATGTGTGAATATGTGCGGCAATCTAACGTTATAATACAATATAAGTTCAACCCTTCGCGGGAAACAATGTAGCTCCATGAGATGCATGATAAACTTTCCTAGACGCCTCGCTGAAATGCTTCAAATACCAGTCCCAAACCCCTATTCCCTCGAAACGACTATTGTTCCTTCATCTATGAGCGGCTTCCTCTTCATTACTGCCCCTTTCCTATAATATCGTCGATCTGAGTTCACAATCATGCTTCGGTCTTCCGTTGCATTGACTGCCTCACCATTGGGCTTTTTGCCAGACAACAGGTCGCTCATCGTCTGTTCCCATAACTGATATCTCTCTTTGCTCCGTGGATCTTTGCTCGCTGTCTTTTTGACGTCTTTCTCCTTCCCAGCTTTACTGACATTGACCAGACGGCGCAGTGCTTCCTCGCCTTGTCTCGCAGCCTTTGCAGCTTCCTCCCTAATCTTCCGTGGATCTGTCTCTCGCGCTGATTCCTTCTCGGTCCATTTGTACGTGTGCTTGCTTGGGAAAGACGGAAAACGTTTTGGTATGTATGGTTTGACCTTCTTGTCAGAATCACCACTCAAATCATCCCCTAGTAACGCTACCGCAATTTCGCTCTTTTCTTCTGGAGGCTCAGCATCTAAGTGAACGAAAAGTTTTGACTTGGGAATTGGAGGTTTAAGATGCGGTTCTATGGAGGCGAGCGGAAGGTCGAATCGAGAGAGCGCATATTCAAAGTCGAGCGGAGTGGGTTGAGATCGTCGGGCGTTGTGCATATGAGCTGTAACTTTCGCGAGGAAGTGTGTAGCGTCTAGTAGCCTTTAGAAGATAGCTTTGGGCAATACTGTACAATACTAACATGATTCAACTTCGGCGGAGAAGGCCTCCAATGCTTCCGGGGAAGCTCCATCAAAGCCAACGTGCTCTAACACGAGCGCGAGTGAGCGCAGTTGCAGTCGCTTGGGATCATCGTCGAAGAGTGGTGCTGTTGCTTTCTTGCCTGACAGTGATTCCTCCGGTGGCGGCGTATTGGGAAGAACGGGTGAGAGGCGTGCCCTCTTGCTGAAAGACTCGTCTGAGATCCCATCGTCGCTATGTGAGGGGGTTGATCGCTTTCGAGAGACGGGAGAGATGGGCGCCATGGTCGCAAATCTTAGGTTGGGATTTGGAAATTTTGGCAGCAAGAGCAAGTCACCTTCGATATGCCAATGCTCCCATTATCAGTGTCGATTTCGTAGTCGTCGCTGGTGGAAGAAGTCTGTCGCAAATTGGTTGGAACTTTCGTAGCCTCGATCATTGAATGTGGTCCTGTCACGTGTTTTAGCGCTAGTCTCTATTTTGCTTAGCCTTCTTGTGGTGGTTCGATTTCAAGCAACCTCACTCCTGATCCTCTACGACACAGAACTACAAATCAAGAGCTTTCCCGCGGAGTTCACAAACTACACACAATGGCAATCAAACCAATTACCGGAGTAAGTAACTTTCAAAGCCTGCCAATTCCCCATAGAGCCCTTTTGCTCACGATGTGGGACTCCTTTGAACATGAGCTGATTTGTACCTTTTAGATGCTCCGTCGGGGCCTCGTCCTAGACCTCAGCGTGGCCTTCGGTAAGTGATGTCGAGCTGGAGAATACTGTATTGGGGGATAGGGCAGGCTAGAGATCCTAGGATTTAGACCGAAGTTTCAATTGAAGATGGGTCGGGGAAAGCTACGGCTAACAACGAGTCTCGCAGGTCTCGGAACATCATTCGGATACCTCTTCTGGTACGGATACCACGTCCCAGCTGTCCGCCAGCGTGATACCTACTACTCGAAGCTTGAGGACCAACGAGCAGCCAACGCAGCGGCTTAGAGAAGGATATATATGAAGATGGGTCGATCAGTCACTTTCAGTCGCTGGAGCGTTTGGAATTTGTAGATGGTGGGGTTGGTTGATGCTGGGGAAGACGGATCAAGCTGTACATTACCAACACGGTCGAGCTCTGGCAATGCATACATTTTCCTTGGACTTCCACTGTCAATGAACTGTACCCCGAAATGTCGGCTACCTCGGCAGTCTGACAATTGGACAATCCGAGCAGTTCCTTTTCATGTGTTGAATTCATATCCTTAACAGTCCAATTCGGTCCAATTCCGGCCACAGCATAGCCACATCAGAGTTGGCATTATTTCTTTAATTACTGCTCGCAGCTGTCTGAAGTACCCAACAGCATCTATTGCCCTGCCCGTTTCTTTGTGGACTTGGAAAGCGTGAGCTGAAAGATACAACTTTGCCATTCAAGCTACGCGTTCAAAACGCATGACATTAGAAGAATATCGCCAGAATTACCGTAACCACAATAGGAAATACAGTTGCGGAGTATTGATTAGGAAACAAAGTCCAAGTGGATGACCACTAAGGAGAAGTGAGCTAAAGGCAAGTGCTTTACTTCATTTATGCCATGTCTTTGCGGGTGAAGCGAATGGTACTTACGATCTTAATTTACGAAGTCGCCCTCTATGCATGCGTGCTCTTACAGAGAGGAATATGCTGCATTTTTTATGGGATAAGATACCAACGATAGTTAGTCGAGTATCTCATGAGCCTTCAAGTTGCCTAAGTACCTCCATTTCTCTCCTTGAAAGCCAATACTCGGGCACGACCTCGGGAGATCTCAAGCCTCACCCCTCCAGACTCAATATTCCGTAAAAAGAAAATCGAAGTACCCCCAAAATGAATCATTTGAGGCTAATAATTCATGTGTTCATGTTTTAAATTATATTTAGCAAAATTTACATGCTATATGTACTGCCCATTGCCTCCCGATAGATCTAGTCATTCTTCATCCCATCATCCCAAATTCACTTCACTTGGTAGTATGCTCAATAACCTCCTCACCATGTCCCAAAACCCCACCCTTCTCATGAATCTCCAGCGCCCTTCTCTCCAAGTCATCTGCATACCCCGCCTTATACTTGCTCTTATCATGTCCCGCCACAAGGAACGGTGCGTTTGTGAAAAGATAATTCATCTCTTCGAGCGGCAGGCCCTTGGTCTCTGGCAAGAACAGGTAGAAGAACACGGCATTGGTGAAGTTGCAGATGATGAAGACGAAGTAGTACTTGTAGCCGATGTTCGTCATGGCTGTGGACGTCACTTGCCCGATGAGCGTGTTGAAGGCGAAGGACACCATGGTGGCGATCGATACACCTTTGGAGCGAGTGCGAGTATCGAATATTTCGGCTGGGATGATCCAGGAGAGCGGTCCGCATGTGCAGGAGAAGGAGAAATTGTATAGCCAGGTCCTAATATTCTCAGACATTGTAAGGTATTGTGGATAGGTAGGTACTTACATGACGATGAATCCCCAGGCAGCAGCATTGTTGTTGCTTGAACCAGGTGGGAATTCTGCAATCAGGACGCACGCAATGAGAAAGCAGACCTGAAATACCACTTAATATATCAAAGGGAGGCGATTTGAAGCACTAACCATGTTACACAGGTTTCCGACAATGAGTGGCCTTCGTCTTCCGAGTCGATCAACAAACAGGACGCAAAACCCTTCACCGAGCAGTCCGATGATATTATTGATGGCTTGATACTTCAAAGCATCAGAGCCTATGATTCCGATCTGGCCATATATCGTCACGCTGTAGTATTGGATTGCAGACACGCCAGTCATCTGAACGGAAGCCTGCAAGGCACAGGCGATAAAGAGACGTCTGAATGATGATCTGTTGGTGAAAAGTTCAAAGTATGACTTTGCCTCGTGTTCGTGCTCGAATGTGATGTTTTCTTGGATCTGGTCGTATTCGGCGCGTACCCAAGGGTCTTCTGCATTGCCATTAGAGTGGAGTCGAGCCAGAGTCTGTAAGCCTTCGTCCGGTCGTCCGTGATCAATGAGCCACTGATGTGAGTTTAGTATATATAGTATTTCTTTGAGGAGCAGAGGGAATTATTACACGTGGACTTTCTGGGAAGGTCATGATCAAAGCTCCAAGTACCACTGCTGGAATCATCTGGAGCCCAAGAGGAACACGCCATTGAGCTGTAGAGTGCTTGATGCCAACGTACGTTCCGTATGACACCCAGCCGGCAACAAACGCTCCTATGCCCAGCATAAACTGTTGCAGAGCTGTGATTGTGCCACGGATTGAAGGGTGAGCGATCTCAGCCTGGTAGAGAGGAATGATCATGACGAGAAATCCGACACCAAGACCTGCAAGCCAGCGTCCAGCCCAGAGATAATCAAGGGATTGTGATCCGGTTTGGAGGGCGCCGCCGAGGAGGTAGATCACGCAGCCGATTACAATTGTCCATCTTCTTCCAAGTTTGTCTCCGCACTCGAACAGCGTCAGTCACTTGGTTCTGCTTGTTAGATTCTGTGGTGGACTTACAGGTCCAGCTAATCCTGCTCCACAGAAAGCTCCACCAGTGAAGAAAGATACTACAATTCCCCTACTTTTCGTTAGCCCTATCACAGCAAATACGTAGAATTGTATTACGTTTTGGTCGAGTCGGGCTTGTTGAAAAAGCTCACAAATGTTTCAGATGAAATACTACAAGCATGAGTTAGTAAATATCGTCGGACCTGGGACGGACGATCTGATCCAAATCTTGCACCTACACTTCAGCAATTACTCCCTGTCCAACGAATTAGCACAGTAGAAGACTGACTGCTTGGGGAGAGCTAAGGAGCCTAGGGAGCTGGTATATGACTATCTAAGCCCCCAGACTCCTCTGCGAGAACAGCAGTTTTGTATGGGAATGAGAATAAGCTTACCAAATCATATCCAAAGAGGATCGATCCCATGGAGGCGAACACGCCCACCAGGAACTAGATTACCATCATAAGCCATCCAAGATCTATCAGTCAAAGACCGACTTACCTGATAAGTCTTTGGAGCAAGCACCATGATGCCAACGTAAACAGAGACCGGTATTTTTTTGTTTTTGGAAAAGACTAAAAGATGGAGGAGTTCCTATGCAACTCTGCAAGCTGAGAAAGCTGGGAATATCCCCCGAACTTATAACATTGCAACCCATGAAAATAGAACTCCATGTGGCAAGGGAGCTCTAGACTTACATATGCGGGGTGAACTGGGGTAGCTCCATACTCTGAGAAACAGCCTACCAAAACCACATCACCGAGCGTGGAAGAAGAAAAGTCCGGCGCCAAACGCGAGTATTGAACCTTGGTGTCCTTCCCATTGGAACGGCGATTCAAAACACCATGGTGTCCAAACATACGATAGACAATTTCTGGTAATCCTTCTCGGCTGTGATACCGCATGTGGACATGCAGCAAGATGTGGAGGCGGGGAAACAGGGGGTGGTCGGTTCACAGTAGGCGGCTGGTACGGAGATACCAAATATCGGTTGGCGTGGTTGGACGGCAAATTCTAATTCCCCCACTCACAGCTTGTCAGGTGTCTGCGATGCACCAGGTGAACTGTACTGTATATGCGCACCAATCAGTGTTTGTGGTCTGACAGGATGGGGGAAAGCTTGATGGGTCGATGAGTTAGTGGTTCGTTGCAGCCTCCGGATCTCGAGTTCCGTTATTGTTTTGAGAGCTCAGCTGGTCATCTATCTTCGTGTTGAAGGAAATGGAGAAGGAATATTGACAATGAAGTATATGCAAAAGCTTATTTGAGATTACTATTGTTGAGGGCTGAGAAATCCACCTCTCTAGGAGTTTGTTTTGAGAGCCCGGACTAGATTATTGGGGAATTTTGTTCCGGTCTTTGAAGAGCTGCAGTGCACCAGGTGGATAGATAGATCACCTGGGTGCAGCAGCAGCTTGAGCCAAGCTCCACTCAAAGCTTCTTTCTTAAAGAAACACTTTCCTCTGTAAATCCGAGCTACTTGGATTGTCTCTTCCTCTTTATCTCCTGTAACCCGAAGTCTAAATTTCAATATGACGACCTTTACACGAATTCCAGAAGGCGACACGCCGTCCATCAGTGTCGACGTTTCCAGGAGATTATCAAAAATCGGTACTCATTCTCCAGTTATTGTGGACATAGTGGAAGCTTACCTTTGATTTCTAGATCCAAATATATATGGAGGCTTCATGGAGTAAGTACTTTCCAGAAGTGTTGCCCTATTTTGCCAGAAAAGAAGAATTCCAGCTTTGAAACCTTCACTTCCCCCCCTTCATGGATCATACTTTTACTCATACCAACCCTAGACACATGGGCCGCTGCATCTATGGTGGGATATATGACCCCGGAAACCCCCTCTCAGACGCCAACGGCTACCGCACCGACGTCCTCTCAGCCCTCCGTGAGCTCGACATCCCCGTGATTCGCTACCCAGGCGGGAACTTCATTGCAACATACCACTGGCAAGATGGCGTCGGGCCCAAAGAAAATAGACCAGCGCGGCCAGAACTTGCTTGGCTAGGAACCGAAACCAATGAATTCGGTAACTTCCCCTCGTATTTCCCCTATCTAGAACCAAATAACTGATTTCATGAAAAAGGGACTGATGAATTCATGCATTATCTCGGCGTCCTCAGCGAAGGCAAAGAAAAGCGCGTAGAACCCTATTTCTGCCTGAACTTTGGAACAGGAACTTTGGACGAAGCACTCGGTTGGGTCGAGTATTGCAACGGCACGCGGAATACGTACTACGCCAACCTGCGCCGCAAGAACGGCCACGAGGAGCCGTACAACATCAAGTACTGGGCCCTCGGCAACGAGACATGGGGCCCCTGGCAAGTAGGTCAGATGACGGCTTCTGCGTATGCGACGCAGGCTGCGCAGTGGGCGAAGGCGCTGAAACTCTTGGATCCGAGTCTGTGTTTGATACTGTGTGGGGAGACGGGAGTGGCGTCTTGGGATTTTGAGGTGTTGAAGGAGTGTATTTCTTTTGTGGATATGCATAGTATCCATCACTATACTTCCTCGTCAGAACACCTCCTCAATGCCACGGCTCCTCTGTCAGCAGAACGAGCTATTGAAACTGCTGCTTCGCTGATAGATATTGCGAGGATCGAGAAGAAGATTCCGAGTTCTGTTCCGAGAACTACGATTTGCTTTGATGAGTGGAATGTTTGGGATCCAGTGAGAGCGCCAGGTGAGGAGGGAGCGGAGGAGTGCTATACGCTGAGTGATGCGTTGGCGGTAGGGGTGTGGTTGAATGTCTTTGTGAGACAGAGTAAATATGTGGGAATGGCAAATATTGCGCAAAGTGTCAATGTGATCAGTCCATTGATGACGAGTAAGGATGGAATTGTGAAGCAGACTACTTGGTGGCCATTATTACTGTTCAGTAAATACATGCGCGGCTGGACTGTTGGTGTGCATATAACGGGTGGTGCCTACGACGGGGCTACTCAGCCGAGCTGGCTTCAGGGGGTATTAGACCAGGGAGCGAGTTGGTTAGATGTTAGTGCCTGTGTGAACGAGGAGGGATGGCTGAGCTTGGTGGTGGTCAATGTCAGTGAGGACAAAGATTTCGAAGTTGATATAAAGGGTGCGGCGAAGGATGTCCAAGCATTTACCGTGTCTGGGCCGGGAGTGAAGGCTGTGAACGTAGAAGGGAAGGATGAGGTTGGCGTAACAGAAAGCAAGTGGGACGGCGAGGGGAAATATAGATTTGCGAAGCATTCCATGACTATGCTCAGATGGCAGACGGGAGAAAAGATCAAGGAAATTGTGAAAGGAGAAGGAGAACGACTAGATACAAGGAAAATGGCATGGAGTTAGATCGAGTAGTAACTAGAGGATACCTACCTACCTATGCAAGGGTTCATGAACCGCTCCTCTGAATCACAAGATTGACAGTGCAAGACATGACAATGTCTCAACATAGCAGAAGACCTTGCGCCGTAAAGGAAACACGTACTTGACTACCCTTATATTATGAATCTCAAGGCTCATAAGACCATCAAGCAGTCTCCCTACTCTCATTTCCTGGGCAAGATGAGACTTTAATAACAATTTGCCATTCAAGGTAATATTCTGAGCCCAATAAATAGCAGGAAAGTTATGGAAGTAATACCGGTGTGAACTTTTCGTCCTTTTCAGCTTCCAGGAACCGGGATGTTCTCAGTATTTTGTCTAGCTCTCGCCCAGCTCCATTTGGCACCCTCCTAGAACATACCTCCATCACCTAACTGATTCCCGAGCGAGCGGTTAATTATAGACCGTCACTCTCATCACACTTGCACAACCTGAAAACATAGTAGAAGTAGGGGAATCGCAGACATGATCTAATGGACCAATAATCCTCGAACTTTCACCTCGCAACCCCGAGGCTGAGGCTGAATGTCAGCCTCGGCTTCACCCTGTCGATCATTGCGCTCCACAAATAACATTCCGCCAAAACCCCATGACTTCCCTTCCCGTCACTTGTTCGCATCCCCATCCTACTATTTCATGGCTTCCCCGGCCGTTTCTCACCCACCTCCACTACGGCGTCATCCTCAATAACCCTCCGCGACATGGCGGACACCGCTGAAGAGCCCTTAATGGGCCGTTCCACTGACAACTACGAGGGAGACGCGGAGGACGTGGATCTCAGCAGTGTCTCGCTGCTGCTCGAGAAGAACCTCAAGAACCCGGGGATCTTCGTGTGGTTATTGACTTTTTCCGCGGGGATCAGTGGGTTGTTATTTGGGTGTAAGTTATTCAGAAAAACTCATATAACTGAAATAAACTGTGCTGATATCTGAGCAGATGATACGGGCGTGATTTCCGCAACGCTCGTCTCGATCAACAGTTCCCTCGGACACCCGTTGTCGACACTCGATAAATCGCTCATCACGTCTGCTACTGCTCTCTTCGCCTTACTCGTTTCGCCTGTCTCTGGTATACTGGCCGATACACTTGGGAGAAAGAGAGTCATACTGCTGGCGGACGTGGCGTTTATACTTGGAGCTGTACTACAAGCTATCACTACATCTGTAATGGGCATGATAGCAGGCCGCGCCATCATCGGTATTGCAGTTGGAGCAGGCAGTTTTGTCACACCGTTATATATCGCTGAGATTTCGCCGGCGCCGTTCAGAGGGCGCATGTTGGTTCTCAATATATTATTTGTTACGTTTGGGCAGGTCATTGCTTATATTGTCGGCTGGGCATTTGTGCAGTGGGGGAATGAGGCTACGGGGTATAAGTGGATTCTTGGGCTTGGAGCTGTACCCGCCGCCGGGCAGATGCTGGTTATGCTTATTATGCCTGAGACGCCCCGGTGGCTTGCTCAGGTTGGGCGACGGGATGAGGCGAGGAGGGTACTGAACAAGGTGTTTGGGGCTGGGGTTGATGTTCAGCGGATGGTGGATGGGGTTTTGAAGGGAATCGAGAGTGAAGTTCGGGAGGAGGATGAGGCGAAGAGGACGAGAATGAAGGCACAGAAGCAGAAAGGGGCTGCGAGTTGGGTTACGGACTCTAAGGATATCTGGGCAGAGCTTTTTCGAGTTCCTGGGAATCGGAGGGCCTTGACAATCGCCTGTTTACTACAAGGGCTCCAGCAGCTTTGTGGTTTCAATTCTCTGATGTACTTTTCGGCTACGATATTCACTATGTTAGGATTCTCGAGCCCGACTTTAACATCGCTCTCTGTAGCCGTCACGAACTTTATCATGACTTGCATAGCATTGGGCCTTATCGATCGTGTCGGTCGAAGACGAATCCTTCTTTGGTCCATCCCAATCATGGCCATCGGCCTCTTATTCTGCGCCACCGGCTTCGTCTTCATTAGAATGCCTGCGGATCTCAACTCAAAGAACTCCTCCTCACCAGCCTCTGCGAGGGATGAAATTCCCCTATCCGAACGCACAGCACCATTACTTGTCCTAGTAAGCATCATGATCTACGTCGGTTCCTATGCCCTGGGACTCGGTAACGTTCCCTGGATGCAAAGCGAGCTCTTTCCCTTAAACGTGCGCTCCTTGGGCTCAGGGTTAAGCACGAGTACTAATTGGGGAGCCAACTTCATTGTCGGGCTGACCTTTTTGCCCATGATGGAGTTCCTGACTCCAACTTGGACGTTCGTTGTATACGCTTGCGTTTGCATTGTGGGCTGGTTATTTATCTGGCGCATTTACCCCGAGACTAAAGGGTTGAGCTTAGAAGAAGTTGGGGCGTTGCTTGCGAATGGTTGGGGGGTGAAGGAAAGCTTGAGGAGGCCTGAGGTGGAGGAGTGATCAGGTATAGAGAATCATTAAATTTAGCCCTCGTGGTAAAACAATGTGTATATAAGCTTCAAGTTCTTGGTGCACCTCGGATGATGTTTAGATGTCGGACAAGTCTGTATCACTTGTGTATCGTTGCTATGTATGGGGGTTCGGGTCGGAGTTTTTGAGTGCTAGAACATTTCATCATGCAGTGTCTGAGATCTCTCAACGGTCACGCATTACTTCCGAGTACAGTAAGTCTAACATGTAGTTGTGACGAAGGCATAATGAGACCAATATAAAAGGGATAATTTAATTATAAGTTCTTCGCCTCTCTAAGTCTAAGTCGACTTGAACTCTTGAAGCTGAAAATAAGGTAGCCAAGGCACCGTCAGTAGATGTACGCTAAATACTTCGCCCCAGGCGAAATAATTGTGCCAAGAAATGTATAGCAGGGGGGGTAAAGAAAGGTGGTAAACGCACCAAAGCAAGGCCCCCTTGCCCTGGTCTTCTTGGCACAATCATTTCGACGAAGTAATTCGTCTAGAATCTAGGACGACTCGGCGAGAGAGCAGAACTTGCATCTCGCCGCAAGGCTAAGGTAGCTGGAATTTCTCCGAGTATACCTTACTAGGTAATTACGGCTCAGGTAGGGCTAGGGTTGTCCCGAAGTTTGGGGGCCTCTTGGGCCTCGGTGACCCCTTTTGTTTTTTTTTGTATCATAAATTAATATACTTCACAATACCTTGGTACCAGTATAATTCTAAAGCTAGATAGATGAATAAGATCTGCTATGGCATTTGTATGAGTAGGTAATGGTATATTGACTTCCTAAACGCTGATGGAAGTCAAGTTGGGCACGAGTAGAGTAGGGTAGGTATCTTGCAACTCGGCTTAAGAGAAGGGGACGGGACCCCTAATTCTGTTATAAGGGAGACAGGGTGGGGCAGAAAGCGGAATTAAGATCTCATTTACAAACCATGAGGCGCTACTGTATGAAAAATCCATTTTTGCAAGAAATGATTTTTCACCAAATATCTGAAACTTACGGAGGTAGTCGTTTAGGAGTTTCTATTCTTAGGGAAACGCGTGGTACGTCTAGTACGTGCGTACGGGAATTAAAAGAAAAGGCGACACGGGCACGGGGGGAGCGGAGCCGGAGCGGTCTTTGCATATGTCCTTGTTACTGTAGTTACAGGACTACGTATATACGGATTGAAACCTTGAAATAAGCAAATTGGAATAGTAATCCGGGTGATCGGCTTGGGATATGCATAGAATGCTCTACCACGCATAATTCTTCTTCTTTTCCTTTTTTGTTTGGTGATTTGGAACTTTATGCAGGCTGATTGATAACATGACGGAGTTGATCGGTGCTCGCTCATTCGGCTTTACGAATGCACGACGGAGTAAGGACGTAAGGTCGAGTCTAAGAAAAGTTTTGCGGCAGATATCCGTACCAAAGTACACGCCAACAATCATAATGTCATGCATGCATGGCACGTAGTTGTGTCGTCACTATGTGTGAGGGAGTGAGGTGAGCTGAGGTGAGTGAGGTAGGTATGAAAGGTAAGTCTACGAGTAATTGAAGAAAGACAATTCAATTACTGTAACAAAGTGAAATCTGTGTATTTTATTATTATTATTATTATTATTATTATTACTACTATCATTTCAAAGGCTGCAACTCTAAAATCTTCTCTTGTTTCAAAGATCGCCGCAGCTGGATCTCTCTTTATCTTTTGACGCCCAAGGTGGGGCCAATGGTGGCACTTCCTTCGTACTTTTCCAAAAGGCCCCACAAAGTTCGAGATTCGCCCCTGCCCACCATCTACTTCGGTAAGAGGCCGAGATTGTACAGGGCGCCCTTTCAACGTCCTTGCACTCTTGCTTACTGATTTAAGACTGACACCCGTGCCGAGGAGGCGTCGCGACTTATAGCGACCGAACAGGGGTCCGACTTCCCTTTCCCAAATATTAAATAAAGAGCACAAGCACGCCCTCCTTCCACATAATAAAAACCCTGCTCACTCACCTCGCCTCGAAATCGTCTTTCACTGTGACTACACCCAGTCATCCCAACAGCCAAGATGAACGAAGCCGATAGAGAGATGGAGCGCAATGAGCGCGATGCGTCCCCAGAGCGGTTTATCAATACACCTCCCGGCCGTCTTAGCCATGAAGTCCAACGCATCCCCACCGCCTCCACAACATCCTCCTCCGCCTCGGAAAGCTCAGCCGTACGCCGAGAAGCAGGCTTATCACGGGCCGCTACTCAGCGAGATTTAGAAAGACACCCGACCGTCTTGAGTAGGATACAAACTGCAAGGAGTCAGCACACAGGAACCGTAGGAAGGGAGCCCACGGCCAAGAGTAGAGACAGCAAGAAACCATTACCAGGGATGGGGGTGGGAAAGCCATATCCACCCCCTCTCCCCGAGCGCGACGAATATGTGGTAGAGTTCGAGGGGCCCGATGATCCAATGCACGCTCAGAATTGGCCTATAAAGAAAAAGTACGTCGATTAGTGTGCGCCGTGCGCCGCGCCTACCGATCGAGTCCAACCAATGCTAACGCCATATTTTAGGATTCTTACCGCCATCATGCTGGGTTATACCACACTAGTGTCAGCCTTTACTTCGAGTATTTTCTCAACGGCAACGAGGACAGTGGCTGAACAATATCATGTTTCTACTGAGGTTGGCCTATTGGGCCTCTCGTTCTACGTTCTCGGATTCGCTTTTGGACCAATCTTTTGGGCTCCTCTCAGTGAGCTGAGAGGAAGAAGGTTGCCTCTGGTTATATCCATGTTTGGATTTTCTATTTTCCAAATCGCCGTAGCGGCTGCGAAAGATTTGCAGACAATTCTGCTTTGCAGATTTTGGGGAGGTATGTTCGGAGCAGCTCCTCTGGCTATTGTCGCTGCTGTCTTTTCCGATATGTTCGACAACAAGACTCGTGGGCTTGCAATCACTGTCTTCTCCATGACAGTCTTTACCGGACCTCTCCTGGCACCCTTTATCGGAGGCTTCATCGTGGAATCTTACCTAGGATGGCGCTGGACAGAGTGGCTTACTGCAATCATGGGATTTGCTGCATTCTTTCTCAACCTCTTCTTCCTTGAAGAAACCTACCCACCCGTTATTCTCATCACCAAAGCCACCGAGATTCGCCGTAGAACTCGCAACTGGGGTATCCACGCCAAGCAAGAAGAGATCGAAATCGATTTCCGTGAACTTCTTACCAAGAATTTCACCCGACCACTGCGTCTACTCGTCACAGAACCTATTGTTCTGCTGCTTTCGATTTACATGGCTTTCATTTACGGACTGCTCTACCTCTTTCTAACAGCCTACCCTATCGTCTTCCAGGAAATTCATGGTTTCACTGGTGGAATTGGAGGTCTCCCGTACTTCGGCATGATCGTTGGCATGGTCTCAGCTGGTATCTATATTGTCCTCCTCACACCACAATACAACAGGAAGCTAGCAGCAAACAATGGCGTACCAATTCCCGAGTGGCGTCTGCTACCAGTAGTATTCGGAGGCATTTCTTTCGCTGGAGGTCTGTTCTGGTTTGGATGGTCAGGGTATCGTAAAGATATACACTGGATCGTTCCCACGCTGTCCGGTCTGCTTACCGGCTTTGGGCTTCTCTCTATTTTCCTGCAATCCCTCAACTACCTCGTCGATGCCTATCTCATGTTTGCCGCGTCAGCGATTGCCGCCAACACATTCCTACGTTCGCTTGCCGGTGCAGGGTTCCCAATGTTTAGTCAGTACATGTTCAAAGCCTTGCACGTCAATTGGGCAGGCACTCTGCTTGGATGTGTAGCTTTGTGCTTGGTCCCTATTCCAATATGCTTCTTAATTTATGGTGAAAGGATTCGGCAAAGGAGTGCGTTCGCTCCTACTAAGCCAGCGATGGCGCCGAGCGAGGAATCTGAAGGTGGAGCTGCTATTCCAGCAACAGAGAAGACGGGAGAGGATAATGTTTGAGAGAGCATGAAAAAATATATTTATTAATATGTTTATAATCTGGTTTGGAAGGAGATTGGATATCTGATATTTAGCGTTTAGTTTGATACCATCTCTTACTTGGGTACTTTTAGGCTGGTTGATCAGTAGGAGTTCGGAGGAAAGGGAAAATAAGGGGAATAATACACCTATTACTGAGACGCACCTTCCTTGAAATTACCTGAAGACTTACAACCCCCGATCACAGAAGCTTCTTGTTCAATCCGTCGATTTAATGCATTGATTTAACCAAAGCTTCTTGATTGGTGGTGGATCGGCATCTTCAACCAACAACACCCACGCGACTTCTTGTACTACCTACCTACCTATAGGCACCTAAAATCTCGCTACTTACAACAAGAGCGCGCTTTTCCCCAACATGATGTATAACTTAGTCTCAGAAGTAGGTAAGGCAGGTATATCTGATACTCCATTCACTTATTTTCCAGCCTCGCGGGTCAACCAATAAGCAACCGTTTCCGATGTACCGAGGCACGATCTTAGTGTACGGCGCCCGAAGCCTCATGACGAGGACGATTAGAACCACTTTCAGGTGAGAAAGGTTATGACCGAGGGCCGAAAAACCAAACAAAGCATAAATACTCAGCTCAACCTCACTACTCTCCTCATCTGCATACTACTCATTCAAAATGTCTCCCACACCACAATGGGTCAAAGACCTGAAGCCCGCATCTCCCCAAGGCACTGAACTCCTCGCAGCTGAACGAGATAAATCCAAGATCTCCGTCGAGCAACTCTCCAATTTCCTCTTTACGAAGGAAGTTCTAGATCGTCAGGATCGTATTCTGGATATTTTGCAGAAGGAGAAGGTGTTTGATAAGAGTCAGAACTATTTCGATGGCAGGGTCGATAAGTTCAAGACAGCGCTGGCAAGGGCGAAGAGGTTGAGGCAGTTGCAAGTTCAGCATAAATGGGATCGGGATGATTATATAACGGCCAATGATTTGATCAGTGAGCCTGGACCTTATGGGTTGCATGCAACTATGTATTTGGTATGTCCAATGCTCAATATCCGGCTGCCCTTTCTATGTCAACTTTTTCGACGTTGTCAAAACCGTCTACGCCTAATATACAACCAGCATTAGCTGATTATAGTGATGTAGACTACTCTAGAAGGTCAAGGAACGCCTGAACAGCACAAGAAATTCTTGGAACCAGCTCAGAACTATAGGCACATCGGCTGCTATGCTCAAACAGAACTTGGGCATGGCTCGAATGTGCGTGGCTTGGAAACAACTGCTACTTGGAATCCCCAGGACAAGACATTCATACTGCATTCGCCAAAGCTCACGGCTTCGAAATGGTGGATTGGCAGCTTGGGAAGGACTGCCAATCATGCTGTTGTTATGGCACAGCTCATTATTGACGGCAAGCCTTATGGACCCCACCCATTTGTGTGTCAAATTAGGGACATGAAAACACACGAACCCCTTGAGGGAGTCCATGTAGGAGATATTGGCCCAAAATTTGGATATAATACCATGGATAACGGGTTTCTTCTCCTGAACAAGCTCAAGATTCCACACATCAATATGTTGGCTAAGTTTTCGAGAGTGGACCCCGAAACCAACAAATACGTAAAGCCTTCTTCGCCTTCCCTTATATACGGTACTCTCACATGGGTGCGTTCGACGATTGTTCTGCAATCTGGCGGTGTTCTTGCTCGTGGTGTTACTATCGCTACCCGGTACGCTGCTGTGAGACGGCAATTCCAGGACCGTGATGCGCCGTCAGATGCCAACGGCGAAAACCAAGTTTTGAATTATACCATGGTTCAATTTAGATGTAGGTTTATCTGCTCAAGTATTACTCAAGTTCCCTAGTAGCCAATGCTGATTTTGATGATATAGTACTTCCTCTGCTCGCAGCCACTTTCGCTCTCCACTTCACTGGAAAGGCAATGATGGGTTTATACCAAGAGAACCAGAAGACGATGAATGCTAATGCCGCCAAAGTCTCCAACTCAAGTAGAGGAGCAGGACCCGAAGAGATCAATTCTGGAAGTGACTTGCTAGCGGACTTGCATGCTACATCTTGCGGTCTCAAGGCTCTTGGGAGCACTACTGCGGCCGAGGGGTTGGAGGTCTGCCGCAGAGCTATGGGCGGACATGGATACTCCAGTTTCAGTGGGGTAGGTTCATGGTATGCTGATTACCTACCCACGACTACATGGGAAGGCGACAACTACATGTTAACCCAACAAGTCGCTCGTTATTTGCTAAAATCTGCACGTGGAGTCTTGAAAGGAAACGCTCCCAACAACGATACCACCAAGATCTTCACAACCTTTTTGCAAAAGCAGGATATGGGCGCTGCTCATGATGTATTAGGTTCAGACAGTGATCTAGTGGCTGCCTTTGCTTGGCGCACATCGTTCCTTACTTTCGAGGCCCTGAAGCATAGAGATGTTGAGAAGAATTCTTGGAATTCCCTACTTGTGGATTTCTGGCGTCTTAGCACAGCTCATTCGCAGTATCTAGTCGTCAAGAATTTCTACGACGCCCTTCAAAGCGAGAGCCTGCGATACGAGCTCGATCCCGGAACTATCGATGTCCTTCACAAATTGTTCCGCCTCTACGCGCTGAACACACTTGAGAAGGAGGCTTCCGAATTCTACTCCTCAGCTGCAGTCACAGTCCGACAGATTCAGCTCGCTCGTACCAAAACTGTAATGAAACTGCTAGAGGACATCAGGCCGCATGCGCTGAGGTTGGTGGATGCATGGAACTTTCCTGATTGGCAGCTTGATTCTTCTTTGGGTCGGAAGGATGGGAAGGTTTACGAGGATATGTTTTACCGGGCTAGTGAGCTGAATCCTCTTAATGGGCTCACTATTGACCCGTACCCTGATAGTGATGTGTTGGTTAAGAGAGATGAGACGGCGAAGTTTAAGAGTAAACTTTAAACATGTATGTAGGATGTTTTGATGATTAAGATCTGTAAATATTTTGGTCTATGATATACAATTCTTCTAGTTGGGTCTGCCGAGATTTTGGGGATGGGGAAGGCACCACCGTCTCATCGCTCCTTCCTCCGTTCGTTTTAAAACTACTCTTCTTCCGCGCTTGCCTTTCATCGTTCCGTCGATTAATATGTCTTCGAAATCTGAAATCATGCAATCTATGTCTCCAAACTCATCCTCCCCAAACATTATTCCATCATTAATCCTATGGTCTTATCAATATCCACACCTAAATGGCTGTCGAAAGCCTCATATGCCGTTCTAGCCAAGCCACCTTTACATTAATGCTCATCCTGCAGCTCTACTGCGTCCTCGTTGTTTACAGCACAACCAATGCCAATTACACCCGTTCGAATGACTCGCAATCAGTCACCAGCGACTTCTTTACCACCGCTATCGAGTGAAAAGGGCCATATGAAATTGCACCGCTATACTAGATATCGTCGATGCTGGCTCGCGGCCCTAGCTGTCCTGTTTGTTGCGGTTATAATTGTCGGCATTCTTTTTGCGGCGCACAAACATTATCATGATATGGGAGGACAGGGCTTCTTGAAAACGAGAAGAGTGGGAAGTCCTTCAGATGTTTGCCTACCGCTTCGAAAAATCGAGGTCCGCGACAATGAAAGCAAAACTCTTTCCGTGTCTTCTGTGGGGTTGGGGGAAGATGTTCCTTTCTATGCCTGTGGTGATCAACAGAATAGTTGTGAAGCGTTCGGCCAGCCTGTAAGTCAGATCGCGTCGTTTATTTGAGCAAAATCTCACATGCATACAGGCAATCTGCTGTCCAGTAGGAACGGCTTGCAATCCTACCACCGTCGAAATATCACCTTCAGGAATCTTTTGCTGTAACTCGGCTTTGAACCCCGAGGGGTGTTTCGTTTCCAGACATAATCCGCCGGTATGCATGGCAGGTACAAAGGAATGCTCCAGGGAAGCAGGCGGTGGATGTTGCCCGGAGAATACAATATGTTCTCCGAACGGATGCATTCACGAAGTACCTCCTTATATTATCAGCTCTTCTGTAGTGGCGATTGGGGCTTCAAGTCTTTCGCCTACCTCTGGCGCCGGAGGCACGGAATCAATGGCAACGGTTACGAAAACAGTCACAGAACGGCCAGCTGCAACTGCGACAATGGTGAAAGATGGGGAATTGGCACAGAGTGGAGTGACGAAGGATTCTGTTATTTTGAGTTTTCCGTATGCGATGGCTTGGATGCTCGTATGTCTTGCTGCATTGATGAGATTGCTATGATTTCACTATCTGTGTAGTCTTTTTTTGAGTAAGCTGGATGTTCCCATTGTGTCGGGAAAGTGTAGACTCTGGTTGCAGGACTCGGGAGATGCTAGAATGGTGCAAACGAACTTTCCTTCAGAATGCTTGCAGTTTTCCAAATAACATCCTACGTGAATGTCAAAATCATCACTGTGACTGTCATGGATTGGTGGAGCATCAACACAAGCGTTTTATTGACTAAGACAACCATGGAAAGAAAATCTAGAAGTGCATAAGCACGAAGTTGGGAACAACCTCAAGGGCACGGACCAAGTCCATTCATCTATAACCTAACAGTGACTTTTACTTTCTTTTTTTGCAAGACGGCTTGGTGCACATTCAACTCAACACCTTGACGGGAAAATCAAATTCGTAATCCAAGCCTACCTATTAAGTCTTGACACACCCCCAGTCCAGCACAAACGCCCCATCACGCTGACACCCGAGGACAACCCTAATCCGTCGGAAAACTCCGAGAGAAAAATTGCCAAAAGAGGGGCATTTGATAGGAAGACTACGCAGGATATGATGGAGAGTGAGTAGGTATGGTGCCAGAAGCACGCATAGAATTTTTTAGAAAATGAAGACAAAGTCAATATTCTGCTACGGTATGAGGACAAAGGGGGTAGGTTTGACACCAACATTCTATTAATTCCAACTAGATAATGCCGAACTTCACTGTCACTGTCACTATCACAGCTCAATCCAAGACTAGTTTCGAAATAACATGAATGGATAATCATGACATGTTGATTGATCAACTAACAAAAAAAGAAAAGAAGAAGAAAAATGAACAGGAACTTCTAATCCCAGTCAGTTGATTCTCGCTTCGTAAAGGGGGTTATCCCATCCCATCCCTACTGTAACACACGTGATGGATGGATTTTAGACCCCTAAACCCCTTTTCTATGAGGTGGTTGACCATCGCGTGAAGTTCGTATGAATATTATCCTCAACTCAGAATTGATTCATCAATCAATCAATCGCCACCATAAATCGTTGGGCAAATCGCACCGGGGAAGGAAAGTCTCCGCGACGGCCCAATCATCAGTCCCCCATTCTTGGATGACACCCGCTCCCCACCCTGCGGATCGCATGGCGCGCGCCACGTGCCTACCTTATCCCACCTTCCCGTAAGCTATTTCCTCTGCTTCGGCTTCCTCGAGCTCAGAAGTTCAAGAGTTCAATTTTCCTACTTTATTTTCTGGTATTCTTCTGAAGCTTGTTTATATTATATTATAGCCTTGAAAAGAGAGAGAGAGACATATATATATATATACGTTGTTCGACTTCATTAATTCGATATGGCACCTTCGGCTACGCAACTCGTCACTCCGGTGCAGGAAGTGAAGGTCAAGCAGGCAGAGACACATGTCCATGGCGCGGAAGACAAGTCGCCTTTAGAAGCTATCAGTCAGGGACCTCTAATTCATCCTGGTAAGATCGATGTTGGGTCCTCTTTGCATGCATAGCACCGTCTGCCTTGCTTTCATTAACGTTTGCGGACAAATATTCACACTGGGGAGATTTCTTTACAAGCACAAGAGTTATGATGTATTTTTTGAAGCTTTGAGATCTTGTGCACCACTTCAATTCTTCGGAACAAAGCATTTACGCTTTTTGTTTTCTCCGCAAAGTTGCTCCCTCAGCTTGGATGCTCTCCCTTGAAAATCTGTCCCTTCATTGCGATTGCCCCTTTTGGCATCCACTCCCTCGCCTAACATCCTCAAAAGGAATCCCTACTTTCTCATCCCACGCCGAACACCGCAAACACATCCTCATCCACACCGCGGCCGTCTTCCGTGATTTCTCACGCAAAGGCTTCACCGAAGGAATGTCCGGTCACATTTCCGTCCGAGACCCCGAATTCGAGGACTACATCTGGATGAACCCACTCGGGAAACACTTCGGTCTCATGACTGCCGGTGATTTGATCTGTTTCGATATTAAAACTGGGAAAGTTGTGGGTGGAAACAGGGTATTTCTCCTCTCCTTCCCTCTTCTCTAATTCCAAACAATACTGACTGACATATTTGAAAAGACCAAGACAGGAAACTCGGCAGGCTTCCTCATCCATTCAGAAATCCATAAGGCGAGACCTGATATCCACGCTGTTTGCCATGCTCATACAAACGCTGGTCGTGCCTGGTCTGTGTTTGCCAAGGGTCTTGATATGTTGAACCAGGATATCACCTATTTGTACGACAGTATCGCCGTGTATTCAGAATACGGCGGTATTGTCTTTGCCGAGGAGGAGGGTAGGAATATTGCTCGTGCTCTGGGAACGAAGAACAAGGTATCTCCCCTTCAATGATCCCAGCCGTATCCCAGCTGGTGCTGACTTGCCTAGGTGGCAATTCTCCTCAACCACGGCCTCCTCTCAACTGGAAGCACAGTCGACGAAGCCGGCTTCATGTTCGGGCTGCTTGACCGGGGCTGCGCAATTCAGCTGCAAGTCGAGCAGGCATGTGCTGGAAACCCGTCCTTGGTGAAGCATGTCGTCAGTGATGAGGAGGCGGCGTATAACTTCAAGATGGCGAGTGAGAAGAATGCGCTGTATGCTGAGGCGCAACCGGATCTAGATTATGAGTTCGCCATGGCGGGGCCTGGGGTTATTGAGAAGGGGGTGGAGGATATGAAAGTTGATCATGGTGTTTAGGTATTGTTTCAATGCAATAATAAATATGCTGTTTGGTCAAACTCTGACTTGTGGTTAAAATTGGAATTCGGAAATCCTAGAAAAGGGAAGAGCAGAGACTGATTGAGGAGTTGCATGCCACTCATCTACAGCAGCACGAAACCTTGAACAGATTCCACCATCGCAATATGCCTACCTGCTTGATTCTTAGCTAATTATGTAGATTTTCTGAAGCTATGAGCAGTGGTAGTGATGCTAGATGCTAATAATTGTGTCTGTCCAAGTGCCATTTTCCCGACAGCAAACTACACTCGCTCACAAGCAAATATTTCAAGAGCCGATTACCTGTTTTCTAACGACACAATATTTCAGTCATCCTCAATAGATTAAAGTTCATCTCTTTCCTCATCCGAATCGATCAAGCTGTAGATATCCTTCCCCCGTTCCTTCCACTTACTGAAACCCTCCATCCCCTCAGCCCGATCCACGAACCCGCGTCCAATATACAAGGGTTCTGGCACTGCAGGAGACAATTCTGTATTCGATTTACTTCCGACAAACGGCTTCAGCTTCGTGAAAATGACCCGCTTCTGCATCCGAAATCCAACAGTGTCGCTGGCAGGTCTTGTTTCCGGCGAAGAGCGACGGAGTACAGTTGCTGCTACCGTGGCGAGCCCTGAATTCGAACCCCAGGAATGAAGAGACCCACCAGAAGCACGAATGCTATCCATAGCTTCCCTCGCAGATGACCAATCGACGGGTGCCGTTGAAGTCTGAGAACTCTCGCGCTTGGGTTCGGAATGGCTGTGGCTGCTATTCGGCATTCGCGAACTTGTCCGTCGAGCAGGTGTAGCAAATGCAAGGGGGGAAGCAAGGATTCTTGGCTCTGTTAAGTTTACCACTGCCAGGTGAGCCCGCATCAGCGATGCATATTTGGATCTTCCAGCAGGCGCCGGAGAAACAGATTTCGATAATTGCATCTCAGACTCATCACTTCCGCTACCAAACACGAATTTCTTCCATATGTCATCATTATCCTCTACATGTTTGGGGATACTAGACACTGCCCCAGCCTTTGGCATTGGTTTAGGGGGAGCCACTGTTAGAAGTGTATCCTCAAAGGCTTGATGGGCCTCCTTTGCATCTGTAGATTTTTTAGCTTCCTCAGGACTCGACTCTATTTCAGGAGTGGGCTCTTCCATTGAGGCCTGGTCCAATGGCAAAAGAAACGTTGGTGAGAAAGGTGTATCCGAGTCTTCCTCATAGGGCTCTGAGCCTTCAATGTTTTGCACCTCTTGGTCAACATCCGAGAGTGTTCTTTCATCCGCATATCTGTAGGTTGGAACTGCGCTTATTCCAGGGCTAATTGAGGTTCCCTGATTTGTATCCATCTGCTCAAAGTCAACTTGACTACTACCGGCCTGCAAAGTTGCTAACCAATTCTCCCATGCATCGTTGTCGAGAACTTGAGAACTTGGAACAATGGGCTTTTCTCGCCCAATTTGCGCGACGGTGCTTTCATTCATATCCATAGTAAATGATCGAAGGATTGAAGGAACTCTCGAAGTTTGAGGCTTCGGGTGGTGTAGTGATACAGAAGATGTGTATATTGGGGTACTTTTCCTGGTGGATCCTGGGCGTCTAGATTCGACATCTCCAGAATACATTCTCTTCGAATACCTTGGAGAATCGACCATACTAGATGTAAGGCTTCGTTGACTGTGTCGTCGGTCTTGGGAGTGGGTGCTTCCTTTTTCATTCGTACTTGATACGCGCTTAGTACCACGGTGATCCTTCGTATCTTGGCTTCGATGATGCTGAGAACCTGAAGATTGGGGCAACGTGTTGAAACGGGCTTCGTTCATGGGATGATGGTGAAGAGGTAGACCAGGATGACTGTACAACGAATAGTATTCTCTTCCAACGGCATCATAACACTTCACTTCTCTAGTCTCCAAGCGTCTGTGAGAACCAATGCCGCAGAAAATACCATCTTCATTATCCAGAAGCATAACATCTGATGAACGGGTCTCAGGTCTGTCAACTGAAATTCCATGCCGATGATCAATCCTCTTGCTGTGCACTGAACTCGAACTGAGGCCTGGTGGGACTTCTTTTCCTCCAATAGATATTCTTACATCAGCTCTCCCAGGGTTCGCTCTTGGGGATCGACGTGCGCTCTCCGGCTCGAACAAGGGCGCCCGATTTCTCTTTAAAAATGGAGAGGTAATGATGGCCTGTCTGCTATTATATCGCGCATGATTGCCGTCCGTTATCCTCCTGCGTTTGGCAACTTTGTCCTGCTGTCCCACGGCGACAAATGTATGCTTAGGTGGTCTTTGAAACCCAACCCCAATCCAGTCGCTCTTCAGCATCAGTCTGCGTCTCTTTAATAGCATCGCTTCCTCCGTATCCGACAACATTTTACTTTCAGGATCCGATACCTGGTCTGTAATCTGGCGCTCTGGTTTACCGTGACGAGGGGGGGGTGTTGCATCGTAGAGATCTTCATCGAGAGCCAGCTCTTTATTTATTGGTACCGGTGGTGCGCGGTGAGGAGAGCCATTGGTGTGTAATGGGAATAGCGAGGTACGTCTAGAATCTTGTTTGCTGTTCGTTAAGTCCAATCGAGGGGATCGAGATCGGTCTTCAGCTTCGTTCACTACTTGGCGAACGTTCCTATTTCCAATCTCGTCAGGTCTCCGTTTGTGGGCCTTAGGCGATCTCCCATAGTATCCATTGCTGTTGAAAGTTCCATTGCGAGGCTCGATCTTCCTCTCGCCGCCAACTTCTGTGATGGCTTGCTGGCCGGTCGCGCGTCTCTTGGGATTTGTGCTTGCTCTTACGTCGCGATTTTGAAACGCAGAAATCTCAGCAAGCCGTCTCGTGGACCACAGTGGTCTTTTGTGGATGTGTTCCTGTAACCCATCGGAAAACTGTTCCTTCGTTGGAGCTATCTTAAACCCATTGAAAAGATTCGCCTTCTGCAGATTTGTTTTCAAGATGTTAGCTTTGGCCTTTGCAAAGTGTTGTTTCTGTCGAGTAGTGCCGATATCTTCTGGGCCAGAGGCCCTTTTTAGCCGGCCTCCTGTCCAATTCATGGCGGCATGGGGAGCGGCGAAGTCAATAGCTAGGAAGGGGTGCCGATCGCGGTGAGTAGAGGTAGCAATGTAGAAAAGTGGCAAGAGGGAGTTGTAGGATCCGAGACAGTGAGTATGATATGGGAGTGTTAGAAATTGTCGAGTGTCGATATTGAGGCGCCAGGATGCAATTGAATTGCACGCAAGATCAAGACGGCGAGGCTGAGTCCACCTCCTGATTTTAAGCGAGTCACGAAACTTTGCTCCTATTCAAGAGACATTTGAACTTCCTAATCAAGATAGAATCCATTCTAGAAGTAGCTTTAGAGAAAACAAAGATGATGTAATTCGTTACAAGCATAAATCAAGCAGAGCAAAAGAATGGTAATCCAAGATACTAGAAAAGAAAAGGGCTGTGCTATACAATAGGGCAACTAAATTCAACGAAAACGAAAGAAATAATTTATACACAACTGACAATTGGTATACAGATCTTGAAATTAGGTAGATAGGAGAACTTAAAACATTACAGATTTGAATTCCTTTGAGCAGGGGTTTTGATTGCTCCACCTTATTCAAATGTGCGCAAATGGTTCAAATATAGCACAAGGTACGAAATCCAAGAACCACGTTTATATAATAGAGGTGCCATGATGTTATAGGATGATACACTTAGCTAGGAGATCGATATACTTTTCTGCAATCCGACATTTATGATTATTTATTCCTTTGGTTATACCTTAAAAATCAAACTTATTATCTGTCATTTTATCTTAGTTGCGTCGAACACAGAGACTGCGCGCCAGGATCAGAAAAAAGGACTTATTGCTAGCAATCTCCAATTCAGACTATTCGCTATTACTAAGAAGAATAATAAGGACCTTAATTTGGCGCAGACACTGCCTAGGATATGGCGCTGCGGCGTTGATAGAAGGGGCGTTCTGGTTCTGCGACATTATCAGAGAAATTAGGTAGAGGCTACTTATAGAACCAAAGGATGAATAATTACTTTCATATTTCAGACACTGAATTATAATAGAAAAACATAAAGAGGATAGATAATACATCTATTAGAAATGTCTTCAGAATTACCTTAGTAGAAAAGAAAAATAGCGCATAAGAAATATGTTTTTACCCCGCCCCGGTATAACTACCTAGTATTACACCACACCACACCACACCATCGTCTTCGTCTCACACCAAATCCGGCCAAACCTATTACCTGTATAGATCAAAATAGCGAAACTAAGCAACAAAACAACCCACAAGGTGGTGTGGTGTAATGGTAGCACGTGACGTTGTGGTGCTCCTTATTAGGATTATTCATGCTGACCCGTTTCAATCTGGGTTCGATTCCCAGCACCGCCAGTAATGGCAGCCAGATCTGATCATCTGGATTGAAAACATAGATGGTTCGACTCCATTAATGTTCTAAATATTTTTTGCAATTTTTGCCTCCTTAGCGCGAGTAGGTACCCCGCACTTGAGCGCGGTATATAGACCAATTATTAAGCGAATGTGGAAAGCCGTGCGGTCAGGAAAAGTAAGCTCTCCAGGGGAAAAAAAAGTGGCCTAATAATGCACCAAAACTCGCCTATCTATTAGGACACTTTTTTCTCCTCTGGAGAGGTAAGGTACAAGTAGTCTTTGACCAAGAAACAATCCTTATGGGATATTCAGTCTTATTTGTTTTACTCAAATTTCAATATAAATAAATGCTATGGGTATATTTTTATCCTTCCAAACGCCTTCTCACAAATTCAGCCCAGATTCCCAGGTCTTCTGTAATCTCCAACATCCTCCCTAAATCAGCAGCTTTCAGCCCATTCGCCTCGCCCGGATTCTTGTCCTCATTGAACAAATTCTGCGACGCTACCTCTACGACCCCATTGAGTTTTATCTCAAAAGTAACATCTGCTACTCTCCTCTTGAACGGGAAAGCAAGCCGTAGTTTTAGAAGAGGCTGGGTCGTTAGATGAACGTCCATCCGAAAGCTTCTATTTGGAGTCGATATCCGAGCCATGAAATCCGCAAACTCGTCTTTCCTACTTTTCGTAGGACTTGTTTCTTTCGAGGGAGATTTCGAATTCGCTCCGAATGTCTTCTGGAGAATGGTTGAAAGGAACGCATATTGTCGAAGGGCAGGCAACATCTCAACCAATTGCCTCGGATGAGAAAAAGGAAGATCTGTTAGATTTCGCCCATAATCGATCTTATCGATCATTAGAGTATTCCTATGAGTCTGTGTAGATTTTTCTCCGTTCTTGTCAAATACTGGGACATCAGTCTCTGTTTTGATAGTTCGTGCTTCCGACGGTTCGGCAGGTTCATCTGGCCCATGAGGAAACATGAGGCCGTCGAATGTACTCAATTGAGACATATCTAAAGCCGCGCTTGTAGAGTCGTAGATTTGCATTGCAAGCCCCATTGGCACAATCAAAGGAGGGTCAAACTTGGCGACAAACATGACTTCTGGGACCTTCTGGTTCGAAGCTTGCTCAATGCCCTCCATTGCATCCGGCTTAGCGGGCTCTGCAGACGGAAGCAGGGTGTTGTCAGGCTCCAACCAATCTAATATGGGTCCGTCGAGAAACATGGCGTCTTCGACAGGAGGATTGACCTTCTGAATGTCTGTAGATATCCAATTCTGCGATACTCGTAGCGGTGGAAACACCATCGCAGGCAGAGGAGCACACTCGACCAAGAGTGACCAAGTCTTCTGTTCTTCCAGCTTAGAAGCCTTCCCTGCAACTTGCCGTTTATCTTGCCAATAATCGATACTCAGTCCAAGTCTATCTCTCGTATGCATAGCCGGCTTTCCACTCTTCGTGCACAAAGCCGTCCTCTCCAGAAACGCACTATCCTTCCCAGCCATATCCGCCTGTTCCTTTAACCTTTCTACCTCCCAAACATGCAACCTCTCCAAACTCTCATGAATCCCCGCAATCGCCTCATGACAATTTAACCCCGGGATGACACTCAACTTCTCCAGCTGCGCCAACCTCTCCAGATTCCCCGCAAACCGATCCAGCATCTTCGTCAACGGGCTCTCCCCTGGCCCAAACTGCAGATCCCTCAACAATATATCGCCCGCCTTCTCCGAATGCCTCGTAACAGCTTCCGAAGACTCTGGAAACGACAGCGCCACTTTCTGAACCGCGTTATTTGTGAAATCGATGTCGAGAGCTAGGGCCGAGCCGGCGATGATCAGGGTCCTCCCTCCGCCGTTGCCCATGTGCGTTTCCCAGAGACATGCAAGCCCAACGCGCCGCGCCAGTCTCTCCATACCGGCTTCGCTCAGGCGGCCTTTGTTGCCTTGTAGTATCTCCATCACGGTACTAAGTCTGCGCCGCCGTTCGTCTTCGTCTGCTCTGCCGCTCCCCATTCCTATCCCCATCCCTTCCAGTCCTAGCCCGCCTAATGCCATGGCTGCGCTTGGGCTGTCATACCCAACACCAACGCCGTATCCATAAAAATTGGGGTTCGCGGGTGATTTCTTGACTGTTTGTGGGGAAGGAACGACGGAGCGTGGACCGTGGGGTGAGAAGGCTGGATGGGAGTGGTGGTTAGAGAAGGGCGTTGAGACGGGAGGAGTCGCCACGAGGTGCTTTCCGGGAGTCGCCATTGTAAGAAGATTCAATGGCGATGGCGAAGGTGAGGGTTATTGGCATGCTTGGGTTTTGAGAACTTGGACAGTGAACTTGGAGGAGGTTGACGCGCTTTAATGCAGGTACATCCCCGTGCGGCCGCTTTACAGTAGGGTTCGTCCCGAAATAAACTTAAGGAGCCAAGTACAAGTACAAGTACTGTCACCCCTTCTTGAGATTAAAAATTCCAATTCAATTCAATTCAATTCCTACGCCGGGGCTACAATGATAAAAACAAAACACGAGTGCTGTATGTGAAGCTCGTATACCAATGCTCTCTTCCCAGACAGTTCCTATACCTATATTTATACACGCAACCTTATAATTATTGCTAACTTCCTCATCAAAGTAGTACTCATACTGCACACGAAAGCTCAGGATCAAGGCTGAAAGAATCCGACGAGTCATCTAGGCCATTTTCTGGGTCTTCCTTCCGAATGCCTGTCGCATACTTTGCCAAAGTTTTTCTCCCGTCAAGCGCAAACACATATTGTTCTTCACTTCCAGTACTCTCGCTCAAAACATTATCCTTGTCCTTGACCGGTTTCTCATTGTCCGATAAAGCAATATTCTCAAAAGCAATATTCTCACCCGTTACAGTCTCGTAGCATGAAGTTTCCCCACCACTTGAGCGCTGTTCAGCATTTCTCTCCTTCTCGTGGTATAATATGAACTCAAGACGTTGCTGAATTGCTGCAGCTTCACGCATCTTGCCTGGAACCCAGCGTCCTTCCTTGGCTTTTCCAGTCCGTGGGTATTTCTCTTGAAATTTGGCCAACAGGGATTTGGCCCAACCTGCCTCAATAGCACGAGCCTCGCGGCCCGATCCTTCTTCAGAAGGTAGGAACTCTGGCCCAACGTCAATTAAGGGACCTCTGCCACCCTTGGGCTTGAATTGACGACGAGAGATGGTTGGAGGAGCGCGGCTTGCGGCTGATTCAGGGGGAGGTTGAAACGGGGACTGCGGAGTCCGAAAACCAAATGGATTGACCCAATACCCAAACTGCGGAAGATTTTCCATACCACATGATGGGGGGTTTGGCATTGGGGTCCAGACAGGCTGAAGGGGATCCATCAGGTGGGCCGGAAGAGCGAACGGTCCATTTGGCAACTCATTGGGAAGCGGCATCTGGTGACCCGTGATGCCCTCATTCCAGAAATTGTTGGATGAATCAGGTGGCAATCGAAGACTTGGAGGATACCCTGGGGGTGGCTGTGTGAACCTTGGCGGCAAAATATTTGGAGCAGGTTCTGGGAAAGCAGGAAAATCTTGGGGCAATGCTGAACGTGGTGGCGGATTGAAGATGTTGACCCAAGTAGGTTCTTGTGGATTTCTCTGTGGAGAAGCATTATCCACTTGAGCATGAGGGCGTCTTCTTGGAATTGTGAGTGTTGCCCTCCCTAAATTTGCGCGTGCTTTCTGCTGAGCCTGTTGAGCTTTAAGCGTAGCGTATCTTCGGTCAGGCATAGCTTGAGCAACCGGTGCCAGGTCGTAGTCTGATGCAGGCCCGCTGTCTTCTTCCGCTGAGTTGGGCTCATCATTGAGCTCATCCGAACTTTCTGTGTCCTTGAGCTCTTCAAGAATCTTCCGAAGAGTATCTTTGTCTCGTTTCTTCAATCGTGCTAGGCTTTCCAGGATGAGATCTTTGGATACATCTTTAAGATCAGGAGGCAATAAAACAGGTTGTGGTTGTGGTTGTGACTGGGCCAATTTACTATTCTCGACCTTGGCAGTTGCAACTGGTGAGCTGGGACCGCAGGAGATGATTGCAGGATCCCATCTAACAGACTTAATGCTTCCTGGTGTGTTTGTCTTGCGAATAGTTAGAGGTGTGCTCAAAGCTGACCGGACTCTGTCTTCCAGGTTTTCGTCGCCGGCGCTATTGGAAAAGGATTTCCCTTCCAATTCATCACTTTGTCCACCGTCAGAATCTTCGGACAAAGTTTTTGTTGGCCTGCGAGTACTGGGCTGGTTGATTGTTATTGGCGTCAAGACTCTGTGAATGCGAGGTGAAACTGTATTGGGGTGTTTAATTGTTACAGGGGTCAAGACTCTACGAGAGCCAGATAAAGCGTTAGGATGCTTCGTGGCATGTTTCCGTAGCCTGACACTCGTCGGGTTATCAACAGCGATGCGAACTGTAGCAGCAGATTTGCTAGATTCTCTAGGCTTTGGCTTAGCAGTACGCAGAGTAACTCGAGAAGGCGTCTGATCCCGCGATGGTTTGAGCGCCTTTTTGATGGATTTGTATGGTGCTGCCTGGGGTGCTGCCCAAGCTGGGCGACTCTCGATCTTGGTCGGCATATCGAATTGGGTTGTATGAATTGATTGATCCAGGTAACGTCCAGCTGCTGGGGTGCTGAGTTGGCAGTTCGATGGATTTAGGATCGCCACCGGAAAACGGATTTCCAAGAAGAGAAGCTTTTTCTGAAGTCTTTGACGATGATGTATTTGATCCAGGATCCCCAAGTGCTGGTAAGCTGGCGATGGAGAGGCTGCGCTGCTGTTATCTGAAAGATGTGAACTATGGTTCTAGATCAGCTCTCGCCCTGCAAAATATATCATGGGACGTACATTGCACCCGAATCCTCCTGCGATCGTGGTAATGAGAACCGACCTCAGACGATGCATCAAACGTAGCCCTGTTTCGATTGCTATGTGCCCGTCGAGCTTCCCGCCGCGTTCCTCTATCTGGAATACCAAGTTGCCGCGGAGTTTGACTGTCACGGTATAAGCGTTCTCGAGATGCGAGTTCTCGCTCTTCTAGCCAAAATCTCCGAGTCAAGTACCCGATGAGATCGCGTATTAATAGCAATTGTGCTTCTCCTAGTGTGGCCTTTGCTTCTGCCAACCTGGCCTCTGCCTCTGCCAGTTCAGCGTCGCTTATGTAGGGCCCTTCGCTCATGAAGATATACAGATAAAGTTCCGTGAAAGGATTCTTCCAAAAGCTGGTCCACGGAGTGGTGGACTGGAGCAAGTATGGATAATGCTGCGCTATGTCTTGTTGTTGAGAGAGGGAAAGAGAAGGTGTGTTGTTTGCAGTATGTACACCGAGCTAGAGTGATCGCTTATTAAGAAAGGGGAAGGAAAGTGCGACTGCAAAGTCACGGAAACTTGTCAATCCGACAATGTTGAGAGGCAGGAACGAAGAGTCACAGGAGAAGAGGAAGGTTCTCTTATTGAAGATTACCTACGCTGCCTACTCCAAATTGACGAGAGAAGGGTATCCATACTTGAACGATAAATACCGAGGCCGTAAATACTATCCTTTCATGCAACTGTAGCATGAGCAGCCATCCACTGCCCAAATGCAACCTGCTAAAGTTAGTACAAGACCTCAGATCCGATTGAAATAGACTTACAGGGTTCCGCGTCTGCATAAACACAGTGCCTGGTCCAGTGAACTTGCACACGAGGCCTTCCCCGGAAGACAACCCCGAGATGATACCCCCCGAAGCCACCCGCTCAAGGATATACTTAGTATTCCAAGCCACCAAGTGTCCATTGTCAACAATGTATTTCTCTCCATCCGCAAGCTATTTTCATCAGAATATTCTTCACCCAATGGAACGAACATCAAACTTACATCCTTCCTTATAATTGCCCCCAAACTCGTAATCCAAAGCAGCCCATTCCCACTCATCTTATACACAAACAAACCCTCCCCACTAAACATCGCCTTTCCAATTCCCTGCCTCTTATATTCCTTAATCACCCCCTGCGTACACGCCAGAAACGCATCCCGTCCCACGCTCCACTGCTCTGATCCCCCAAGTCGGATATTTGTGATATCACCCAGCGACGCAGGAGCCAGAAGCAGTTCTCCGGGGCCTGTATACGTCGAGTTTGCCATCTCACCGCCGGCAATGAGCTTCTTCATGGAGAATTTTACGGTGCCTTTGAGCGTTATAGTTGGAGTCATTGCGATCATGGCACCTGTGTATATTAGTCTCACATCACATTCCTCATTTGAGACTTCCTGAGCTTACCAGGCTTGACAGTCAAAGGACAACCCATAGCCAACTGTAAGGTCAAGATACTATTCGTATCCCGGTGGCTAATCCTGTAGCTTCCTCCATTGAACGTCCCCACATCATCCTGCGTGGTACTCGCGCCTACGAAATGGGTAGCTGCCGGAGCTCCGTGATCAAGATTCATGGTTTGGCTAGTGTCGAGAGCGGGTTTATCGGGGGGGTAGTCTGATTCGTGGTGTCCGACGTGTCCGCCTGATGGAGGCGGTTGCTCATATGCGTTTGAAGCGGCTGCTACTGGGGCTGGCTGCTGGTATGATGCGCGGTGGGAGAAACCCTGTGGAGGAGGTGCGTATTGCTGTTGCTGGGGCGGGGTGGCTTGGGGTGGTGGTGCGTACTGTCCTGCTTGTGATGGGGAGGACTGCTGTGGTGGGGGTGGATAGTATTGTGCTTGGGAATGCATGGTTTGGGTTGGTGGTGGTGAGGAGGGAGGAGGAGCATAGTGTTGCTGGGCTGTGAGGTTTCAATCAGCTCCATGGATAGATGAGAGCTGGACTGTAAGCTTACCGCCATTGTTTCCTCCTGGAGGAGCTGTTGATGGAGGGTTAGCAAACGATTCTCCAGGCAAGGCTGCGTGCGGTACTTACGAGGATAATAGTTAGACATTGTGATGGTAGTTCACAGACCGAATGATTGCAGATATGATAGGCGAAAGAATTCCGGAGCTGTCCAATACTCTGATCTTAAGAAGGTTTGGTCAATACAACCTTGATACCACTTGTCAGCCTCGTGGACCCCGCACTCCCCGAAACCTTTCTCTGCTCACCTGTGTTCGCTACCCAAGATACTCTTCAAATTCCGTGCAAAACGTTCAGTATGTCAATCCTTCTCTCTCTTTCAATCATAAATAGTAAACATTCACGCGAGGAAATGGATATTAAGAAGGATAAAGAAATAGATCCGCGCAAACAGAAGAGCTCCCAGCAGCCCAGCCCCGGGCGCATAAAGGCCGGGCTGTGTCTATTTTTGAGCGCCAATCAGATACCCCGCCCAATAACATGTCTTTGCAGATTGTAAGCATACCGGTTCTGAGGGCGCTTAGAACTTGGCGCCGCGCACATTAGTGGGACATTACATGGCAAGATCAGGTGGTATAAAAGGAGTGGGAGCTTCTATATGTAGATATGATATTTGAAGGGTATCACAGCAGGGCAGAGAAGGGGTATCCCATTCGCAGGTGTAAATTTCCTACATAACGCTCTTATGTACTGTGCTTATTTTTGCAAGAAGCCCAATGCAAGAAAAGACGGCTCCCAAACCGCCCAAGCAATGCTCAGTGTACGTTCATAACTTCTGTAAAATGATTCGTGGGTAGGACAATCAAAATCAAGACCAAACCAAGATGAAGACCGGAATATGCCAATCCATCTAACCCTGCTGTCTGCGTCTCTTACCGACTTGGGCAGAGAAACCGGTCTTGATAGCAGTAACACTTCGTCGGGAACCGCAAGAGTTGCAAGTGATGAAGTACAATCTGTTCTCTCCTTTGTTGAGTTCAGTATCTGGTGATCGGCAAGTTTTGCAGGTGACATATTCCACTGATTATCTGATTAGCATCCACTCTCTCCGCGGCGGAAATCGTAAAGACTTACTGATATATCTCCTCAGCACGTTCTCGATTTGCTTCTGCTGGAATCGACCCTTGATAACTAGACGTCTGCTTCCATCAACGGAACCGCTCGTACCCAACTCAGCAAACAGATATGAAGTGACATGCTCGTCGGTTCGCTTCATGCGCTTGCAGATCTCAGCAATGTTGGCGAATATCGTCTTCTTGTTGCCTTCACGCAGACACTGGGGAGGAGGGATCTTGTAGCTTCGGGAGCCGCTCGAGGCGTGATCTGGGTTCTTTTGTGCAAGCAGGGTGAAGAAACGGGAGAGCAGGAGTTCGTAGCCAATGGCCTTGGTGTCGTCGTGTGCCCAGATCCCAGTGCCCTTCTCCATATCGCCATCCTCAACGGGTGTGGCCGCTGCTGGTGTAGCTTCACCTTCGCCTTCGTTGCCTTCAATTTCGAGAGCCGCAAGCTTGGCCGCGAATTCGTCCTCGGTACCTTCCTTGGGCTTCTTGCTCTTCTTCTTCTTCTTCATTGTCGAAAGGTCTAGTCCGCCATCCGCCGCAGCAGCCTCGGCATCGCCACCTTCAGCATCAGCATCCTCCGTCTTGGTCTTCTTCTTCTTTTTCTTCATGCTCTTTAACATGTTGGCGACGTCATCCTCGTCATTCTTGATTTCGTCGTTGAGTGCTTTGATCGGGTCAGTAAATGCACCCAAAGCCTGGGAGAGTGGCGGCGTACTTGGGGAATGCGATAGCGCCGTGTCCTTGGTGTCATCGTGGCCATCTTCCTTCATTGTGACTGTGCCGTTCTCATCGACAACTGTGGTTCCTTCGCTGAATGCCACCGACTTGCGTGATTTCCGCTCGGCGATGGGCACTTCCTGTAGTAAATTGTAAAGATCGTTGTGGGGTGAGGGGCTGCAAACAGATCTTACTTCGCTCGCCATGATTGCGGTTTGTGAGGATGTGGGACGCGTCCAAATATAAGATCTTTATGGATGAGTCCAAATCTTTCTCGGAATGCGTGCTTGTGTTGTAAGGTCTCTTCAAAGGAGATATGTCGCCGCACAAATACTCCTTCAATAAAAGTGACTCGCCTGGTTGTGAGTCAAGCTTAATGCACGTGACTCGGCCGCTTTGCCAATTCGGATAGCTTCAGTCCAAGTATTGGTACTGATACCGTATTTGTACGGAATCTTCACAACTTCGGCAGCCCTTCCTCACGCATCTCCAATATCTCCAAAAGACTCAATGTATCACTTCTGCCGGCGGTAGCATTTTCCTCCACCATAATGTCTACATCCGACTCGTACATCATCCAAGATGCACCCCCCGAATCCCAAGACGATCTCGATTCCCTGCCCTCTTCCATAGCAAGCAGCGATCTGGACTCAGAAGAGGAATCCGATGCGCAGAGAGAATGGGAGGCTAGTTTGCAGCAGCTGGAATTGATGCTGACGATGGTTATTGTGCCATACGCTGGGAAATACTTTGGGAGGAAGTTTGCTTATTGGAGTAAGTGGAACTCGAGATGAGGATGGAGTTTGTGTTATGGATAGACGCGAAGAGTGGTCTTAGTACTGTGGTCTTTGCTAATTGGTTTCTGATTATAGGCTGGGCCAAGTTCATGACATGGAAGTATCCGGTAGAAGTGAGATTTACAAACAAGGGGGCCTTCAAAGCTGCAGGAGCTGTGGAGGCTGCTGCTTCTTTATGATGGGGAATTGGGGGTTGGGTAAATACTGAGATTATGGGAAGAAATGATTATAGAGATGGATCAACACCAACAGTGTGGAGAGACCTGCAGTAAGGCGGAGAGGAGCATGGCTGGCATTTGTTGATGGACAATGCAAACTAGCATGTTGTGTATAGAGTCATCCCATCTCAACTTGAACAGTACATGAGTGTACATAAGACATGACTCATTTTATAGAGTTAAGGGGAGATCATGAGATAAGACTTGAGACTACAATATCTCTTACACTGTAGTGATTGACAAAACATATTGTATAAAGTTCCGTATTAGATAGGTGATCCGAGAACTTTTGAAACGGATCCTACGGAGCATATGAAAACCATGAAAGTTCCGGATTCTGAACCATTATCCATTATCCAATCGAAGAAATCTAGCATATTATTTGCCACTTTTTACTATCTCCAAGTGTCTAAGTCACTCCAAATTATAACTTTGCTCAAGGTTTTAACATTCCATAATCATTTCTTATTCAAGCACTTGATGCCCCAAGATATATACACATTAAGTAGTTTCAGAAGCCATCCAATCGCTGTTTACGAGGCCCCCCGATAGTGATAGTACAATGTCCAACGCCTAGCCACCCCTAAATCATAATCATGATTTTGACAAGAGTCCTTAGCTCATTGTATGTATTTTTTTTATCAACATTCTTTTGAATGCAGAACCGTGGATCTTCAGCGCCCACTGCTTGTGAAGATGCCCGCATCAGACCCCGAGTCCTATTGATGAGTGTCAGTTCCTGATCAAACGATCCAAACAGATCAAGCAGCCATATAGATAAATCGGACCGCATACCTGTTTGTACTCTAGACTTGGGACATGGATGGCCCACCTTTGCGCATGCCACCACGTCCGGGAAGAGAGGTTCCTGAGCCTATAAGGTCGAAGACAGCCGAGCCAGCGAATCCGACGAACATAAACCAATAGAACGCAGTACTGGCTTGAAGCTCGTGGCATCGCTTACCCATATTGTGAGAACCATTGGTTAGATGGTTGGACATGAGGTAACGCTGCGACTGGATTAGCAAGATGCAGAAACTATTGGGTAAAGGAACAAACTCACTTGGTTTCCACAGCTGTGTACATGGAGCTCAGCGGCCAAGGCAATACCAGCGATGACCGAGAAGAGGGCGGCCAGAACATCAGCGACCGCAAGCGCAATTGGAATGGCCAAGCTTTCAACGAAAACTCCAGCGATGCCGAAGAGAACCACAAGCATGGAGAAAACCGAGACGAACATCGAATAATTGACTACTGACGGATTTCCGGAAAAGGCTGAAGCAATAACATTGCCAATCAAAGACAGAGTAAGAAGAGTCCAGAGGAAAGTCCACGCTCGGAGCGCCATCTGCGGAATGCCGGCCATGGTGTAGTTGAGAGTATGAAAGTGAGCTGATTGCTTGTTGGTGGTATGATGGGACGACGACGATGTTGTTGTTGAAGGTATCCTGGGAGAGTATTGTAGGATAGGTAGGTAGGTAGGTAGGTAGGTAGGTAGGTAGGTAGGTAGTAAATAAAAGGACTTGGATGGTTGGGTGGGGTGGGTGGTTTTTAAGGGTTTGCACGCAGGGAGAGAAGGAAGCGCTCAAGCTGGCTGATGATTGATGATGATGCTTGTTTGTGCTTTGTGGGGGGGGGCGCGGAACCGTGGCTCTACAACGTCATAGGCCTAGCCGGAATTTGAATAGCGGGCAGCAAAAGCTTGAGTCAACACCGACCTGATGATGCGCTGATGATATGATCTAGACGCGTTGGACGTAAGAAATCAATAGTACCTAGGTAGGTAGTGCGAGTACGGTTTCTTGTTTGTTTGAATGGAATTGTTTGGACATGCGATTGTTGGATACCATGAGATTTATTGTGAGACGTTGGAGGGCTGGAGGGGAAGGCAGACATGGGATGGACATGGCATTGTGTCGCCCGGCAACCAATGTGATGAAAGTGAGAAACGCCGACTGAAGAATCTGGTGAATCCCTGGATTGACTTACGTAAGGTATGTCGTACCTTTATTTATCATTCCTTCCATACTCTCTCTCTCTACTGTAGATGCTATTTTCCAAATATGTTTGAACTGCCCTGCTTCGAGTACCTACCTACAAAACTGCACTTGACTTGGGCGCCAAAGCTTGGACGATTTCGCAGCTTCAGCCGCGTACGTCAGGATTGCCTCTCCAGAATCAAGCTGGAGCGAGCTGAGCTTAGGTCGGAGATCTCGGCCCAAGACTCTCTACGTACTGTACAAAGGTAGGTATTCCTACAGTAGATGGCCGAGATTCTTTATCAAGGTGGACGCGATACTTAAAGCGTGTAGCTCCTCGAGCTTTATACCTAGTATCTACGGAAGTAAAGAATAATTCGCTATAGTATGATGACAGCATGATCACGACCACGACCCCTTTGTACTCCATAGAAAACTTTCAAGTACCGAAGTGGGGCGTTCAACAATGCCGCACTGCGGAGTCTGCGGGAAGGATGGATGGACTAGGCTAGGTACTGTACGGAGGTACTCCGTACCGTACCTGGCATAACTTTTGCTGCACACTATTCCAAGTACCATAAGCCTCTCGAAATCCTTTCCGAAGTTAAAATCACCAACTGATTTCCAGAACCCTCGCTGCATTTAATCTAGACTTGACTTGACTTGGCTTGGATCATCTTGTTGTCCCTCACGTAACGTGATATGGAAAGCCAAAACTGCGTTTTTGAATTCATTTCCAATTGAGTTGTTATGGACCCCTCCCTAGTAATGTCATCCGAACAGTCTATCCAACCTTCGCTTCCACTCCTTTATTCGTCCTATGTGAGTACTGGACAAGGTATTCCGCCCCAAGCCCAGCAGAGATCACACCTCCAGTGATCCAGCAGCCATTGACGAACCACCACCAGCAATCCTTAACACTTTTCAAGTTCACCTTCTTAATCATTACAGCCAGCGTCAAAGCTGCACCACCACAGCTGCCAACAAAGAATACAGGTCCTGCTCCAGCTGCAACACCAGCCGCTGCCAAAAGGCCAATCTGAGTGACAGCAAGACCACTCAAGATCTGCTTCGTCTGCTTATCGTGTCTCAAGGCAATGCTTTTGATTCCAGCCTTTGCATCGTCTTTGATATCCATGTGTGCGTATATCATATCGTACAAGACCGTCCACGCTATATTCGAAGTGTAAAGGAATGCCGCAGCAGTCAGAGCTGCATTATTTTGCAAGAGATCGATCCCCAGAGCTGGAAAGCCCATAAATGCACCCCAAGAAAATGTCAACCCGAGAACAAACTGAGGATAATGCGTTACTCTCTTCGCCAATGGATAAGAGGCTACTAGTAGCAGACTCGGTGTGGCATAAAAGAAGCACTCGAGAGGGAATTGGAGAAGTATCCCCAGACCGGCGAAGAGCTGGGCACCTGTGAAAGCAAGAGCTTTGAAAGGAGTTATTGCTCCTCGCGCAATGGGTCGCAGGCGTGTTCGTGAAACGTGTGGATCAAGGTTGCGATCCCAGAGGTCGTTGATGGCACAGCCAGCTCCACGCATGATAAGTGCGCCACTAAAGAAAAGGAGAGACGTTCCAACAACTGAGAAGGGTGAAGCCATTGGAACAGCCAGAGGTGCTGCAAGTAGTGTCGAGAATAGACAGGGAAAGAAGAGGTAGTAGGTCCCAGTCGGCTTGTCAAGCCTGATGAGTTCAGCGTAAGGGACCCATGAAGATGGGAGGACTGATAGGAGACCAGTAGTTGGTGGCTGATAAGGTGCCGGAGGTTGGAGTCCGGAAATTGGCTTGGATACCGAAACATGACCTTGATCTAGTGCTACAGCCTTGGTCTTTGAGATGGATTGGTGAAATGTTCTCTGGCTTCGAGAAGCGGCTAGCGGCTTCTGTTGGCGGTATGAAATTGAAGAAGCTCCGCCATAGTAGACTACGGTCCTTAACGACACCTGGGAATGTGTGGTAACATTTCGTAGAACAGACTGTCTACAGCTACTAGGCAGCTTGAATAAGGCAATGAGAGACATCGGAGTGGTAGCACCAAAATGGGAAAATCTACAACAATTAGCTTTATCCTCCTCTCCTGACTGCTACTTTTGAGTATTATGCGATTCCCGATCCAACTCATAGAGAAAGTATGCTTCAGCACACGACAATCAATAGGACATAGTAAATGCTGGGCTCCACTCCAATCATTTCTATGGATCGGATAAAAAGGGGTTGAGATTTGTCGGTTTAAGGGTTGATAGGTACACTACTCACCACAGGAATGGGTTAAAGTGGGATAGAGATTCGACGAGGGCAATTTCCTCCTGCTTGCGTTCTTTTTTACTCCGTCATATCTAAGTCCCAAAGTGTCCGGGTGAAGTTGTTCCCAACTCCAAATTTATCTATGGACGACGAGGACGAGGACGAGGCAGGCTTGACTAAGCTAGCGAGCCTAGCTCGGATAGTTCTCCACCTTTAGGATAGCATAGGTACCAGTACAACTTCCCCTGTATTTCGTGTCTATACTGTGACCAGCTCCAACCTCTCTCCCAGTCTGCGATCTACTCCCTCTACCTGTGGTGTTTCCTCCATAGTAGGTGCGCCGATGCGCTGCGACGGCGGAATAGCAGCGCGACTTCCCTCAACTCGGCACTATCCCCCTCGTGAATCTCTGGTTGCTTTCCATCAAGCCTCAGCGCAACACCCACCTTTTGCTCAGCGCATCCATCTCACTCATGCGTTATTAGTTGCTATTTGCTAAGCCAGCTTTTGCAGCATTGTACATCTAGAGATCGAATACAACGAATCGCAAAATCCCAGCTAGCTAGTTGAACTGGCGCATTCACCATGGCCCCCTCATCCCACCCACAAGCACAATTTGTGCCCATTTCGCCAGATCTAGATCTTGGTGCCCTGGTGGAGAATACACACAACTTCGATTATGTTACCAGACTATCTACCGAAAAGTTACAGGAGCATTCGATCCAGAGTTTCGAGGCGTTGGTCCTTGCTGTAGTTATCCAGAGCGGCAAGCCCCTAGTCATCGAAGACTGGCCAGAAAAGAGTCTGCCCCCATGGCTGTTTAGCCGTCACTGGCTCGAGGAAAATATGGGTACAAAAGGTGAGGGGTATTCCGAAATATGACCAAGCTGCGTACTAAGTATGATTTCATAGCCGAGAAAGTCCGCGATATAACGAATGGCGTCGATATTCCTATGACTATGGGCCACTACTTGCGATCTATGGGCCAGCTCACCAAGCAATTCAACTCAGCGACCTATCGAGATCCAAAGCGGCAACGCCTTTACCTGAAGGATATTGATTGTCCAGAGATGTGGGGCCAGAAGCTGCAGGAGGAACTGCCTGACTCGATCTATTATCTCAACGAGTGTATTGAAGCGAGGACGGGCGGTGATGGAGCAATTCGGGAACCCAATGAATATGGTCAAATGCGCTATGGCAAGGGCGTTGCTCCGGCAGGTGACTTGATGAGCAGTCTCCCGCCTGAGATGCGAGCCCTCAACATGATGTGTTATATTGGCCATGAAGGTACCTACACACCTGCTCACCGAGAGATGTGTGCAAGTCTTGGTCACAACATCATGGTTGAGGCATCTGAAGACAGAAATGGCGAGAAAGCAGGAAGCTCAATATGGTTTATGACCGAGACGAAGGAACGGGAACTTGTCTCCGAGCATTTCCTCTCCATGCTCGGTCATGATATTGAGGTTGAAAAACATTTTGCACAGATCAATGCTTGGAAGAAGGCCCCTTTCAATGTTTGGGTTGTGGAACAAAGACCTGGAGACCTAATCCTCATCCCACCGCTTGCACCGCACCAAGTCTGGAATCGAGGCACTCGCACCATTAAAGCAGCGTGGAATCGTACAACAGTAGATACCCTTGAGCTTGCAATTCATGAAGCTCTTCCACATGGCCGGATGGTCTGTCGAGATGAGCAATACAAGAACAAGGCGATCATTTACTATACTCTCGTAAAATACTATGACCTTCTCCAGCGAGACACAATCGAACCCAAGATGTGGAAGTATGGGCGGATAAAGCAATTGCTAGACGACTTTAGACGTTTATTTTCTTTATATACGGAGGTTTTGGTCAGCGAAATGTTCTCGCCAAAGCTTCCGGAAGAGACAGACGTGGAGATTCTGGAGTTTGATTCTAACGTCACATGTTCGTACTGCAGATGCAACATCTTCAATCGATTCCTCACATGTAAATCTTGCATCGAACATGGGCCAAATGGGGAGGAAGATACCTACGACATCTGTATGGACTGCTACGCAATGGGGCGCTCGTGCGCATGCATCTCCGGGCTGAATTGGGTTGAACAATGGAAATGGCCCGTCCTGCTTGAGAACTACGAGAAATGGCGTGATATAGTCGTACATTCTGATGGTCATTTTGATGTCCAGAGATCTCCTCAACCTATTGAGGTGGCGAGAAAAAGATACGGCAAGAAGCCTATCGCGGAAGTTTGTCAGGAGCAGCTGAAGATCAGACCTTGGACAGATATCACGAAGCCCGTGGTTCGGGGTCCGTCTCCAGGTATGTCAGACGTTGAGCCTGAAGTTGATGACAACGGTCGTCCGAAGAACCGGAAGAAGGCAAAATTCACAAGACGGAAACTTCAACCAATCAAGAACAAGACTCACACATGCCATGTCTGCTGTCATCATGAATGGAATTGGAAACTTGCCTTCTGTACAACCTGCAACCTTGCTTATTGCTATGGGGTATTGTGGCGCGCTTTCGACTTAATGCCTCAGACCGTCATGGAAGATAAAGACTGGCAGTGCCCAAAATGCATGAAAATGTGTTCCTGTGGGAAATGCAGAAAGGGTGGTACCCAAAAGACCTACGAACCGAAAGGCACTCTTCTTGGCCACGACACGCGAAAAGTAGCAGACTTCAGAAGCGTTGAGAGCTTGGTCGATTTCTCCAAAACCAACCTTATTTGGCTCCGCGGCGACGAAGATGAGAGTCCCCAAAAGACCTCCAGAATGAAGAAGTTGAAAGAAAAGGCGGAAGCAGATAAATCTCGTGTAGACACCATTAATGACAGCTATCTCGAGAATGGACCACAAGATCCATTCCTAGCAGAGCCAGCGGAAGCAAACGGCAACATGACGCCAGAAAATTTGGATGATATCGATCCCGCTCTTCGTGATACGGAAGGATTCGCATTGGCATCGACTGGGCATGCCAACGGCCATTATGACAGTTTCTTCGAACAAGATCCAGCTATGGCAGAGAATGGCGGTCTAAGCCATACTAACGGGGATGGCCCTGATGCTTCTCACGGCTGGATGGACGGTCATTATGACCTTGACGATTACGATGCATTCAATAACCAAAACCAAAACCAAAACACAGGTTATCCATCCAAGCTACTTGCCCCAGTGGCTCCGATGTTTGCCGATGATGCAGAATACCCAGAGCTCGGTCATAATGGCCAAGCACGTATGATGGGCATGGGCTATTATCAGCAACGGCAAGGCAATGGCATTGATCAGATCCTTTATGACCCCCCGAACTCCAATGAGTCTGTCGAAGACTCTCAGCTAGTCCCAGTACAAAATCCCAACCTGGCGCTTTCAGATCTCATCCCCACACAATACGAACCCATGGAAAATACAAAGAAGCGCAAACGGCTCGGCGAGGGAATTGGAAGTGGTGATGATGGAGAAGATATGGAGTTCTTCACTTCCAAGAGGCAAAGGAAGATTGCTAAAACGAAGAACGCTGCACTTATCAAAAGCGATGTGGTTAATGCAGTGTTGCTTCGTGATGGTCCGCAGCGAAAACCCCGTCGCAGTGCGGTAAAACCTAAGGTATATATCGACTTAGGTGAAGAGGCTGTGCCTATTGAAGATGATGAGGGTCCTTCAGCAGTTTCTCAACATAAACCTCGACCTCGGGCTAATCATTTAGATGATGATTTGCAACTCGCCGCTCAAGCAATGAGTCGTCTCGCCAATCCTGAAGCGAAGGCTCCGAAGCAAGCCATCCCGCGAAAGAGAAAGAGCACCGGGTCCCCTGTTATTTCGGTACCCAAACCCCAACCCAAACCTCGAAAGTCAGCCTGGCTTGCACGTAAGGAAGCCGAAGAGTCCGGAATTGCCCTACCCGAGGAATCCAGGACTCGTCGAAGCTTAGCCAGCAAGGACAATACTACGAAGATCATCGACATTACATCTGACTCGGAAGGCAACAGCGACGCCGATTCTGAAACAGATAGCCTCTTTGGTGAGCCGGTAAAGAGAGAAAAAATGCCGGACGACGAGGATGGGGATTTCTACCCAAAGAAGAACGCAAAGCCGACCGAGACAGAGACAAATGGCGACAAAGGCATCAAGTGGCGCGTTTCTAAAGATCATCCCGGTGTTCAGTTGGCAGAGGCAGGTTCTACTAAGAAGCCTACACCAAAACGTAGAGGCAGGCCGCCCAAGCAAGCAAAGGCTAGATCACCGTCACCAGATATGGCGAATCCTGCACCGAAGTCTAAGATGCTTTCGCTGAGGGAGAGACTTGCTGCGAAAGGAAAGGGCCTCAAAATTGTTGCGGCAAAGGCGCGCAAGTCGATCGAGGTAACTCCCTATCCATCAAGTGCACACGGCACCCCAAGTGCTCATAATACGCTCTCAGTTGTCTTTCCAGGACCATCGACTGGACGCAGCACCCGGTCGGTTGCTAGTCATGATCCCTTAAGTGCTCGTAATATTCCCTCAGTTACTATTCCTGTCCCATCAACTGGACGCAGCACCCCGTCGGTTGCAATCCCCGCGTTGGGCAGCCCAAGCCCAATCAGTTCTGAGGATGACCAGGTATACAATATCAGCAGGTTAATGAGGTCGAACAGCGTGAGTTCAATAGCTCCGACTGCAGCTTCAGCCAAATTATCCAATAGCGCGGCCGAAAGTCCAGGCCCACGAGTGCCACTGCAGACAGTACGGTTGACTGCTGATCTGTCAGATGACTTAGCCAACGAACTAGCTAGTACGCTGGCTGCCCCAAAATCCAAGCAAGTAGCTGGAATATCCAATGGAACTCCAAACTTGTCCACTGCTGGAGCATCTTCGCGCTCTGTTAAATTGTCAGATGGCATTGCTAGCACTCCAGCCTTACAAGCACCTGCCCAATCAGTGAAGAAAGGACCGACGGTTGTGCGTTTGAGTAGTCCAGGCAGTGAATCTGAAGGAGAATCAGAAGGGTACACCTCGGACGAGCCAGAAATCAACCGTTCGGAACCCAAGTCCCAAGGGCCTGTTTTGAACGACGACTCTTCTTCCGATTCTGATGCGAGTATTCCAGCAGTCCGACCAGGACATAAGGCCATACGGGGCGGTGGATCCTTTGCACGAAGAGGAGCTCCAAATGGCGCTGTGAGAGGCCGAGGAAGACCTCGAGGCAGGCCGTCGATGAATGCCGCTTATTGATTATTGATGCCGAAACGACTGCGCAAATCCTGCGTCTTCGATTTTGCGTTCATTGCTCCCAGGGAATTGGCGTATTAAAAGGGATGATTTGTTATTGTAATAATGTATAGCAAAAGCTTGGGACATACATGGTCGGGTCCAGTGGTCGGTCTCAAAAGATATTCAGGTCTTCCTTCTCCTGGATTGCTTGTAAATATTTTATAGTGGATAGCCTTTACTGCAGATAAAGCATCCACTTCAGGCTTAAGTAATTGCTCGGCATAAGGTAGATAGATAAATAAATAAATCAAGAGACAAGTCTCATATATTACACATTAGCCCTTTCCTCGTTCCTTATAGGCACTAATAGTACCACTTCCATTCTTCGCGAGAGATTCTACCTCTCTTGACCCCCACTTACCATATTATATACTCTCACGAGCTAGCAAGCTTAAGTTTTTTCCTGCTTATTCTCTTCTACATACACCCTGGGTACCCGCCCTCTTTCGCATTTCCGGGATATGTAGGCAGCTCACTGAGGTCCTGCTAACAAGCTAACGTACTAATATATAGAACGACGCCCTTTAGCATCAGCACTCTCTCTCTATACTGCGAGTCTGCAACATATAGCAATAACCTGCCAACTATTCAAGCGTTATTGCTGGCTTATACAGTAAACAAATCGTGCAGCGCGTGCAGTTCTGGATCCTGAGTATATATGTGCTTTGATAGGGATTTTAAAACTGTTTCTTGGTTTGGCTTTGGCTTTTGGGGATATTATGGAGTAATGAGATGGATGGAATGAAGTGTGGGAAGTGCTTGAGTATGCTATACTAAGGGGCACATTGAAAACACATGCATGTGGACCTTTATTTATCAATTCGCGACGGTTACTGAATTGTTATTCTTTTGCCCACATACGCCAGATGTAAATACAGTAAGGATCCACACAACGCCAGCATAGAAATGCAAGGAAGGTATCACAAGCCCATCATCCCACTGCTCAATAAGTACCCCTCTTCTTGAAACTTCCCCCTTGCTTGGGTTGACTCCCATACGCCCTCCTCCCCGGCGTCTTCTTATCCCTCCCCAACCCAGCCCCTAGCACCAAATCCACCCTTGGCGGCGCCGAAAAGCCGAAGCTGCGGGCCAGCTTCACCAAGTCCAACTTATTGACATCGAAAATCGTTCTCAAGCTATGACTAGCATATGCTTGGATATAGCTCTTGTACCCATTCTTCGCGCTCTGGTTCAAATAGTGGTTTTGCGAGATAAGCTTCTCGAGCTGTGATTGCACGTTTACGATCTTCTTGGCGGGGAAGTCGAACTCGACAATGGGGACTTTGGCTTCTTTGAGGTACGACAGGAAGCCTACTTCGGAGGGTTGGAGGAACATGAGGGAACGCCCCTTGCCGTTGGCGCCGCGGGCGGTACGACCAACACGGTGGATGTAGTCGCGAGGATCATCTGGCGGATCAAATTGCACAATCCAGTCGACGTCTGGGATCTGTTGTAGGATTAGAAACTTGCTCAGACACCGCTTATAAAATGGAAACTTACATCTAGACCTCTTGCTGCAACATCAGTACAGACCAGGACGCCTTGCTTCGCGTTACAGAACTCGAAGAAAGTCCTGCTGCGTTTGTCTTGCTTTTGCTTGCCGTGGAGATCGAGGACTGGGAGGTCGATGTAATTTAGCAGCTCGGCGTGGTATTTGACGCAGTTGCAACTGGAGAAGAAGACGATGATTTTCTTCTTCAGGTTGCGCTTTAGGAAGGAGAAGAGGAGGAGGAATCGCTTGTCTGAATCACAGACGACGTAACCTTGTTCTAGACCTTCGACGGTACTGTGTTCCTTTTGGTGGTCGACGTTAACGTATAGCGGTCCAGGACGTAGCGATATCCGTGCCAGGTCCTCGACTTTCGTGGTTTGGGTTGCGGAGAACAACATGGATTGTCTCTCATCTTTTGGCAGAATCTTCACAATTTGTCTCATTTCATCCTCGAATCCGATTTCCAATATCCGATCCGCCTCGTCGATAACCAAGGCTTTCAGATTCTTGAATACAAATCCTTGGGTGTTTTGTAAGTGGTCCAGCAGTCGGCCTGGGGTAGCGATGATAAGATTGACACCCTTTCCAAGCTTCTCCGCCTCTGCTCTTCGATTGGCACCTCCCATGAGTATGCCGTAAGTTTGAGAATGGTATGTCATCAGCTCTCTTGCAACACCGAAGATTTGTAGAGCGAGTTCTCTTGTGGGGGAGACAACAATAACACCGGTTCCATTTCGAGGCTTGAATCGCAGTGCACTGAGCATCTCAATCGCGGGGATCAAGAATGCCAACGTCTTTCCCGAACCAGTCTTTGCCGCCCCCAAAACATCTCTTCCTGCTAGCAATGGTGGTATACCCCGCTGTTGGATCTCTGTCATTGTTTCGAACTTCATGTCCGCAATAGCTTTCATGGTCTTGTCGGAAAGGTTCAAGTCGGAGAACTTCTTCGGTTGTTCACCAGCAGTGGTAGGGAGTGACAATGCTCCGGCGCCTGGGATAGCTTCTTCGTCTAAATCTGCTTCTCCATCGGCTTCGTCTGCCTCGTCCTCTACCTCGGCCAATTTTTCTTCATCTTCCTCCATGCCATTCTCATTGTCGCTGGGTATCTCTTCATCGGAAATGTCATCTTCTTCCTCCAATTCAGGGACCTTCTTGGCTTTCTTATGCGCCTTTGAAGTTTTCAAGGTCGTCGCTCCTTCTTCTTCCTCCTCATCAGATTCCCGGGCCTTCTTAGCCTTCTTGTGCGACTTGTCGTGCTTGGATTTCGAAGCTTTCACCGCTGGGATTGCAACATCGTCGGTGGAGATAGTAGCTTCTGGCTGGTCAGGTTTAGAGCTACCGTGCTTTCTCTTGCGCTTTTTGCTTTGCAAGTCTGCGGAATCCATTTTGATGGTTTGCGATTGAATTGCTCTCCTGGTTCTTGAGATCTCGGCTTGCAATGCTTTAGAATATTTTTTTCTATCAGCTAGGCGAAAGACGCTAGCCTTATCAGTCATGTGATTTTACCCCTAAAACAATCGGGCTCGCTTGATGTGAGGCTGTTTTGAAGCGGATTCACAAAATTTGTATTAGGAAGGAATACACCAAGGTCACGTTTCCCTGGAATATCATCTCGATTTGTTTATCGGACTAATATTCCTGCGTTGCTTTCTTTTGAAACCGACTCCATCTACGCCGTACAAAGCACAATATCTGCTATTCCATCGTACACTCCAGACTCAGGGAGCGATTCGAACTGATAGGAATGACAGATACGGTAGATGCACATTCTAATACCAGAAAATGCAGAGACGAAGTTGGCCTCTTTGTATAGGTACACCTAGATGAGCTTTGACCAAAAACCTCCTGACTTGTGTGTCGCTAAACTCAGGGGAGCAGATCTGCACATGTCGCGTGCAAGGTTGCACCTGATCCCATCCCATCTTACATTTTGAGAGACAGTTTAAAATAATCCGACTGCATTTTCCCTTCGTAGAAAGACAAGAGGTCTGGATATTTTCATGCAGCTATCCTACTGTATACAGTTTTGAAGCAATAGTTATTCGGGGAGACCGACAAGTCAGCAGTGAAACGACAGCCAATGAAAGGTCATCGGTTCCCCCGCAAAATCAAATTGACTCGATGAGATCGAGTAACACGCCAACCTTATCTGAACCATCCCGGTACTCATTTGCCTCGCGCCGCGGGCTGCCACTAAACGTCTCGTACCCCACGCAGGCAGGCAGTAGAGAAGTACAGGAAAAGCACAACTTTGGTACAGCTAGAGGTCAAGCGTGCATCGTTTGAAGAAAAGTCAGTGATAACAACTACAACTAACGGCGGGAACTTGGAAGCAAAGATAAGCCATGGCCGCCGCGGTGCCGTACCATGGCCAAAAAGTGCCTGGTGTCACTTCAGATGCAGATGCAGTGAGATCTTTACGAAATTTCTCTGCAGACCTGGGCCCCACGTAAGTACAGTGGGATCTTCAATTTAGTCGAAAGGTTTGATCGATCTATATATTTCCGGCAATGTCCTATTCTGCTCCAAGTAAGAAAGTAGGTTCCAAGAATAGCGCTGAATCATCATCTTCCAGAGGTAGGAATTTAGATTCAGATTCAGATTCAGAAGACGCACCTTTGCTAGACGTTGCAGGTCCACGTGGAGCGTTCAGACGTCACCCTCAAACTGGTTCGTCGTCATTAATCGTTCAAGTCGACCACACTACCTACCACTCCTCCGACGAATCCTATTTTTTCAATTTCATAATGGAGAAAGTCAAGTCGACGAGACTAGCCCATTATGTGGAAAAACTGGCGGTGGAGAGCGAGCCCGGTTTGACCACCTCTCAGCTGATGTTAAACAACCATGACTTGAAGCCAGTCGAGCCAGAGAGAAGACAATGGGGTCCTTGGAACTTTGTGGGATTTTGGGTTGCTGATTCTTTCAACATCGTGAGTTTGTCTGAAATTCCGTAGCACGATAGCTTTATGGCTAATACACAATAGAATACATGGATGATTTCCTCCTCCATGATCGTGGTCAGCGGCACTAGTGGGGGTCTCTCATGGTGGCAGTCCTGGATCTGTGTATGGCTAGGATATACCATCGCAGCCTGCTTCGTCTGCCTCACAGGCCGAATTGGAGCAACCTACCACATCTCCTTCCCAGTAGTTACACGCGCCAGCTTCGGAATCTGGGGGGCTCTATGGCCAGTTTTCAACAGGGCAGCCATGGCGTGTATCTGGTACGGAGTCCAGGCATGGATAGGAGGAGAATGCGTCCAGCTCATGATCGCCGCTATCTGGCCATCATTCCAGAAAGTCCATAACGGAATTCCAAATTCGGGTACCAATACTGTGGCCTTCGTCTCGTTTTTAATTTTCTGGCTCTGCTCGCTCCCAGCTATCTGGTTCCCAGTCCACAAAATCAGACATCTGTTTACAGTCAAAGCCTTCATCGTCCCAACAGCAGGCATTGCATTCTTTATCTGGGCCATCACTCGAGCGCATGGCATTGGACCTATCGTGCACCAGCCAGCCAAAGCCACAGGCTCCAAACTAGCATGGGGCATGGTAGCAGGTATCATGTCCGCCATCTCCAACTTCGCAACACTCATTGTCAACGACCCGGATTTCGCGCGTTTCGCACGCAAGCCCAGGGATGCGCTCTGGTCCCAGCTCATCACGATCCCAGCCGGCTTCGCAGTCACCTCCTTCATCGGTATAATCGTCTCGTCCTCCTCGACCGTAATCTTCAAAGGCGAGCCGATCTGGAACCCACTCGATCTCCTACAATCATTCCTCGACGAAGGCGGTTCCAAGAACCGCGCCGGCGTCTTCTTCATCGCTATGGCATTCGCACTCGCGCAACTCGGCACGAATATAGCCGCGAATAGCGTGAGTGCTGGCACGGATATGACTGCGCTCTTGCCACGCTATCTGAACATCCGTCGCGGAGGTTACGTTTGTGCGTTGGTAGGCCTAGTAATGTGTCCCTGGAATCTTCTTTCCAGCGCCAACAACTTCACGACGTACCTCTCAGCCTACTCGGTCTTCCTATCCTCCATCGCCGGCGTCATCGTCACCGACTACTATTTCGTCCGCAAGGGCTACCTCGAAATCAAAGAACTATACTCGGCCAAGAAAACCTCGCCGTATTTCTACAGCTATGGCTTTTCGCTCAGGGGCTATGCTGCTTACATTGCCGGTATCCTTATCAACATTGTTGGGTTCGTGGGCGCGATTGGCAAGCCTGTGCCGAAGGGCGCGACGTATATCTACAACCTGAATTTCTTCTGTGGCTTCATAGTGGCGGGGGGTGTTTATTGGATTTTGTGTAAGATTTGGCCGGTTCAGGCGGCGAGTACGGTGTGGATGGAGGTTGGGGATGAGGATTTGGATCCTAGTATGGCTTATGGGAACGAGGGGTATGATGAGGAGAGAATGGCGGGGGATGAGGGGGATAAAGGGGAGGTTAAGGTGGGGAAGACAGATGTGGAGAGGTAGAATAGAGAGGTGTTGCGATGTCTTTGTGATGGGATCTTAGATATAGATGGCCCTCTGTTTATTTTCCTTATTTTTCTTGCGAGGGATAGATAGATATACCACTGCTTTTGGGGAAAATACTACTACGACTTAAACAGAATTATGGGGTACACGATTAATCATTTCACTTTCTCCAGATATGATATATCCAAAGAAGCAGGCTTATGCTAGACTGGACACATAAAGTGGCACTTCTTCCGATTATCAATAACTTTGACGTCCCATTCCACCTATACATGAGGCAATGTAGTAAGCAAGGACTCAAAAGTAGCCTACACTCCGTATTCACACCATAATGCTCAATATACGAACCATCACCCATGTTTGATAGCACACTAGCCTTTGCCCGAAAGCTCAGCCTCATCCAAACCGTCCTGTTCGCCCGTATGGAGACACTGGAAAGTTTTATCAAGTACGCGAGGGCGGGCTCGTGTTCAAGTACGTGGTATTTCTTAGCTTTACTACGTAGACTTTCAGCTGGTTGGAGGGTTAAATAGGTAGGGCATATTAAGAGGGTTTTTGGAACTGGATGGAAGCGGAGGTGGGAAGGGTAAGGACACTGAATTCAAGGGATAGTTTGAGGTTAGCAGGGCAGGCAGGTTGTGGACTCGGATTGTACTCTAGGTAGGCCGGGAAGCTCTGGGTACGCTCGCTGGGTTTATATGATGGTATTGGGGAGTTTACTTTATGTAAGGTGACTTACATTTGGTTGTAATGTGATAAAGTGATGGGTTTGATGAATTAAGCGCAGCTCCACTTGTACATGTACTGTACGTAGGTATTCCTCGAACTGAGCCCGACTACTGGTACGTGAAGTTTCGGGATTTTGCCTTGGCTCGGCTTGGCTTGTTAGCCGCCAGTTGTACTGCAAGAAACGCTACTCGTACTTACCTGGTATGTATCATACCGTACTTCGCGGCGTAGATGCTTCGGCTGTGGAGTGAGGTGAACGGGAAGTGGTACAATGTACGGAGGTATACCGGCTGTTCATAATAACAACCCGAGAAGCGGTGCCCCGAAGTACAAATGAGTCAGACATACAACACATAGCTACATGCTCATATACTAAAGTTTTAGATACCGTTCGAAACTTCGTGAATGTCTGACAATACGAAGCCATCTCGTCATGAACATCAAAAAGCGGCATCCAATATGGCAGCTTTTGAACGTGCTACTCGGCTTGGAGCAGTCAAAACCAGTGCCGCTTTTTCTTGTCCAGGAAGTGGCGAGGCCGTGGCATCTACCTCCGTACATCGATGTCTACGAACGTGAACGTGACTCTATCTTCACACTCGTTTCAACCAACAGCGCCGCATCGGAGGCCCATCGGCGGATTTACTCGAGCAGCTTACGAAGAAAACCCTGGTTGGACCAATCACACACCCCCAAAATCCTTATCGTGTGGCTTGGGCGGGTCTCGGCGACAAGCGCTAGGTACCCCGCCGAGGGGCTTGGGCTCGGGCTTGGGCTTGGGATCCTCGAACAAATGAACCTTGACTTGAGGACGAAGGGAACCTGTAGGAATGTTTCCGTTTGTAAGAATACATTTATGGGGTGGGATGCGAGACGTCTACTGTAAGTGTTGAAAGAGTCCGGGTGCGTGGGAGAAGCACATTGATGACTTGGGAGTGTTGCGGAAAGCGGAAAAGGCGCTCTTGTCTTGTGTGGGGGAGGGAACTGAAGAGAAAGACTTAACCTGGCGAGTGAGGATTCTATTCCCGGTATTGGTGTTTTTTGCGGTGTGGTGGTGGTCTACTTCTACCTAGGTACGGAGTCTGTTTTGCACAGAGACCCTGTCGACGCCAATGTTGTGGAACGATGGGAGGTTGCTTTTGGGCCGGGATAAATGTCCCAATGCGGGTGGAAAAGGTGTTCTGATATTTGGGAGTCCGAATACCTTCCTGTGACAGACAGCACTTGTGGATTGAGGGGTTTACTGGATTCAGTAGTCAGGGGGAGAGGTTTGGCGATATTCCTGGACATAGAATCAGCAATTATTGTCGGTTCCATATACCGCATGTATATCCACTCATACCTAGCTTGTCAACGTACCTATTAATAGTTGAGATCTGAAAGGAAACATTCACTTGTTTATTTGATGTATAAGGGGTATAAAATTACTAGTAATCATAAACAAGACCCGTAGACGCATTGTATCTTTACAATGTGCTCGGAAAGCTCTTCAGTTGCAGACAGCGTTCTAAAACAGTAATTGCCGCAAATGCTACGTGAGTCGGGTGCCTCTGAAAATTGGCGAATAGGGATCATGCCTCTACAAAGAAAGCAAGAATAAATGAAGACTTTTCACGTTTTTGACTTTCATACCTAGATATGCCTCAACAATGATAAAACAAGTGTAGTTAGTTGCTTCCTTGACGTGGTGTACCGGTCGGTATATCCTCTGAATCACTCCCACTGTCCCACGCTTTTCATTCACCGGACCCCTGCAAATCCGCCCCGCCTAGCCCTGACCCATAAGTAGCGAACGAGCTTCCCCCCATCCTTATCAACAACCCAACAAATCTCTGTTACTTCTTCAACTTCCGCGCAAGTTGGTTGTTGTTCTCCTGCATTCTACACCTCTACTCACACAACCATCTCCCACAACCCTCCACATCTACCGCGATCATGGCGACCTCAAGTACCGTCTCCTACACGGAGAATGTAAGTTTTGCAGCCTCGGGATCACCCCGCGATGCTTTATTGACGCTGCACAGCTCCTCAAATACATGAAGCTCGACCAAAAGGGAGCAGCTATGGCTGAATACATCTGGATTGATGCTGGTAGTGGCGTTCGCTCCAAGTCAAAGGTATGCAATAATATCTTCCCCAGGAAGTACCTGCCGCCTCAATCGGCAATTACGAAAACTGCAATGTCATACCTTGTGTACGAATGATTGGAGATGTTCCGAAGTCACTCCATCTCAACTCCTGGCCACCTGGAACTTCGCACTTTCCAATGCGGGGTTCTTGGCCAGCGATTGCAGGTCTTGTGTCCAGAAACTCTCTCAATCTTCCATGCAAAGTTGCCCTGCAGTATCTGCAAATTGGAACTCCTGCAAAGTTGATGCATATGCTAATGACTGTGGCTATTGCTAGACTCTCCTCAAGGTCCCTAAAAGCGGTGAATTCACTCTCGATGACCTCCCAGAGTGGAACTTCGACGGTAGCTCGACTGGCCAAGCCCCAGGTGACAACTCGGATGTCTACCTCCGACCCGTTGCCATCTTCCCTGACCCATTGCGTGGCGCCCCCAACATCCTAGTTCTCACCGAGTGCTGGGATCCCGATGGAACCCCAAACAAGTTCAACTACCGCCACGAGTGTTCTAAGCTCATGGAGGCCCACAAGGTCCACGAGCCTTGGTTTGGTCTCGAGCAGGAGTACACCCTTCTTGATTTGGGCGACAAGCCTTACGGCTGGCCAGTGAATGGTTTCCCAGGTCCTCAAGGTCCATACTACTGTGGTGTCGGTGCTGGCAAGGTTTACTGCAGAGATATTGTTGAGGCTCACTACAAGGCTTGCATGAACGCTGGTATTAAGATCTCTGGCACCAACGCTGAGGTTATGCCCGCCCAGTGGGAATTCCAAGTTGGTCCTTGTAATGGTATTGAAAGTGAGTATTCAATTCCCACTTTTGCTGTACTCAGCTAAATGGATCTATCAGTGGGTGACCATCTCTGGATGGCCCGTTTCCTCCTCCACCGCATTGCCGAAGAATTTGGTGCTAAAATCTCCTTCCACCCCAAGCCAATTCCTGGTGACTGGAACGGAGCCGGTCTTCACAGCAACTACTCCAGCAAGGAGATGCGAAAGGAGGGGGGTATGAAGTACATCGAGGCTGCGATTAAGAAGCTCGAGGGCCGCCACAAGGAGCACATTGCAGTTTATGGTGAGGACAACACAATGCGTCTTACTGGCAGACATGAGACTGGTAGCATTGATACCTTCACATATGGTATTGCCAACCGTGGTGCATCCATTCGTATTCCAAGAGAATGTGGTCACAAGGGTTATGGTTACTTCGAGGATAGACGACCAGCTTCAAATGGTGACCCATATCAAATTACTGGTATCATGATGGAGACAGTAAGGCTTCCCTTTATTAAATTAAAGATTCTCGCTAACACAACGTCCAGATGTACGGTGGTCTTGATGGTACTGAGTTGAAGAAATAGATGCTGAATTCGCGAATTCATGGGGCGTGTACAGGAATCCAGAGGTGAATGCTACGGCGAATGGTCGTCTCTTTATTGCGAGCGATATTGGAGATTCTTTACCTGGTCTGGTCTGGTTTTTCGAAATGTTGCCATGTAAATGGGTGGATTAAGAATAAAGATCGTTCAGTATGTTTGAAAATCTCCGACAATGTGAGACGTGAACAATGATGAAGATGCTTTCCCACAAAATTGAGGATCTACTTGGAAGTATTATATTTGGAGAAAGTGTATAGGATAGTACAAAGTATTTATAAAACAACGTTTTCCACTTGTAGTGGACTGGTTCAGCCTTACAGGCCCCTGAAATTCATGACGTGCATGATGGTTTGAGCTTCCTGATCCGAGCTCCTACATATCGAATTATTTCGTGCTTCAAGCTCCCTTAAATGCCAAACAACAACAAAATGCTCACCCTCCCATTGTTCCGCAGAACAACCGCTATACGGACAGCAATCCGTTCAATCTCAACTCTCCAATCAAATCCCCACATCGTATGCCTAATTCTCCTCCCTCCACCTCCACAATACTAACCTATCCTCTCAATATAGTATGTCTTCCCGCATCCAACCTCGCCCTCAACAGCACACCTCCTCTCCCTCCTCCCTACATCCCCGCCCTCAGTAAACCTCTCCCTAGGCACAACAACACAAATCCCACCAACCCCAGACTCCCTGACCGAGAACCCGCGCTTCCTTTCTATACTAAATGAAGTCCTGTCCCGACATGCAGCTTCAGACCCAATGGTCGCCGGCCAAGCGGCCGCTTTCGCGTCGTCTTCAGGCTCAGCATTGGGATCCGGAGGCATGTTCTTCCCGCAGCAACGGAAGAAGCACGTTCCTCGCGCTCGAGGAGGAGGTGGCACGGGCGGTGATGGAGCGGGTGGTGCTAGTAGTCAGGGAGGAGCTGGGGGCGGGGGGAGGGGTGGGTGGGTGCATGTCAGTGATTTGAGGGCGCCGCCTGATTATGGGCGGATTGCGTGGCCGGAGGATATTTTTGGGAGCTTGGAGGTTGATGGGCGTGGGCAGTTTGTAGATGGGATGGGGAATTGGCAGAGTAGTGGGACTTATAGGCTGATTACGAGGGAGGGGATGTGAGTTTCTTTTCCTTTTCTTTTCTTTTGTTTTCTTTTCTTTTCTTTTCCGGCTGGTCAGGGGCATGTTGTGTGTGTTTGCTAATTGATGTAGTCTAGGGTTGACGGATTTCTTGAGGGGGAAGTTGGTGGAACGGTTGAGGGAGGAGGAGAAGAAGGAACTTATATGAGGGAAGAAGGAAGTTTGTTGGAAGAGAGAATGATATGAGGTTAATGAGCTCTTTGAAGCTCTGTGGAGGTCTTCTACGGGAACATCTCCATATTGGCACATTAAGCATCATCCAAATCCGGCCTATTTGGGGGGCCATGAACATTTCCTCACAATTCTTGGCTGTAGTTTGTATCACAGCAGAAGTGGTCTTAGAATGCGGATATACCCGGGTGGTGAATTATGGGTTGTACAAAGGTGAATTAAGACGTGTCATATAAGGTAATGATGGTCTTGTTTTTATATGTATATATACCAAGAGACACGAAAAGTAAATACTGGTAACTCTGACAACACATTCTAATCGAGTCCGACGTGCAACAAACTCTAGATATCCTATCAAATGGTATGAAAACATTTGCACCAACTAAGATATTTCTATCGATACTTGTACAAAGAGTCAAGTTCAACCGATTACCCCACAGTTGAATTTAGTGTCGCTTCGAGCTGCTGGACGAGAATAGCCGTGCAACCTGCATCATATCCTCAACTCAACCAACTGTTGGCTTACTTTAACTACAGGTGGCACTGGTAACGTTATCGTTTCAATCTTCCGCGTCCTCTCCCGGGATACTTGCATTAGCTACATAGACACCTCGTCGATCCTCAGTATTGAAGCTCTTTCAGCTCCCGCCCGGCTTGGTGGGGCAGTAGTGCATTAACGTCCCCGGACACATCCCACGCTCACGATCCTCCCCTCCCCCCAAAAGCAAATCCCACGGACCCAACCCAACCCCGCAATGATGCCTCATGGCGCCGCCTACGACGACGGTGAGCTGGAGATCTCTCTGGCACCGTCTGCCAACCGCCGCGCAAACAACAAGCCTCCAGATGCAAGCACTCGACGAGCTCCAAATGGCAACCATCATCGTTCTGTTGAGCCGGTGCCGCAGAAGAAGGCCGAGCAGCGTATCGGCGCCTACCATATCATAAAGACGCTCGGCGAGGGTTCCTTTGGCAAGGTCAAGCTGGCGGTGCATCGCGTGACGAACCAGCAGGTGGCACTCAAAATTATAGCTAGGAAGAAGCTCATCAGTCGTGATATGGCTGGTCGGGTAGAGCGGGAAATTGAGTATCTACAGCTGCTTAGACATCCGCATATCATCAAGCTGTGCGTATAGTGCTTTCCGTATTCATATGTCTTGAAGCTGATTACCTTTTCCGCAGATATACCGTCATCAAGACTCCCATGGAGATCATCATGGTGCTCGAATATGCCGGCGGCGAACTCTTTGACTATATCGTCCAGAACGGAAAGATGAAGGAGAACGAGGCGAGGAGATTTTTCCAGCAGATCATCTGCGCTGTTGAATATTGCCACAGACATAAGATTGTACATCGGGATTTGAAGCCCGAGAATCTACTGCTCGACGAGAACTTGAATGTCAAGATCGCCGACTTTGGTCTCAGTAACATCATGACGGACGGAAACTTCTTGAAGACAAGCTGTGGGAGCCCCAACTATGCGGCGCCGGAAGTCATCAACGGGAAATTATACGCTGGCCCGGAAGTCGATGTTTGGAGTTGCGGGGTAATCTTATATGTTCTTCTGGTGGGACGTTTGCCTTTTGATGACGAACATATCCCCTCCCTGTTTGCCAAAATTGCCAAGGGGCACTACGTGGTTCCAAACTACATGAGCTCTGGGGCAGCTGCGCTGATTAGGAAGATGTTAGCAGTCAATCCGGTTTACAGAGCCACAATCGAAGAGATCCGACTCGACCCATGGTTCGTGGAGAATTTGCCGGCGTATCTTCAGCCCCCAGTTGAGGAGTTTATCGATACTGGAGTTGACCCTTCAAAAGCAATCATTCCCAAGAACATTGCCCCACACGCAACTGAGGCAGTGCAGGTGAAGCTTCACGACCAAGTCACGGAGAAGATCAGTAAGACAATGGGATATGGTATCAGAGATGTTCAAGAGGCTTTAGCAGCTGATGAACCGTCAGCGATCAAGGATGCTTACTTGATCGTCAGAGAGAACAAGCTGATGCAAGCAAACCGTAAGCACCTTGAAGAAAAGCAGCTTGTTTCCGCGCAAGAGACGCCAGACGGAACATCACAAAGTTCCGGACGGAGGAACTCTTCGACTCCTGTTCCTGTTAGTCAAAACAGAACTGACAACCAAGCAGCAAATCTTTCAGATGATACAGGAAAGTTGTTATTCCAAGTACCTTCTCCACCAGCGTGGAATGATGGTATCAAGCTTGACACTACTCCCTCCTCACCATCACTTCCATCCCCACCTATAAAGGACAATGCCCCGGGTCCAGCACCACTACAATCTCGACCAAGCCCCCTCCTAGATGCTATGTCACCACGTTCTTCAAGTTCAATCGGCACTGACAGATCTATTCGCCCATACGTCAGTAAAATTGGTATTCTCCCAAGCAGTCTACCTACATATCACAGAGACTTCATGGAAGCTCGAAAGAATGGCAGAGTCGTAGGGAGCGCTCTCTCGACAGCCCATTCAGAAGCAGACGAGCCACACCCTCAAACAGAAGCGGAGAAGGCTGAGACGGCTCGCCGTCTCAATCCTCATTCTCGTAGTCAAATCAAGCTCGATGAAGCCAATAAGAGACCTACTGGAATGACCCCCGTTCCGCAAAGGAAGCCAAAGCCCACAAAGTGGCAATTCGGCATTCGCTCACGCAATCAACCACTGGAGGCTATCGGATGCATTTATCGTGCCTTGCAGAAGCTCGGCGCTGAATGGGTAGTAGATGAAGACTGGGAACCATCCCAAGGAGTAGATGTTCAAGAAGACAGGTAAGCATATACTAGTTTTTGCTTTTTGCTGCTAATACTATCAGTACCAACAATAACAGCTTTGTATCAAATGGCAGTGGAGCATCTCTACATCATGCTGAGTCAATGACCAACGATGCGGGAGGATCTGGCAATATGAGATTCGACAAAGTCGATCCAAATGCACCATACAAGTTACCAGCAGACCCATGGGTTCTTCGCGTCCGTTGGCGCAAAGACGGTATGTGTTACCCTGGAACCCCCCTTGTTCAAAGACTCATCCTCCATAGACCTCAGACGCCAGTCCCTAGCCTCTCTCAGCAGCGCAGGTGGTGGCGCACCAGCAGACCTTTCTTCCCCCCCCAGAACCGCAAATTTTGTACCCCTCGAACCCGTCGAAAGTGTAGTCATGCATCTCGACATCCAGCTCTACGAGATGGAGCCTGGGGTGTACCTCGTAGATTTCAAGTGCGCGGGTTATGAGACGGCAGACGGCATGTTACTAGAAGAAAAGGACGTTACCTCGCCATTCCCATTTTTGGATTTGGCTTCGAAGCTAATCATCCAGCTGGCTGAGGCGGATTGAACGATGCAAAGGTTTTATGTTATGACTCGGATGTTAAGATTTTTATATGGATGGTTTGCATGAAAGGAAGACAAGCAAGGCAGGCAGGGCTTTCAGCGTGGCGTTGATGAGGGATGGATTTGAATACCCGGAAAGATATTTTTGTCACCGATGTCGTCTCTTACCCGCTGCATCTTCATGAAGATGCGCGACATTTCCACTCTTTCTCTGTCTAATAGTTACTGTTATAGACTCTGGAATAAAAGTGAAAGAAATCAATTTTGGGCGATAAAAGTTAATCTGTGCATTCTGTTTGATTCTGTGAAGACTCGTGAGATGTAAAGTACAAGTCGGTGTCTCTGCTGAGGCTTTTAGGTTGCGATTTTCCACCTGAACTCCATGCCCTTAACGCCATAGGTAATCCGATCCGAATATTCCTACTATGCCTCTCACACCACCGCTCTCTCCTTTCTATAACTAATCACCTCCTTCCCTACAGCCCTTCACCAAGCCACCCTCATCTCCTGTCCCCACCCTGACCTCCGTGACCTCCATCAAATCCCTGTCCAGGCGGCGGAATCGGTGGAAACCCTGGCGGTGGTGCGAACCCAGGAGGCGGCACAAAGCCCTGAAAGCCCCCCGGAGGCGGAAACGGCATCCCAGGCATGGGCAATGGCGGCGCACCCGGGAACCCAGGCATCGGCATCCCCATCGGCATCGGCGGCATGCCTCTACCCCCTGGTGGCGGGATCATGCCTCCGGGCGGCGGCATGGGAGGGAAGCCCGGTGGTGGCATACCTCCTGGGAAGGCGAAGGGAGGGGGAGGCGCGACGCCTGGGTTCTGGCCTAGCATTGGGTTCGAGGACGATTGGCCTTCAGCGGCGTAGGAAGAGGTTATGGAGTCGATTACTGATTGGGCTTTTTCGTGGCCGATTTCTGGAGGGGTTGAGGGTTAGTTAAGGTGATGGTATGGTATGGGATGGGATGGAGGGGGATGCCGTACGTTGGTAGTAGTCGACTACGTTTCGTAGGTGGTTTCGTCCGCTGTTATGTGCCTTTCGGACGCTCATCGAGTCGTGCGTGAGGTAGACATCGCAGTAATCGCCTGGAGGAGGAGGGGTCAGTATTGCTTTTGAACAAGCTAGGGGAGGCTGAAGCTTGGAGCTTGGATTTTGGAGTTTGGAGGGAACGTACAGAAGACTGGTATTACTGTTAGCATATCTCATAAATAAGGTTGCGGGGGTTTGACTTACATTTTGGCATCTTGGCGAAGCTGTTCTCTCAATAGATGGTTCGTTGTGGGGATATGTTTAAGTGAAGCTCTCCAAAATTATAAGTCGGGGTTGATGGAAAGTTCGCGACTGGAGGCCTGAGGAAGGAACTACATGTGGCAGTCTGGCAGATACAAAAAGCGGCACTTGGCATGGATGATTTTAGGTGTGGCGCTCAGCTTAAAATATTAAAAACTGGTGCCGCTTTCCATATCTAGCGCAAGGGGGAGCATCGCATCCCTGTAGTGCACGACGTGGTCTAAAATCGAGATATTCCCCCTTAACGCGACAACAGCCCAAGCCAAGCACGTCTGACAATCCTCACACGATTAGACCAGTCGATACACCATGGCATATCTCCAATCGCCGCTGCGCTCGCTGTGCACCCTGCTCTTCTTCCTTGCCTGTGCAGAGGCGCTGAAATTCGACATCGAGGCCAAGAGTGCAGGGGATAGGAGTCGTGAGCGATGCATACGGAATTTCGTTGCGAAGAATACGCTGGTCGTTGTGACGGCTACTGTCGATGGGTATAAGGGTGATGGCATGAAGGTGGATATGCATGTGAGTTCTACAATTTGGAGGTGGATGTTGAACAGTAAACTGATGGATAATCTCAGATCAAAGATGCTGTTGGAAACGAGTATGGGCGACCAAAGGATGTAGTGGGAGAGCAGAGAATGGCTTTCACATCTCACGCAGACGCCTCATTTGACGTCTGCTTCCAGAATCACTTCACTGGCTGTAAGTTTGCCTCGGAGACCCTTTGAGGATTCATACTGATTGATTTCCTCCCTAGCCCAAGGAGTTTCACAACCATACCGCCACGTAGAACTCGACATCGACATCGGTGCAGACGCCAAAGATTGGTCCGCCGTCCAAGCCACCGAGAAGCTCAAGCCCGTCGAGACGGAATTACGGCGCATTGAGGAGATGGTGCAGGAGATTGTCGCTGAGATGGATTACCTGCGGAGCCGAGAGCAGAAACTCAGGGACACCAATGAGAGCACGAATAACCGAGTCAAGTGGTTTGCTTTTGGGACTATGGGAATGTTAGTCGCGTTGGGAGCGTGGCAGGTTGTCTATTTGAGGGCGTATTTCAGGTATGTCTATTCCCCTCTAATTTGCAGTACCTGGATTATTTACTAACATGTTTAATCAGGTCAAAGCATCTCATCTAGATAAGGGAAATAATGAGCTGCGTGGCATTGTGGGCGAACGGTTTCTACGGCAATGGACCTCTTGTGTTACTAGTGATGTAGAAAATTCGGTATATAATGTTAAATCAACATAGGGCAAGAAGTGCCGCTAGAGCTCATGAGTTGGAGTATTCGAGTTGGCAAGTCCGTGTAATGATGTGAACGATTTCTTCTCTGCCAGCAGAACGAGTGTTTTGGGGGGTTATTTAGGCCCATATATATCATTTCTTACAAGTTCAAGCAACCTTCTTCTCCGCATCCTCTTTATATTCAGCTTGACTGCCAGAAGATGACCGCATTTGATAATGGAGTGCATGCTTTGAATGCCTGCAAAGCAGAAGGCTTGGCTCCACCCTGCGACCCATCCATACATCTTGCGATTTGCTCACATCTGTACAAACTTTGGTAGCAATAAGGTAGTAGTCGGTATGCTATTATCAAAAGAGTCTGGGTTGGGTGGAAAAGAGGATAGATTGTCTAGGGTAAGTGCCCTGAGGCTTAAATACGGTCTTGCAAGTGTCACGGTGGCTACAAACGTGTCGGGTCAATGGTTGTCCTCGAAGCTTTAGGGGGTTTCGTCTCCACAAGAAAGCAGTACTTACCAGAGAATGTGAGCTATGTCCTCAAGCTTGACTTCACACTCGCTCTAGGCGGTGGCATTTTTCGTGATCAACCATGTTGATTGTATTGACTTCAAGTACGTGTTCGTGTTATAAATCACAAAGAGGATATCTTCTTCCAAGACCTAGACGCGTGAACTCCATGTTGTATACCACGAAGACGAGAGGTAGGTAGTGAAGAAAGTCGCCAAAGAAGAGGAAGATGCCACTGGGACGCAGACCCCTTTATATTTTTGAGCGGTTGGCACCTTAATCGCTGTATACCTGACAATCACAGCTTCGGAAGGAACATCCGGCGTTAATACTTCATACGAATCAAACGGGATATGAAACACACGACCAATTCTCAACATCTATATCCAGGTTCGATACAAGAGCTACCCAGCATCGACGGAGCTCTTCTAAGTGGTGTTAATATAGTTAATTGTATGGCAATTTCTGGGGGCTTCTGGCTTTTGCTGAGAACATTTGATGGTGCTGCCTGTACTTTGATTGATTTTCCTTTGAGCAACTCTTCGTTGGTCGTATGTTGCAAGAGTGACCTTCTGTCTCACGAACTAGTCGATCCCGACGTTCCCTAGTTATCACTAGCTTATCAAACCCTCTCTTGCCAATGGCCTCGTTGGCTTCTAACAGTCTTGGCTGGCCTTTTTTGCTTTGCACCAGCCTATGGGTCTCATGAGGTCCAGTGACATTACGCTGTCGCGAATTCCATTTAGTTAGTCGCTGCTGCTATTTCCACTTCCAAATTTGCTGCCATTCGTGCTGCGGCTACCATCTCCGTCGTGCCTCTTCTGTTGGACCACAAGAAAGCTTCTCAAGTGCAAGCTGACTTGATTGCTGATCGAGACAAACTACTGTTTCGATGGTCTCGGAAGATACCCCTAGACGTCCACAGCCCTTCAGAAGGCTGAATGTCTCGAAGCCTGGCGATTTCGTTCTTTATGCTTCGTTACCGCTTCTTGTACGCAGACTCTTCTATTTCAATTTTGACGAGGCTTTTAACTTGCTATTTATATTATGTTATAAGAGCTTTTATGGGCCAAATCGAACATGAATGAAGAACCTCAAAAAGCAGCAGCGGTCGAGGAGAGTTGTTGCTGCTACAAGAGCTTCTTTACCATTTATTAGTTCCTGTAAATGCGTCTCTAGCAAGCTTTAAAACGACGGTCAATTATTCTCCTGATGCAGTCAGTTGCGCAACTACTTGCCTAATCGGGCCTAGCTCAGATAGTCAGAGGTGAGTATATAGCCACTTCCGACGATTCCATGCTCTCTGTACCTTAATACAACTATACTTCTGGGCGTATTGCTCTACTCGTGGGCATTAATTTCGTTATACAACTAACATACCGGTATTCCCCCGATGTATCGATGGTGGGGCTAGCAAGGGGTCTCGGTTATAACCGAGATGGAGTTTCAGGGGCTGACAGACATCGCTCGGCTCGTATACAAAGTGATATATCATATATAAAATAACACAAATAGATTTACTTGAAGCGGGAAACATGACCTATGCACAGTAAGGGAGGCGTATCTTCTTTCTACATTCAATCGCGGCTTTGCCTTTTAAACTTTAAGACTCAAAAATTATTGTTTGCTTAGCTGCAGTGCCGGGATTTCGGTACCTGACATAAAGATGCAATGCATGATCCTTCTTCTAGCTTCAGGCACAGCACAGTAGCGGTCTTTTCGCACAATAATCCTTAAGCATGACAAGTACCGGTATACAGTTCGTCACTTAATCTTGACTATACTATAAACATTTCCTCCTGCCTGGGATTGCTTGTATACAATCTCGCTTATGCAGTGTTACTGTAACTTACTAAGAAAGAATACAGTACATGTTACCTACCCTGTACTATAAAAGTGGAAATTCCAAGTGGAAATTTTTAATGCATGCTGCTCATTCGCCGAAGTACGATGGGAGAACCAGATTCACATCCATGCTGTACTATAATCACCCCGCAATCCACCACAACATCATGCAGCAAATTGCCATGTTCATTCGTAGATATACGGGATCAGGCGAGGTACTAGGATAATTACTTAGAGCCCTGGAGGCACAGCATCTTGCTACTTCGTAAAATCATTCGACATTCTTCGATCATGTACATTTCATTATCATGTGAAGACCTTAGGTTTTCAGGGAAGAGTGAATTCCGTAGCGACAAGTGAATTTGACAGCAAGAAGTGAAAAGCTTAAAAGGGAATGGGTAGGGTTTAGCAATTCACATTTACTATGTCTGATTTATCGGCCGAGACCTCCGCAGAGAACCACCCACCTGTTGCTTGGTACTGTGCCTCTTCTAAGTTATAAAAGGATCTAGTATCGGTAATGCCGGTGCCGGAGCGCGAGATCATTCTTCCTATAAGTACTAGAAGGAAGTCACCCCGCTCTCCTTCCTAGATAAGAACGTAACATCTTCACTCTTCAACAATCAAGAACGACCATTGACACAAACCTCGACCGAATTCCATCTTCATTCAGTCCAGATCTTCAAGATGTTGTTCCTGAACATTGCTGCCGTATCTGCCCTCGCCGTCATGGTGGGAGCAAAGACATTCTCGTATGGATCTCCGGCCGTCAGCTACGAATTCAATCTCCAAGGTTCCGACAAGCCAGAGACAACGGACATCAAGAACAGGTACGAGAAAGCAGCCGCCCAACAAGCCTACGCCCGCATAACCTCCGCCATATCTGGCACAGCGCTCGAGAAGAAATGCTCCCAGCCCAAAGGCTATAGCAGAGACGACCGAAACGCAACCTACGCCCTCAAGGACTGCATCATCGGCGCTTCCAATGACACCATTTTCTTCTCGCTGCTCTCCTCCGACATCGCCGTCGCAGACACCTTCTGGCAAAAGGTCGTCTCGCAATCATCGTCCAACATGAGTGACTGGAAGGCTGCGCGCGCATACGCCAGAGCCTATTTCGGCGGCTCTCTCACGGCCATCGGCTTCGCGGGCTGGTCAGTCTCCTCGAAGGCTGACGCAGCGAACTTGCATGCCAACCCAGAGCACTACTACAAGTCAACCCCTACCACCGCGAATGATGTCAGCTCTGAGATTCTGGAAGGGTGGGGTGGTGTCTTGTCGACTTTTGGCATGAAACGCACGCATTTCAAGATTCCCGAGTACGCGCAACCTAAATTCGATGGGACTGATTATCCAGCATCGTGGGCTCCGGGTCCTGAATTCTTGTTGCCGTTGCAGAGGGCCGGGAAGAAGAATCTTGCAAACGGGACGACGTTCGGGGTGCTCCATATCGCGGTACGCGACTTGGGACTCAACGAGACGCTGAATGGTATCGGAGGTATTGAGATTTACTCTGCGGTGTGGTATCCGGCTTGGGAACAGGCCTCAAAGGCCGATGCCGCGGAGTTTGATAAGTATCTGCGAGACGAGGCTGAGCATATGGTAGTAGAAGTCGTCAATCTCACCCAGAAAGCCCGGGATGATTTGGCCTTACTTTGATTGCAGATGTAAAAACCAGTAGTAAACAGGGCAATTCTGTATATAAAAGGTCCTTGTGCTTTGTATCAAAAAAGGGACAAAAATATTAGACTGATGGCAACCAGAAATCAATTGTCGTACTACCGTGTATAATATTTTAACGAATATGGCAAAGGACGTGAGACGATTTAGTACTTATGACTGAGCTATGCTCTCATATTCTTGCCTAAATAGGTACCTACACCTATGCTCTCTCAGCAGGACGGAATGTTCCAAATAGGGGCTTTAGCGAATCCTTGTTGTAAAAATGGGCTCAACTTAGAGGAAAAGGGCACCAACCACTATTACCACAACACATACTCCCTTCAAAAAAGGGTCCTAAAATAACAAAATTCCCCTTAGGATGTAGTTCTAGGTATACCAGTGCATCCGCCAGCCTGACAACGCCGCTCGCTCGCTCATTATGCGCCATGTGTATGAAGCAGTTGATTCTAAAGACGTGACCTATACAACAGCACCGTGCCCTCCTGAACTCCCGCTACTAGGACCACCGGGTGGATTGTTAGGGCTCTCGCTATACTTCGGCGCGGCACCTTTCTCGTCCATCGGAGGAGCATTGACATCCGTAACACCGCTATACTCTCTCCTGGGTCCATCCGCAGGCGCAATGTCGTCAGCCATCGCATCTTCATAACTGGGAGGCGCGTCTTCAACTGCAGCACCTGGAGTACCGAGTTGTGGTGGGTATAAAGGATCGGCGGCTGGGACTGTCGGTGCTGGTGGTTGAGCTGTAGATGGGCGAACGGGGACTGCTGGCCTTGAAGCCATGGCGTTTAAGAGAGCCGCTGGTGGTTTAACCCCAGAGTAAATTTCCACTTGGAAGCGGAGAGGAAGGGTGACAATTTGAGGCTGTTATCTTGTTAGTCAACAATTTTTGGCACAAATCACACATGATTAATTACCTGTATTTCTCCTACAACACCATAACCCAAGCCCACTCGTACCTCTAGCTCGTACCTTCGCGAAAGGTTGCACGTGTTGAAGGAAGGGGCCACTGTATTAGGTAGCGGGATTCGATCCCACAGCTGTCCATCTATAAGATTCTCTTTTCTTACTGGATCCGATGGTGATCCCACCGGGACTGACAGCCCATTCAAACTAATCAGCACCCACGTACTCGTCTCTGTTCTTGCAACGTCCTGCGCGCGAACCTCTGTGAAGCCATATAAATGAGCTTGCAAGGATACAATGAAGACATTCTCTGCGCTCTCGTTCGTTTTTCTCATTATAATTCGTAAGGGTATAGGCTCGTTACATGTCAAGATTGCGGGACTTGGTAAGCGGGCGTCAACCTCTCCTTTCGGCGCCGTGCCTGATAACGGCGTAGGGTTCTTCTTGAACATCGACGTCTTCTTCGCATAAGGTGCTAGACCGGCTTGGAAGACAAACGGCCTTCTTGCAAATATTTCATTCGTAGTGGGAGGAGGTCTCGGAGATTCGATGGGAAGGAACCTGAAACCAATTGCTGATCTTCTGTTCTCCTTGAATATCGATGGACGCTGGACCGTACACTTCACATAATACCTGATTTCTGCCTCACCCGGAAACCCAGTGAGAGATGGTGGTAATGTCTTCCTCACATGCTTGTATTGTAACTGTTGTAATCCACCCAAACCAAGCCCACCAAAGCCACTTCCCGGGCCCATCTGCTGCGATTGAGGGTCTGCGCAGCCGTTGTTGATGGGGATCTTCAATCGAAAAGGGTATACGTGTTGGCCAGCCCTCAGCGTATACGCCTGTCCCATCATTGTACCACTCGCGGGATCCGAGCTTGGGAAAACTTGTTGCGTCTTATATAAAATCTTGTGGTTCTCCATTACGATTCCTTGCCGATTGTCTCGTCTGTAATGCTGTGAATTCATCTGTGGATTTGGGCGCATCAGGACTGTCCTACTCTCCCCTTCCAACTTGACAATAATGGCAGATACATTCTCGTCGCTGGTGAGACTCAGGATGATCTTGCCACTGATGAAATCGAGGTTGGTATAAAAGGTATGGGTATTGTCGAATTGAATGCGGACAGACATGTTGGTCAAAATTAGAGAGATCTGGCTGATGTATTGCTGAGAATTTGGTCGAACAGATCATCCGGACTGAAAGGCAACTGTAGCAAACTCTATTGGTGTGATGTAATACGATTGATATTTGAACGTTTGGAGTCGGATCTCGGGACAGGGCTGGGAGGAGAGGAGAGGAGAGGGAGGGGGAGGGGCAAGGTTGGAGCTCAGCCTCGAAGAAGGCTGGAGGGTTTACGCAAGCCTTTCTTACTTGGCGTCAGAATTTCGAAGGCTTGGAGGTGTAACGGCGTATATAAATATGGATATGGATAGGGACAGGGCATTATGAGACTGGAAGGAACGAGATGAGGTCGAGGTGTTTTGTTTGGCGCCAGTTCAACATAATCCAAAGGTTTCCCGCGAACATCTGCGTCATTTTGCCATTCTCAATCCCTGCAAGTCAGCTCATTCCCAGTGGCGCAAGCCTGCCCTGACAGCCTGCCTTACCTGCACATAAAAGGCAACCGCTTCGAAGTCCTCGCACTCCTACCCATAAGAGATTTTTACATATGTTCGAGACACAAAGCATGTTTTCCTATACGGCTCCTATTTAATGTCTTAGACTACCTGGTTGGTCAAGTATTTGCAATCACTCCTTCATGAGCTTCATTACCACTGCTTGACCACTTTCAAAACCGCTGCATGTTTTACATTGGGTTTGTGCCACTGCGAATAGTGGCTGGTATGGATCCCTTTTTCACGATAGACGATTTGGGTTGGGTGTGATGCCAACGAGTATCGATTTCCAATCATGCCTCTCCAAACTAGACTAAACTCATCCTCCCGAGATAATATCCAAACCATGCTTTTTGTCTAATGCACTAATGAGTCTCCTCTTCTACGGGTATATTCACATCCAAATCTACAATTTCTGCATGCCTCTTGTTTCAATAGGCAAGAAGCACATCGCAACAAAAGCCCCAAGAATCAAAGTACCACTGACGAAGACAGGTGCATTCGGGTTCGCACTGGGGATGTTGGCAGCGATGATCGGGGCACATAATCCGGCAATACGATTCAAAAAGCTGGAAATACCGGTAGCAGTGCCTCTGTTGGGTGCGGGAAAGACCTCTGGTGTGTAAGCGTACAAGACACCATACATGATGTTCTGGAAGAAGGCCTCGACGGATGAGAAAGCGAGCTGGGTCTTGGATTCCGCAGAGATGGTGAAGAGGAAGAGGAAAACTCCGGACAAGCAGGTAGATATGGCCATAGTGCCCTTGCGGCCGATATAAGGGATATCAACAGTGTAACAGGCAAGGATTGAACCGGGGACACCGACGATGGATGTGATGGCGTAATTGCGATAAGTCTCGTTGGCAGTAATTGCTCCTCCAGAAGAGCCTTTACCCTTCGACAGGTACTGAGGTAAGAAAGCGTTGAAGAGAGGGTAGCCCATTCCAATGGTCGCCCAACAGAACCAGAGAAGACCAGTAGTCCATCCCAGCTTTTTATCGCGGAAAAGGGGCCCGATACGCTCACCAGAGAACGACGCCAGCTTTCTCTTGAAGACTTCGAAGGGAGTGAGCGTGAGGGTTTCTACGACTAGATCACCGCCGATCTCGTTGAGGATCTTCTCCGATAACCAAGTTGTCGTCCGATTCTTGAAGGCCATCCCGTGAACCACGGCTACAGCCTCGGCCTGACGGCCACGAGAGAGGAGGAATTTGGGCGACTCAAACAGATGGAACAGGGCGAACCGGGCGAGGAACATACAGAAGGTGATTGTGCCCAGTGTGTAGACGAAATACCTCCAGCCGTCATCGTTAGAGAAGCGGCCGCCCAAGAATGCCCAGGCAATCAGTGAAGCTACGAGTTGACCGATTGGCCACCAAATGGAAAGGAGGGTCAAAAGGCCACCTGATGCATTCGGTAGGAATTCGAGGAAGAGTGCACCATCAACGGGAAGGTTCCCTCCAACGCCGACGCCCAGAGCAGCGAAAAGACCACAGGCACCAATCCAGCTCGGGGCGGCTCCAGCAGCGATACCGAAGGCGCCTGCAATGAAGAGAGTCATGTTGAATGCGAGACGGCGGCCCATGATGTCAGAGCCAATGCCCCAGAAACTCGCACCAATGCAGAGACCGATGAAGAGAGAGCATGTCGTGTATCTCACGTGGGTGTCGCTGATGCCGAACTCTTTGGAGAGCGACGGGAGCGTCAGAGCGACTCCTTGGAGCCAAAGACTAATGGGTCAGTTAGTTTGATAGACATAGTATTGAGTATTGGGGACACGTACTTGTCGGCAAACCATCCAAAGCCACAGAGGGTGAATAATTGCCAATTGTATCTGCCCGTGCCAATATCTTGGATAGCCTTGTTGATAAGTCTACTCTTTACTTCGTCTGTAATGGTACGTTAGTTACGAAACCGGACGTATCATGTCACACGTATCTTACATTGATACTGGGAGTCTCCCCCTTTTGCGGAGGTGACGAGGGCCATATCCTCGCTTATCTCTGCACGGAGCCCTTCGATGGTATATGGGCTGTAGCCTAAGCTGTTACTTGTCATCACGCCAGTTTCATTGCCTTTCGAGGCACGATCATTGTCCTTTTCGGCATCGTCCAGATGGGACGAGCCGTCTGAGAGGGATGTCCGACCCGAATTCCGGCGGGCATATTCGGCTGCTACTGTTGGGTGGCGGATGGCTTGCGACAGCGGGACGACAACGCCCTGGTAGTCGTCCACAGACGTCTTGTGGAAAGGGTTGGTGAGGCCCATGAACACCATATTTTTGGCTATTGTGAGTTGCGGGTTGTTGATTCGCTTTTAGGGATTGGTGCGAGGGGATGTCGTATTGATAAGGTAGGTAATAGGGAAAATAGGTAAATGCTGCTTTGGTACTGCCGGAAGAGGGTGCTTTGGTTGAGTCTTAGGGAAGATGTCGATGTTCTTTTTTGTGTGTGGGGGGGGGGAATCCGTCAAGAAAGATACACGGGATCCAGTACCTCTTGGAAATGCAATTGCAATGGTGCCGTCCGCATCTGCTTCCGTAGTAATATCGATACTATGAATTCACACTAGATACAGGGATGGCTCTAGGCCCTGGTACCAATAAAGGACTGTGAATGCCTATTCTCCGAATCTCGAGAACGTATGCGTATACGGTTCTACGCATAGATTCAATTTCTTGAATTCGAGTGTTATTCGACTGAAATTGACTGTGGAAAAGTATATCGATAACTGACTTTTGAAAATGGAAAAATGTTTTGTGGGTGAAGTGTCAAACTCGAAACTTTAATGGAAAGAAAGAAGTAGGTAGGTAGCTCACCTAGATCCTCTTAACCCCATCACCCCGAAATTTTATGGTGTTACGCTTGGCCGCATCCCACACTGGACCCCAAACTTACCAGTAAAGTGAGCCAGATATCTGCTATACCAAGGACGCCGGTGCGGAGACCAGAATGAAAATTTTCCCTCTCGAGTAAAATCTGATGATGATCACGTAATTAACTAACCGCTGTTCCTAACTCATCACACACGACGGTGGAACGAGTCTCGGCAATTAGGTAACGAGTAATTTATTCGTGAAAATTTGTGATTAATGTAAACCTCCTGCCGAAGAATAAATAGTGTGGGGTAGGCTGTAGGCCGTGGAAGTGCGTATAGAGCCTCAAGTGGTCACATTGAAATGGCGTGTGAATGGCGAGTACCTAGGCAACTAGTTGGGGCATTGGGGTCCAAAGGAAAACAGATTCTGGAATGACATAATGATACAGGTATAGCCTACGGTTGGTACGTGGGGTTCAAGGTTCTAGAGTAGAAGTGATGCTAGTATGACATACTGAGGTCAAATGATGTAGCTGGTACAATGGAGTCTAGAGAAGAAAGGGGAAAGACAGAGAAAGGGGAAAGACAGGCAAAAAGCCGAAAATCGACGAAAAGACTCACGTAGAGATGGACGGGAAAAACACTGTGAATCTCGGTTTTCGTATATGCGTATATGCCTCCCCTGTACCGTATGCTACAAAAGGTAACGTTGAGTAATCGCTTGGAATGTCCATCGCTCATCACCTTCATCTCATCCGTCATCCAATATTATCAAGATCCACCATGCCAGTCCTGCCAGCCCACGTGCACGCCGAAATTATTCGAAATTGTAAGTCTGTATGTAACGGGGATTGGCTACTGGAAAATTAGAAAAAGAATGAAATGTGCATAGTAGTTCAAAGTTCATCCACATGAATATAATTGTTGACTCATAGAGTCTCATAAGCTCACGCCGTATGTGGTTCGGGGTCCTTGAAGGAGTTGTTGGCTAAAACCGTTCCCTCTACGGTGACTGCATTCTCGGGCTGCTGGGCGTCGGATTTCGATACTCCAGAAACTCCACTGTCAGCCTCGTGTGATTCGCGATCGAAGATGATGCCTTGGATGTTCAATCCGTTTTTATCGCTGGCCGGTGTCTTCATTGCCTCTTCATCAACATGCTCATCTAGATTCATCAACGCTGGAGGGCGTTGTCGCATAGCTCGAGCCTTTGCAAGAGAAATTGTCTTTTGCGTGTATGTTGTCTTCAGAGGCGCTGATTCATCACGATCGATCGTAGCTTTCATGATTGCGGCCATCCAAAGTCGGCCCTGCTTGAGGTTTGGGACCGCAAAGTAATGTACAGTTGGCTTGGTAAATGTAACAGCCCTCGACAAACCAGCTCGTGGGGGGACAAGTTTGAATATGAACATGGAATCGCCGGCGCCCTTGCTCAAAGTTGATTCAGTTTCAGCATCTGCCTCTGCAGAAGCTAGTGTTGGAGTGTGGGTACCCGGCGGGCTTGTCGGGCTGTTCGTTGCACCCGTCAGTGTGGCGTGTAGACCTGTGAGACGATCACCACTGGCGGGCAGGACCTTGTGGAATGATATATCTATCAATCCTTTCTCTTCCTGGTCATCCTCAGAGTAATAATAAGAAAGTCTTCGTCCCTTCAGGATGAACAGGCGTGGCTTCCACGTTGTCATCAAATTGGTGCTCTTCTTCTTCATCCAGCCACTATAATCGGCCTCAACCATTTGCTCCTGTGGTGGTTTTTTCTCAAGACCACGTGTATAGGCACTCGTCTCCTTCTTTGACTTCTTTCTAGCAGCACGTGCACTACCAGGGGTAGCCATTGTACCCACATTATTTCCGTCAGGAGAGTCCAAATCGAGACTTGGGCCAGCAGATGTTGTGCTTGATGTAGTTCGCGAAGGTGATTGTAGAGGTGACTGCTTGACAGGCGAGTCTGCTGGGGATGTGATACTGGATTTCTCATGACCAGTGACGGCATCTGATATCGCTCGAAGACCGAAATGCCGATTTGCTGTGGATTTGACTGACTTGGCTGGTAAAAACCAGTCTGATCCGCGAGACGTAAGTTTTGGGGATACTGTATTCCCGTGAGAAATTCCCTCAAGCTTGGTTACAGTCGGAGAAGGTGCATCTTTGGGTGGTGGTGCAGGTCGAGGAGGTGCACTAATTGAATTTTCCGAGGGTGTCCTACGGCGGCCATTTATCGTGAGTCCATAATACTTCTGAGCAGCGGATGGGGGCGCAGAATCGCGGATAGAATCAACACTACCAAATCGAGAGTGTCTAGAGTGTGCAGTCGCGCTTCGGACCCTTTGCTCATCTGTGTAACTTGAATTTCGAGAGTGTGTAGTAGTGCTCCCCCTCTTTCGTAGGACGTTTCGTTGCCTGGCATCAGCCTCGTTACCTGAGAAATAACCTCGATCTAATGTATCAAAAGGGGTGGAAGGAGCGGTGCTCTGCGACAATTGATCTGTAGAGCCTCTCGAGGCTCCTTTAGCGCCGGAGGAAGATAACGGTCGTTTGGGTAGAGAGGAAAGTGGAGGCGAAGCAGCCGCCCCCATGGTCCAATTTCTGTCGAATGAATGCTGTTTTTTGTGAGTCGCATCTTGGGATTTCGGAACTTCACCTGCTACTGCACTCATAAGTGAAGTCACGGTGAAGTCATTTGCAGAATTCTGTCGCGAATGGTGCAGGTCACGGATAGATGCAGCGGATGGTCGCTGCTCCCCTGTCGGTCGGGGACTTCCTTGCACGGACTTTGGTGACACAGGAGAGACTTCTTGGAGCATTGACTGAGACCTGGAATTGTGTTGCTGAGAAAGGCGTGTGTTTTGACGAGATGCGGGTCGGTCCATTAAGCTTGGTATCCTGGGTAGCATGGCGGAGGAAGTCATGCTGCGACTCCCGTGCCGTCCGCCGTCCTCAGAACCAACGTCGCTGCCATATGTTCCAGTATTGCGCCTTGTCGAAGTTTCTCCACCGATCTCATCTTGGAGATTCTTAATTTTCTGCCAAACCTTTAGCCTTCGCCCGACGGAGCCTAGATCGAACTCTTTCAGGAAAACTGAGGTTTGATCCATCCCAAGAAGAACGTCGCCCGTGATTTCCTGATCCCGAAAGACCTCGCAATGCTTCGTGTCCACTCCGACGGTGAAAAGGTATTCTGCAACTTGGTCGGGTGTCCAGCGTGTTACTTCAGCCTGTGTGTGCAGTGCTTCTTCTTCCTCGTCTGTCTCCTCGCCGTTTATATAGGAAAGTCTTTGGTCCAGGTGGCTGCTGTATTCACTGCCGGAGTCATTAGTAGTCCCTCGCCTATCTGTTCCGGCAGCGCTGTGGTGGGGTGAATTCATGTCCGTGATATGCTCATCAATGACGCTTAAAGTCTCATTCATCACCGGGCTGTCTTGCCCGTGGACGTGCAGTTTGGCAGTATCGGTAACGCTTTTCGGTGGTACAGAAATGGTGGAATTCAGGATCGCTGGAGGAACAGCCTTTTCGGGCTCTTTAGGAGTAGTAGTCAAAGGTGATGTGATGTTTGGGGAGTCCAGAATCTCTGATGCACTAACATGACGACTGGCTTGGGGGGTTTTATCCTTCTCGGGAGTTGGAGCAGACATTCTTAAATCAATTGGAAGCGGCGTTTCTCCAGTAATGCTTGCTGCCGGTTGAGGCACATTTTCTTCTTTCGCCGAATCAAGTGTGATGGGTGACCGTGGAATCTGGGAAGCTATCGGTGGATATGAAGGGGGACCTCTTGGAGCGATTCTGGTGTATACTAATGGCAATTAGTCCCCAGCTCTCAATGGAGAAAGATTGCAAGTTGCAAGAGCTAACCTTCAGGAAATAGGCCACTATTTCCAGTCGTCAAGTGTCGCCCAAGATACCATCCATCTCCAAAATCATCGTCGCGTTCGATCAACTCGACGCGGTCTCCCTTTAACAAGCTCAATTCATCTGAACTGCGGGCCGAGAAATCATCTACATGTGATGAAGGTCAGCAACACTACCCCTTGCCCATAATATATTGAAAACGTTGAGAACATGATGCGTCTCAACCGGCTTCGCACACAAAAATTAGCCACTTACGGATCACGATCAATATCTGCCCTGGTTCTGGTCGTAGCTGGTCGGACCTGGCATGCGGCTCGATCGACAGTCGGGTCGCCATCTTGCCTTATTCCTCCTGCTTTTTGTGCCTTCTCTTCTCTCCACGTCTCTGGGGACGGTACTATCACACGAAACACATCGAAGGAAAACCGTATATATATAGTTGGGGGTGGATTATTGATGCGAAGGGGGCGGGGGGAATAGTTCCAAGAAGGACAGTTTGTTTTCGGAAGATCTGGCTGAGGCTCCGAGGGGAGAGGGCTGTCAAGTTCGGGTTGGACGATAGCCTTTGGGTGGTGGTGCATAAAAGACAGCGGGTATCTCACTGTCGCAAGCAAGCAAGCATGGGTCTGTCGACGCTCAGGGCTCCGGTAGGTACTGTATGCCGAACGTGAACCAGTAGACGAATGACGACAGACAGTACCGGCCTCTCGAGGGTGTGTTGAAAGGGGGGGTGTGGAAGATTTGAAGCAGCAAATAATAGTTTTTACGGAGGGTGAAGTGTGATAAAACAGAATCGACGATGACGAAACAAGTGAAAATGGATTGGACTCGAGAAAAGACGAGAGGAGACGAGACGAGACGCGACAAGACTACGAGATTATTGAGTTGGTGACTACGGAGGTACTACTGCTACTGTAGTACTGGCGGTGTTTTTTTGGATGGAACTGAATAAACCTTAATAATTGCGCGCTCTTTCTCGATGCGGGCAGGTGTGGCTTGTCCTGGCTGGTCCTGGACTCCAGGCTGGCGCTATTACAGCAAGGCTCAACCCTAAAATTCAGTGTGAACAACACCACCACCACCACCACCACCGCATGCGTCCCGTCCGTCCAGGAAGGAGAGAGAGTCTCATTCAGCCCATTTATTACTACTCTACGAATACAGACAATACTCTAGCTCTACTTTGACTTCCACTTCTATTTCCACTTCTCCTTCTCCTTTCACGTCTACTTTCAATCCCACCTAGAGGAAGACTTTGTTGTTTTCCCTTTCCTAATTCTCCTCTCCTCTCTAGAATTTCTCTTCCGTCATAATACTCTCTCACTCTGATCTGCGCCCGCCAATCTCTTGCACTGATACCGGTACTGCACTGCGCTGCACTGCACCACGACGTCTCTATCAACGTCGTCGCAACCGCCTTTGTCTCGCAGAAGATATTTTACCTAAAATACCTACCTCACTGCCAGATCTTCTCTTCTCTTCTCTTCGTTTCGTCGCCGTCGCCGCCTTGTCATACTCCCACGCTTGCGCCCTCACCGACCTCATGATACAGATACCCTCTGACACAAAAGTACTGTACACGGCATGACTGACTCTTCCAAGTCCGATCTCCAAGCAGTCGAACCCGATGTGCCGTCGAATAGATATTTAAAACATGCGCAGACCTCCAGATAAAGATGGCAATGCCATCCCCTCCGACCGAGACGTTGTATCGTCAAATGCAACTCTGGCCGTCTTTGGGGCTGCTCGGCGCAAGTCTTGGATGACAGGAGCATCAACGCCAGTGCGCCCGACCCCTCGCACAAATCCATCTAGGGCTGCGGTGCCGCAGGTCTCTTTTTCACAGAAGTAAGCTGAACTTCTGGCCTCTACGAATGTGGCGTCATGCTAATAAGTGTTCTATCATAAAGGTCGTCCGAAGCCGTCTTACCCTCGCCAGCCTCGAGCGACGAACCAAGTCCTATTCTTGCCAACTCCAGTGTCTTTAACAGCAGATCGTATGTCGAGAACCAACAGCAAACACATATCGACGACAACCAACTTCCTACTGTCTCAACCACTCTCCATTCCTCTGATGATGAGCCTCGTCCCGCAGACGAGGCTGATATTGAAACCAATGCACCGCATACGGCACAGCTTCAAGCTGCACTTTCAGGACACGCGCAGATTCGAACTTGCGAGAAGATGACAACCTCCCCGGTACGTCTCAACTCCTCACCCCCAAGGATACTGTCGGGAAATGCAGTATCGCATACAAGGGGGGTGGAGCATCAGCAGAGACTACCTTTGGCACAGACTGCTCATTCTAATAATACTCAGGGTCATTCACTAGATCGAGAGCGGTTTGCTACTGCCCCGCAACGACAGACAAATCCAGTGGTGGATTCGCCGGCCATGGCCCAACCACCCCGAGAGAATGTTCCAGCACCAGTACCTGCGCGAGGCCGTTCGCAGATTGGATCAGGCCAGCTTCCTAGTCCAAATCAAAGCAGTGTTTCTTCCCCACGGACCGCCTCCAATATCATGCCTCCCTCCATGATGCAACAAGCTCAATCGTACCCCAGCCCAGGCTCAGCAGCTACTGTAACCTCGAATCCCAACAAACGCCAGCGAACACAGCCTCCTGTCATGCCATCATTGAAGCCAAGGGTGGCCTTGATACATGATCAGATTACAGCTGTCGGTGGAGTGGATCATTTGAACAGTATCCTCGAAAGGCCCAGATTCCAGCTTCTTGAAGATGCCTGCCGTAGTGAGGATTCGTTTTACGTTGCTTTGCACCAGATATTCTGTATATGGGATCTTCCTGATCCTACACAAGTTACTAGCATTCGAGATTTTCCAAATACGTCAACGCTGCTCCTCGCATTCAAGATAGTAGGCCAGCTAATCCGCGACAATGGGGGACTGGCACCCCATCACAAGAAATGGTTCGCCACGTTCCCAACCCCCTTACCAGATTTGATGAAAAGTTCGGAGCCCTATCGTAGAACCGTCAGGAACGTTGGTGTGTTTTTGGGAAGACTAGCCTCGGATTGGGCGCTGCTATCCAGCGAGTGTGCAACTAGGTTGTATCCCCCACTTGTCGATGAACTCGTAAATCGTTTAGGATTGCTATCTCCAATATTGCAAGGAGTGGTTTTTACAGCCGCTCGACGCAATATAGGAGTTACCGATGATCCGATAGGACGGAGGATGGAAGATCTTTTCAAAAAAGATAGACAGGATCACCAAAACCGTGCCGCCCGTTACAACACTGCGCGACCACCAACAGAGAAAGAGATACACGAGCGAAACCATAAACTTGCGAACGAATATGTTTTACTCTTCAACCAGCACATGCGGTTGCGACGTTCTTCGGGATCAGCCGTGTCGAGTCCAACAACGCGTCTCTCAACACCTGTACTTCCGAGTAATGGTTATTTTCAACCTCCTGCTGGGACCACAACAAGTATAGCGGCTGGCACACAGGCTGAAATTAATCTTGGTCCGAGACAAAATTCGAGTCCGAATCTTATTGGTGCTTGGCAATCTGCTAACCAGCCTCAACATAGAGTTGGAAGCACATCATCTCCCAATATTGCAGCACTTACAATAGCTGGACGCTCGCCGAATTTGAATGGCCATCGTATACCAGCTGGTACGCCAAGTCCGACTTTCTTTCAAGACCCCACCACGCAGTCACCTATACATGTACAGCAGGGTTTCACTCCAGTATTGAGGAGCAATGTTACTACTAGCCAATACAATCATAACGTAGCTGGATACGGACCAAGCACTACGAATGGAGCGGTCTACCAGACCCCATACCAGGCTCAAAATCAGGCACAATATCAAAATACTAATTCGAGTACGCCGCAACCGCCTGTCTCAACACAACAATTTCATCTGGCCCAGCGGCAGCAGCAAATGCAATTATCTACGCAACTACCCCCCTGGCAGGTACAAACCCCGCAGCAGCGACAACAGCTACAACAGCAGGCTATAATGCTTCAGCAGCAGCAACAACAAGCCATTATGCAGCAGTCGCATTCAAACCAACAGATGCAGCATGTCCTAAACCTGCATCGTGCAGCACAGAATCTGAGAGACAGCGGTTCTGGCATCAGCCCTCATCAAAGAGCACATTCTAGAAACAACAGCATATCTAGTAATGGTAGACAAACCCCAGGTATAAATACTTCCAGTGTCCCGTCTCCTCTCTCAATCGCAGCACCGGCCTTGAACGCGACGCATGTTAAGCAAGTGCACCTACTTGATCGGCCATTCATTCCTACGCTCGACATGGTACCAGTTGCGCAGCCGGTAAACCCAGATGTGACCGCTTTACACCAAGCACACCTACGCAGCCCAAAACTGGTCGTTTCCGATGTGTTCCCGGATTCCCAGAATGATAAGTCCCAAAGATACTACCAGGCTATGAAAGGCTTCGCATTTGGACCGGTAAAGATACAAAGAGACATCCCATTGATGGAATTCTACTTGACCGTTCGTGCTGATGACATGGCGTTGATTCCTAGAGACCGACCCGCTGGTGCCGGGAAAGTTTCAACGCGAGAGCTGACAAGTGGAGCTCTACAATACCGATTCAGGTGCATTCAGACAAAGCCTGAAGTAACGGTATGTTTGCCCCCAGATTGGGTAGTGAGTGATACAGTATGGCCCGACAGCATATTCGCGCTCTTCAATTCCGAGCATCTAGAAATAAGGCGCAAACTTCTTCATGGAAAAGACCTGCCTATCGATCTTACCCAATCCGTTGTTGCTGCTGGAGCAAACTTCCCGAACAAAATCAAAATTTCACTGCCAAAGTCACGTCAAAGGGCGATAAAAGATCAGGGATATTTCATCGCTGTTGAAGTCATTGAGACCATTAGGCATCAAGAGATCATGGAAATGTGCCTCCAGCATCAGCGCATATCCGCAAACTACACCCTGGAAGCCATAAAGAAGAGCCTTGCACCAATAGGCGATGGAGATGACGATTTCGCCATAGTGGCAAGCGATCTGACCCTCAGTCTTGCCGACCCTTTCACGGCTCGCATTTTCGATATTCCAGTCCGTGGCAACAAATGTCTCCATCGCGAATGCTTCGATTTAGAGACCTTCCTCCTTACGCGAAATAGCAAGCCTAAGAGGCCGCAGCAACCTTGTATGGTGGATGTCTGGAAATGCCCATTATGTGGTAATGATGCACGGCCCTACAGTTTGCGGGTGGATAATTTTCTCGTCTCAGTGAGACAAGAGCTAGCGAAGCAGGATAATCTGGACGTCAAAGAAATCCTGATCTCTCCCGACGGAAATTGGCGCGCAAAACTCGAACCGAAAGTTCAGAAGCGGAAAGCACCTTACGACGATGATTCTTCAGACGACGAACAGCCTCGACAGCGATCGGCTAGAGAAACGAGCAAGAAGAAAGCGGTGGAAGTCATTGAATTGGACGATGATTGAAATAGTTTGCCAGACCCTGATGCCCCAAACGATATTGTTCATTCTGTTCTATTCATTCGCGGACTGGTTGGCTTGTTATATTTTGCTTACATTGCATGCATACATGGCCCTGGCGTACTTTGGCTTTGGAAAATGGACGGAAGGAGTTGACTAGCTTGAATGATACCTACCCGGGATAAAACGGAGTTGGGAATTGGACGGGAATTATAGCATAGGCGTGTTTTGGAGTTGCTCATGCTTCATTATTAAGAATGCTTTACTTTGCATGGCTGGATGGTGCTTTTTGCACAACTATCATAGGATTGGAAGGGGCGAGGTGTGCCGATGTATGAATGAATATGAAAATCAAACAAAGATTCAAACTACGAATCCTTCACAATCAATACATCTCGACAATGTGACGACATCTCAAGAGCTAGACCGAACCAAAGCTTTTGTTGCACTTCGCACTAACACCTGGATGGTTCCGTTCCTTGCTTGCATGAGGTCTCAGCTTTTCTTTCTTGCTTACCTAGGTAGGTTTACGACTACTAGGTAGAAAGGGGGGGGCGCCGCATGCGGAATTACCGCTAGCGGCAATGGAATGGGCCTTGAATTCTTTCGTCTGATTGTCTGATTGGTGGCCCCAGTAAAGGGGTAAGCCAACCCTTGACGCTTTGCCCAGAAGTTGACATCTTTTGTTGCACTTCGCGACTTCGTGCATATGCGCGTTGAGATTGTCTCATCTGACTGAGTCATGATCATGCGTCTTTTAGGGCCTCAAGAGGCATGCAACTTGCTTAGCTAAGGTAAGGCTCTTGATCGATTGTCAGGCGTCTTGAGTCAAGGAGGGTAGGAAAGCTAAATACTTCTAAGAAGATGGTAACTTTAGGTAGGTATGGTTCAACAATCTCTTTCTATCAAAAGTCCAACGCTATGCTATAACAAACACAACACAAATCTAAATACTATCTATTCCCCCTCGCCCCCGCCGGCGCATCCGGTCGTCTCCTCTTCAACAAATTCCCTACCGCATCCCGAACCTCCGGATCATTCCGAATAGTATTCTGCACCAACCACTCCTTGACTTTCTCCTTCAGCCCCGTCAGCGCCTGCTCATCCCCAATAAAAGGACTCATCTCCATCGCCATCAATCTTGTCGTCTCAAACTCCGCCGCTTTGGCAGTCGCGTCGAGCCGATCCATCTGATGCCTCAGCGCTACTTCCTCATTCGCGTTGGAAGACACCGTGTTGGGCGTTTCTAGTAAAGGTCCAATTTGAGAGAATGCGATATAGAGCGTGACGCTCATTTTCTTGCAGAGCGCAATGAGTTGGAAGGGGAGGTAGGGCGGGTGAGACGTGAATGTTGTTAAGAGGGGGTTTATAAGTTTCGCTGCTACTGCTGGGAAATATGGGCGTGTAATGGCGTGGATTTCGAATACGCAGAGGCAGATGACTGTCAACCAGCGCCAGTATTTGCCCCAGTCTAGATAGCCAAGCAGGCCTAATAGGTACATGGCGAGAGCGGCGACCCCGTAGTAGGGGAGGATGCTTTGCAGGCCGTGCAGCACATAATCCTGTATACTGGCGCAACGCTGCCAGGACAGCATATCGGGGCCAAAGCGCTCGTATGCAAAGCGTTTTGCGGGGCTGAGGAGGGTGTCTTGTGCGGTTTTTAGGTGGACGAAGTAGCCTTCTGAGGAGGGAGAGGAGGCGGAGACTTTGTCGGGGTGGTAAATTGCTGCTAGTCGCCTAAAGCGGGATTTTATATCGCGCTCGGTAGAGCTGTGTGGGATGCCTAGGTCTTGGTAAAAGTCGGAGGCTCGTCGGATCTCCCAGTCTGCTTCGTATATTGTGTAGAGGAGGTAGGCGGATACTACCATGATGTGGATGCGCCGGCGGTGCAGCATAAATTTGGGAGACCCCGGTTGTGGTTTGGGATCACCGGCTCGAATCGTTATTCCGTAGAAGATGGACTGGACCCATCCTGTTACCAGCTGTGGAGCTTCATCAGTTTTAAATCCTATATATACTAAGAGGCGATACGTACATTTGGTAGAAATGTCCAGCCAGCTAGAGAGAGTAAGTTGGCAGACATTGTGGAAGCTATCTCAACCTTCCAAAATAGATGCAAGGAGAATCATGCAGGAAAGAAGTGAAAGAAGGTGAAAGATGAAGCAATGTGTTTCCCCAACAAATATCTAAAGTACAAGTAAATCATGCCGCGAAGGAGGCGCCAACCTCAAGGACAGATAGCATTCAGGCGGGCGCTAGCGGACCTGCTGCCCCACCTTTGTGCATGGAATAACCTAATTTTTTTGATCGAACTTCAACCTCGCTGGAAGAACTAGCTTCCCTCGAAATATATCCAAAGCAATGTCAATTGAAACACCAACCTCCGCGATGGCTGCCGAGAAGCACAATTCAAAATCGGAAAAGAAACACAAATCAACTACCCATGGGGAAAAGAAACGGAAACGCGACCACAAGGAAGACGGCGGGCATAAATCGAAATCGAAGAAACATAAAAGCGACAACCCGACCACAGCTTCCATCCTAGAGGTACCGGAGAATGTCTCGCCATTCCACATGCAGACCTCCAGTCTATTCCTCCCACTCGCGCCCGTCTCCCAGAAAACTCCCCTCGAAGGTCTTTGCGCCGAACATCTCTCGCCCCTAATCCTAACCTACTACCCCCCTCTCGCCGGCGTGCTGCTCTCCTACCACAACGTGCGCTTGTCAGAGAAATCATTTGGCGATGATGGTGAAGAAAATGTCCTGCTACAGAATATCGACGAGTATGCTGTGTCCTGGGCATGGGTCACTGCTGAGTTCTTGCTCTTCAAACCGGAGAAGGGGGCCTGGTTGGAGGGGTATGTAAATCTGTCGAATGAGGGCCATCTGGGCATAGTATGTTGGAATCTTTTTAATGCGAGTATTGAACGCAAACGACTACCAAGCGATTGGAAGTGGGTGGGGGTGCAGGAGAGGGAAGAGGGGGATGGTGAAGAGGAGGTCTATGCGGAGGAAGGGGCGGGGCATTATGTTGATGGGGAGGGGGAGAAGGTAGAGGGTATGGTGAAATTCAGAGTGCGGGAAATCGAGTCGAGTCACGATCGCGAGAGGGGATTCTTGAGTATCGAGGGGACTATGTTGAGTGAGGATGCTGAGCACGAGATGGTGGAGACGGAGAGTGGTGTAGTTGCAAATAGGGATCATGCTGGAAGACGGCTTGGCGGCTCAAGAGCGTTGGGAGCCACAAGTTTAGCCGTTACAGTTGAAGAGGATATGATGGACTCGAAAGACTCAAAAAAGCATCGGCATAGATATTGAGCTTAATGATCTAATGAAAATTTCTGGAATCAACCCTCTATCGAATAACTAAATCAGTGCTGTAAGCCCTATGAGGACTTTACTTTTTCAAAATATACTAACCAGAGCTCCCTCTAAATTATTTTGATATCACGTGAAATTGCGAACACAGCGGAAAGTTGAAGTTTTGCTTCGTAATCCCCATCCTTCCTTTCTTTCTTTATAGAAGTCGAGAGGAAGAGGGAGGTCTATCACGGATTTCGAAATGGTAAGAAATCTTCCAACTTTCATCCATAGTATAAGACTTCCCACTTACAAGTTGCAGGTGCACGCAGAAGCCTCAAACTTCGCTTCTGACATAACAAAAGAGGAAGCATACAAGCAAGTCCTAGAACAGGCCAGCGCCCTCTTCGACGGGCAAAGAAACTGGGTACCTAGACACCCCCATTTTATTTCCTCTTAAACCAAGACCCTTACTAGAAATACACTAACCGACATTTTTCCTCTCAGGTCTGGTAAATAAACTTAATTCCTCACCATCAATCAATCCCGTGTCCTACCATCCTTTTCCCCGCCCACCTCTTCCGTTTTTCTTTCCACCCCCGTGAACTAACTAACACTACACAGTAACCTGGCAAACACGTCCTCGCTTCTCTGGCACGCTTATAAATCCCTGTCCAGCCCTTCGGCATCCGTAAACTGGGCCGGCTTCTACGTGCTCGATAAGAGCCGTACGAATCAATTGATACTCGGTCCTTTTCAGGGGAAGGTTGCTTGTCAGACGATCTTGTTTGGAAGAGGTGTCTGTGGAACTGCGGCGAGTAAAAGGGAGACGTTGTGAGTATATGTTTTGTTTATATATACTTTTTTGTCTCCCAATGAGTTGTGTGATATTAGAATTAAGGTGGTGGTGGTGGTGTTGAAACTAGATACTGACTACTAGACCAGGTTAATTCACGATGTAGATGCATTTCCGGGGCACATAGCATGTGATGGGGATAGTAAGAGCGAGATTGTGGTGCCGATAGTTGTGGGAGGGCAGACGGTGGCCATTATTGATGTTGATTGTGCGGAGGTGGAGGGGTTTGATGAAGTTGATAGGAGGGCGTTGGAGGAGTTGGCGAGACTGTTAGAGGGGGCTTGTGATTGGTAAAATAAAACTAAGTTGGCAGACCTCACAACTACAGGTTCCGGAATATAGGGATCACTATCAATAAATAGACGCAGTGTAAATACATAATTGTAGTAGATGTAGCTGCTACGATTCCCACCCAGCTTCCGTTCAACATACCCCCATCCTCCTATCCAAACCCGGGTCCAGACAGAGCTTCTTGTGCTGTGCAGCTGGTTGAAGCAACCTCACCGATGATGTAGCACCATTTTGGTACTTGTCGTTGGCTTACTGTTTAGCCCTTCCCATACTTTTTCTTGTTTTCGAATAGCTCATTGGCTTTATCACTATGAGAGAACAGGCCAGTGCACTCTCTTTCGCTGCTACCTCAGGAGATCAAGGTTCGAGAAGGGTTAATCGCCGAGATATGAGTTCTAGGTCCATTTTCAGAGTTCCCAAATCCACTGGCAAGTCCATTGCGTAGTCAACCAAGACTCTTTCGATTACCGCCTGCGATGCCTTTTCTTCTCTACTACAGCAATATGCCGCTATCAAACACAAAGTAACGTAATTGGCACCAAGAGGGCGGTATACCGCAGCTTGTTCGGCGAGCTCAAGAACGTCTTCGCAGAAACTCATGGATTGGATATCCAAGTCCGTATTGTTGGGGTCAAGCGCCTTGAGAATACAGTTGAAGACCATGCAAAATGCAAGGCTAATGCCATACACACGTTGATGGTAAGCATGGGCTTTCATGAGCGATATGGTAGATTGCGAGCTACTAGTGGGGAACGGGAGGGTAGATGGCGAGTTGGCAGCGGCTGAAAGTTCCTGGACGGATCGAAGAAGATTGTGCAGTTCGCTCAGCATTTCCTTCAATATGACATACTGATGGCTTACTTCAGCTACCAGCAATTCCAAGCCGACCTGCTCCTTCAGCGCAGATCTACCGCGCAGTATCATATCTGGAACTTTTGCCAAGCTCCGGATTATTAGACCCTCAGAAGTAATTCCGTCAAATTTATTTTCCACAAGTCTTCTCCACTCGTCGGGAGTGAAGCAAATCTTGGGATTGCAAAGCGCTTCGGCAAGCACTGCTCCACGCATTGAAAGTAGAATTTTGCATTCGAAGTCATCTTGACTGTCATAATAACCTCGAGCCTTCAGAATCTGCGCCGCTCCTTCGCCATGACCTGTTCTGGCCAGAGAACGTGCCTCGCCTCTTCCTAGAAAACTCTGGCAGATGAATAAGACATTGATTGCACACAGCGTCTCCGCCGACCGGGCTTTCGTTGGATCATCCAAAGACATTTTGAACGTTTTGAGGGCGTGTAAATACATGGCTAGTTGTTCAGGAGGAGTCACCCAGGATCGATGTGAGCCTAAATTCGAATGTGCGCTCACAAGAGCTGCGACAGCTGTGTCGAGCGCTTCGTTTGCGCCGATACGTTTGGGGATTTCCTCGATGAAAATTCCGTAAGTCCAAGTCAAGTGATATCTTAGATCATCGGATGCTTTTAATTTCCCAATGAGTGCGTTAGTCAAAAGCATCGTCTCATTGCTCGGCATGCGAATGACGTCCCGTGAAGAGCTCGGGTCCTGACATGTTTGCTTGGTCTTCCATGATCTATAGTCTTCCGTGAATTTATACCGCTGCCTGCCAGCCCCTACACAGGGAATTTGGAGACGTGTACATCTCGAGCATAGTGGTTGGACTTGGTCACACTGCAGGTCCATTAGCCAACATGTCGTCGTGGGTGACTGATGTTCCAATTGCCTTTTTCTTCTGTTTGCGACAAGCTTCACATCCTCGACCAGAAGGAACGCCAGGCATATCTTGATGATGACAGGTAATCAGGAATGTCTCGCAGTTGAATAGCTTGTGGACATAAGAATCGGCACTTATTAAGAAATATTTTAAGGTGTTATCCAGCTAAGCTAAGAACGTTTGAAGGTTAGATGGCACCCATTTTGCTTTGTCTAGGACGAGACGGTACCCCTCATGATATAAGTTTGATTGGAGTTGTACAGTACTAGAAGTTGTTGAAATACTATAGTACTGTACTTGCTGTACAGGATTTCCTTACAGTAGCGCCATAGCCACATTCCAGGCGGCAAAGCCACCAACATCCTCATCCTCCCGCAGGCTGCAGCCTCACTTTTGTGCAACCAAATGGCAGAATCAGAGGGGCTCAGCTTACTGCCTCGAATGGGAATTGATCCACAAACAAGTGTATTTATTAACTGACGCTGCTCGTAATTCGAGGATGCCTTCTTTCCGGTCTCTTAAGAAGTCATCCACCTGCTCAATCTTAACATATTTGTTACTGTAAAGTCAAAAACATAGCCCCTTGAATTACCAATAACATCAAACACAGCATGGACTTGAAAGATCAGAACCTCGATGCTGGAGGATCTTCTCAACCTCAGCAAGCCCAGACTGATGCTGTCGGTGAAGCACAGTCGGATGGCCGAATTCTACATGTTTACTTCGAAGGCTGGAAAAGGGACGGCATTCGTGTATGTGATTCTGACAAAACCTCCGTTCTTTACACCGCCGAAATGCAACTCAAGAAACCATATATGACTCTCCATTCCGCATCGAGTAACGCCAACATAGCCATCGTCAATTTCCATACATTGTCAACTCGTATCGATGCGACGATTCACAATCAGTCTATCAGCCTCGCCGCATCTGGACTTCTCAAGTTGCCGTATGCGTATGATTCTCCTGCGTTCGGTGGTACGAAGATGACTTGGAAGCCTCGGAGTAAGCTGGATGAACTCAAACTGGTTCTCCTCGATGATAAGTCGATTCCTGTTGCTAAGTTCGACCCTTCGAATTGGAGTACGCACAAGTCTGGCAAGTTTGAGCTTCTAGAGCGGAGCACGAGTAACGCTGGGGTGATGGATGAGGTGGTATCAACTGGGCTCGCTGTTATATGGTACAGGACGGTCCAGAGACTGTCGGTTGCAGCTACTTGAGTTTTGTAAAATAGTCGTCTTGATTGATTGCATATTTCACCTTTCCAACTACCCTTATGTCGAGGGTTTGTCGATATTTTTCCTTTGCTCAGTAAGCTGCTTGCAGCCGCGAGGATGGTTTCTTGAGTCCAAGATCACTTTTAGTTCAACGGCACATCCAGCAGGTATGTTGATGTATCGTCCCAAATCAGGCTGAGCAGACACGGCGAAGTTCTAGTCACACTTCAATCTAAGCCTCAAATCCACCTGATCCATATGCATTGTGAATTTGTGCCTCTTGGTTGCGAGATTTCAGGAGATATCCAAGATCCTTTTCGGCATTGGCAATCATTGCCCGATCAGGTTCTATGCGGCGCTCGTGAGAAGTAAGACAGCCAGCAGTAGTCTCACTCAATCCATCGTCATTTTGTGCTTCAGCCGCTCCGCGGCTTGAGCTGAAGTCACCAATCTTGCTGTTGCATTATTCGCTGAGTGAGCCAGGTGGCCACGAGCAATGAGGCTAACCGTATCGAGTCATACGCGGCGCTCTACCCCTGCTCAGCCCTGCGAAGCTTACAACATTTACAACCTGCAAAGCAGTGTCACTTCAAAGCTATCTGAATCTGTTCAGAGCTTGCTGAATCCAATTGTATAACTGGCCTCCGATCAGCAGATGCGTGAATTTGACAAACGGGCGGAGTATTAAAAGCCGCTTCCTTTCAACAGAGGCAATGACTTAAGACTGGCAAATATCCTCCTATTCGTTTTTCTAGTATTCTACAACAAATTATAACAATTTTATACTTTCTTGATTGCTCGTTTCCTTACCTCAAAATGTCAGATAATTCAACAACACCTCTTCATGCTCTCACCCCCTATCAACCCAGCAAAGTACTTCCAATCGTCTTCGCTGTTCTCATTGCTTTATCGCTCTCAATCCATACATTTCAAAGCTTGTCAGTTACTTGAACTCCACGCGGCCGATAATATCTCATATTGACTGATGATCCACAGCCGCTACCGTTTTTGGCGTGTCACATTCTTTGTGTTCTATGCCAACATGGTGTTCATGACCGGTTGGATCCTACGCGCGGTCTTCTCTCATACGCCTCTCAACCTACCACTTTACATTGGCCAAACCATTCTTATATATGCTGGCCCTCCCATTTTTGCTGCTGTCGAGTATAACATTCTTGGGCGGCTGATGCAATATGTACCTATGCATGCTCCTCTCCATCCAGGTCGATTGGTAATTGTTTTCATTTACCTGGGTGCTCTTGTTGAAGCCCTGACAGGCGCGGGTGCCGGTAAACTGGCTAAATCGACCCCCGGGACAACAAAATACATCAATGGTGGCACGTTGATTGCGATTTCCCTAGTCCTGCAGGGAGTTGTCGAGTTCGCGTTCGTCACAATGGTGGCACTAACACACTATCGATGTGCTAAGGCGCAGATGCTGCCCAGGAATATCACAGTCATTTGCATCACTCTGTATGGGTCTTCGGCGCTGGTGTTTCTGCGCTGCGTGTTCCGAGCTGTTGAAGCGTTCACTACATACACTCACAGTTGTTCCGGAGGATCCTGCGGATCTATAGTGACAAATGAGTGGTATCTCTATGTCTTTGAGGCTACACCGATGTTGCTTTACACACTGTGGCTAAATCTCTTCCATCCGGGGAGGTTCTTGCCTAGAAATTACAAGAGGTATCTAGATATCGATGGCAGGACGGAGCGAATAGGACCTGGGTGGATTGATGAAAGGCCAGTGTTGCTGACGGTTGCGGATCCTTTCAACTGGCAGAATGATGCTCGCGGGGGTCAAAAATATTGGACAAGCCCGGAAAAATATACGGTTTGTGAGGATGGCAGTTTCGCGCTTGGGTCAGCATCTAATACCTCCGCGGCCGAGAAAAAGCAACATGCGCACAGGGCAGTGTAGGAAGTGTTGTGAAGCTTCTTCCCTTTGGAATATATGAAGATAAGCTAGAATATATCCGTTATTGGCAGGATGCTTGATAGAATACCCTGATTAAATCGGTTGTTGCCGGTACACAACTTTCTCACTCACAAAATACGCATTCGAAATGTCAGAATTAGACTAAAGGAATCGTAATCCCATGGAGATGCTCCACTTTGCCCATCTTTCAGTTAGACACTCAACTAAGAGATAGTAATAAGACTGTGATACCTTGTCCTCCAAATATTGGCTATGTGTCACGTGTGGAGGCTGTCTTCTCAATCAAGACACCTGCTTTTCGCTTCTTTCGTTACTTGCAACCTCAGTTGCAAAGCTTCATTCTTGAGACGATTGCAACGACGATAAAAACCATGAGAAGACTTTCGTGGTGTCTCTGGGCACACCCTCATATACACAGGCGTGGTCATTGGATGGCCAGAAGACATCCGTGGCCTATTTCATAAACCCGACGTTGTCTAAGTAGCCTTTAGGCATAGATACGTTTTCTCCCTTTGTTGGCAGGCCAGACGAGCCTTTCTCTCCTTTTCTGCCATGTTCAAGTCCTCCTGGGCACCTTGATCCAACAGCTCTCTTGTAGCTTTTCCTTCGTACCGGCTTGCGGCAATCTTCCACAAATTCGCGAAATTTGTCAATGCTTGAAAATTCTTTAGATTGAGTTGATCATTTTCTAGGAAGTCGTCTGAGATAGCTCAATAGACTTGTGACCCCATTTCTTTGACGCTGTCTGTTTGATAACGTACGTACTCTTAGCAGTTCAGTCCTTGACTTGTCATACTTGGCTGGTCGGGCTGATCAAATAAGCTCGAGAGCTGCAGACAAATTAGCAACCATGAGTTTCCAGATATCGGTACCTCCAAGCTGCTCATGTGGTTTGGCTATCGCTCCCTGCTCAACTTGCAATTCTTATCTCGTAACTCGTTTGGTGTTGACCCACCGCCTAGTTGAGGCCGGAATGAATCCGGCCAAACAACCAATAAAATGGGCTACGGAACCTATCAGGCAATGTCGAATAACTTCATTATTTCTCTTTGCACCGAATTACTTAGGTCTTACAACAGTTCGCTTTGTATGAGACTAAGTTTGATATTTCAATATTTGTACTGCATTCACTGAGGAGAATCTGTAAGATAGTACATGGCTCTGGTCTCAATGCGCGCTACTAGTGATATTGATGTCGTACACACGATTCCCCTTTGTTCTCCTTTCATTACCCAGTACGATTTTCCAGACTGAAGTGATACGCACTCTATATTCAAGAACCCGAGGCCAAATCAGACGTTGGCTGGTCTTATCAACAGATTCTCCAAGTGGGGTTTTAAATAGTCGTGACGCTTTGAAGGCCGGATTACATTCCGGCCACGCCCACAAATCTATAAAAGATGGAAAATTCTCTCAGATTGTGCAAGTTCTTTGTCTTCCCTCCTTCATCGACATCATCAACTACCCTTACCTGCCTCCCTAAGTCTTCAGTTGTTTTCTAAAGCCTCCGACATGGGTTCCGTAACCCCTTCATCCTCTTTCAATGTTCTTCGAGACACCAAACCAGAAGATACGACACTTCCCGCCTTCATGGTCTCCACCACTCGTGGTTTCCTTCCCCGTGCGAATCCTATCATCCGCTTACCTGCAGAGTTCGATGCGCTCGAGTCTATTTTGACCCGCATGCCTATCAAGACTCTTGATGGTACTCCAGGCCTCCTGGCAACCTCTTCTCTGGGCGAGACTGTCCTCAAGGAGCTGCCCGACCTCACCAGCGCCATCGATAAGTACAAAGATAATCTACCACTGCAAAACGCACTCTACCGTGATTATTCATTTCTAGCTTCGGCCTACTTGCTGGAACCATGCCATGAGAGATTCATGAAGGGTGAGGGTTACGGCCTTGGCCGTCAAACACTTCCTGCTGTCATATCGTTACCAATATCGAGATGTGCTGAGTTGTGAGTAAACCGTTGACCCATCATCAGTACTTCCTAACATTAATACAGAGCTGGCTTTAAACCCTTTATGGAATACGCTGGCAGTTATGCCCTATTCAACTATCAGCTGCAGGATCCAAAGAATGGCTTGCAATACGACAACCTCCGCCTTATTCGTGCCTTTGAGCATGGTCTTGACCCGAAGTCGTCCGAGGCCGGATTCGTTCTGGTGCACGTTGACATGGTACAAAACTCAGGGCCCCTAGTTGATGGTGTTGTCTCTGCACTCGACGCTTGCAGTGGCACCGATCGCAAAGCCTTCAATGACGGCCTAGAAAAGATCGTATCGAGCATGACAAAAGTCAACAAGGTTATGGACGGTATGTAATTTCATTTGTTTCTCCCTCCGTAGATCAAGACGACTGAAATTGACACTTCGCGAGGTATGTGGGGAAAGAGTAAACCAGGAGATTACACTTCTTTTCGAACTTTCATATTCGGCATTACTAGTCAATCCATGTTCCCAAATGGAGTCATATACGAGGGTGTCTCGGACGAGCCTCTATCTTTCCGGGGAGAATCCGGTGCAAACGATAGCATGGTAACTTCATTTATATCCATAGATTTCTGCTTGCTGACTGATGTTCACAGATTCCTCTCTGTGACAATTTCCTGCAAATCACAATGCCGGATACGCCTTTGACAACTATTCTACAAGATTTCCGCTCATACCGCCCGGGAAACCATCGGGAGTTCCTCGAATATGTCAAGGCTCGCTCCAGCGATATTTCCTTGAAATCCTTTGCACTACAAGATCCATCATCTGCAGCGCTGTATTTGCTCATCCTCAACCAAGTCCGTGACTTTAGATGGAGACATTGGTGCTTTACTCGCGAGTATATCTTGAAGAAGACAACTCATCCAGTGGCGACAGGTGGAAGCCCGATCGTAACCTGGCTACCAAACCAGTTGCAAGCAGTGATGCAAGCCATGGTTGACGTCTGGGAGGGAAGTGACAAGGCGCTGGGCAGAGAATGTGAGGATGTTATGGATAAGTTATACGTCCAGCGAGAGACGTTGAAGAAAGAGGTGGATAAGTATTGTCAGGAGAGAAAGGTGTAGGTAAATCTCTACTTGTTGTGCTTCGGTCTCTGGAATCAGATTTTATCTTTCATCTGCAACGTCAATATCTAGATATTCATGAATGATTGTTCCTGCCGCTAGCATTCTTATCTCAAATCTCAAACGCTCCGTACTGTACTGTGTACATCCAGAAGACCACGACCAATCAGGGGAGCCAATCATGTTTACGTGACTCGGTTGAGGATCTACCCCACTTTCCAGCGACCACCTGCCTTCTAGAGCAAGGCTTCATTACCTGGCTGTACGGATTATAGTGAGGACCCTTGTCTTAAGGTAGGGTCGTTCAGCGGATTTTGCTAGCATAGAATTGTGCCTGCGTGGCGCCGTATATTCAAGGTATCAGGTATTTCATAGTCAGGCCAGACAGGAAGCAATAAAAGGCGGGGCCTGATTCTGCAAAAGTGGGTCTTTTAAATTCTACTTGCACAGACATCAGTTTAGACTTTAGGGGGCTTTCAATTGATGTTAGACGTTCTAAATCATGTAAATGTCAAATAATTATGACTCGCTAGTGTAGATAGATGCCTTACTCGAGTAAGGCACCGTAGTAAAATAGCACTAAATAGGCCCTAGCCTGTCTTATATAAGGAATATTCTACAAAAGTGGGGCGGATCTCGATGTTCTACATTTGCTTAACGACCCTCTTGTCTATAGTTGCCCATTCACCGCAGGACAGTGATTTCACAATGCAGCAACGTTGCATTAAGGCGCGCTAACAAAATGTTGTTCCTGGCAGGTCCGTGAGGGGCGTTGTTGGTGCTAAAGATTGGAGAGGCTGGAATTGCTTCGACCTTCCCTTCTTCTTGACATCTTACTCTTCGATTGGTAAGGAAAACATGCAGTTCTCCGTATGTCTGGTATGGCTCACGACAGCAGTCGTTGCTGTGAGAACACAATCAACCCAGGGAATTCTTGACTTGGTAAAACGACGACTCCCAGATCATGTAGATATATTTGAGTTTCGTCTCACTGGAAATGAGACATTTCCAATTTCGACAGCGATTAGGGATATCAACGATGAGTATACCATTTCGTCTACGCCAGAAGGAAAGATTCTCGTTGAGGGGAATTCGGCCATTGCACTGGCGAGCGGGTAAGTAAAGCACATTGTGTGAGAAACGTCTCAGCTGACGAGAAGGTCCCAGATTGCATCGATATTTGACAGATACTGTACATGTTGATATTTTTTGGTTTATTGGGAGTCGTCTAGATACAGGACCTTCGGATCTGCCTCCCTTGGATCAGCCTATAAGTGGTTCAAGCATCGTTCCGTGGAGGTATCATTTCAATACAGGTAGGTGTAACTAACAATGAAAATCACCATGTCCTTCGCTGACAGTCGATATAGTCACTTTCTCTTACACTTCTGCATTCTGGACATGGGAAGACTGGGAGCTAGAGCTTGATTGGCTAGCTTTACGGGGTGTGAACTTGCCTCTTGCCTGGGTGGGGCAGGAGAAAATCCTTGTGGAAGCATTCCGAGAATTAGGTTTCAACGATGCCGAAATCAATACTTATCTAAGCGGACCAGCCTTCCAAGCATGGAATCGTTTTGGCAATATACAAGGTTCTTGGGGGGGAGACCTACCCATGGAGTGGATCGACAACCAATTCGAATTGCAGAAAAACATAACCAAACGTATGGTAGATCTGGGAATGACTCCTGTGCTTCCATGCTTTACTGGTTTCGTTCCGATGGCGATCACTCGAGTGCTACCAAATGCAACTGTTGTCAATGGCTCTGCTTGGAATGAATTCTCTACCCAGTATACCAATGTTACTTTCCTGGAACCGGTTGATCCTGCATTTGAGAAATTGCAGATAAGCTTCATTTCAAAACAAGCTGAAGCTTTGGGAAATATCACTCACTTCTATACGCTTGATCAGTACAACGAAAACGATCCTTTCTCGAACTCCACTGACTATCTGAGTGGGGTTTCGAATAACACCATGAAAAGTTTGAAAGCCGCCGACCCAGATGCAATTTGGCTCATGCAGGTAAGTCAACTTACCGGAAGGTATTCTCATATTTTAGATGTCTCGAGAGCAATGTTTTAGGTCTCCTGAAGTATCTCTCAACTCCCCATTTTTGGCACTACTAACTCCGAGATCTTGATATCTAGGGATGGCTCTTCTATTCCAGCTCTACGTTCTGGACAGGGCCAAACGTTAAAGCTTATCTGGGAGGAGTTTCAGACAACAGTGACATGTTAGTCTTGGATTTATACTCGGAGTCCCAACCTCAATGGAGCAATGCGAGGGTAAAGTCCTACTACGGCAAGCCTTGGATTTGGTGTCAACTCCACGACTATGGAGGAAATATGGGATTATATGGACAGATCTTGAACGTCACTATTAATCCAATCGAAGCACTAGCTAATGCGAGCTCGGGCTCATTGGTTGGATTTGGGCTGACAATGGAAGGCCAGGAAGGTAATGAGATCATGTATGATTTACTCCTCGATCAAGCTGTAAGGATAACTGGCTCTTTGATTTTACCCTGCCTCATTCTATTATGTTTCGTCTTATGTGCTCTAACTCCTCCCATAAGTTTCTCAAACTGGAAGCATAGGCTCCCTCTACTCCTGAAACTGTGCTGAATAGGAAATAACTAACTCTCCGTGATCTAGTGGTCGGAATCTCCCATCGATACTGAGGCCTACTTCTTTGACTGGGTGACACGTCGGTACTCCGGCAATGGGCCTATTCCCTCTGATCTATACACAGCATGGGACATGATGCGAGCAACAGTCTACAACAACACAAATGCCACTACGCAAGCGGTCACCAAATCCGTCTTTGAACTGTCGCCAAATATTACAGCCATTCTAGGACGAACAGGACACCACGCCACAACCGTGGCATATGATCCATCCACCCTCACGGATGCATGGCATCTCATGTACTCGGCGGCAACGAGTAATCCTTCTCTATGGGATAACCCGGCCTTTCAATACGATATGGTAGACGTCACGAGGCAGGTGTTCAGCAATAACTTCAACATTATCTATAGTTCGCTCATCTCAGCCTACAAATATCCATCGGGATCCACGAATTCCACGAATCCCATGATCGCAACTCTCTCCCAGAACCTCACTGGTCTTCTTAGCACCCTAGACTCCGTCCTCCTAACGAACCCCTCTTTCTCCCTCTCTACGTGGATCAACGCCGCGCGCTCCCAAACCGACAATACCACATTACAGTCATTCTACGAATATAATGCTCGCAATCAGATCACGCTGTGGGGTCCGAATGGGGAGATCAATGATTACGCATCGAAGAGCTGGGGAGGATTGGTCAGTGGTTATTATGTACCGCGGTGGGAGATCTTTGGGCAATATTTGACTGAGGTGCCGTTTGGAAATTATAATGCTACGGTGTTGAGTAAGAGGCTGCTGGATTTTGAAAAGGGATGGCAGAATGGGACGAGTGTTCAGAAGGCGGATATTCAGAAGGGGGGTGTTCAGGAGAATTTGAAGAGTATTCTGAGAGATATTATGTGAAGAACAGGGGCATAAAGTGGACCTATAGATAGAGAAATCAAAGCAACGAAGTCACGAACTACATACTCTTTTACCATTTTAACAGTTTCAAGCGACCAAGACCTAATCAATACGCCAGGCGGTCAATGAAACCTATATTTACTCGCGTCTTACGCGAGTATAGTCTGGTCAAAAGAGACTGAGCTCCAATTGAAAACTTGGGAAATCTCACTTTAAGATTGGTTTAGTCCCGCTATTCTAGAGGCTTATACTATACTAGGATTATAAGCTAGTCACATCCCGGTACGTAGGATTATAGAGATCCGCGCTGGGTAGTGGGGAGTGTCAGACAAAAAAATGCTAGTATGTTTCAATGTCAAGTGTTTTCAATACCCTACGTACTATCTCGCCACTAACATATCCATTTTATTTTACATCATTTCGCGAATAGGGTCGCAGAGAGAAGCATCTGATTAGTCCTTTCGTATAAAGCTAGAGTAGAGCGAGTTAAATGAGGACTTTATACGAGCTCCACGAGTACGTATATAAAAAAAAGTGGCGTAAAAGATGCGAGTTTTTGTGCCTCATTCTGACAGTTATTTCGTACTAGGGCATTGATATTTACGAAATTATCATTAACTTCCGGGATCGATTAGAAACTAATAAATTACACCTCATTTAATTCAAGTATTAATGTTTAGACTAAGCCTAATACTTATAGTCTAGGCCTATTTTTAGATGTAATACTGACTATTTTTACGTACTTTAGTATAGTGCAATCATCTCCCATATATCTGACTAATCAATAGATACGGTAAGCATCATTAAGCATTTAATTCGTAAATATCGTTAATTTCAATACATTCAAGGGTGCCGATGCTCTATTTCGTACATGTAGGTACAGTAGAGCCTGAGCTATACGAGTCTCTCCCGCAGCCCTACATATACTAGACGACATGACCCAATTGTTTCCTTAAGCGAGACCAACCATACCTCGATACTGTGTGATGCGAGTGGTAGCAACAATATATCTACCAGTACTCTGAGCACCAAATCCAGTTCAGGTCATATCGAATCGAGATGCTCAACCTCCTCGTCCTGGCCTATGGACTGCTCGCCGCCTATGTCGGCCAAAAGGGAATGACCTATTTCCTGTCCGGGCGTGCAGCCAGACGCTTTGCAGCAACATCACCTATTCCGAGCGTCTCGATACACAGTCCCCGAGATTCACAGCTTTTCTGGCTCTTCTCACTATGGCTCGCACCAATAATTGAAAATCTCCCGTTCAATTGGGGTCATTGGATGCTCTATGTGAAAAAGGACTTCAACTGGCTCTCGAGAGGGAAATTGCCTATCGAAGAGCTTGGATCTGATACGTATTGGACAGCTGGGCCGGGAGGGGTTGCACTGTGGACTTCAGATGCAGATGTGATTTCCCAAGTTGTTCATAGATGGAAAGACTTCCCAAAATCCGCGGGGGATTACGTGGCTTTAGCCGTCTTTGGGCCCAATGTTGTTACAACAGAGGGAGCGGATTGGCAAAGGCATCGTAAGATCACAGCACCTCCTTTCAACGAGAAAAATAGTGGGTGAGAATATTTACCATGAAAGTTTGAGAGCTTAATTGTTGACACTCAGTAGTCTCGTATTTCACCAAACTGTTATTCAGACTAAGAAGATGCTGAATTCGTTCATACACGACGCTGATGGAAAAAAGGCTGCTCCTGGCCATGAACCGGTGGTCAAGGATCTAATCCACTGGACCATGACTCTCACTCTCAACGTCATCTCAGGGGCATCTTTCAATCTCAAAGCTGCCTGGCCCACCACGTCTGTTGCTGCTAAGAGCGAGCAGAGCCACCCGTCTTCGGAGAAAGAAGAAAGTGATATGTCATTAACTGATCAGAAGAGCTTGCCTTTCCAAAATAGCCTGACTCTCGTGATGAATAACATCCGTATCCTTATAGGAGTCCCGGAAGTGATATTACGCAACAGCCCGCTTCGGTATCTGACCCAGGCTTCAGACCATTTTCAATCTTATACGCGTGAAATGATGGAAGCTCATAGGGCCGAGAAATATAATGAAAACAGCGCAGGCGATTTGCTGGGCAGTATTGTCAAAGGCAGCTCGGGAGACAATGCCATGGGACTTAGTGAACAAGAGACGATTGGGAACATCTACATATTTATGGTCGCTGGCCATGAAACAAGCGCATCAACACTGAAGACTGCCCTGGTTCTCTTGGCAAGCGACCCGCAGATACAGATGCAAATACAAAAGGAAATCGATGGCATATGGGCAACGAAAAAAGTTGGAGAAGAGCTTTCATATGACGACTATCCCAAGATGAGAATTATCATGGCTTTGATGGTAACTCTGCCGGGGAACAACCAATTTTATACGCAAGCTTACTATTACACAGCTCGAGGTCCTACGCTTCTACCCTCCCGTAGTTATGTCGCCCAAATTCTCCTCGAACAGCATCCAAACGATCACCCACGAAGGGAAGACTATCCAGATTCCCCCTATGAGCAGAGTGAACCTCGATATTGTGGGCGTCCAAAGGAACTCCAAATACTGGGGCTCAGATTCGCAGGAATTCCGACTTTCTCGCTGGCTCATGCCAGAAGATTACAATCCCCCACATGATTCTTCGAATGAATCCCCCGCGCATCCTTATCTTTTCTGTCCGCGCAAAGGAGCTTTTTTGGCATTTAGCAGCGGGTTCAGGGGGTGTCTAGGAAGGAAGTTCGCTCAAGTGGAATTCTGTACTTTGATCGCGGTGTTGTTGAAAGATCATTCTATTGAGTTAGTGCCTGAAAATGGGGCCGCGTGGGACGAGACGAGGAAGAAGGCATTGCACGCTGTAGAGGATCGGGAAACGGGGCTGGCTATGAGATTGCGTAACAATGTTAAAGTGAGATTCGTAAGGAGAGGAGCAGAGTCCTTCCCTGCTCGTGGGTGAGTATACTCTAATCTATGAAAGTTGGTTGTCTTGCAAGTAGACTTTGAAGCTCAAGCAGTCCCATTAATTCGTTGTGTTTGAACTATCCACTTTGTATGGTACAGTATAATAGTCGATGCGTCCTTCTTTGCTCGCTTGGAGCGAAGGAAAGACCAATTATTATGCAATATTTCCAACCACTTTTCAAACCCTGATTTACAACATCAGAATACAAAGAAACCTGATCAACTCGGAAAACAAATCTCGAATCATCCGGTGATCTTAAGCCAATAAGACCCCTTGCCACATCTCGCATGAAGGATCGCCAGATTATTCTTTTCCGACGAGCACCCGCCAATTGGAGCTTCATCAAAACCACCCCTCTCCGAGCATGTCCATGCGGGCTGTCCAGAAGCAGCAACTGCCAAAGAACCACGATGGCGGGATCAGAGGATGCAGCCGCAGCCTCTGCAGGAGATTCGCAGGGCTAGACCCTTTTCCCTTCCTTTATCCATGAAGCTCCACGAATCGGGAACTCGTGCGGCTTCTCGTAAGCTGAGAAGAGCTGGCAAGGATGCAAGGAGCCACACCTTTCCCTTCTTTCCGCGATGCATTTGCAATTACTGTGCATACAAAGAGGTGTGGTGGTGTGTAGCTTAGCAAGCTGTTGCCCTTGTGCGATTTCACTTCCTTTCCTTTGTTCAGTCATTCATCGATACCTTTTCTGGAATTATCAATCGCGTAAAAGGAGCAGATGTCCCAATACCCGTAGAGCAAAGCTGCTTAGAAAAGAACCTCGATCGAAATGCTTGCACGACACTTTCTGCCGGTAGCGATCGCATTCGCGCTGCTGAATACGGCAGGTGCGCAATATGGAGCAATGGACATGCCTGCTGGGCTCAGTCCACGGCAGTATCTAGGAGGACTGGAAGGAAGAGACACTGGGCAATGTGCTCAAGCTAATTCGCACAATTGTAACTCCTTTTTTTCAGCTGAGATTAAGCATGCGACTGACACTGTTTAGGCGTGGAAGTGAACCAAACCGACGCCTGCTGCCCGAACTCGCAATACTGCATCATAAACACAACGGGCAGCGTTGGATGTTGCGCAATTGGATCAAACTGCGGTATTGAGTGCGGGTCATCAGCTTATATATGCACCACGACGGTCACGAATAGCGGAACGGCGACGCCAGCACAAGCGTGCTGTCCGCGAAAGTGTACCGGTACGAGCCTTTTCCCGTGCGCTTCGTCGCTAGGCGGAGGATGCTGTTCTTACGGGTGGATGTGCCAGACCGGAGCGAGCCAATGTGTGTCTACCGCGACACCTACCAGTGATCCCGTTGTAAGTGTAAGTACAGTTGCCAGCGGATGCTCGGCTGCGAACCAGTTTGCGTGCGCGAGTTCCCTAGGGGGAGGATGCTGTGGGCTGGGACAGCAATGCGTTACTTCTGAGACTGGGAATTTCTGCTCCGCTACTGGGTCGGTGATGCTTACGAGGACGGGCTCGGGCGGTTTAATAGCTACTGCGGTGCCCAAGCCGTCTGAGGGTAAAGGGCTTTCTACTGGAGCAAAGGCAGGCATTGGAGTTGGAGTCTCGCTTGGTGCTCTACTTATCATATCAGCTGTGATGTGGTTCTTCCTGGTTCACCGACACCGCGCCAGACAGAGTGAGGGGGCTTCTGGTCCTCCTGCTATGTCTCAAAGTTCCGGTGGAATGAATGGAGGGCCAGTAAGGAGGCCATCTCCTGGTCGAAGTCAACCCTCGGATTACTTTGGACCAGCTGCGGCATCTGGTCCTTTCACCGAAGATCAACACTCAACCGCAATGAGCCCCGGGTCTAATAGGGGTGTACCGACATTACCCCAAAGCCCGAACGATATTGCGGCTCCAGTTGAGATTGATTCTAGAAGTCAATCTAACGTCACAACATCTGGAGTCTTTAACTACCAGAAAAAAGAAGGACCTTCAAATCCTGCAATAGAATTGCCTTGATAATGCTCATCCCTAATTAAGCCCCTGACAAAGGCCATCGGATAACGCCTTGATCCGAATATTACAGAAACGGCCTCCATATCCGCAATTAATCAACCATTTTCCATACCATACAAACGCAGATTCATCCAACGCCCCAGATCGCGACCAAAAGCAAACTCCGTCTATGCCGTCAAACAAAAGGAAATAACATTACAATTCACCTCCAAATGCATGTCCTTCTTGCAAATCAGCTACCAGGTCATTCACTCCATCCAAAAACTTGCCCAGAAGCTCTTGTTTCTCCGCCGTACTCTTCGTATTCCCACTCTCACTATCTGCACGCTTCCTTGCAGCAGTGTCCAGTCGGCCAAAAGCTCCCGCCAGCTTACTTGGACTTCGCTGCAGCATGGAGGGAACGGATAGGGTTCCGTTTGCCGAGGGTATAGAGGGTGTCTCGGGCATGAGGTAGAAGTACAGGAATTCGACGAGCTTCATCTTGACTTCTCGCGTCGTCTCGCGCGATTTGAAGGCTGATGTAATTGCAAGTAGACCTTCGAGGTTTTCAAATGTCCTGGTATTTTGAGGGGTATCGACGAGGGCGCAGACGAGGGTGATGATTGTTGTGGACTGGATTGCTGGACACCACATTGGTTCTAGGAGATCGAGGAGTTGCTATTTGCGAAAGTCAGCTATGCTAATCATATAATGGCACACGGGGGAAGACATACATTCATATGCGATTCTGTCGAGAATAGATTCCGCGAAGGCGGATGTAATAGCATAATTCCCTGGAGCAGGTCGAGCGTCTGGATAATCAATAGATCATTCTGTCCGTCGTTCGACTTTCCCAACAACCTGTCCAAACAATTGATCAATCGCGTAGCCACATTCCACTCAAAACCATCCTGCAGCTTGAAGAATTCTCTGAAAGCCGGATCGCTACCCAGCTCACCCAGCTTTTTCAATGGCGGTGGTTCTTTGCCCGGATCAATAACAGAACGACGCTTCTCAGCTGCGGATTTTGGCGAGGCAGACGATAGGCAGACCTCTGCGAGGAGACCATCAATCTGGCGTAGTCCCTTGCGAATCTTTCCCTGGTCGTAGGAGGAGAGGTTATCGAAGGAGAGTGAGAGTAGTGCTTCCATGGCTTTTAATTGTGTTGTTTTTGTTTTTGGATTGGATGTTGGGACTGCGATTGCGATTACGATTGGAAAAATGATACCGGCCAGTTCGCAACGCCTGAGTAAATGAGAAGAATATGCTGAGCAAATGTTAATACAGGAAAGGCGAAATGAAGAGTTTGGTAGTTTTGTTTTGTTTGCCTGACGTGAAGCTTGGTCCCCATAATGCCTCGATTATAGCCAGTTTTTAGCTATCAAGATGGCCTGGCAACGGCGAGAACGGCAATGACAGGGAAGGACAACGACAACCGAGGCTGCTAGGGCCCAATCCAGTACGACTTCAGAAGGCGGTGAGTAAAAAGTGGCAGAAAGCAAAATCCGGGGACCTGCAGATAAGATGCGATAAGCAAGGCAAAGCAAAGCAAAGCAAAGCAGATAACAGCTTTGCGCAAAATGCGTGCGTGGGCTTTTGGTTACAGTACAAGAATATTGTAGATATGCGGATGCTGCCAACCTACCTTATTGCTCTTTAGATGAAATATATCCGTTTCAAAAACAAAGATCGCGTTATTATCATATCCTACTACCCCTGTTCTCCCTACGTGTGACCCCGCCAAATGATATGAGACATTTAACGAAACTTTTAGGAGTCAATACTCTAACACCATCCTACATCTCACACATATCGCATGAATGCGAGCTCAACATCGAGAAGGCTGGTCTTGTGTCCGAGGAAAGTATGCATGATGCCTGTCAAACTGTCAGCTGCCCCCCCTCCTTTGCATGTGAAGGAGCTGACAGCGCGAGTTTAAGAAGCAGTCCCTTTACCTAGCTTCTTGACAGTAAGCTGGTCGACGGGTAGCTTAATCTACCGTACAACGCAAAGTCCTTGAAATTCGTCAAACCAAGTCACACTTGTGACGGGTCCTAAGGTACAGTAAGTCTTGATTTATGGAGACTAGATTTCTGTCCATAGCGAGACCTCTAGACTCGCCATGAATTACTCACTCACTTACCTCTCCTGGCGAATAGTCCGTGGCAGTACGTAGGGCTAAGTACAAACATCGCCGTCAAGCTAGTCGAGGTACACCATCGACCTGACCAGCCACCTTCACGACTATTATAGTCTCGTCCCACTCTCAAGCCTTTGCCCCGCTTCGCTTGCCTTCTTGCAAACCCCGCAATCAAGCGTTAAGCGTTAAGAACGGTGGAGCCGCGTCTTTAAATCTGACTGCTGTATCTGGTGCCTTCGCCGCTTGCTTGCAGCCAGAACTGCAGCCTGGCGCTGACTCTTCGATCAAATCCTACAACGGAGGTGGATGGGAGGAGGATATATATGGCCCAGCGCAATCTCTCTGACCGAGGACCCTTGACAAGAATGGATCAATTTCGATCACCAAACGTCATCCCACCACGGACTTCCTCGACGGGGCACAATGGCCTAAACCACACCCCTCCTAAGCCAGTCTTGAAACCCGTTGCCGAAGGTGACTGGATAAGCCAGAGGAAGTACTCTGGCGCAAACCCAAACTCCATAAATCCATCTATACAACACGCTGGCGGGTCTCCTCCGGACCCTGAGAGATACAACAGGAGCGACATGGCGTTCACCGGAAAGAGCAGTTGGTCCCCACAGAATGACCAGATCTTGATGGGGCCCTACGAATATTTGATGGCCCAGCCAGGAAAGAATATTAGATCGCAGCTGATCGCGGCGTTTAACGAATGGTTGGAGGTACCATTAGAGAGTTTGGAGGTTATCAAAAATGTTGTGGGAATGCTACATACTGCTTCGCTGCTGGTAGACGACGTCGAAGATTCTTCAGTGCTGCGGCGCGGGCTTCCAGTTGCACACAGCATTTTTGGGACTGCCCAAGCAATCAACTCGGCCAATTATGTATACTTTGTAGCTCTCCAGGAACTTACAAAGTTGAACAACCCGGAAGCAGTCAATATCTATACCGAGGAGTTGTTGAATCTGCATCGAGGTCAAGGAATGGATCTGTTCTGGAGGGATACCTTGACTTGTCCCACCGAGGATGATTATCTGGAGATGGTTGGCAATAAGACGGGTGGTCTTTTTAGATTAGCGATCAAGTTAATGCAAGCTGAAAGCAAGAGCCTCAAGTATGTACCTGCCCAAACTTTCCAACATCTAAGTAACAAGTCAAAGGGATTGCGTTCCTCTTGTCAACCTCATGGGCATCATCTTCCAAATCCGAGACGACTACCAGAACATCTCCTCACCCGAATATTCCTTCAACAAAGGCATGTGTGAAGATTTGACTGAAGGCAAATTCTCGTTCCCCATCATCCACAGCATCAGAGCAAGACCAGAGAATATGCAGCTGTTGAATATTCTGAAGCAGAAGACGGAAGATGAACAAGTGAAGAGATACGCGGTACAGTATATGGAGAGTACAGGCAGTTTAGAATACTGCAGGAAAGTTCTTAGCACACTCATGGAGAGGGCAAAAGTGCAACTAGATGAACTGGACGGTGGCGCTGGTCAGGGAGTAGGTGTTAGGATGATCTTGGACAAATTGGTTGTTTGATTTCGACATGGAGCATTGATGATTTCCGAAGATGTAATGGGCATTCGCAGATATCTTGCCATACGCAAATGCAAGGTTTCCAGACTGTAACAATCAAATTTATTATGTCTGATATCATTCGTGTCTTCGTCGCCAATCAGGTACGATACTGTCTTCTGCGTTAAGCTTTGGATGAAATCTACTTGTATGTCAAGCGCGAGTTGAGAAGAGTCACTACCAAGCATCACTTCTGTAATCCACAGCTTCATTTCCTTTAGGTAACCATTGCAATATATTGTCTTCATTGAAGGCGGTGAGTTGGGAATCCACAATACCATTTACCCGGAGATACAACCTTATGGTCCTTATCTCCAAATTCTTTGCCGACCGCGCTCCGTCTTCAATTTATATAAGACGAACAAAGCTATGTATACTCTAGACCCTCGAATACTGTTATCTTTTTGACCATCGCGTCCAGAACACTCGATTTTCCGGCTTTCTTTTCTCAGATAGAGAAGAATGGAGCTGAACAAGGGGTATGACGCGTCTCCTGCCGTAGCACGTGGTGACAGCAAAGAACACGAGCAAGTCGGCACAGTAAAAACCCCTGGACCAAGCGAGGCAGATTCTCCCCTTCCCCAAGAAATCACTTCCTCCAGCTCCGAACATGGATCTCCTCTTAAAGACAACATCGCCGTCACCGAAAGCTCGACCGGCCTCCCACCAGCAGACCCTCTCATCCGTCAAGATACATCCGCATCAGAAAAACCCTATAGTTCCTACACACTATGGGAAAAGCGTTTCATAGTCTTGACTGCCACCATGGGTGCTTTCTTTTCTCCTTTTACTGCCCAGGTAACCAACTCACTCAATTTTCGTTATCGAAGGAATTTTTATCTTCTCGGCTCTGGCTCAAAGAACTAACTAACCCTTTGATAGATCTACTTTCCTGCGCTAAATACTCTAGCCAAGGACTTGCATGTTAGCTCGAGTAAGATTAACTTAACTATGACTACTTACATGGTACGCTGTCTATCTCCCTCGGGTCGGTCAGTGGACTTGAATGCTGACTGAACAACTCTCAGATTCTACAAGCCACAGCCCCAGCGTTTATTGGAGGGTTCTCAGACACGGCGGGTAGGAGGCCGGCATATATTATCTGTTTTGTTATATACATTGCGGCGGATATTGCCCTTGCATTGCAAAACAACTACGTTGCTCTCCTGATCCTCCGTATGGTAAGTGCTTTCACCCCGCTCCTTCGATCTTTAAAACTAACACCCATCAAGGTCCAAAGCGGCGGTAGTAGCGGGACAGTCGCCCTCGCAAACGCCATAGTAGCCGATGTCGCCACCTCCGCTGAACGCGGTATGTACATCGGCATCACCTCCCTAACCGGCATCCTCGCCCCCTCCCTCGGGCCTATCCTCGGCGGCATCATCTCGCAATACGCAGGCTGGCAATGGATCTTCTGGTTCCTCGCCATCCTAGCCGCTGTATTTTTTATCCCCATGCTCCTCTTCATGCCGGAGACCTGCCGCCTCATCGTCGACGACGGCACGGTACCTCCCCCGGCTTGGAACCGCTCTTACATGAATGTCATTAATGAGCGGAAGCGAGTCAAGGCTGGGCTTGGAGAGCCGGATTATAGCAAGAGGGATGAGCTGGCCAGGAAGCGGGGAAAGGTGAAGTTCCCGAATCCACTCAAGACGCTGGTCGTTGCGTTTGAGAAAGAAGGGTTTTGCGTGTTGTTCTATGCGGGGGTGGTATATGCGGGCTTCTATGCCATAATATCCGGCATGCCTTCACAATTCAAAGACATCTACGGTTTCAACGACCTGAAAGTCGGGCTCATGTATTTGCCCATAGCCGGAGGCTCACTACTCGCAGCATTCGTCCAAGGGAAGATCATCGACTGGAGTTGGTTCCGCGAGGGGAGACGGGTGGGGATCAAGGTCACAAAGAGCAGACAGCAGGATCTAAGTCATTTTCCTGTTGAGAAGGCTAGATTGCAGGTCGCTATACCCATGCTGTTCCTCTCATGCATATGTACTATCATTTATGGTTGGATCCTGCATTTTCGCGTTAATCTTGCTGGACCTTGCATAATCCTGTTCTTTCTGGGATATACGCTTATTGCAGCCACGCAGACGATCTCGATTCTGATTGTGGATATCAATCCGAGGATTGCGGGTACGGCAACGGCAGCGTTTAACTTGATTAGGTGTTTGCTTGGGGCTGGGGCGACGGCGCTGATTCTGCCGATGACGCGCGCGATGGGGTTGGGGTGGAGTTATACACTGATTGCTTTGATCTATGTGCTCTTGAGTCCGATGTTGTTTGTGGTTATCAGGTATGGGCCACGATGGAGGGCTGAGAGGAAGGAGAGGGATGAGAAAAAGGCGAGCGTGAAGGCTGAGAAGGCAGTGGCGAACGAGGAGAAGGCGTAGGATGTTTTCAATGATACCCCAGAGTCCACGACATGGTTATGTAAAAATTAGCTGGTGTGGATTTATAAAAGCATAGAGCAATTGGAACAAGTTCGACAAGCTCGGTTTGGAGCATATTGTTTACCTCCGTTCTAAAGAAGTTGATCTAGACAATTCGTTCGTTTCTCTTCATAACTTGCCTATCCCGACCTACTCATTTGTATTCTTTCTCTGCTCAATTTACCTTCACGCGGATTCCAAGTTGATGCGGCCGAGAAGTCTCTTCCAGAACACCCTTAGGTAGATCGTCCTGTGTGCCACTCTCGCCCCCATCCAAAGTATTCGTCATTGTCTCTGGCTTTTGTCTCAAGCTGCTAATCAGACATACAGTCATATAACATACAACCACTAGAGAATTGTTGAGCTAGGCAGTGCAGCCGCCACGTATTATTTTTTCAGGGGTTTCGGTATGGACTAACTACTCTTCCTACACATTATTCGATAATTGCCGAAGGAAGCTATACACTATGGACACTAGCTCTCATCGCCTCTCTTCGTTTCAGTAATTTAAAAATAGGCAAGTCCCTCGTTGCGAGTTGCGAGGTTCAGTTTTGAGACTTACCTCTGATCACATTAATGCTATTATATGAAATAAGGCAAAGAGCTGACACATACGACCATAGCTTGGAGCATATAGGGCATCCCGTCCGCTCTGCCATACTCAAGATCCAAAGCGGTAGATTAGTAGTTGGGTGGGTGACCACCAGCGAATACCTACTGTTGTATGTTTTTGCTTTTATCTTTTGCAGGATTTCCCTTTTGACATACCTACTCTTTTGTGCATGAGGATTTTTAAAGTGTCTCTCAATGTTGACCTCAAAGTAGATGGTAGGAAAGAGATGATTCCCCAGGAATAAGGCCCCCCCTCCCCCCAGTGATGGGAGGAGGGTTGTCACGTGAGCAATGGACTGAACTATGTATTCAAGACGCCCATAGTAGCAGTGAAGAACAAAGGGGTCTGATAGCCTCATACTACCTGTCGTGAAATACTTAGAAAGGAATCTATGGGGTTGCCAATTGATATCCGAAGATCTCAACATGGATGGTGAAGAGCCCTCCGCCATTTCCACCAATACACTAACGCAAAACTGCTTTACTTTAGCGTTGGATAGGTTCTTTACATTGGATCTTTCAGTAGTGCCGTAAACTTAGTAGCCTTGTATGCTGAGCAGCTTGCAAGCTTCAGGGGAAGAGGTAGAGGCTGTGTTTAGCTGCAGTTGAGATATATCCATGGACCGGCTTCAACCGCCTGGGGCTCTCTGCATCAAGCTTCTATTGCCACAACGTCCACTTACTAGACTTCTCCGTTACTCGTTATTCATTGCAGATATCAAGACACATGGGAACAACCCTCCAACCTATTGTAGTTACAACTTCGTCCAGCCGAAGATTGTCCGGTCTGTCGTGCCCCCACTATCTTAGTTCGGCCAATGACCAGCTATCTCTTTTATTGATTTCCAGTTTATCCACCGGCAGACGTTCCTCCTCGCATTATCCGTCACAAGAACCTCAGCCAGCGAATAAGCAAGGTATTCATGGAAACTATCTCCATGCAAGAGATGTTTGTTCCACGCGGGCCCGCATCTCGAGGAGCTACATATCTTGCCTGTTTTCTTCCCTTCACCTGAGCGTTCTTCGTGACTTCTTTTCATATTTATATCTCCCTGCAATCCAACCGAACACTTCTCAAAATGACAGCAACGGTGGACGTGGAACATTTGCTCGTCAAGCTCAACAATGTGGAAAAGGTAGCCCTACTAGCAGGTTCGATTTATTCAGTCCCTAAATTTTATGATTGCTAATACCTCTCAGGATCCGACTGGTGGCATACTGGTAAGGATGATTGCATCTCTCAATAGCTTTTTCGATCGAGGAAGCTCGATCAAAGTGTGGGGTATTGACTTCTTGACAAGTTCCTCTGCCTAAGCATGGCGTCCCTAAAATCAGAGTATCGGACGGACCGAATGGTGTACGAGGCACCACTTTCTTCAATGGTAAGTACAGATAATACATCCACTCACACTGCTATGAGATAAATGCCTGGGCACAAAGCTACCTTGGATAAGTCAAGAGACACTCTGAATGAGGTTTTACTGACTTTACTTCCAGCTACTCCAGCTGCATGTTTCCCTTGCGGTACCGCTCTTGGAGCAACTTGGGATATCGAACTTCTCCGCAAAGCAGGGAATGTGATGGCCCATGAGGCCAGGGCTAAAGGGACCCACGTGATTCTGGGACCTACTATCAACATGCAGCGTTCTCCTCTAGGAGGCAGAGGCTTCGAAAGTATTAGCGAAGATCCTGTTCTCGCCGGTCTTGGTGCTGCTGCCTTAGTCAATGGTATTCAGGATGATGACATTATTGCTACCATCAAGCATTTTGTCTGTAATGACCAAGAGCATGACCGGAATGGGACGGATGCTATCATTACAGATAGGGCATTGCGAGAGATCTACTGCTTGCCATTTCAGTTGGTCATCAGAGACTCTAAGCCTGGATGTTTCATGGTTTGTCTCTTCTTTTTCTTCACCCCTTTTACCCCGCTAAAATCGGCTTCCTCCCTTCATGTGAAAAATGACTTTCTTCAAATAATACCCCCAAGTGTTCTGCTTTTTGTTTTATTGATCGAACTAACTCTAAAAAATAGACTGCTTACAACAAAATCAATGGTCTCCATGTCAGCGAGAATCCCAAGATCCTCCAGACGATTCTCAGAGAGGAGTGGGGCTTCGATGGTTGTATAATGAGCGATTGGTAAACCCCCAATGTCCCACTAGCTTCAGATGAATTATCCTAACATCCTTTAGGTGGGGAACATATTCAACATCCGGGTCAATCAAAGCAGGCCTTGATCTCGAAATGCCAGGAGCCACGAAGTGGCGAGGCGAGCCGCTGGTTCAGGCCGTGGGTGTCAACAAAGTACCACAACATATTCTAGACGAGCGGGTTCGGAACGTCTTGAATCTCATAAACCGTTGTGCTATTGCCAAGATCCCTGAGGATGCCGAGGAAAAAACTGCGGATACGCCGGAGACAGCCGCTCTCCTTAGGAAGATCGGTGCTGATTCTATTGTCTTGATGAAAAATGATGACAAAATGCTACCTTTGTCCAAAGAGAAGAAGGCAAGTGTTCTCCTAATACCTGACATATGGCTACTAATCTTGCAAAGACTCTTGTTATTGGCCCCAATGCTAAGATTGCAGCTTACCACGGAGGTGGCTCAGCAGCACTTCGAGCCTACTATGCTGTCACACCATTTGAGGGCATCAGTGCCCAGCTGACCTCACCGCCTGAATATACAGTTGGTTGCTACGCCCACAAGGAGTTGCCACTCATCGGCAGCATCCTTAAGACCGACAAAGGAGAACCCGGTGTATCATTCCGAGCCTACAATGACCCACCGTCAGTCAAGAACCGCGAGATCGCTGATGAGCTTCTCCTAGCTAAGACTGAGTTACTGATGATGGACTACGAATGCTCGAGATTCAAGAGCCCCATGTGGTGGGCTGACATCGAAGGCTATCTTACCGCCGAAGAAGATTGTGATTTTGAGTTTGGTCTAGGTTGTTTTGGAACGGCTAAGCTGTTTGTTAACGACAAGTTACTTATCGATGACGAGACGACGCAGACGAAAGGAACAATGTTTTTCAACTGTGGGACTACTGAAGAGAAGGGTATTGTGCCTATGAAGAAAGGAGAAAAGTACCATATCAAGGTTGAATTCGGCAGCGCGCCTTCAAGCAAATTGGATCCTGGAAGCTCTCTACTTTTCGGACAGGGTGCCGTGAGACTCGGTGGCGCGAAAGTCATCAACGCAGAGGAAGAAATCAAACATGCAGCTACTCTAGCAAAGGAAGCTGATCAAGTGATCATCTGTGCCGGTCTTAACGTAAGTCTGCCATTTCTGTGACGTATTTTGTAGCTAAGGACTCCTTTATAGGCCGATTGGGAAGGCGAAGGCGCAGACAGAGAAAACATGGACCTTCCCGGCAAGATGAACGACCTTATCACGGCCGTCGCCGCAGCCAACCCTTCTACAGTTGTAGTAATGCAATCCGGGACCCCCGTCGCCATGCCCTGGGCTTCCTCCATAAAAGCCATGATTCATGCATGGTATGGCGGCAACGAGACCGGCAACGCCATCGCCGACATCTTGTTCGGAAACGTGAATCCGAGCGCCAAACTCCCGCTCAGCTTCCCAGTCCGCTTACAAGATAACCCTGCGTTCTTGAACTACAGAACGGAGAGGGGACGGACGCTCTACGGCGAAGATGTCTATGTGGGATACAGGTGGTATGAGATGCTCGACCTGCCTGCTCTATTCCCGTTCGGTCATGGACTCTCTTACACTACCTTCTCTGTATCCGAGTTGGAGGTCGAGAAGACGGACAAGGATCTCAACGTTACCGTTAAGGTTACCAACACGGGCGATGTATCAGGCGCAGAAGTGGTACAAGTCTATATTGCGCAGAAGAGCCCCAGCATCAAGCGCCCAGTGAAGGAATTGAAGGGCTTCAAGAAAGTGTGGTTGGAAAAAGGAGAGAGCAAAGCTGCGAAAGTTCCAATTGAAGTCAAGTATGCGGCGAGCTTTTGGGACGAGGTCAGAAATGCTTGGGTGATGGAGAAAGATGAGTATGCGGTGCTGGTTGGGACTACGAGCAAGGAGGTTCCTTTGAAGGAGACTTTTGCCGTAGATAAGACGAGCTGGTGGACTGGTATTTAGGAGGACTGAGGTTCTGAAAGGAACCTTGGCAATGATCTCAGGTTTCCATAGCTCGTCCTAGACATAGAAAGCGGCATCTTCATCGTCCTCGACTTTCAGAATCCTGCTTCGCCTGATACATTGAGACTATGGAGCCGTGTCTTCTTTCCCCAGCGAGCATGATTGCTAACAAAAACAAGCAATAATGCAGCTCGCTACCTACCGAAATGCAATCCTTTGTCTCGATCGTGTCCAACCGCATCATGAACACCCGTCCCCCCACCGCCATTTCCTAACCTAGACCTAGACCTTTCATCGAAGGACACGACTCTCGTCCTGCATCGGGTCATCACCCTATGCATATATGATCAACTCTTCATACCAAGCTTGATGTTGTCCCGCTGATGACAACTCAAAGGCGATGCAATGTTGCGGATCTCATGCAGTTGTGGAGTTCGTTGACGGTTTGCTCGGGCCGTGACCCGGGACGCCACACAAATCGAGATTCTTGTACAACGACAAATGAGTGAAGGTTATTTTTCGTGCACGGAGAAAGGGACGAGGCTGGAATTTCAGGATAAGGCAACTAGGCCATTTGTCTGCAATGATAGGCGATTACTCACTCGCTTGCTAGTTACAGTGATATTGCAAAAAGAGGTATGTGAAAATGCCGTGTCATTGAGGGCCGCCGAGTGAGGATCTGTTCGCCCTGGTGCCCCTATTTTGTATACAAATATCCTACAAACCTTCATGCCAACTCCATATCATGTTACAACGTCTTCTCAATATCCACTCTGTTCTTTCCTATTATCAGTAGATTTCGCATCCTCGCCCGCAGCCTTAATAGCATCCGCATCTCCTCTCATCTTAGCAAAGTGAGCCTTGATATCCTCCGCACCAATAGCCTTCCCACTCTCCGCAAACTGCTTGAAGAAAGGCGTTAGCTGGTCTTTTAGGTGATTGTAGGCCATGACGCCTTCAATTGCCTTGACGCGATCGACGTTCTTCAGAGCGCTCTCGCCACGATCGTAGATACTGCCACTTCCAACTGTGCTAGCTGCATCTTCACCTCCGCTCTCCGACATCTCAGGCTCGTAGATTTCTTCTTCCTCTAGGAGCTGGTTGTGCTTTTTGAGATTGGAGAAGCAGTCTGAGCAGTGACAGAGGTGATCTCGGAAATCGGACTTGAAGAATAGTGAGAATTGGCCTGTTGGCGCAGGTGGGAGTGCTTTGTATTTGCAGGGTGGTATTTCAATTGCGGGCTTATCCAAAGCTTCTGATGTCTCTGTGGTTGTACTTTTCGCAGCTGCATCCGAACTCTCATCCTTCAACCGCTTTGATGGCCCAGACGTTTCAGATTCGTCGTCATCATCGGCTTTGCGTTTCTTAGAGCTGAGGATATTTGAGGATACAGCTTCTTCCACCTTGGCTAATAGCCCTCTTTCTGGGGATGGTGCCGTGCTTCGTTTAAACACAGGACCTAAGAAGCCTTTCGTGTCTGCATATCGCTTGATCCATGAATTTGCATCAACACATTTGTAGCAGATAAAGCCATCAAAATCGTCTTCTTCGGGGAATCCTGGGGGTGGAGGTGGATCGTCGTCATCATCTTCGGGTGCTGTTTCCGTAGGGTTACCTGTTATGTTTGCATCTTCTCCGTTATGTCCCTCCACAACATGCTCCGTGACTTCGGTGATCGATTCTAGGAGGCCTTCATTCTTTGGCTTCTTTGGGGTAGTTGTGCGATTCATTTGCTCAAACCATTCCGGACCCATTCCGACGATACATCCAGGATGCCACCAGTCTTCGCCACATCCACCCTCATCGGCCGTACCCAGCCCCAGACACTGAAACATCGTTCCCTTCTGTGCATGCGCATCGTAGTCACACTCACATCCACAGAAACGATTCTTAAAGTTCTGGTTGTATTTGTTGTTTGGGTCTGGAAGCTCTGAGTGAGCTCCACCCTTTGTAGTGGTTTCTGGATTTATGCGGAGAGTGCAGGGTGAGGTCGCTGGCAGACGCGTTGTTCCACAGTCACAAGTGAAGTTTCTCTTATTGAAGAGCTCCACCAATGTATGTTCACCGTGGCATTGTATTGAGCAAGAGTAACACACGCCGGCTGGTTTGTATGGATCGGATGGGTTCTCGGGAGGAGGGTTGCACGTTAGGCAGGAGAAAAGAACTTGGCGGAGAGGACCTAATGTTTTTGTGCAGTTGTCGAATTTCTGTAGTTCTATTAGTATTGTCTCGGAAGCGGAGGAACGATGGAAATACATATGGTAAGGCTTCGCGCGCGTCAGCTTCGAGTTGAAGCTGGCTATCGATGAATCTACAGAGGCATTAGTATACAGTTTGCGCAGATTCCGATAATGATGAATCTGCAACCCCGCGGGGAACATACTCAGCTGCTGTGTGGGACTCGTCTGACTTCTGGGAGAAGCTCTGACTTCGAGATGGGGCAGTTGCTTGACTGCTAAGTTGTTCTGTAAAGCTTGATCCGGGGGCTGGTGGAGGATCCATGGTATCTAGAGTCGAAGATGGAACGGAGCATATGTGAAGCTTGGAAATCTACGACATGTGGTGGTCGCGACAAAAACCACTTAACACGTCCGTCGGCCCAATGCGGTTTAGCTTGACACGTCCAACGCGACTTTACGCGCCCTGAATCTACCCTCATTTTCATTTTCAATTCCTATCCCACATCAACATTTACAAAGAGCACCTCGAACTTCTGGAGCTTTCAAACATTGAAGATCAAAAAGGCAAGACATCAAGTAGCTGCGATGAGGTAAGGAAAAATTTGACAATCCAAGTCAACCCCACCACCCCTTAAAAGCCCCATCCATATTGACTGAAGTATTATGCAGCTCTCCTTTACGACCCAACATGTCTTCTGCGAATCGTGGGCCGACGGGTGGCAGGAGTCGCAAGCGTTCAAGAGAACCCGAAGATGGTCCTTCTGGACTCGGTGCATCCAGCCCAGCAGGAGACATTCGATCCTCACCTCCAGCCTACCCTATTCAGCACGGCGTCGAGGATGACGACGATGTAGAGGAAGAACTTGCTCTCGACATTGACGATGCCGACGAGATGGCCGAAGATGAAGACGGAATCGATCTCTTTGGGGGCGATTTCGAAAAGGACTATAAAACTCGTGAGGATGATCAATACGATGCAAGAGATATCGACGATGAAGGCGACTACGATGATCTTGACGCTGCTTCGAGGCGACAGCTCGAACAGCGGCTGAACCGCCGAGACCGCGAGCTTGATCGTCAAAGACGCATGCCAGCAGCTTTCCTTCAAGATGAAGATGAAGATGGCGATCTGGATCTTACAGCACAACCTCGTCGACGCCGTCATCACTACGACGAAGATGAGGATGAAGACATGCAAGACGACATTATGGAAGAAGAGCTTTCCCTCGAGACCTTGCAAGATGTCAAGGCATCAAGTTTGGTGGAATGGGTTGCCCAAAACGCTGTCCAGAGAACCATCAAGAGAGAGTTCAAGGCCTTCTTGACCGAGTATACTGATGACAACGGAGTTTCGGTTTATGGGAGTCGGATTCGAACCCTCGGAGAAATCAACGCTGAATCTTTGGAGGTATCTTATGATCATTTGTCTTCCTCCAAAGCTATTCTGGCCTATTTCCTCGCAAATGCTCCTGGAGAGATGCTCAAATTATTCGATGAAGTTGCTATGGAAGTTACTCTTCTTCATTATCCAGATTACGAGCGAATCCATTCCGAAATTCATGTACGCATCTCAGATTTGCCAGTTCACTACACTCTCCGCCAATTGCGTCAAACCCACTTGAACTGCTTGGTTCGTGTCAGTGGAGTCGTCACTCGCCGAAGTGGGGTATTCCCTCAATTGAAATATGTCATGTTTGATTGCAACAAATGTCACACCCGACTTGGCCCTTTCCAACAGGAATCCAATGTTGAAGTCAAGATCTCATATTGCCAGAACTGTCAATCCCGCGGACCGTTCAACCTGAACTCAGAAAAGACCGTCTACCGTAACTACCAGAAGCTCACTCTCCAAGAATCACCTGGCACAGTTCCAGCTGGCCGTCTTCCTCGTCACCGTGAAGTGATCCTCTTGTGGGATCTTATTGACAGAGCCAAGCCTGGAGAGGAGATTGAAGTTACTGGTGTGTACCGCAACAACTACGACGCTCAACTGAACAACAAGAACGGCTTCCCTGTCTTTGCTACGATTTTGGAAGCGAATAATATCGTCAAGTCTCATGATCAGCTGGCTGGCTTCAGACTTACCGAAGAAGATGAGCACCAGATTCGGTCCCTTGCTCGGGATCCCCAGATTGTTGACAAGATCATCCACTCGATGGCGCCTAGCATTTACGGCCACACTGATATCAAGACGGCCGTTGCCCTCTCGTTGTTTGGAGGTGTAGCCAAGGAGAGAATGGGCAAGCTTCATATTCGTGGAGACATCAACGTTCTTCTGCTTGGTGATCCTGGAACTGCCAAATCGCAGGTCCTCAAGTATGTGGAGAAGACTGCTCACCGTGCTGTGTTTGCCACTGGTCAAGGTGCAAGTGCTGTCGGTTTGACAGCCAGTGTACGTAAAGATCCTTTGACAAGCGAATGGACTTTGGAAGGAGGTGCTTTGGTGCTTGCCGATCGGGGTACTTGCCTGATCGATGAGTTCGACAAGATGAACGATCAAGACAGAACCTCAATCCACGAGGCTATGGAACAGCAGACCATCTCCATCTCCAAAGCTGGTATTGTCACAACTTTGCAGGCTCGCTGTGGTATCATCGCCGCTGCCAATCCAATGGGAGGTCGCTATAACTCAACAATTCCTTTCTCCCAAAACGTTGAGCTCACTGAACCTATTCTATCCCGTTTTGACATCCTCTGCGTTGTTCGGGATACTGTTGATCCAGTGGAAGATGAGCGACTGGCCAGATTCGTTGTCGGATCTCACGGTCGATCTCATCCAGTCACTCAAGCTATTGATGAAAATCAAAATAGCATGGATGTTGAACATGATTCCGAGGTGCGTGCTGGAGCTGTCAATGGTGGTGAACCAAAGCAGGAAGGAGAGATCCCACAGGAGTTGCTTCGGAAGTATATTCTATATGCAAGAGAGAGATGCAGCCCCAAGCTGTACAACATCGATGAAGAGAAGATATCAAAGCTCTTCGCTGACATGAGGAGGGAGTCCTTAGCCACCGGTGCTTATCCGATCACTGTAAGTTTCTGCCATATTCTTATGACCTAGCATATCTAACACTTTCCCAGGTCCGTCACCTTGAAGCTATCATGCGTATCAGTGAAGCGTTCTGCAGAATGCGTCTATCAGATTATGTCTCTTCTCAAGATGTCGATCGTGCTATTGCGGTAACAATCGACTCTTTCGTCGGCAGTCAGAAGGTCAGCTGCAAGAAGGCACTTGCTCGTTCTTTTGCCAAGTATACTCTCGCTCGACCTGGTGCCGGAAAGAAGACAGGAGCTGGGCGGAACTTGGAACGAGGGAACAGAACTGCTACTGCGGCGGCTTGAAGATTATGAATTGAGATGGTTTATGGAGTTATGGATACCTTTGTTGTTTGTTAGGATTGCACTGTAGACGTTTGCTATGACATAATGAGATATTCTGCTTTTATTAAGGCTGTAGGAAGTGCAAAGTGAAGTGACCACCATCATAAAGTCATGATTGGGGCAATCTCAAAGAGCCAAGTCAGGAAGTCACTGGCCAATTCCATAGTCTTGGACCAGACTCCCATCTCCTACCTGAGTATTTGTGGAGAGAGGAGGAGCAAGACCTTTCGACGCGAGAGAGAAAAAATGGAAAGTGCCCGCTTGAGCTAGAAGTACGTACTGTCCCAGAACCTCGATATTACACGCCTTGTCTAACATTCTTAACTTCACCTAGACCTCCAATATGACTATCAATCCTAATCCAAGCTCCACGTAGGGTGGTGGTCGAAGTTCTTCTCGCTATCTCGCCGACTGTGCGAATCTCGAACATCGATACTTGATCTGGATACTTCCTTAGAATACTTTTCTTCGACAGAATGTTTGACTTAGAAGGAGCACTGAAGATAGCAGTCACATGATGCGGTACATTGCTGTCTTCTGAAGCAAATTGAATATGAGCTCAGAGCTTTTGCGGGTTGGTTGGGATTCAATCTTAGGTAGCTAGGTAGCTACATTGCCTTTATTTGGTCCGCGTCTCAAAAGCACCTCCATCCCCAACTACTCACAACCTCTTCCAACTTCTTCCAACTTCTTGGGATTTCTTACAACTTCATCACCAACACCATGGATACTATCGCCAACCTTGCTGGCTCCTTCAACGATCTTCGCAAACTTGTTGAGAGACTCGGGATCGAAAATGGCACTCTACGATTGGAACTTCGGGGTTCTGCAGCCCTGTTCAAGGAGTCGATTTTCAAGTTGCATCAGGACAATAGCCTTATCCACAAATCAATGTCTCAGCTGCAGCAGGACAACGACAGATTGGGAAAGGAGCTCAAGGCGTCAGTCATGGCTCTGGCAACGCTTCAGCAGAACTCTGGTGTCAAGTTCAGGAAATTCGGAGAGCTGCCTCTTGAGTTGCGCCAGTATGTCGACTGTTGGCGGAAGTGAATCTAGCTAACAAGAACATCTAGAATGATTTGGAAGCTTGCTTGTCAAGTGCCTCAAATACATGTTCTTCAGGACCGGCGCGTCAGTCGTAGCCAAGTCTACCTCATCATGAACACCTGCAATGAGGCAAGGGAAGCCGCGAATTCACTCCAGCTTGATTATTATCGGTTCAAAACCATCAAGAATTACGTCAATCTTGCTGTTGATACTTTTTGGATAGCTCAATATTACTATGGCGAGGCGTGCTTTTCCGGTGAGATCAGATGGTATTGCGGCAAATTCCGGTAAGATACCCTGGAGTCTTATTCAAGTTTCGAATCCTGGGAAACATCTCCTCGTTTTCTACTTGAAAGGTGTCTCATAACCCGCGGGTGGCCGTTGCCGCTATCCAGATCCCTTTTGAAGAAGAAAATCTGACGTCCTACCGTTTATAGTGGGGGCGATCCCAGTTTTAACAACGGACGAAATCAATATGAGCATCTGGTAGACGAACTTAAATACCCTACTCTAGTTCATCGATTGGCCATCAACATTGAAGCATGGCGGCTGGCTTCGGGCCTAGTGAATGCCCTTCTTCTCCACTGGTATGGTGTGCAGGAACTTCTATTAATTGTCCGAGATTCTACGAGCCTAGATCTCGAGAGAGACGTTGCGTTTATCACCCCCAAAAATATACCGATGGATACTACAAACGGTATAGAGAAATCCGACGCACACAGAAAAAGTCGTTATAAAGTGACATGGGATATGATGGCAAAAAATGTTACTGAGCATTTGGTAGAGGCTCATCTTAAGCTACAGGAGATGACTGATGATCGTAAGTGAACACTGTGCAGCTCGTCATGCTTTACTCACATTTTCTACCAGCTGACGTAGACTTCGACATTGACGACATTGACGACATTGACGATCCTCAATACCCAAAGCTTTGTAATTGGCCGATTCCAACGGTCAGGTTCGTGGAGGCTATACAAGCACCGAGTCAGCGTCTTTTCTCTGCGCGTGTATCAAGTGAAAAGGAAAACGATGATGAAGAATAGGCGGTTGCTTCTTTCAATAGGATGCTTTTGGTGGTGGGTGGAGGTGTAGAATGGTACCACAAGGAAAAGTTTTCGGTAGTAAGAACGGCTTCCAACAATGAAGCTTCTCATAAAGCCTTCACTGTAATTATCGGTTCAAACACAGTTTCGTGGGCCCTCCTTCGCATACCATATCAAACACGTTCTGAATGACTTGCTAATTTCGACAAATGTATGAGGATGTTGAAACTCTTGGTCTGTATATCTTACGGCACTATTCACTTTGTCACCCCTCGGTAGCCACGTTCTACTCAACAAAGTCTTGTAATCCTTATTTTGGGTAAGTAAACAAACCAAAGGGGGGAGACATCACGTGTCGCATCGCGTACTTTGGTGCGTCGTGGAACATTTCGTTCAACCCAACCCCAACCTCTGTCATCTTTCGAGTATCTTGAAATGCCAGCTGAACTTTAGTAGCACCCCGAGACTGAATTCATTTTTTGGCTACAGGAACACCGTCCTTGTCAAAAACCAGTCCCGGACAGCACAGCAGTGTCACTCTAATCTCCGCGGATAGTGAAGATTAAAACCCACTTGGCTCCAGCCCCCATGAGAGTAGTACTATATGACTGACCTTCGTTATAGTCAACTTACCATCGAAGGAGTGCAAAAATAGTAGATCACCGACTGGCGATTCTAGTAATACGACCGGAAATCGGAATACCCCAACACATGATAACTTCCAATGGCTTAAACATCCAGCTCGCCGATGACGAAGTAGCTGGACAATACAAAGGTCACACAGTTGCATGTGACGTGCAGTCATCATGAACAAATGGCTCCTCGCCTCTCTCCATCCGCCACCGATTCGTGGCCCCTAACGGCCCCGACAAACCTTTAAACAACCACCCCCATTTCCTCAGAAATCCTTCTGACATCTCCCACCCCGTGATGTCCCAGGGTGGCGACCACGCAATCATGCCGCGTCGCTCGATCTCGTCGTCGGGAAAGCCCTCGTACAGTCCGCCGATGCAGTCGGCCCACAGTTCATCCTCGTCGAAGGTGCCAGCGGCCCGGATCAGGCGGTCTCGTGCCTCGGGACATGGGAACATATCGATCCAGTCGCCGTGCGGCACCGTTTGTTGGAGAGCGGTAGGCAGGAGTGCTAAAGGGAGTAGTCCGGGTTTGGTAGGGTAGGGGATGACGTGGATAACTTCCTCATCACAGTCGAGCGGCGTGACGAGGATGCCTGAGATTAGAGTGCGGTTGACGGCCAGCGCGCGGAGGGCGTTGAACTGGAGGAGTGTAATGAGGTGGTCTGGACAGAGGGGGAAGACAAGATTGAACTGCTCCTTTCTAGGTTTGTCCAGCAAGGGATTCCTCGAATTGTAAAGTCGCTTGATACGGGATGCTGGGACTATGGAGACGGATTGCTGCTTAATGTCCCAGCATTCCACCAGTGCTTCTGATTTGACCAGTATCCTGGTTGCGGCACTGGATGCTTCGGCTTTCTTTGCTAGGGCTTTGCGTTTTCCTACCAGACTGTTAATTTTGATAATTAGGTACCCCTTGATCGGACTGGTCCTGACTCCTTTTGAACGAAAGAGAAAACAAGAGAAAAACAAGACAGGGTCTTACTTACGGTATGCCCTTGTGTTGAGTCTAGTCTGTGCCTGTCTGCGTGCTGCGGCATCCTTGGTCCCCGTCCAGTCGTCTTCCCTGCTTATGGCCTGTACACAGTGAGCAAGTCACATATGTTGTCTTGGTGATTGAAGGTGGCCTAGTACATACCTCGGCTAGCTGTGGCATTGACGCGAGTTGGATGCATGGTGCTGTTGAATTTGCGGGCTGAGACGTACTAATCATGATGCTAGTGGACATTGGAATTGCGGCCATGATCTTCCCACCGTGATGAAACTGGAGATGAATGATGGGAGTTTCTTTAGGCCGCCTAAGGCGGTTTATACAGCCTGCGCATAGTAACGAGTCTGACACGCAAGAACGGCGGAATTGATATACCTACTGTTCTGCAGCTACGGCGCAGACAGATAGGGGTTGGTGAAAAGGTAAGATTACGATATCATTGGCCACTATTATAGAGTCTAACTCGAGAAGGTCTAGCGTCATGCAACCTGCTCACATTATGCTAGTATCACGAGTTCTACTATTACACATACACTACCTGATTGATAAACACAATGTCATGATTCCTCTTCACGCAGCTGGCTCACTCGCTCACTCGGAGTTCTCCTGTTAGTTCATCTCTTCAATATGTCCAAATTCAATGTGACGTGTTTGGTCCAAGGGTCATGCAGCTTGCTCACTGGTGCTTTAGATAGCATCCAAGATGCAAGTATCTTGGGTGTTGTGTTATAAGAGCAATACAAAGATCGTACCAACACCTTCATTTCCATTCACCTTTTCAGTATCATCAAAAACATAAAATTTGAACCAAGACATTGAAATATCTGTTTCTTAGTAATACACCTTCATACATTGACGCAAGTACTCACTCGTTTCAAATATGACTTTCCATCCCGACACTCTTCCCGATCTCAAGGGCAAAGTATTCATAGTCACAGGTGGGAATTCCGGCATGTAAGTCTCCCCTCTCCCCTCTCCCCACGAAGCCCAAATTGCTGATTTCACCAAACTACAGAGGCTACTACACCGTAGCCTACCTAGCAGAACACGGCGCCCACGTTTACATGGGCGCCCGATCCCTAAAGAAGGGCACAGCAGCCATCGCCAACATCAAGAAAATGCACCCTTCAGCCAACATCAACCTCCTGCAAATGGACCTCATGGACCTCACCAGCGTCGTCGCGGCCGCCAAGCACTTCCTCACCCTCGAAACAGCCCTGCACGGCCTGGTTAATAACGCAGGCATCATGGCGACACCCTTCGAAATGACCAGAGATGGCCATGAGGCTCAGTGGCAGACCAACTACCTCGCGCACTGGGTTTTGACGGAGCACCTGCTTCCTCTGATGCTGCGGACCGCGAAGACGCTTCCTCTCGGTAGCGTGCGCATCGTCAACATCACTTCATCAGGCCACTTGAGCGCACCCACATGCGGCATCAATTTCAAGTACCTATCGCTCAAGGATAGCGGCCCGTGGGCGCGGTACGGACAGAGCAAGCTCGCCAACATTCTGCACACCAAAACCCTACACAAGACATACGGCCCCGGCTCTCCCAGTGCGCAGAACGGGGACGGCGAGATCTGGGCTTCGTCTGTGCATCCAGGTATAGTTGAGACGAACCTTGCCACGTCGGTGGAGTCAGGGTGGGGTATAAAGAGTATTTTCTCAGTCGTACGTATGTCTGGATTGATGTGGCCTGCTGATAAGGGATCGTGGAATAGCTTGTTCTGTGCGGCAAGTCGGGATATGAAGGCGGAGCAGAGCGGCACCTATCTCGAGATTTTCGGGCGTTTTGGGGAGCCGTGCTGGCAGAGCGGTGCGGCGAAGGATGAGAAGCTTGCAGAGAGGTTGAAGGAGTGGACTGGGGAGGTGATGAGGAAGGAAGGGTGGATTTCGTGATGGCGTCAACTGTACGAGCGTCGGCAGCTTTCAGGGTCTGATTTTGTGCATGAGGTGCTAGATGTCCTGATGGATATCAGAGACATCGTTGGTGTATTATGTCTGGAGATGAGATTTTGAAAACAGAGAAATTGCCCAAAATCGTACAAAGATACGCACCCATACGTATAAAGTCAGAAGACTTGCTACAAATGCTTTCACAAACAATCATGAGGAAAGTGCGCACTCGTGTCTCTTTAAGCATCGGTACTTCTTTAAGCATAAGGAATTAGATCTCCAATATAAGAAGTGCATCTAATACCAGCAATCATTGCTGGTCCGCACAATAGTTTCCTGTGAAGTCTTCATTCACACTCATAGACAACGAGACTCCACGCCTGGAGCCATCCTTCAACCAAAAACGAAATGATTCTACAACTCAGCAAGTAAAATCAATCTCTAAAGGTAGTGTCCCTCCCACTTTTCCCATATACCATAATAGTATATCAGCCAACCGCAGAAACAAAATTAAAATTAAAACCAGAACCGGAAAAGCGAGGAAATAGCAGCTAGCAAATAATGTTCTTAAGCTTTAACTAAGCACACCGTGCGTACACTTTTTGCCATCAATGGTTCTGCACTTTGCGTGATTCCGAGGGAAGTTGGTTTACGGCAGGTGAGCGCTCAATTGCTCCCTTTTTGAACAGCAACCTAGACCGACAAGAGATAGGTGGAATTTAAGGAAGGGGGTAGGGTTGAGCATGAGGTAGGAAAAACGGGGGTAGAATTACCGGATTAGGGAATTACCGGAATAAGGAATGACAAAACACACTCCATTAAATAAACATAACCTTTGCATGTCAATTCTATGGGTCTTTGTGGTCTGGAACCGTCCACATCAGTAACTCCACTTGGAGATAGGAATTTTTCCTCGTTTCCAGGTAGATTTCATCAAAGTCACATCACAAGGGCATACATAATGAACTCATGTTTTCGAAAAATCAACCCATAGTTGTGATCTGAATCATCGTTTCTCCATCTAAATACATCTCAAGATACGATTCTACGCAATTCCAGCAGCGCCAGCAAGGCAGCTGAAACCCCTGATATTCCCAAATTAAAAACAGACACAATGGTACATCTTTGCGTCCTATTGTAAACCCCCATCCCGACCCGAATCCATTTCCCAGTCAGGCTCTTGTGAATTGTACAGATAACAAAGCCTGTTGAAGCTATTAGGAAAAAAATAAGTATTGTATGCTCCTCGCTGGTTTAGACCAAGCATCCAGAAGGTTCAATTCGAAACAAATGAAAATTTCTTCGCGCTGTGAAGCAGTTTTGCTCGCTCTCTCAAACTTATATATAGTGCAGTCTATAGGGGGGTATTTGAAGACAATAAAATAAAAACCACGAGAGCCTGTCTATGGCCGCTGTTTGTTGGCGGGTATGAAATCAAAAAGCAATGAAAATGAGAGGTCCGAAAGGAACATGTCGTAACGCCAAAAATATACACGCTGGCCTGGTCAAAACCAAGGTAATTCAATAATAGCAAAAAAGGAATGTTGCGAAAGGGTATGCTGACAAAATCCCCCGAAACACCGTGCCATGTAGATGCTGCAAGAACTTTTCCTCCATATGATATACAAACTCGATGGGCGAATTCCCATCTCTTCTAAAACCGATTGCCAACAGCGAATATGCTCGCCGCTGCAGATGCGGCCCACTCGTTCTCCTCGTGGTCGTAAGGGGGAGTTGACGATTGCTTTTGATTGTCTCGAACCTTAGATGGTGTCACTTGTGTGATTCCCTGGCCGAAGAGGGCCGCGTTGCCACTAGCTGATGGCGAAGGGGTGGGATAAGGATTCGATAATCCTAAGTTGCTGCTCGACTGACGGAGTGGCTGGCGAGAATCATTCTGAATCGAATTCCGCTCCAGCCGTTTCATCGCCTTATGTGTTGATGTCAAAGCCTCGTCGAGCAATTCATCTTCTTCATCAGGTGTCTCATACTGGCGACCCCCTGGGATATGAGATCGACGGGTCCTACTTGAAATGGGCCCGACGCCACGTAGATTATCGACAGATCTAGCTGGCTGTTGAGGTAGCGAATGGTGGCGTTTCAAAACACTGTTCGGGTTGACTAAGTGATTGGGGGGGATAGGTGCGGTTTGCGACGAGTCAAGATTCTGTTGCACGTTACGGAGAGCTTTATCTAAGGCCTCATGCGTATCAACCCTTTGCGCAGGACTTGGCGATTGCGCTGGGTTGTCAATGACCATCGATGATCTATTGCTTGCCCATGGTCCACATCCAGCTTGAGCTTCGAGGTCCATTGATTTTGGCGAGATTGGAGTTTGGGCTTGACGCCCAGAAAATCTTCTCGCTCGTTTCCGTAGATGCGAGAAGAAACTCTCTTTTTGTCCATTCGGTGGGGAGGCCAAGCCGGACTGGCCGTTCAGAGCCATCTCTGCCTGTTGTCTGTGGATATCGGCATAGTGATTTCCTGTAGAAGCAACCGACAATTGACGGCCAATCTTCTTTGCCACCTTATCGTCATGTTTTTGACCAGCGGCGTAAGCATCGCTATAAGATGGTGTTCGGCTGCTTGCTTGAGCAGTGACAGTATCCGAGAGTGGTGAGATCGGCTTAATTGTAGGTAAGATGGGCATAGGAGCTAGGTTTGAAGGACCATTGTTCCATGTCGTTCTCTTCCTTGGAGTTGGCCGCGTCTTGGAGACAGGTATGTCAGTAACTGCGTGCACAGGTGATGGCCGAGGCGCATCGTTCTCTTTTGAAACGGCTGGAGTGGCTGCAGGAGTGTTATCGGTCCGGCCGATCAGAGACTTTCTAAACCATGAAGGCTTGGAGGTCGTAGACAAGACCTCTGGGGAGTCCTTCGATCCGCGGTAGCTCAAGTCCGAGTGCTTACGTCCTAGCATCCTCGACGCAGATGATTTAGGTCGTAATGGATCAACCGCATCAGTAAAAAATTCGTGGGCAAGAGCCTCAGTAGACGTTGGACGGGCCTTGGGATCCCACATCAAACACCACGTGACAAAATTGCTGAGAGAGGCAGGCCATTGAGGGGGTTGAATAATAGTATCCATGGCATGCGGTGCCATCTTGGGGAAGGAGAATCCAAGCTTGCCAGCTAGTCGAGTTCCTTCTCTCCAATCTCCACCTCCTACTCTAGAGCCTGCCTTATTATACCAATTCCCTGGGCTTCCCATGATCTCGCAGACTCTCCAAACTTGGTCAACTTCATTTCCTCCTGGGAACAAGGGTTTCAAAGTCGCGATTTCCACAGCCATGGCACCGATGGCCCAAATGTCCACAGGCGCAGAGTATTCCCCAGCGCGTAGGAGAACCTCAGGAGCACGATACCATCTTGTCGAAACGTACGTTGTGTATGGCAACTTCGAATGTGTTTCTCTAGCAAGTCCAAAATCGGCGATCTTAACTGTATAAGTCGGAGGCGTCGAGGGAGGTGTTACCATGGCGGAATAACGTCGGAAAGAGTTCCCAGATTCTTGTTGGGCGGAGGTGGAGACGAGGATGTTTTCCGGCTTGATATCGCGATGGAAGAAATGGTGTGCATGAATATGCTCTAGGCCTTGCATGATTTGGAACAATATGCTCTTGACACTACCGACGTCTAGACATTTGTGATCTCGAGCCTTCATTAGTTGATATAAATTGCCGTCCATATACTCCATACAAATATGAAGTTTCTTGCTAAAAGGGTCGAGGAAAATGTCTAAAGCTGGAACGAGATGCTGGTGTGGGGGGAGGGTTCGAAGGAAGACGACCTCTCGAAGCTCTAAACATGGGGCGAAAGATTCGAAATGCTTTTTCATGGTTTTGATGGCGATCTGAGGTTATCTCGAGTCAGCCAATGCGACATTTGTGAGCTGTATAGAGAGAACTTACTACCGTGCCTCGTCGAGCAACATTTGAGCCAGCACCTGTCCGACAAGATTAGTACGGGCTTTCGAAGGGTTTCTCTGGAAGCAGAGAAACGGGCTCAGGTTTATTGTACCTCTCACTCTTGCCAGAGCTACACTCCCAAAAGAGCCGTCTCCAATATCCTTCAGTACTTCGAACCGATCTTCTAATGCTGTGTTACTGGCCATTTGAGGAGTTGAACTCCGATGGTTTAGGTCGTATGCTACTGTCATGATGGATACGTAATGGATTCCTCGTTATTTCGATGGGAAGTTCGTCGTCGTCAATGCTAAGGACCTCATGTTAGCCAATGGCGCGACAACACGAGAAAGTCGTCGACTCACGTACCTAGCCTTCGGGAAGCCCTTCTGAAGAGCTTGACTATTCACCGTTGCATTGAAGTGCCGTGTATGTTGATTTCGATTGAGGCCTCGATAGGTTGATAGGAAGGAGTTGTTGTTGAAAGAGCGGCGCGCGACTGGATAATTGAAGATGTTGAAAGGGGTGAGAGCTTGAGAGGGAGGGACGGGACGACGGACGGGGTCTGCTAGTGAGCCCAGCGGAAGACCAAGCCGCGACGTGTTTTGGTATACAGTTCAGTAGCGTAATAGTGGAGGGCCAGGGCGAGGCGGTGCTGCTTGAAGAGGTGTAAATGTGATGGGGGGAAAAGCGTGGAGTGGAGTCCGTAATTCCTATGGACCTGGATATTGCCAAGCGTGGAACTGGGTGGGCATGAAGAAGCGAAATTAGACGGCTGTTATTTTAAATTCACAAGATGCCTATCTCAAATGATGAGATGAGACCATTATTCAGGATGCGGATTCGTGGAGTGCTTTTCGCGCCGTACGGTACTCGTATGAACACTGGTGACTGGATTGGAGGCGATCGGTCGTGAGGACGAATAGGGGAACGGCTTGTACCGGAGAATGATGTGTTGTTGTGCTTACAGTACCACGAGCTTCTCAGACAGGACTGAGCACCTAGATAGGTCGGTAGTTTGGTTGTGGTTCCCCGGAAGATTAAGGTAGGTAAGGTAGGTTATTGAGAGACAGAGACAGAGAGCGATGGGCTGTTAACATCAATTGCAAAAGAGGGTGCTATCGGTGAGTTGGTGGGTTGAGGTTGGCGGGACATATGAGAGATCAGGTTCTTGCGGTGCAGAACTCGGGGGCGGCTGGCGGTGGGAGTGGACGCTGTGGCAGGCGGGCGGTACCCTGAACGGTAGCAGTTCAGCCTACCGAGTAAGCTATCTTAGCACTCAATTTTTCATTCGTTACCTTGGTACGCCTTCTTTCGTCCGTCGTGGCTAGTTGTAATTGGCCTCCTTTTCGTATTAATTGCTTGTGATTATTACGGTAAATTACTCGTACCGTACTGTTCGAAGAAGGGCTGTGAGGTTTCTGGCAGGGGATGGCACTTCCTGCAACACCTTGAAATAGATTCTTAATAGTCATATAATCAGGAGCTTCACTCCTACGTATAGTGTTTTACAACCTTCCCTATAAGAAGCGATACCTTACGCTTTTACTATTGCATACCTATGCTAAATTTACTTCCAAGTTCGAAGTAGATGTCCCCTAGGCCTAGCACATTATGAGTGCCGCTTTATTCTATCCACTGCGAGGCTTCTAGCAACGACTTTTTGTGGAGAAGGTCGTAAAACATTATAGGAGTTCATGCTTCGCGTTGATAATAATAATGCGCAAAGAAAGTCGTCGCCAGTTGTTTTGCATTCCGGACTACCTCACCTATCGATTACAAGTTGCCCCTCTGCTTTGCTGTCAATGCAGGCCCATGCTGCTTTCGCTTTGGCTCCAAAATGTTTGGTCGTGCATGATCGTGAATCTTGATTTTAGCATGCTTTTGGACATCTTACGTACGCACAGGGACTTACTGTACGGGTTTCTCACGCGAATTATTTCCACCATTCTCACCCTTTCAATTCGCCCAATGCTTTCAGGCCAACCCAACCCAACCCAACCTGGGTCCTGAGGTCACTGCGGATGGCGCCGCTGCTGCTGCCCCCCCCCTTTTCATATGGACCCACACCCCCATGCTCCTTCGTTCCCAATTAGCTTTAGCTTACTGACTTTGTTCCTGTACCTGCCGCTAGTAAGCCTAGCCACCAGGAAGGACTGTAAGTAGCTCTTCCGCATCCGCGGATCTGGTCAATAGTCTAGCCTGGCTCTTTCTGCACTCCGTACTTTCAAGTACGGAGTAAAGGCTTCCATCATGGGAGCCACCAGAGCCATGAGGGCGTTTAGTTGTACAGTAGGAGACATCTTTTCGGGCGCATGATGCATAAGAGATTCGATTGACATACAGTAGCTGTCTAGATCTGTTTGGTGCCTGACAATCCTCGGCAATTATGCTTTAGACGGAAATACAAGGATAAATCCAACGTTCTGCATGAGTCAAACCCCTTGCCTATCGGTATCGGGTCGATGCGTCCCACCCTCATCCAAGGCGTCGGAATTGCGGGACAGAAAGAAGAGTACACCGCTGTTCATCTCAAGTTAAGAGCTCAACAGCCCTCGGAGAATTCAGTGCACACTGACAGTGCATACTGGCTGACCGACACACTGTGGTCGCGATCGTAATCGTGATCGTGAATTGGATGAGGTATGGGCTGATACAGAACACCATTGCCAACAAAGTTCGGGGTGAGTTTGAATGGTGGCGAGGTCTCAACGAGCGGCAGAAGCATCCTTTGCGCGTAACAGAAATAAAGAAGTCTTTAGCTGAGCGTTCATGCCAACTGGACCAAGCATCAAGCTCGATGACCAGTTGGAATGATTCGTCCAGCCATTTTATCCGCATGTCGCTATCCCTTAGGTGATGCCTCGTAGAAATTGTTTCAATCGCCATGAAAGGGTCAACCGCATCTCATCTGGACCCCTTTCAATCCAAAACTGTATTCAATGAAGCATGAGAATAAAGAATATTTTCTCTCGAGTGAGTGATCCAGAAAGATGGCATGCAAAATAAGAAAGAAGCGATCTCTTCAGACTTCAAGAAAGGAAATCATGACTCCCCGTCCAGGTCCAGCTTCTCAATATCCTCATGATCACTAGCACCTTGCTCTTTGCTCTTTGCCTTTGAATTGGTGCAATGCGTTGCAGTACGGGTCAAACCTAGAATTGCAGAAATTAAAGCAGTGCTCTACAGAGAAACATTGAATCGCCCGAGTGGGAACATGGCTCAGGTGGCAGAAGCAGCATACAAGCCTAGCTTCAGTCCCTACTCCTATCAATGCACTCGGAGGACCTCAGTTCATAACGCAAGCCAAAAGGTGCTGTAGTTGAGCCACCGGGGGTGAGAGACTGTATGTTGTGAGGCATCGGGGGCTTCGAGGGGGAAGAGAAAAACGGATCCACTGTCAACAGGACATATAGCTCAACTTCACCTGAATGTAGTCATTTTGAAGCCAGAACTCTCTGACCTAGCTGCTATTGGAATCAATCGGGAGGGAATGGATGCTGTAGGCGTGCAAATGGTGGTGTCTACCAAGATAGTCAAGGTGTTGAGACATCCATAATCCGTTCTGGCAAAGTCACATCTTCAACTTCAGTTCTTCAGAAGCTTCGTCATATCTTCCAGACTGCTCTCTGCCGTTCGATTCACCTTCCAATTCACTCACATATTCACTCTCTTGGTCCGCGCTGCCTCGCGCTCGCTTGAGATGTCTATAAATTTAACTCCACTCTCTTTCTCAAGCTTTTCAACGTCTCAACATCTCAAGCTCCAGCATATCACTTTTGACACCTATCGCCTTCAGCGCATCGAACTTCGGCGTCGCATACTAGCTAGTCACTCGATCTATACCTACTCTCTCACTATTGACCCTTCACGCTCTGAATCATCCAAGGACAATGGCCCCCTATGGCACTGCGGCGGAGTGAGTTGATTGCTGGCCTCGGCTTCAAGCTGCTAACATGCCGTAGTCGCAAAAAGATCGTGCCTCTGGAGAGATTCAAATGTAGAATTTGTGGTTAGCCGTCTCCAACCGCTTGACTTTTTTCTCTTCTAATGCGTTGAGGCAGGTGCGTACAAGGGCAAGGTTTTCTTCTCCAACAAGGAACTGGACAAATACCGAAACGCGTGTTCGATGGGTCGCGCACCAACGGCAGAGAGTGCGAGCCTTCGATGTCAAGGCTGCAGTGGTGAACAAGGTACGTTGGTACTTAACTTGAACAGTGTATATGGTTAACACATCATCAGCCCTAGAAATCATCTGCAAGGGTCCTTGTGGGTTGAAGAAACCCTTGGGCGCGTTCAGCAAGAACACGCGGAGGATCCAGCGCTATGTATGTAAAGTATCGGTCTTTGTACCCAGGTCTGATACTGATCCAATCATCTAGTGGTGCGAAGAATGTACGAAGTGGAAGGATGCTCAGGTGAGCCTATTCTCATACACAAAAGCTACTTTCCTCTATCAAAGCCAAGAAGCCCGGGGCTGTATCATGAGCCCTATTGCAAGCTCCCAAGACAGCGCTTAGGCTTCTTGGCTCTGTCCCAAGATCCAGCTTTGAACTAATACTAATGCGTCATGAACAAAAAGGAGACAGGAATCTGTGTAGGCCCAGCTCCGAACAACGAGCTAGCTCCTGATGAGAATCTACAACAAAACGATGTTGATCTCAATGCTTGGGAAGAGGACGACTATGGTCAAGAATGGGAGTATGAAGCGTCCGCGACGGCAAGTCATCCTCATCCCGTGAACATTTTAAGGAACATATCTGACGTCAATTCAGGGCTCAAACTCTTGGTTCAGCCAACAAGCCGCGGAGACCGCTGGTTGGGTCACTGACACGAAGACTCCAGGACCATCTGCGGCACCTGCTCGATCAAACGTCTCAGGGCATTCGGTGGTTCAAACACTCATGAGCAACCTGAGTATTAGCGGCCAATCTAGGGCTAGCACTGAGGCACATGCTGCTTCCACTAAGATCCCAAATCCTGCGAACTCTTCGCCTTTTCAAAATAATCGGTACGTCCCAAGCAACAGTGTTGCAGGTGACGGGTGGTCAACGGTATCTAATAACAGCCGGGCCGGCAAGCGCTCTGCGTCAAGCTCGACTGCGACAGCATCTCCGGCAAAAAACAAAGGATGGGCTAAGCCTGTCGGTGCTCGAACTGTGCCTGCCCATGCAGTTCAGCCTTCCATTCCCCCTCCTGCTGCACCCGCTACCCGCCCAGAGCGGATTCGAGGGTTATATAATGAGGATGATGAGGATTCTTCAGGTGACGAATAGTCAAGCTCTGGCTTTACAGCATACAGAGTTTTTATATCTCGTGCACCATAACCTTGCAGGTCCCCGAACCATGTCCCGATCTCTTCTTTCGACTTACTTCGCCTCGAGCGGAATGGTCATCTCTTGCGCGACTTCTTATCTAGCGTTGACTTGCGTATGCGATCGAGCATCCTCAGAGGCTCTGGAATAGCTATGCATTGGCTTGCTCGCCACACGAAGCTAGATGTATCCTGTAAGTCCTGCTTCGATGAACCTCTTGTACGGCTATATTTGCTGACTGTTGTAGGCACCATGGTCGTAGACTTGCGCGTGTCTTGCGACTTCTTCGACAAGACTCCAAGCTCTTCCGACTTTTCTGGAACTCATTTCCTACTTCGTTGCATTTTTTATTGCGTTCTTCTCCTGTGCCCCCCAAAAAGCACATCAATCACAATCACTTCATAATACGAGATAAGCATAATTATACATCGTCTCTCATCCACTGAGACATTTTCCCCACTTCGAATTGGAGGCTAGACGAGGTCAATGAGGCACATACACATTCGAGCGCTTTTCTCTTTCCTTAATTTCTTTTGTCGTGGCGTTGGATCGATCCGAGCTGTTCCTTGGAATCTATCCCGGTTGAGAATAGGTACTGGTTCTTCCAGTTACTACGGATGACTCCCTCTGCAGCACAATCACCCAGCGAATCTGCTTTCATTGCTTGTACATTAGACAGAAAACTTAAAAAACCTCCAAAAGTGCACGACTGATGAAGGCTACTATGTGAAGATTTCCGACTATCATCTCCATGATAAACAACAGCACCGAGAACGTTGAAAATATCTCCAAGTTAACAGTGCTACCCGGAGCGCAGAGCAAGCTGAGGTAACAGCTGTGCCGGCTCCCTGACGATGTAAAAGGAGACATTCCCGTGAAAAATGAGCAGGTTGATGTTACGTGACTCCATCAGGCTGGATAGTAATATCAAGATTCCCGAATGTAAAATGAACAATAGTCAGAGGGGTTCCTTGAATACGTGATTCAACTTCAAATTCCAGGGAGGCGTGTCGGAAAAGCTTCATCGTTGTCTAAAGTATATACTCCATGCAGACATGAATAGGTGCCTGCCTACTAAGTTTTATCGGAACTGGTATTTGGCATCTAATAACAGTTAATCAGTGCTTCTATGTATAACAATGTACTCTCCGTCACTATCTTGTTCATCCTTCGCACCATACAACCAGCATTTTCTTTCAGAGCGAAACAGTTTGTCTCGAAATAGCACTCACTATCCTCAATTGGCAAGCTCAGAATGCCTCGCCGGGTTTCAAGTATTCAAGGAACGATCACCGCCAGAGCATCCCGCAGCTCATGTGGGATCCAAGCCAATATAGTAAATGGTTTTGCAAGTGCTACAAAGGAGCTTTGGAAGTTGGACCTGAATAGATTCGAAATGCTGTTCAAAATGACGTGCTAGGGATTCCTCGACTTCGAGATACTGCAGTCTACCTATAATTGAGCGTCCTCATCTTCGTCACGTTGTAGGGCACTTTGACGAGATATGGGGTTTTATAATACTAAAAAATCTCTTGCCAACCTCCAAATATATTCCTTGGGTGCATTGTGTTGGGATCGGCCTGTTCACTTGATCGTTCGGGATGGCCCTTGGCGGACGGTGTGTGTAATATTGTACTCCCCAAGAGTGGGCTAAATATGACATAATTTTTTCTCACTTGACACAATCACCCTTTGCGACGTACATGGAAAAACTAGACTCATCAATAAATCCATCGACAACAGGATCAGCTTTTGATACTGAAAGCAGCAAACGATCCACCCTCTTAGCGGACCTTCTTTGGGAGTCACGTCAAATAGCAGCAAAACATCTCAACCAACACCTACCTATAGGTAAACTTCGAAAAGAATAGCTTGCTGTTGCAATAGTCAAGAGTATTTGAATAAGCTAGCTACGACCAAGTACTAGATTTAGGTCCTCAGCTGCAAAACACGAAACCAATAACCGCAAAATCACAATATCAACACCCAAAACGTCATTCAAATCAAAGCCATAGCAAGACATCAGACAACAAACACCAATGTATTACTCGCCCGATGAGCTGAAAATGGTTCGATCAATACTCCACACCAAGACATGGTTCGGATTCGACCTCGACGACACTCTTCACGAGTTTCGCAAGGCATCAGGAGCAGCAGTCCTTACTACCCTCTCAAAAATCTCTTCAAAGTATCAAATCCCCATCGAAAACCTGCAGGCCACTTACAAGAAAGTCTTGGCTCAAAAAACGGCGCAGTCGTTCACCGACGGCAAGACCTCTGATGACTATCGGAAAGAGCGGTTTGCTGCTGTGCTTGAGGGCTTCTCAATCAAGACAAACGCAACTTTTTTGGATGAATTGGCTGTAGTCTACAAGAAAGAACTTAGCCATTCACTGGAGCTCAAAGCTGGAGCAAAAAGTTTACTTATGTATCTCAAATCACTCGGGAAGAAAATCATCATCATCACCGAAGGCCCGCAGGATGCACAGGAATGGACTTTAGAACAACTGGGGCTTTCAGAACAGGTGGATTATCTTGCTACGACCAACTTCTTCGGCGTTTCTAAAGTAGATGGACTATTCGAGAAGGTTTTGGAGGAGCTGAAGATTGATTCTAAGGACTTGGTATACATAGGGGATAACTGGGAGAGGGATATTTTGCCTGCTAAGGCATCTGAAATATTCTCCATCTACTACTGTGAGAATGGTAATTATAAGTTGGATAGGGATGGGTTGAGGATCAAGACCTTGAGTGAGCTGGAAGACATTTTGAATACTTGAATGCGAGGCAGATTAAAGTATCGGAAAAACACACTGGTGAAAACGGCTTTGTCTGACATTGATCTTGAATACCTCACTATGATATGGTGGCATTGGAGCAACTTTTACTGACACCTTCAGTCAGACCTTGTCTGATGTACGAAAGATAGCATGACGAGTAGTTATATTTTGAAACCCGAGATCAGATATGGCTTTCAAAGTTTGCTTCAATACACCCGAAGAAGCAACTTGCTTTACGATTTCTTCAAACATGTCGATGTCGACGTCTAGAGACCTGCCTGCCCCTGTGGGTAGTAACAGTACTGCAAAGTACGGCGGGCAAGATATGATAGAAGCGCATTTTAGCTCTTTACGCGTCCGACGCGACTCCCCAACTTCGCGTCATAAAGATCATAGAAATTTCACAAATCCTAACCACAATCCAAACAACCATGGCGCTTCTCGTAGACAAACACCGTCCGAGGTCCCTCGATCAATTAACCTACCACAAAGATCTCTCTGAACGCCTTCGCTCCCTCGTACGTCTTCACCCTCTCCCTCTTCCCCCTCCCCCCAATCCAAAATCTAACTTCTACAGGCCCAAAGCGGCGATTTCCCCCATCTCCTAGTCTACGGTCCATCCGGTGCAGGAAAAAAGACACGCATCGTCGCAACCCTAAAAGAACTCTACGGTCCCGGCGTCGAGAAAATCAAAATCGATTCCCGCGTCTTCCAAACCACCAGCAACCGAAAACTAGAATTCAACATCGTAGCTTCAGTCTACCATCTCGAGATCACCCCTTCGGATGTGGGGAACTATGATCGAGTAGTGGTGCAGGATCTGTTGAAAGAAGTCGCGCAGACGCAGCAGGTGGATCAGAATGCGAAGCAGAAGTTCAAGGTGGTGGTTATCAATGAGGCGGATCATTTGACACGGGATGCACAGGCTGCACTTAGAAGAACGATGGAGAAATACAGTCCTAATCTACGCCTAATCCTGCTTGCGAATAGCACGGCCAACATCATTGCGCCGATCAGGAGTCGGACACTCTTAGTTCGGGTCCCTGCTCCGACGGAAGTGGAGATTTGTGAGGTGTTGGCGAAGAGTGGGAAGAAGGAGGGGTGGCCGGCTGCGAGGGAGTTGGAGAAGAGGGTTGCGGCGGAGAGTGGGAGGAATTTGAGGAGGGCGTTGTTGATGTTTGAGGCGGTTCATGCGCAGAAGTATGCCACCTTCCGCAATCTTCTATACATCGTTCAATCACTAACCTTCTACAGCGAGAGAGTATCAGATACAACACCAATCCCACCGCCTGACTGGGAAGCACTCATTAGTACAGTTGCCAACGACATCAACACCGAACACACACCCGCCCAGATACTCAAAGTCCGCGCCAAACTCTACGATCTGCTCACGCACTGCATTCCCCCAACTACAATTCTCAAGACTCTCACATTCAAATTGGTTCCATTGGTGGACGATGCGTTGAAGGCGGATGTAGTTAAGTGGGCTGCGTTTTATGAGCATCGGATTCGGAATGGGACTAAGGTGATTTTCCATTTGGAGGCTTTTGTGGCTAAGTTTATGAGACTGTGCGAGGAGCATGATATGGGTATGGACTTTTAGGGGTAAGCAATGGGAGAAGGAATGCATTTTGAAGGAGTTAGGGTCACGGGGCGTTTAGACGTGTATAATGCTGGCAATTCCTGTGCTATGAATGATAAAATGGTTTAAAGTTCGTACTACCTACTACGATTTGTAAATGTATGATGCCGATTGTCAAGGTCATGCTCGGATGAGAGGGTTAGAACTGTATCTTGTTTGAAGCGCTAAAATTTGTCATATTAGGCTAGCAAGACTGCAAGACGTGGAGAGCTTCAGCCTCACTGATCGCCATAGCCTGATTTGATTCATGGCATAGTATGTAGTAAGTTCTGCTAGATTTTGGTGTTACAAAGGTATGCACTGAAGGCTAAGCGCTTCTCTGCTTCCTAGAATAGGCCTTCCTGCCTGTCTTGAAAATTTCGTGGCCTTTCTTTTCAAATGAATTTCCTTTCCCTTCTCTCATCCTCATCCTCATCCCCATCCTCATCCCACCCCCTCTTTGTCCCAGCACCAATACCCAACTCCCCACCCCTCCTCTTCAATCCATCTCCACTCCCATCAGGCGGCACAAAAATCCCCCCATTCTCCACAACCCAACCCTCCCTCTCCATCTTCCCCCAAAGCTCACCCACCCTCCACCTCACGAGCTCCCCAGCAGCATTAGCATCCTCTTTGCTATCATGCCCCTCCATCTTACCATCAACCACAGCCTGGATCTGGATATCCCGATTAAGATGTGTGCTCATTAACATTTTCAATCCATTGCGGTAAGGTAGGCCGGCTTTATGGGGAAATAGGAGTGCTGTATCGATGATGGTTGTGTGGATTATACGAGAGGCGTTTAGGTCATTTTCTAGACCGTGGCCTATTAATGGTGTTTCTGGGGAGAGGTGGGAGAATAATAAAGCGCGGGCTTCGGCGGGGGACGATACGATTTGAAGGTCTTGAGTCTCTTCCGGATACGGTTTGGTTGAGTTTGAAAAAGGCTTCGCTTCGCCCATTTCCTTGGGCCATACACCTGAAAAGCGGGAATTGAGGTCCAGAATCTCTCCTACAGGACGCACTAGGACGTCGAAGAGGGGCGTACCGGAAGGCCATGATGTTGCTGTGAGCCGAATGAGTTCGAGACCGTAGACTGTATAGCCCATCTCGCCATCTATGCAGACTGGATTGCTTAACGCTTTTGCTGGATTCTCTGGAGTTTTCACAAAGTTCAAAATCGCTGCTAGACGTTTGACTTCAGAGATTTTGAAGACGTGACAATCAGCTTGTGTGCATCCTACAGAATCGCCCATTGTTTGACCGCAGCATTTGAATCTCCTTTCCCTCTTTGCTTTAGGATCTGTTGCTGAGCGTTCGGCCAAGAGTGCTTTACCCCAATGGTAAGTACATTTTCCCCCTGATGCGAGAGCGCCGTCTTCTTCTCTACGGCCGGGAAATACTTGAAAACGGCTTTTGCAGCGATCACAAACTTCCCAGCCTTTCGCGGCCTCCACTCCTTTTCTTGCCGTCTCGATCTCGTCGTCTGTTGGGATTGAGGTCACGTAACCATGTTTTGATAGACCCGTGATTGGTGTGTAGAGCCGCGGAAGAAGCATGATCTCTTCCTCTGTTTTCAATCCAGTATCGATAACCTTGGGAGGAAGCTTAGGTCTGGAATCAGGGGTGTCGGACATGGCAGCCGCTTCTTTTGCCTTGATTTTTGCTACCTCCTTTTCTCTCTCCTCTTTCCAGTGCCCCACTTTCATCCTTTTGTAGAGAAGGATCTTATTTTTGACAGCATTCGAGTAGATACTCGGAGTGTGGGCTGCAGCTTCTTCAATGTCTAAAACCATGGAAATAATCGCTTGTTCTGGCAGTACAAGCTGCTCTTCGGCATCATTTGCATCACTTTTCAACTCGGAATTCAACCTGTTAAGCTGCTCATGCAGGGTTTGTACAAGTTTGAATCTTATTTGATAGGTTGCAGGGGTTGGCACCTTCAGAGCACGAGGATTCAAAGCTTCTTTCTTTAGTGGTGTTTTGACAGGTATTGCCTTTTCCGCAGCTAATTTGATGGGGGTTGACTTCAGAGCAGGGCTGGGTTTTGAAGCCGCTGTATTTCCAAGATGAACGTGGGGATCCTTTGTGGCTGTAGTAGTTCCATTTTGAGACTTATTTCGCAGTGCAGGCGGGGATACAGGCCGTGTCAAAGAAGATATTCGCTTTGATTTTGGTTCCGGCGTGTCATCCTCGCTCGTCGAGTGTGACGATTTTTGATCTGCCTGGACTTTAGTAGAAGCCTTATCTGAGTTCGAAGCTGTCCGCTCGTTCTCATCGGCCAACTTCAGCCTCTTCCTTCGACCTTCTTGGTTCTGTCCCTCATCAAGAGCATCATAACTCTGATTCTCAACCACAGTTGTAACCGGGTTAGGAAGGCTTCCAGAATGGGCAAAGATACATCTTGGAAGCATGCAGGTGTCTTTATATGGACACTCGATCTCGGAAAAGAATCCTTTGGAAGTGAACATATTTGAAGATGACAACTAGGGATTGCTGAATAGCACAAGTGACGTGGAATTCTTCATGTCGGTTTGGAGGCAATCTGGTACAAGCAAGACTGAATGTCTCAGGGTCAGAATGGCCGTCTTCGGAAAGTGGTGTGGTCTGACCTTTGTCGTTTGGACAAGAGGGGAAACGCAAACACGAGAATTTTTAGTTACTCAAGATAGCCTTCGTTGTTTGCCCACATGCAGTCCCACGATGGCCTCTATTTACGATGTCCCTCAAAGGCTAGACTCGGGCTACCAATGTCCGGGAAGTGTGAGGTCAGTAAGGTAAGGTACCAAGTGGGTGGGAAGGGAAGAGGAAGGGTGGGGGAAGGGGAAGGGGAAGGGGAAGGAAGGTTTCGTTCTTTTTTTAGCGACTGATGCTTAAACTTCAGGGGCGGGCCGATCTTTATCCAGGGTCCCAGTGGCACTAGGTCCCTATGAGGTATCCATTTCAGGCTTCAGTTATCTCTATTTCAGGGGTGAAAGAAAGCGGTACGGTGCAAGCAAACATCGGCTTCGAATTCTATCGATTAAGTGTTTTCTGTCTGTCATCTTCGTCTCATAATTGAACCATACATAAACCAGTGCAACATGTACTGCGACTTCCAGCAATGCCTGCCTACCTACCTAGGCTAGGTACCTCCGTACTGTACTCATAATGCAGTGCAAGTGCCAGTGCCAGTGCACTGTGCGCCCGGTGACTGGTGGTTCCTCCCGGCAGAGGTTGTACAGAGTACTGACTGTTATCTTTGTTTCCCCTTATCACCTGCTCCTCGCCGTGATTCATTTCAAGTCAAAATCTCCACCGAGCTTGTACAAGATCCGCTTCTCTTTTCTTCGTCTTCCCTTCCTCTCCTACTCTTCTCTGCCACTTTTTGCATCCGAATAGCTTCTCCAGACGCTGGTTTTACGCCGAAACCCACTTGCAGACCCCTCTTTCGTCACTGTACAGGCATCTGCAGCCTCAACGAATAGACCTCCTAGCGATACGATAGCGAACCAGCCACCTACAGGAGCCTCGATCGTCAGGCCGTTCATACCTTACTTAGGTTTTAGTGGCAGAGGACTGTCTCGCTTTGCGAGGCATTCCTCACTTCCGCATCCTCCATCGCATTGCTTCCTTTCTCCTTTTCTTCCCTGGACCGGGCTTTCCTCTCTGATAAAGTGATGGATTATAACGGTACCAGCAGCGGAGATGCACAGCATCTCTGCGTTTTGGTCCATGGGTACGTGATGCATCTCAACCCTGACCCCGTACCTGCAGCTTGGAGGAAAAGTGTACTGATCTGCATGCAGACTGTGGGGCAATCCAAATCACCTCGAGGTCATGGCCAAATCTCTACGCGCGAAACATCCAGAAGAAAGTCTACATATTCTCGTGGCGAAGCGCAACAGTGGAAGTTTTACCTATGATGGCATCGAACTTGGCGGAGAACGGGTCTGCCAAGAGATAGAACAAGAGATTGAGAAGTTGGCCAACGAGGGGCAGGAAATCAAGAGGATATCACTTGTTGGCTATTCTCTAGGAGGCTTGATCGCCCGTTATGCGATTGGCTTACTAGACAGCAAAGGATTCTTCGACAAGATCAAACCTGTTGTGAGTTCAACTCTGCCAAACTTCACTTGCCCAGCTGATAATCATAGAACTTCACCACGTTTGCCAGCCCTCATCTCGGCGTACGGACCCCTCTTCGCGGATGGCATAATCACGTTTGGAACGTTCTAGGTGCGCGGACTCTGTCAGCATCTGGGAGGCAGCTCTTCACAATAGACAAGTTTCGAGATACAGGTCGGCCATTGCTCGAAGTGCTAGCAGACCAAGAGTCAATTTTTATTAAGGGCCTGGCCAAATTTGAGAGAAAGACTCTATACTCAAACATTGTCAACGATCGAAGCGCCGTATATTACACCACAGGCATTTCAAAGACCGATCCTTATACGAATTTGGATAAGATTAAGATCAATTATGTGCAAGGCTACGAAGACGTTATTCTCGATCCAAATACTCCAGTGGCCCCTCTTGATTCCGAAGAAGAGCCACACGACACATTTTATGGAGGAATGATAAAAGCAAGCCAGACAACTATTGGTCGGATACCATTTTTCCTAGCTATGGTCCTCTTCCTCCCTCTTGGTGTTTTAGCATTCCTGATGAATTCTGGTGTACAATCACTCAGAAGCAATCGGAGAATCAGACTTCATGAAAAAGGCCTTGCTGGAATCCAACCTGGGAATTACCGAATGCCTCTTCTCATCACGGGCATGCGAGAAGCAGTCGAGGACGTCTATGAAAACCTGAACAGTGCCCAGAGTCACGAGTATCTCGTAGCAGGGACCGAAGAGGAAGCAGCTCAATCAGAGCCAAGTTCGCCGATCCTCGAACGAGCACCGTCTTCTCTAGACGGTGATGAGCCCAATGGCCAATTGTTATGCAGAAATTCCGAGAAGACCAGCCAAGACCCCCCAACTCTCGCCCTTGCACCTTACCAATTCAGGATGATTCAAGCTCTGGATACCGTGGGTTGGCGAAAATACCCCGTCTACATCCACAAGGTGAGACACAGTCACGCAGCTATTATCGTCCGATTGGAGAAGCCAAGCTTCAGTGAAGGCAGAATAGTACTTCGTCACTGGCTAGATGAAGAATTCATCCTATAAGGGAGGGATATAAAAAACGTGTGGTATAGCCTGCGTTTTTTTCATGATTAGATTTCAGTGTTTGTTCAGACTATTTTACTTCCAGCGACTGGCCTCAGCGTATATCCGACTCTTTGCTTTTCTCTGCCCTTGCCGTTCCGATTCGCACCTTTGTACGATAGTCAAATCAAGCCCATTAATACCCATGATTCGTGCATCCGCTTAGTCCCTGTAGATTGCCTGAATCTCTATGTGAACCCTTCACTTGTAGAAGCTTTCAGAACTGAAGACGTGTTGCTCGAATGCATCCGAAGCCATGTACGATTGATATTAGCATTTAAAAGTAATAGTTATGTTAGAACGGCTCGACACTAGAGCACGCTCGAAAATGAATCAGGAGACGTTTTGCAATACGCTGATATAATAAATTGAACAACTCGACGTTGCCACCTGGCTAGGGGAGAGTGATTACATTTTTGCTATTGGTACACGCCATCATATCGTACTCATCTCAGTCCAAGCAAGAACTTGCCACCTCCCTCCTTGCCACCCTCTCCACCACCTGGCAGATATGTAACGTTGGGGTTACCCGCCAACGTCTGTGCAATCTCTCTGCTGGCCTCAATCCTTCTTATCATGATCAAGCCATCACCAGCCTTCGCCACCGCCCTGCTAATCGTATCCGCAGACTCAGCCTCTCCCTCTGCTCTAATGACATTCGCCTGTCTCTCTTGCTCGGCTTTCTCAACGATAAATCTAGCTCTCTCTGCATCTTGCTGCGCGATCTGCTTCTGCTCTACAGCTTTTGTGAACTCGCGGCCGAAAGTCATGTGTGTGATGGAGACGTCTTCGAGTTCAATGTTGAATTCTTGGGCACGCTTGAGCAAGTCGGTGCGGATTCTGTTGCTGACTGCTTCACGCTGTGTGATGAGTTCTGCGGCGTCGAACTGCGCTACGATGGCTTTGAGAACTTCGTTTCCGATCGAGGGGAGAACACGCTCGTCGTAATCTTGACCGAGATTCTAGTCTCTGTTAGCTACTATTCCATAATCTGCAGGGAACAGAATAGACAAACCTGGTAAATCTTGGGCAAAGCCTGAACGTCCGGTCTATGCAATACCCTGAGCGTTAAGCTCACCATCTGCAAGTCCTTGCTTCCCGTTGTCGTCGAGATATTCCTCGGCTTAGTTCGAACATCATAGATGATAGGCTTCTGTAGCCATGGAACCAGGAAATGCGTGCCCTCGTTCACAACTTTCTCCTTAACTCCAGACACTCGGTCGAAGATCACTGCTCTGGTTCCGCCTTTGACATCGTAGATGGAGGCTTGGGCAAAGGACAACGCGATTGCTGAAGGAAATGCCCACTTCGCAAGGTTGCCGAGTGGATTTGCCATTTTGATTTCGGGTGATGGTAGATGTTGGGGGAGGTGGTAGAAGCTGGGGAAGTCGAGGTGTCAATGATAGCTCGAAAGTTCCCTAGATTTTACGATTTCGCGCTAGTGGTGACTGGGGTGGCAGAAAGAGCCGATTTGACTTCAACAACGAGAGTCTCTTCCAACGTCAAAATAGCAATTGAAGCACACTTCACCAAGCTGATATCCAATCACGATGAGACCTTCTCAAATTCTTCGTTCCGGTGGTGATGGTGAGATTGGGAAGTACGGAAAGTAAGTGCTGCCTCTCAGGATGGAATGAATGGATTGAGCGATGGGGCAACGGCGTGGCGATGAACTTCGGGATGGCATTGGAGCTATGGGGGAAGATTGAAAGAAGGACATATATGCTAATGTTGAATGCTTGCAGATACCTAGGAGGATGGGGAAACTTTGGTGAGTCCTTGAGCTCCGTTCCGGCGATTCCTATCTTCCCGGCGATCGAGGCTTCTCGATGCGACATCTCCACAATCGAATAGTCATACCATACGAAAGCTTGGGGCTTGTGAAGCCTCGTGAATAGCAATTATTGCTACGGAGGAGTTTGGACTAATGGAGGATAATTACAGGCTCCCAACCTCAGAAAGGCGTCATATCCTTCGGTCTCAGTGCCAACCGACAACGCCCTCTTGCCGGCACTCTTAACGCAGCCATCTTCAACGTCTGGAGACGATTTTCTCACCAAGTTCTCTACATCGCTCCTCCTATGATCATCGCTTACCTGGCCATGGACTGGGCTATTGAGAGGTTAGTTGCCTGCAATCTCGTTAAAGGCTACCAAGGCTGTCTGCCCTGAGCACAACTGACAATCTTCTACAGAAATGAGTACTTGAACTCCAAGCCAGGCCGTCTAGAATATGGTGAGGAAGAATAGAGACAGAAATCGGACAGACTTCCGTTCTAGTATATAGAACCCCAACTAAGCAGTGCTGTGTTGCGCTTTAGCGGAGGACAGTGAAGTATGATGGAGCTTTGAAACAAGGAGGTTGGAGGAAGATTGGGGAGAGGTGTATAGTAGTAGACGGTATTGCAATTGATGGATTTCGACATGTCCTGGTCCACTGTTTCGACTCGAGCGGTGCATATCACCTGTGAAGAGTTCCAGAGCTTCTTTTCTGTCAATTCTCCTTACCATGCGTGAACATCAAAATACTACCTACGAGTCAATGCGTGGAATAGTACGTTTTCGATGCATATTACTCTCTACAATCAGTTCTTGTATACCTATCTAAGAAAAACCCCAACCTGATAAAGCTCACTGGCTCAATTGGGACTAGCGCTAACTCTAACAATTCTCGAGGTGTAAAAAATATTCCCGCCATATGAAAACCCAAAAATCTACCACCAAACCATTCCTCATAATCTGCAAAATGAGTAAAGATAAATCCTCCAAGGACTCCTCCAAGAAGGAAAAGAAGGAAAAGCGCAGCGAAAAAGATGGCGTGAAAAAATCCAAGAAGGACAAGAAGCCAAAGCTTGATGCAGATAAAGTTGCTGCGGAAATCAGCAAGCGGGAAGAAGAAGGAGAGACTGAGATTGCAAAAATAGTAGTCAAGGATGGAGAGCTTGCGCTGAAGCCTGTTGGCGCGCTGGTACCGTTTGCGAATCCATTGGCAGATGAAAAGGTTGCGAAGAAGGTGCTAAAGGGTGTTAAGAAAGGTTCGTTCTTGCTCTCTCTGTCGCAACCACTCTTTCCTCGGCCACACGTTATTGATGCAGAGCCAAGTTTGCTAACCGTTTCCGCAGCTGCGAAAAACAAGACCCTCAAGCGCGGCGTAAAAGAAGTCGTAAAAGCACTCCGCAAATCTCCCCTCGGTGCCCCCGCCGCTTCTGGCTCCTCGATCCCAGGAATCGTCATCCTCGCAGCAGATATATCGCCCATGGACGTCATCTCTCACATCCCCGTCCTTTGCGAAGACCACAACGTCCCCTACATCTTCGTCACGAGCAGAGCCGAGTTGGGAGCAGCTGGCAACACCAAGAGACCCACGAGCGTGGTCATGGTCAGCGAGAAGAGCGGCAAGAAGGACGAGAAGCCTGATGAGGAGTTCTTGGATGTTTATAAGGACTTGTTGAAGGTTGTGGAGAAGGAGGGAAGGAATGTTAGGATTTGAGGAAGGTGGACTACTGCTTTCTTTGAGGTTTGGGCGTGCGTATGGCTGGTCGCGTGTCTCTTTGATTTGGACTACGATTGGGTTGGTGTAGATTATTCCATGCGAGACTCTGGCCTTTTAGTCGCACTCATTGGCGTTCTGGGCTATGGATGGGAATATAAAAAGTCACTATTTCAGACACTGTACCATCATGCTACTATGGTGTTGTGTGGAATGAAATTGCAGCTAAAACCTTGCTCAGAAGTCTGGCGGTTTTAGGGTGACATGAAGTCATGTTACATTTCTCCTAATCATCGTGCTTCTCCCTTATGCGGTGGGTGGGTTCCGTGCTCAACACGTCTCAATGATCTAGTTTTGTACTAGGAGTGAAATGGATATGCCTGCTGGCAACCTTTTCATCGTGCTTCTCATTTTTAGTAAATATTTGGAAACAGAGGGCGGCTTTGGGGACTCACAGCAGGCGTTTTCTCGTGACTTATGGCGCTTTTATGGGTCAAGGCAGACTTCTTCAAGGTAATCTTCTTCAAGGTGATGGGGCGCGCGTGTGTATGCTTTGCGGCAGCTGGTGGCGTTCTAAGTTTCTTGATGAGCTTCGTAAACGTCCTGATCTCCTCGTGTAATTTTTCGTCCACTAGACCAGATTTGTCGTTCCTTGAACATTGTTGTTCCTGCTTCATTTGAGTGCTTGGATCGCTCTGCCCCATTGCATAGTATTCACGATGGGGCGCTGGAAGTGCCATTTCTGGTCGATAATTCTTGACAGCTTTCCGCCACTGCCGAAAGGTATGCTCAACCCACATCACCAGCTTTGTCGGGCTTGTGCTGATATTGGGTTTGTTTGCAGTAGTAAAGTTTGAAAAGCCAGTGTCGTTACTAACAATACCGGGTTTCCCAGTGGCGTCGCATTCGAATCGTTCCGCGAAGCAGTCTAATGCCATGTTCTCGTTTATTAGATCTGAAAGATATTGAAGTTCGCCTTCTTTTGTTTTGAGATATCTGGGCATCCAAGTCTTTATCTCTCCCTTGCGGATCGCCTCGAGCAAGTCGTTGATGAAAGTGATTTGCTTTCCTGAAAATTCGGTCCAGAGTTTCGAGCCTCCAAAAGTCATCAAGAGCCATCGAAGAAACGCTTGTAGTGGAGGATTGATGTCTTCAACCGTCAGTGGGAAGTACTCCCATTCGTTTGAGCACTGGAGAAGTTCTTTGATCTTGGGTATCAAATCACGGTGGATTTCGCCCGTGGAAATTGCACCCCACATGTTGGAGCATAATTGCTTACGGTCCACGGCATGTAGAAGATGATTGAGGGTCTGGAGATTGCGGTCCGGATTTGTATACAACAGTATGAAGACCTTGTCGCGGGCGAAGATTTCACCGTAGTAGTAGTGTTCTACCATCTTGTCAAGTGGCTGTTGAGTGATCTCTTGCTTTTCCTTTTCCTTCCCCGCTTCATATTTGGCCATCATTTGTGTTGGTGTGTCTTTCGATTCCATGTTCAAGTGAGTATGCATTAATGTGTCTCTTGGACTCGTGTGCCCCCGGTTATGTTGTTGCGTCTTTCGATTTTATGCTGTCCCACAGGAAGGCCGCTCAAACGGGCTTCTACTTATCCTTTTGGCATGCTTTCTCTGCTCTTACATTCACCCACACATCAATTTTTGGTACGTGAATCATGACGCTCTTGAATCATTGTGGAGCAGAGCTTGTGTTATTTGTGATCTCCTTCACTTTGTGCAGTAGCCCACTAGTGCATACGTGCACGTATGAGTCTTTTCTCTTCTCTATTTATATCTCAAACTTGCTCCTTACCTTGACTTGCTAAGAACCAGCGTCCAGCGTCTTACCTGAGCAGAACGAGCGCTTACGTTCTAGCCACTGACAGCAGACGGGAAACTTTCTAGGTATAGATTGCGACTGTATGTTTCTTGTGATAGTACAACTGATGTGGTGCACATCATATTTCGAGTCACTTGCTAAAGTCTCCCCCACCAGGGTGATATTATAAGTTTATCACTACTCCTATGTAGCGAGGACACAAGCTTTGCCCCTCCAGCAATTTCGGTAGAACAAGACTTCCAATTATTCCCAGCGCACTCTGAACTTCCCACGTTCCCTTACAGGTGGTTATGAATACAAGCCAGCCCACCATCAGCATCTGCTAGAGAAAGTAATACACTCTCGGAGCCATACCATCAAGAGCCCCGGTACGAGAAAGGCGGCACCCAGAGCCAATTCGGCCCGAGAGGCCACAGGTCCAGCCCTCAAACTTACCCCTGCTCCAGTGAACTGTACTGCAGATGTAGTCACTGCCGTCGTAGTACCGTTCGATGACGGTGTGGGGGCACTGGACGGCGCAGGGTATGTGGTCAGTGCTGGACTAGTCGAAGAAGACACCGTGCCACTGAAGGAAGTAGCCGTCTGAGTTGGCGTCTGAAGAGTGATTGTATTTCTCAGCGAAGTGAAGAGCGCATCAGCTGCCATTAAGTCCGTTGCCTGGACTGACACTGTAGTGATGGTTCTGATTTGAGTTGAAGCGGTGGCCGATGCTTCAGCGATATAGGTGAAGTAGTAGTACCAGTAGTACCAGGAGATCCCGTAGGTGAAGTACGTGAAAGTCTCCACCTGCGTTGCTGTCGATGGGGGTGAGGTGATGGTGGAAAGTGGTGCTGATATCGATCCACCGCCAACAGTCTTCACCACTGTGCTGCCCCTACAAGTCCCACCCGGCACATCAAAGGTCGAATCGGTGCAGCAGACTACTTCTGGGGGAGCACATGGCAAGGCACCCGGAGATGGATTGTCAGCAACACGTTTGTATTTTGATGTCTGTTGAGTGCTTACTCGGGAATTCTGGAACCCATCCTGCGATTACGCATGTTTGTCGTCTCTCCAAGACGACAGCTCTCTTTCCTAGGCCTTCAGCAGCCGAAACTGTGGCGAGGAAGAGAGCGAATACTAAGAGGTATTGGGAGAGATACATGTCTTGATACCAGTTTATGTCCTTATTGTCGATAGGCCAAGGTGAAAAGCGAGTGCACTTTCGAGTTGACTTCTTGAGCAATGCAACATCGCCGGGCTTGGTCAACAGAAGATGCAATCTTCTAGATAAACAAGCAATGGATGTACTGTAAGCCTTTAATATCACTTTCTTGTGTTCATTTCCCCTACACGCAACCCTTTGTATTTCGATAAGTCATGCATTGACCCCGAACCACTATTCAGCATCTCAGTGGATATAATGAAGGACTGCCCAGGTAAAAGAGCCTTTCAGCTAAAAGCGCCCTTACTTAACACACCACGTTGTGAGCAATGAGAAAAGGCTCTCAGCCTGTTCTTTTCAGCTCCTCCCCGCAAAGCCAGGCGCTTTGATTAATATTCTTAAAAAGCGAAGCCCGTCAGCACAATCCCAGCTCTTCTTCCCCGCATAAGATCTTTGGAAAGCCGGAAGATTACTCGTATATAGATTTGTTTGAAGTCAATTCATAAGTTTCCAAGTCCTCCAGACTCAGGCTTCATGAAGCTAGTAAGAAAGAACCAGGAGACACTCAAGAAGACTGCTGTAATATGTTTTGTGGAGGCCTTTTTGGCAACCTGACTAATCAAAAGTCTTCTTTTCAAAGTGTATCTGCAACTGCATGCTTTTGCGGGCGGGAAATACCCAGAACCAAGCAAAGCCACCAAGTTTCAACAGAGAGATATTGCTCCGCTTATCTTGTACTCAGCGGGCTTGTGTGACCCTGAATGACCTACCGAATCCTTCAACATGAGTGAAGGATCTTAGCTAACAGGCAATTCCTTGTCAATACGGAGGATGCCGAGTTGAGGACATGGGTCCGTGGAAAAAGAATGCGATTCTGGGGAAATTATAAGCGAATCCCTATCTTGTTCTGAGGAACTGAGAAGCGCATGGTGTAGGTCTACTGTGGATGGATTCTCTCTTGATTAATTCTAGCTAACTATGCTGTTGACAACCTCTTGGCCAAACAAGAGCATCACTCTTTTCTTCCAGTTATCCACTCATCGTGGGATATTGAAACAGTTCACTACCCGCCTTGTAGGGAAGTTGTCAGGCGACTAACTTCTTTGCTACAACTTTCATAGGTCGTCGAGTCATATGTCCTATTTTCCTTCGGTCAAAAACGTCCCTATCCTCTCATCTTTCCATGTCACATCCTCTTGATTGGCACTCGCACCACCTATATGCCCCCAAACCGTAGGAATTGGATCGAAAACTCCATTCTTCAGGAATTTGACCTCATTCTCGCCATCTTCAGGAGGGAAGTACTGGTCTGTCTGGCTAGGCATTACCAGAACCCTCGTTTCAATCCCCTTCAGTGCTTCTCTGTAATCACCATTGCCTCCAACGTCTCCAATGTTCCCAGCTTGCCACATCCGCGCCAGCGTCAACAGGTCCTCTGGATCCCACGCCTCGTGTCCAGCTTTGCCTTCAGGAGGATATAACCAATCTTTTAGGCTTGCCGCACCCACTCTCCGCCAGAGCTCTTGCCGGAACCATTCTGGTGATGTCAACCACGCAGCATATGCTCGCCCGAAAGCTCTTAGACCTTGTCTGGGCTTCACGCCCTTTGCCTTGTATTTCCCACCGTCATAGTCAAAGCTCGTTGTCAGAGCAGCTATCGGACCCTCAAGAAAAGCGTAGTTGTGACCGGAAGTTTTAGCTGAGCCGCAGATTACCACGGCGTTTTTCACAAACGGCGTAGGAGACGAGCCGTGAATAACGGCCCAGTAATAAGCTTGCTGCCCTCCCATGCTAAAGCCTACTACTACATCCAGGCTCTGAATATCGAAATGTTTGGTTAAGAGAATGTATTGTGCATTTACGCAGTCTTGATATCTGAGCGAGTAGTCTGCTGGAAATGAAGGGTCGTTGGAAGGAGAAGAGGATTCTCCGTTTCCGAGCATGGCAATGACTATAACATGGTAATCTTTAAGAGCTCCCGTACTGAAGTTCAAGGTGGTGTTTACAATGCCTGCAAAACAGGTGCATACAAGTGCTTTCTTTTCACAGGTGGGATTGAGCGATTTGTAGGCGAGTTTGATGTCTTTTGTGATGCCATTGGAGAACTTGAAGTTTGAGATTTGATAATATTCAACTCCAGTAGAGTTGTAGGTCTCTGAGTAGGCCATTTTGAGGTTGAACGAGTGCTTATTGACATTAAAAAAACAAAAGACAGGACATGGATCGTCCAAAAGGTGGGGGTACATTTACTTTCCCCTCCCCTCCCCTGAAGCTTATCGGTTATCGAGAGACCCATAATAAATTGAAAAGAGGGGCAGCAATGAAACAGTCGGTCAAGCTGCCCCCGGAAAGCTCAACAACAGCTCGAGTTGCTCCAGAACTCATACAACGCGAAGTCATCATTGACTTACGGATTTCAACATGGCCTATCCGATAATAGACTCACATATCCACTTGTTCCCCGAATCTGAGCTCGATACCCTCGCCTGGAACAAATCTCCCAACCCTCTCTACAAGCAACACTCACTCGCCGAATATGCAGCGGCAACAGGCTCCCCGTCACATCTCGAAGGCTTCATCTTCCTCGAAACAGACCGCAAGAACGATCTCGAGAGCGGGGTAGAAGATGGCAGCGGCTGGGAGATGCCTCTTATGGAAGTAGAGTGGTTGAAGAGAATTGCTCTTGGTACACCAAAGGAGGGAGAGGGTCATACGGAAGCGGATAAGAAGCTGTGCCTGGCAATCATCCCATGGGCACCGTTGCCTAGTGGAGTGAAGGCACTAGAAAAGTATGTTAGTGAGGTGAAGAAGCATGCTGGGGAGTCGTTCAAGAAGGTTCGGGGCTTCAGGTATTTGGTACAGGATAAACCCAAGGGTGTGATGTTGCAGGATGGCTTTATTGAGGGACTAAAGTGGATGGGGAAAAACGGCTATGTGTTTGATTTGGGTGTGGATCAACATTCTGGGGGCAAGTGGCAGTTGGAGGAGGCTGTTGCTATGATTGAGAAGGCTCATGATGGGGTTCCGGAGGCTGAGAAGGTGACATTTATCATCAGTGAGCTCTTCAAGTTGTCATCTACTCTCTAAAAGCTAATGTCTTCAGATCACCTTTGCAAGCCTGATCTCGCAGTCTACAACCAGACGGACCCCGCGTTCGTTGCGTGGAGAACAGCAATGTTTACTCTTAGTAAATGTAGCAAGACATATATGAAACTTAGTGGGTGCTTCTCGGAAATGCCAGATGCCCTGAAGAATGCGCCTGTCCTGGAAATCTTCGCAGCTCTTCAACCTTACCTGGTCGTCATACTTGCAACTTTTGGACCCTTTAGAATCATGTTTGGATCTGATTGGCCGGTATGCACTATCGGAGTGAACGATGCGTGGAAAAAGTGGAAGGAGGTGGTCGAGAAGTTTTGTTACTTGGCTAGCTTGACCCAAGAGGATCAAATCATGATTTGGAGCGGGACCGCTATCAAGGCGTATGGGATTAATGAGTTGATGTGAGCTCAATTTTGTCGCGAGAGATACCTATCAAAAGTTATGAAGTAATGTCACGTATTTGTTTGGGATACTATATTTGTCATGGAAGTTTGAAGTGAGTACGCCATGTCAGTAACTATTGACCTACAGAGCTTTACACCTCATCGTCACTTCTCTTTTCCACCACAAGGCTGTCGCAAAAGTCACAGCTGTCGTACTTGTTGAAAAGCATAGAAAAGCATAGAGATGAGAATGGTGGTTTCTGCCAATACAAGGGTTTACACAAAGTGGGGGGTTTCTACCCCTCCCCCAATCAATTCCCCAGTTGCGCATTGTCTGACAACTCGGACTTTGTCAAGCATCGTAAAATGTGCCGCACCGCATGAACGACAACGAGCAAACGCATCTCTCAAGACTGCAGATGTCTTCTACCGTAGCTTCCTGAAAAACTGCAACCAAACAACTTTCTGCGCGGCAGTTGCTCTTCATTGAAACGTCCCTCTATGGCATGGCGTCGATATTTTTCAACTACCCCTCCACCGGACTTTAGCTTCGCTCTCAAATCGCCCGAACATGTCCCCTCGAAATTGCACCGTTCCATGGACTTGGTCCTCGTCACGAATGCAATTGTTAGACCCCTAAATACCTTTAAATATCTTGTGGAAGCCAACTTTAGAAATCATACCAGCTCGGACTGAATCTTTAAAACCCCAAAGGAATTGTTCGGGTTACACAGAAAACAATGGCACCAATACCCCCACCTCATGGTGTCTATGGTATGCGGATCTTATTTTCATGTGTTACCGCGTTTCAAGTTCCCTCTGTCAGAAATCATATGCTATTTGAGAAGGCTCTTTTGTATCCATTGAAGCTGAAATAGTTTACTAACATCCAACCTTCCAGTTCCTGTACCTACTTTCTTCGTATCCAAGAAAGCCTCAAACTACAACTCCGTAGCCGCTCCCCTCGATCTCGAGACTCAAGCTGCGCATTCTCTGCACCTAGCAAAGTCCGGCATCACAGGCCTAGTAGCCCTCGGCAGCACAGGCGAGGCAGTACATCTGAGCAACAAAGAACGATTCGAGGTACTTTCTAGTATAAGAAAGGCGTACAATGATGCCGGATACAAAGACTATCCCATCATTGCAGGCACAGCAGCACAGAACATCGAGGAAGTGGTCGAGCAGCTGAAGACAGCAAAAGAGGCGGGCGCCCAATGGGGACTGTGTCTTGTGCCGGGGTATTTCGCGGGGGCCAGCACACAGGAAGGTATTATTCAGTGGTTCACGGCTGTTGCTGATCAGAGTCCAATTCCCGTCATGGTGTAAGTGTTTCCAACTCCTGTCTCTCTTTTTCATCTCCCTTTTCATGACCTGACATTCTCCTGCAGTTATCATTACCCCGGCGTATCGAACAACGTTAAAGTGATCCCTTCAACCTTTGCTACTCTGTCAACACACCCAAATATCGTAGGCTGCAAGCTCTCGCACGGCGATGTCTCCTTCCACGCCCAAATCGGCGCAAGCCCTAAGATCGACCATTCCAAATTCCATACCTTCACTGGTCTGGGCCAACAACTGCTTCCCGTGCTCTCTCTCGGCTGCGCAGGTACCATCGACGGGTCTGCTGGCTTCTTTCCCAAATCCGTAGTCCACCTTTACAAGTTATCAGTAAAGAACCAGCCTACGGACGAAGAAGTGAAAGAGAGAAGGCTGCTGCAGTATCAGGTTAGTACCATCGAGGAGCTGGTGGTGAAGTATGGAACGGTGGGCATCAAGGAGGCTATCAGCAGGATTTTGGGAATGGGCGATGTGGATGGGACGAGGGTGCCGTTGGTGGGTGGGATTCCGGGCGGGGAGAAGGAGTGGGAGAATTGGAAGGAGGCAGTTGGTGATCTGGAGGCCGTGGAGAAAAGTTTGTAGGTTACGTTGCTGATCTGATAACTTAGTAAGGTATTCTTAGACGGGAAATTTTTCGTTGCATTGTTATGATGTGGTATGACATGTTTGCACTTTGAAGCGCATTCTAGTTGAGCTGAAAGAATAGGCATTTAGTAGTGGGTGGATATTGACATGGCATGATTTCTGAAGCCTCCTAACTATCCTCAGAAGTCAGTGGCAGTGACGCTATGTATATCTAATCTTCTAATCACTTCCCCTCTTTCCCTTTCCTCTATCTTGACGCTGAGCACGTGTCTTTTATCTAGACTAATCACATATATCATGGGAAAGCCTTTCTAATCTTGTATGACTATATGAAGTACGAAATATACGAGATCATGTTCCGTACTTCAGTTGTCGCACACAGTAGCGTAGCCAATCATACCCTCGCGGGGCATTTGTTCCGGGCTATAGATGGCACTAGCCAGGAAAGGAAAGAAAAAGCAGTTCTCGTGAGACTGTACTGTGCCCAAGCCAAGCCAAGGTAAAATCTTGGAAAATAATGACTATATATGTCTCAAGAAGCGAAGAAAATACCAGGTTTAGGTACATATATCAGTCACTACAGGTGATGTAACCCCAAATTAATGATTTATAAACAAATGTCATTCCCCTATAAACGCCAACCTACGACCTATGATCCCTTTCTGATCCTTGGTCTAGAATATCTCCCACCAGTCGGTCTACGACTCGGAACCACGGGTATTCTTTCCAACGCCGAAAATGCCTTCCCATATGTCATGCAAATATACCTTTCCTTCCATGCGTGTTCGTATATGAACCTATACTGCAGGAGGACTCTCGATGGTCTCTCGAATACTGGCTGGGGGCGTAAAGGGGTAGGCAGTCCTGTCGCCATTCAACGAGTTGTTCTCATCATTCAAATTCTTGCTTTTCATGACAAGATTGTCGAGGGAGAAGCTCTGGCTGGCTCTCCTCATCTTTTTGGCGAACTCGAGCTTCATGCCGTGGTGTACTGCATCCAGCACCGTGTCCACGGTCACCCTGGGCTCGTATGCGGGAACGGTACCTTCTTGATAAACACCGGTGCGTACCAGGATCGAATACCATTCATTCTTGGCCTTCTCGTTGAACATATTAGTACCTTTGATGTCACTCTCGGGTGTATCGCCGACGAAGTAGACGGTGTTGGGAGGAGCATTAATACGATGCTCATCCTTGCGCCATTGCTGCAACAAACGGGTAGCGAATTCGAAAGTCCCGATTTGAGGCTTCCCAAAGGCGATGGTCTCAAGCTCCTTGCCTTTGGTGAGATCTTTGAACAACATCTCGACCATCTTACGAAGGGCGCCCATGCCGAGTCGGACGTTATCGTGGGCGGCGGACCAGACGATGTCGTTATGAGAGAAGTAAATCGGTGGGCCTTCGTCAAATGTTTCGGATAGGGTGCCGATGTAGCCCCCTTTTGACATGGCAAGATCAAGCATGATCTGGATATCGCCGGCCCAATCACGGCTGTCGGCAAAAACAAAGATGGCTTCGATCTTAGTCTCGCCATAGTTGCGTTTCCGGGAGTTTTGCTGCTCGTCTGCGGTTAACTTTCGGAATGGTGTGGTAGCGGCATTGTCCTTGATGATATCGCCTGGAGTAACGACATCACGGAATCCGTATCCCTCAGCGACCTCTCTACATTTCTCGCCCTCACCACCAATGACGAGAACGGTTTCGTACTTTTCAACCATTTCACGCATAGGCGTGTGACCACAGATAAACTGCGCAGGGGCGACTTCAATGTCGAGTTGAAGTGATAGGTCAATGCATCGTTCTGCCTCTGTTTTACCCCCACCATTGGTGAGAAAGATATAAGGTCTACTACATGTCAATAAATGGCAAAGGTGGGGGTCAAAGATTGCTTACACTTTCATCCCGTACTCATTTTCGCCGTTCAATACTTTCATAGCCTCAATGGCTTCTGGAATGGGTCGTCCACCACGAACGAGGACACCATCAATATCGAACGCGAATGCAAATTCATCTGCGCTTGGTACTTCTGGAGGGGTAACTGGAGAGCCAGGTGTTTGTGGAGAGCTTGACGTGGCTGACAGACCCGTCTCTTCCTCGAGGTTTAGGGCGTCCAGTTCTTTCCTCGCCGTCTCCATGGAGGCAGCAAAGCCGCCATTATGCGTATGAGCTCGTCTATGATGCATCATTCTTTCTGGAACGACAACAACAGGTCCGCCTTGCTTTATTTCTGTTTCGGTAGTGGTCATTGATGAAAGGCGTCGAATTCCTGGCCGTGAAGGAGGCATGAGCGAAGATTTTGGAGCCATGGTGCAAGTATATATGGATGGTGAGTGGTATTGGGATCCGGACTGACTCAGCTGAAGTCGTTGGAGGAGTTAAAGCTGGGCTGCTGCGGAGGAATGTGTGGGACCTCGGACCGGTGGATCGATCTATGGGAATATTTGAAACGGCGCTGTCTTCAAAATCCAACCAGGCTTAGGCTATGCACAAAGGATGGAAATGGAACGTGTGTAGAAAGATTGAAGGTTGGTAAACGGACTTTATACAAAAGGTTGTTAATATAAACAGGGAGAAGAAAAAAGGGGACGGCTTCTAAATTAGCTTGATTGGATTTTGGCCTGAGGAGATATGGCACGTCAGTATGGGCCATACGGTAGGGTAAGGTACAGTAGGGTAGTTAAACTGCAACTAAAAGCGGTTCTCCAGGCCAGGGACTCCTAGACTAGAGGGGGCCGGTAGTCCCTGAATAGGGGATAGTCAGCTATCAGAAGAATACTGTGAACGTCTAGACCCCCGCCGTCAGACGTCAGATGTGATAGTCGGGTGCCCCTGGGGGCAAAAAATGAATATAGTTCGTAGTAGAAGTATAAGTGCCTCCGAGAGAAGACCCTCCCCTCCCCTCCACTCCACACCCCGGGCCGACAGCAAGACTTCTTGCGGAATTTAATGGCTCCCTCCCCAATGATCAATGATGCTCAAGGACACAAACTGAGCTGGGCGTCTGGGGCAAGGCAATTATGACGCAGTTCTGCACAGAGTTTCGCACAACAACGGTAGGGGCGTCTGTCTCTCGCCGGGTGTTTCTCGTGTGTGGCCACCAAGTAAATTTAAATTAGTTAGTACAGTACCTAGGTAGTAGTTGCACTTGATGCCATGCTTACCTCCCTTACCCCATAGCATTTACGAGGTTGGGCCGGGCTAGAGAGAGAGAGAGAGAGAGAAAGAGAGGCCGTACCATATCATTGGTCGCTGAGAGGCAAAAAGAGAGAAAGATTGAGAGACGGACCCTGTTTTTGTTCATGGATGGGATGGTAGTACTAGGTACAGTAGGTAGGCAGGTTGACGTTGGGCGGACTCGGACTCGACTCGCCTCACCTTGATCTCATCGAGACTGAAAATGTGAAAATTTGGTGGGGCTAAACCCACTATTATAGATCTTGCAGCCAATGGCTTGTGCGACCACAGATAACGATAAGGCTCTAGCGCAGGATAAGAGCGGCCCGGAGTCTCAGCCCCTCCACACCCCTCCGTCCCCCTCCTTCATACTGTACTGTACCCCTCCAAAGCACATGTGCGAATCATATACCATGTAGCTACTACTAGGCCCTTCTATGCAGCACAGCACCCACATCAAGTACCCAGTACTCGGTCAATTACGCCGAGAAGGGTATCCCGCTTTCCCGAACAGTCCTGTTGCCGCTCTGCCAAGACTTGGACGCTAGTCATGGTCACAGCCACAGGAAGCAGAAGGAGAAGGCGCAGTACAGTATACATACGGAGTAACTCTCGAATTTTTCCAGTCTCCATATTTCGAAGAATGAGGGGTTAAAACTCGAATGTCTCCAGTTCTGCATTCTCCATATTTCGAAGAATGAGGGGTACAGACAGTACTGTAACGTACAAGTAAGCGGGAGCGGGGTGCTGATACGATGCAGTAGCAGCCCTCATCTACTCTGTACCATCTACCGATTCCATGGGAATCTATCATGAAATGCACTTCCTGTAACATTTGGCAGCGATTTGCAACTAATTCCTCTCTTCGCGCATCTGGCGACGAACTGTGTCACCCCGATCCCCATTGATACAGGCATCATTTACCCTATACTGCGGGATAAATACTCGCCATGCTGGACCCGGTTGGGCTTACCACAATCTCGGGCTGTGTGCAAATGGGAACATATACCGTACGTCAATAGCCGCTACGTAGGACTCGTACTCCGTTGCAATGCCCGATATTACTTTCAAGTAATCGAGAGATGCTATACTTGGAAATACTCGCAGTTGCGTTGCCGAAGTAAGATGGGAAAGGTTAGCGAGGTAGGATGGGAAGATGGGAAAGGTTGGCGAAAGGTAACGTATGATAGGATGACAGGCACTCCGTAGGCTTAGCATGTGAACTTGCGGCTCAGTGTCCGAAAACACCCGCTAAGTAATATTCACATGAAAATGGAAATAAAAATGAAAATGAAAATGAAGGTGCATCTTCACAAATAGCCAGGCCCAGGGTGACACGGTGACACTGCTCGTAACTACTACTCATGTTGGTGTTTTGTGCAACCAATAAACAGCATGAAGTTTGGAACGTGGAAGTCTAATGCAAAAAGAATCAAATCCAGATCGCTTTGCAACTATAAAGCTTTAAGGTCTGACAATTAGATATTACTACTCGATCAAGATAGCATTGGTCGCGCGACATACCGGTATTTTCAGATATCTACCGGCCCGACTATGAGGACTTGAGCCGAACCTTTCCGCCCAACTAGGCCTTTGAATAAATGATTTTGTGATTTGGAAGATCGATTACCCTAAGGTACTCATCCATATGATGACTTGCATATTGAAAAACTCATGCGAACTACATACGTACATATGACGGTGCATATCATGTGGCATATTTATAATGTGTGAAATCACGTGACACATATAGAGAGAGATCCAGGACAGTAGAGCAGGAGACAGCCTGTAAAGCTCGAGGCTTCAAAATAAAATATCAAAGAAGAACCACGAAACAACGGATCAGGACAATCACCAAAATTCTGTTTCTCATCTTCACTGAGTGTGGAACAACTTTCCTTGGCCATGATGAATGGCTGCACGGCACTACCGGTACTGCACTTGCCATAAAACATCGCTCGTGCCTCTTCAGAAAGGCCAATTCGAAAATGCCTCACTTGAGTTATTCCTGTTCTTGAACTGGCGGGATGTGATATGTTCAAAAATACTCCCAAGGCTTACGAAGCGTTGCAGGAGATCGTCGTAAGGCTCGCTTCCCGTCTAGCCTGTGTGCCTGTGCTGTGTTTAGATACTTTACCCGCCCAAGCTACCGTGATGCACAGTATCACACACGTAAACCCTCTTCTTCCTTGTAGCCTTGGAGATGTACTCCACCTCTACGAATATACCTCCACCACCAAGACACATTCTCCGCTATTCTCTTCTCCAGCATCGTCGGTTCTTCATCACGCGAACGCCGCAACCGCTGAACTGGGGAAGATGACTGCAGCATCTGCCATCTAGGCAGCTGCCCCTTCCACCCGCACGCTGCCTGCCAGCTGCAGTTATCCTTCCGGGAGGAGAACATCTTCCGCAAAAGCAGAAGACCGGGAAGGATATCATCATTTAAACTGCAATACTCTGCGTGTACAAGTGGTGAAAATACACTGTCGTTTTCAAGCCGCAATGCACATATTGTTTCCATTCCTGAAGCCCGGATTCGTCGAGTCTGCAAGTAGCCTCAAGGTCAACAAGGTTGACCTCTGAAGGCCGCATTAGAATCAATAGCCAACAACCCTCTCGAAGTTCTCGGAGCTTGATATGCAAGGCATCACGAGTTGACAGACGCCATCCATGGTAACCAGGACCTCCCGTCGGCATGAACCATAGTCCTTGCTAGATTCGGGAAGGTAGTCAACTATCTTTTCTTGATTCTGTCTCCTTCTTTCTACGAATGTATGCACGTTTGCCTGGATCTTCCTATATCACATCTATGTGATCTGGTCCAGCGTTCAGCCCTCTTCTGCTGTTGAAAGATGATTGCGGCGCTGATTGGGTGGTTGTTTACACAAGGTCCATAAGCGACTGTTAGATCTCGTGCGTTGAGTGGACGAAGCTGGCGCCCGCATTGTCTAGTGCCTGTCCTCCCATACTTACGCGCTGGGACTGCAGGAGTCTATCGAACTGCCATGTATTCCTCCAATAAAATGCAAGTAGGTAGTGGACTCGTGCCCAGTAGCCATCGCCGAGTACTGCAAACCCCATCACCACCAGTCAGCATGGCAGGACGCATGGTAGGTAGGCCTCAAGAGCCGGCCCCCCATAAAGAGATCTTGACCCCCAATTCAAACACCTCTTCCCTTTTCTCTTCAGCAAGCAGTCAATCCTCAAGAGCTAGTTCTCTCTCCGTCCGTTGTTTTTTTATCGTCTTTTTTTTTACTCCGCATCTGAGCCGGTCTCATAATATCACAAACACCATACATTTTAATATTCACACCAAGTTGCTGGCCAACAACCTAATTTTTATCCTCAATAATTATCGAAATACCCCAAAACTAGCTCTTCTTGCTCGAACAAACTGCATCAATTTATTCTGACAATTGCATTATAAGTCTCACGAACAATGGCAGCCGTTCAATTATCTTTTTCTTTGCGAACATCCTCCGGGGTTAAGACCGTTCATCTTCTCGGTTCTTGGGACAACTACTCCGGGCAACTACCCTTAGCTAAGGACAAGACTTCATCCAAATCTGGTGCGTGGAAAGGCACATTCCGATTCCAGGGCGCAACGCTCGAGCCTGGACAACGATACTGGTACTACTACATCATCGACGGCTACCATGTATCCCATGACCCTGGACAGTCGTCCACCACCGAACCAACAACTGGCCGAGTTCTGAACATTCTTGATGTTCCCAGCGACAAGAAGTCTTCGCATTCCTCATCAAAGTCATCTTCTAAGAGTAGCTCATCGAAACACTCCTCTTCTTCAGACAAAGACAGAAAATCATCCAGGCATCACTCAAGCCGAGACAAGCATTCATCGTCGTCATCTCGACGAGAATCAAGACGTGATAGTCTCAATCTTGCAGTCGACATCCCAAAGGGCCGTCCCTTGTCTGTCTCCCAGATCAAATCGCCAAAGCCACTCACGCCACATGCAACCAAGTACATTTTGGAAGCCGACTATGGCGCCCCAACTGTTGAGGAATTGACCTCTCGTTTCAGCACCACGACCATTGACGAATACGACTACGACCTGGCAGCTTCGCCACCATCGTCCGTCGGCTCCAGCTTGTCAAGTCGCTCAGACAGCAGTTCACCAAGCTCAGCCAGCTCCCTTAGTGACTACAGCTCTCCTGCATCCGCGAGCTGTACTTGTGAGCGATACGGCATCACACGAGCCGGTGACCGAGTCAAGCTTGACTGTGGAGGGTCGAGATGCGGCTACAGTGACGACTCTAGCTCTTGCTGTTCATCCGGCGAGGAAGAGTACATCCCCGCAAGCTCTCGACGCCAAGGCGTCGTGGTTAGACGATGATGAGGCCCTGTCTATGGAAGGGGAAGAGAAAGAAAGGAAAACATACCATGCCGTCCACTCGTTACGGCGACTTACCTGTTTTGCAAACCATTCGTACATTTACAGCAAGCAAAGCATACAGACGGCGCGCCAAGCTGGTTTCCTGGCGCGCTACACAAAGCCGAATCCGCGGCCCTGCATTTCGTTGTACTTGTTTCGTCAACCTCTCATCCACGCTTTCTTGAACCTTTAAAGGGGCAGCGTCTGGGATGAGAAGAAGTTTAGGGGAGGGGATGATATACTGCAGAGGGCGGTGTGAGAGGGAATGAAGACACGTGCACGGGGGCGCGCCTTTCGTCTTGGTAACGAATGGTCCCGAGTTCACACGAGCTTGGGCGAGCCTTCTTATGGAAAGTCTATGAGGTGCAGAGGGATAAGATACTGCAACCTGAAATAGCATAGCTGGATAGATGACTATTGAATCTACTCCATGATCATAGATTTCCATATACCTGCATGCATCCTTTAAGTGATTCGATATGTGAAGTATTCGATCATCGAAGTAGAAAGAAATCGAGTACACATAAGTCCGTATTGTGTAGAAGAGTAGGTTCTCGCCACCTCACAAAGGCAAATGAGTGCGGCGAAATACCACTTTATGAAATCCTAGAATTTCTGGCTGATTTGAGGAAACCCTCCCAGGTTGTACATCTCCAAAAGCCTCGTCAGAACACCTTACTGACCCATCCACAGCATCAACAAACAGCACCTGCTCCCATATTCACCTATAGACGCAGTCCAGTCCAGAAAATCCGAAATGGATAATAGTAATCCGCGAGATTAAAACCCTTCTGTACTCTTGCTCGGTCACGGTATCCCATCAATCATCAAACTCGAAAGAGGCCTCTCTCTGCCTTGGCACGTACGTACGTACCAGTACTATATACCCACCCGCCGGTTTTAACGACTCGGAGAAAACTTGTACTGTATTGCTGCGCACGAATGCATGATCTCTGGACAGCCCCCGGAAAACCAATCTCAGAGGTAGGTCGAGTTCGAATTCTCCGTGTCCGTCTGTCTGTCTCATGTCTGGACATTGTGCTAAGATACTCGTTGATTGAATGAAAGAATCTGCACAAGAGGAGAAAAAGGTACATGACTGACTGAGCCTTGCTAGAGAAACAAGGCTTTCTGTATGGAATATCTATCCATGAATATCCTATTGTTGGTCTCGAGAGCTTAGGAAACTTAGCTACTGTATTCCAAGACTTTTCCTTTCCGCAAGTCACAACCCATCAATCTCTCTCTCGCCACATATTGATTCATTGATTCATTGATTCATTCGTTCGTTCTCCACACCTTCGATTCGATTCACAACAGACCTCATTCCATTCTCAGACGCACGTACGCTCATCTAGCAGCCTAGATATCTCCCGATACCGGGTAGATACTTACTTTCACACCACCACCACTTCTTCGCGTTCTGTAATCAAGTAGATCTTGAATGCGAATCGGGTTTGTAAAGTAAAGTAAAGTAAAGTAAAGTAAAGTCTGAAGACACTCAACTGATCCTGATTATGAAGCTCTGTCTGTCAGCTTGATTTGATGAGCGAGCGAGCTTGCTTTGGTCATTAGATTGGTGGTAGGTAAAGGTGGTGGTCCTTCCCGTACGGCCCTCGATCTCAAACGCTGTTTATATGAAGAGAAGGACAGACAAGATTGTAGAAAATGCCCCAACTTTGAGCTGTGCTATCTAGAGAGAAGGGCGCCGTGTTCGCGAAGGAGCATATATGTCTGTCTTCGGGAGTAGATGAGGTTGTGCCGTAGTATGGATTGTGAGGTTGTTGCATTGCATCCTAAATGGGTCGAAGGGGATGGTGGTTGTGTTGCAATATGGGAGCCGGTGGGTGTTCGAAATGGAGTGTAGTACTTTTGGCGATGAGGGTAAGTAGTATTCGCGAGGCTTTTCGTATATTCCAAAGAAAGTAGGTGAAAAGCTGCACTAGATAATACCTTGAGTACTAAGTGCCATTTGATTTACAAACTCCTGTCCCCATTGCAAAGCTGTTTCTTCCCATTATTTGCACTTGTACTTCTCTTCTATATGTACACCTCTGTAGACCACAAGAACAAACCCCTGTCATAATGCCAACGCCCAAAGTCAAAACGCCATGTTCTATGCTCCAAATCATCTGATACAGCGCGCTGCAATGATATCTTCTTCTCATTATACTCGTGCCGCGGAGCAAGTACCGATCGCATGTATTTCGGGATCGTATGCCTTGGTAAATATATGCCATCCTCAACTATCATCAAGTCTGGTGTCCGTTTGTATATCCTCCAAGGAGTTGTTCAACTGTCGTATACCAATCATTTTCACGGGTCACCACTCGAATACGTCAAACGCCATCGGTATCCTACACCCCCTTCCCTTCCATTACGCCCCCCTAGATCTCGCCCCCCTAGATCTGAGGAGCAGGCGTCTCCAACGCCCTCTTCGCATTCGTATTCACAGCCCCAACCGTCCCAGCAATGCTACCCAGCCCAATACTCCCCGCTTGCGGCGAAGGTCCCAGATCCCAACTTCCCAACGCAGTAGTCGCAAACGTTTGAATGAAAAGTACCCAAGTTGCGCTCGTTACGCCATTGGACGTGAATAGAGATCCGGCTGTTGTCTCCGTCGGATACTGGGTAGCTGCGGATGATGCAACTACTCCACCACCTGCTGCTACTCCGACATTCACTACAGCTGGATTTACAGCCGCTGGAGCTGCTGCTATACAACGAGTTAGTAGGGCTTTTCCTGGATGGTTCTTATTCGACATACCTGCCGCTGCGACTGCTGTCGTGGCTGCTACAGCTGGGACGGCCGTCGTGACTGCCGCTGGGACGGCAGCTGGATCTTGTGCGAGAGCGAAAGGGAGGCAGAGGAGAAATGTCGCGATGGAGAAGTTGAGTTGCATGGCTTCGAACGAGGAATGCTCGCGTCGGGTGGTTGAATGCGGTCGAGGCGTACACGCCGTATTTTGTCGGGAACGCTGGATGGGATTAGAGATTCGTGTATTCTATTGGAGAAATGGTGAGGTTTGTTGGGTTTCGTAACGAGTGTGTTGTGTACGGCAATGGGCGATAAGGTTAGATGTAATGAAGATTAAGAAGAAATTAGGGGTACGAAGTATTTTAGGATTCAGGAGGCGCGGAGGTGCATCCGGAAACGAGTGGAGCAGCACGCAGTCATCACGTGATGTTACAGATATTTGGAGGTTGGGTTGGATGACCGATCACTTTGAGGAAATAGAAAAGAGTATTGAAGAATGCTGGGATGGCATTGATATTAGGTTTGGGCTTTTCCTTTGGGGTGGGGAGTGACAGTAATGCTGATCGGCATGTTGCGGTGTTGGAATTTGACGCCCTCCAACAACCTTCGTTTTTGCTTCTTACTGTACTAACTAGTACTAGGTAGGAGGGAGGGAGGGAGTGACCTTAGATTTACATCCATGGAGAGTTTGGTTGCAGAATTCCAGTCCATACATACTTGTAGCATGGTTTTGACGCTACACTGAATGATCTATCCTGCATGTGTAGGATTGTTGGAGTTGGGGCCAGTCCTATCGTGGTGCGGTGGTGCCGGTGGTGATGGCGCGGCGCTTGGGATTGATTTCACAGATTGATGAGATGATACCTTAGGTGCTGCGCATCCGCCGTGTTTCGTAGGCAGATACACTGACTGTACTGTACATACATACATGTATAGGCGAGGCAATGTGAGGAAGCAGGACATGCAGCTTTACACATCCGTGAATACGGTACGGTATACAGTAGTAGCTACTATAATTAATTTGAATATCCCGACTGAGAAATAATAACTGCAAACATAGAGTGAATTTGGTTGGTAGAGCTAGAGTGTCCAGCTCAAAGAAAATTGGAGAAATATTGACCAATCAGATCGTGCCTTCTCGATTAGTACCCAAAACTACTACTGCCCTGCCCACCCTGCCATGCCATGCCCTGCGGAACCTGGGCCTGCCCTTCAATCCACGCCCACGCCTCTGCACCAAAGTCGAGAAATAATAAAGAGAATCGGTCGCCATGGAACAATCGCTGCCGCACGCCCTCTTGGAGCAGGCTCTCATTCCCCTTCCTCCATAACAACAAGACATCCCCTCCACCTCTTCACCTCCCCATTAATACAACACCAATCGCATCGACTGCACCCAGATAATTATCTACCCTTCGGACGTCACCAAATCGCGTCGCCATTTCAATACGTGTAAAGTATCTCACCAAACCTTCCGAGACCTTCTGACTGACTTTATTTAGAGCGCCCCTTTCCCGCGCCATCCCTCCGACCGTAACTTCTCGCACCACACTTTCCCAACAACCTCACGACAATGGCTTCATCAAATAAAACCACAACTCCAACTGGCCCGCGCAGGAAATCGACCAAGCAGAGCCAAATCATCACTCTCAAGCTGTCGCCCAAGCTTTTGCAGCAGTTCGATCCACCAGCACCAGTCGTCGTCAAAGAAGAGTCTCCATTAAAGGAATCACCATCCTCTTCAAATTCAGCTACAATCCCCGTCGCGGCCAGCTCAAATGGCGACAATAAATCCGACTCGAATGCCAACACCCCCGTTCCTAACGACGCCGCCCCTCCTTCTACCTTGATGCCACCTCCTACTGAGGGTCCTAAGAAGAAAGCTCCGAAGAGAAGCGCTGGTGCTGCACTGGGACCAGATGGATTACCAAAACCCAGAGGCAAACCAGGTCCAAAAAAGAAGGCCAGGCTGTAAGTTCACCGTCCCTCCCAACAATGTCACATTTGGCATGGGCGATCCTACGCGGGCGCAAAATCCACTCAGTCATCGCAATCATCCATTCAACTATATACTTGTACTGACATTTTACTTCATAGGGAGGACGGCTCAATCGATCACTCAACTACAACACCCAGAGCCGCAAATGGCACTGCTGCCCACAAGCTAGGCCCCAAGGCCAACCAAGGTGCTATTAATGCCGGTCTTCGCGCTTTAGACCGAACAGGAAAGCCATGTCGCAAGTGGCAGAAGGGTGGCTTCAGATTGAAGAGCTTCACCGGCGTTATTTGGGAAATTCCTCGATGGACAGCACCTCCAAGGATTACTGTCGAATCGAAGACTAGCACGGAAGGCTCGGCATCTGGATCTGGTGACAGCAGCAAAGAAAATAAGGACAACAGCCAAGTTGAAAGTGAGAAGAGCAATAATGGTATTGATATTGAGATGGCTTCGTCACCTGCTCCACAAGTTGCTCACTCCGCTACCCCTCCCACAACCTCTGTTTCTGCTGCTCCAACACCTCCAGTCACTGAATCAACACCAGTCGTTACTGCTTTAGTCTAAACGCTGATTAGCTTTCCTTTCACCTCAGCTCTGTATATCAATATTGCGCGTGCCTCTAAGCGGTACAAACCAAAGGGCTGCTAATACGGGATAACATTGTCCATCGACTCAACTTGGAGCGACTGGTTGTATATCTTCTCTTATTTAGTGTTATGTTCCGACATGGGGAACAAAACTCAAGGGGCGTTGGGGCAGAAGTTCAAGGGGCTGGATGACTGGCGTTTTAAAAGCACACTGTATCATAGATTAGACTCGATGGGTTCCAGAAAACTATGGACAGTTCTACAAGATAATCACGTTCTTCTCAATTTTGTTCTGTGTCTGATTTCTACCTGATTATCTCTGCTTATTTTGGAGAAGGAAAGTTATTTCATCGAGTACATTCCGCTGCCCGCTTGCCCTTTTCAGACCCATGTTAAGGTAACAGTATGGAGTATTACATCGGAGGGCGAGACCTAGATTGTCAAGAGGCTACGCCAGTGGGAGCGACTTCAAGTATACAGTGCCATTTGGTCTGTCAATGGTAATGCTTTGCTGTGTGCAATCGGCATACATAGGTTGCAGCTCAGAGGTAGAACGTGGCAATCTGCAGACGTGGCTGGCAAAACCAACACCAAACAAACCGCAAAGGACTCGTGATTGGTTTTTTGTTTTGCAGGTCATCTCTTACAAGTGACCCAAAAATTGCGTGCTTATAGCAGAAGTATCCAGGCGGATGTTGATTTCTAGGTCGAATCCAGCCCCGACGCATTGAATTTGTAAGGAACTATCTACAACCAAAAGTGTCCAGAACCCTGTAAAAGTGTCTTGTGTAAAATCCGGGACCTAGAAATGCATCTGATCACTCCAATATATTCACGCAAAAGGGTGATGGACCAAAGACAAAGACTTGTGTCTCGTGACGATAACCTGGTTCCCCACTAACCGCTCCGCTACCCGTACGATTGTGGTGACCTGTATTGCTCTTCAAGTCCCAAGTAGTGAGAACACCAATATCCTAGAACCACCTCTCAAACTAAAGAAACAAGTGACAAGATGAGCCTCCAGAGTATTCTACAGCTCTGGTAGCCTTCAAACCCCATTCCTTGTCATTTTCCGAACTTCCACTGGCCATGATCGGACCTCCACACCATACATCGTCTCCACCTTAGTTCGATCATCGATCGATTCACCACTACAATCACCACCACTCCGACTTTTGTCTTGACTCACTCCCGCTATATTCCTTTGTTACTCGCCCAGCTACCTAGACTACCCCCTTTGCAAAGGCCTCATACCAGCAGCACCCGTCGACAACTCTCTCTTGCTCACAGGGCCTGGGACATGACGAACTCGTACCCTACAGGTTCACCGGGGGTTCCAGATTTGAGCATGCCGACTGGGGCTCCCGGATTTGCCCCTCGACGTTCTTCGTATGCTTCAGTCGTTTCCGGAGTTACTCCAGCAGCTACCTCACAGTCATATCTTCAGCCGACGAGAGCCGGTGCATTTGCCCATCTACTCAATCACCCCAACGACTTCAGCGCGGATCCTACCTACCAATACTTAGGCCGCCTGCCATACGATTCTCGAGCATATGATATAGACTTTGGCGCAAACGCGAGTGTGCACGGGCAATCGAGTTCCTGGGGTCGAAGTGGGCATTTACCAAGTTTCTCGCAGGCGTTTTCTACCATAATGGACGGGGAGGGATATGCTGGGCTGGGGCATGCCGACCATTTCTTCGTACCTTCATATCTAAAGGGCTCCAAATATATTCAAAGACTTGAAGAATCATACAAAGCGAGATTACGAGCTCAAAAGGAAGAGCCACAAGCCCAGGCGTCACAATCTGGGTCTCTTTCGACAAGCGCAAGCAGCCTAAATCTACACACGAAATTAGCCCCTTCACATCGAGGCATGACTTATGATATTATCGAGAAAGCTTTGCCAGTTGAAGATGAGACGGTACCCCGTCTGCCATCTAGATGGAGCAGTACTGATAAATATGGAGGATTAGAGGTGTTGTCAGATGGACAAGAAGTCAAATTTACTGGACCCAAATCTGATCGAGAACGAGACCATGAAGCGTGTTCTATTCGGGCGGATTATCCTATGCCAACTCAATGCGGGATCTATTACTACGAAGTAACCATCATTTCACGAAAAAGGGAAGAGTATGCCATTTTCCCTCGATACATGTATTTACTAAACGCTGACTTTATCTGCAGAAGTACCGTTGGGGTTGGATTTTCAAGTAAAAACGCACCATTATCAAGAGTACCTGGATGGGAACCTGAATCATGGGCGTACCACGGAGATGATGGCCATTCATATGGGGGCCAGAGCTCTGGCAAGCATTACGGACCTCCTTTCGCAGCAACTGATGTTATTGGTTGCGGTGTAAACTTCAGGACGGGTTGTGCATTCTTTACAAAAAATGGAGACTTTTTAAGTTAGTATCCCTCATGTCGGCCGGTGGAATGACTTATGTGAAGCAAAGCTCCCTGGGAGTACATTCAGAAGTCTCAAAGTTTCTGACACCTACTAGGTAACGCCTTCCGCGAGATCAAGAGCAATATAAAGCTCTTTCCTTCCGTCGGGATGAAGAAGCCCGGAGAGCACGTGAGAATAAACTTCGGTCAGACGCCATTTGTATTTGATATCGACGGGATGATGGTTGTAAGTGAACCAATTTTTCACAACATTTATCATATTCTCCCATCACCATGGATGAGGAAGAGCACCGCAACTGGCTCAGCAGACCATCGAGTCCTTCATTTACTCGAGCGCATCTTCCTTCGCCTGCTCGTCGACTTCCGCCGGTTGGCCTCTGGAGGCAGTCGGGGTCCTTTTTGTTAAAACAACCTCCTTCACGAAAATCGCCAGAGGTACCCCAACTGTCTCAAAACATATGCGATAATGAGGAAGTAGTCAGAGGAATACTGGCTAACACGGCGTTACAGGAGGAGAAAAGACGCATTCGGTTAGAAATCGAGTGTACAAGGTATACCTCGAGAATTCCCCAAAGACCGTAGATTATTAACAATTGTAGCACCGCAAAGCTAGCACCTCCTATGAACGAGACAGACTTGATCCAGTCACTTGTCCTTCAATTTCTAACCCACAATGGGCACACGAAAACAGCCAAGGCGTTCGCCAATGAAGTATACGCGGAGAAGAAAGCGTTGACAATCGATCCACATGCAGAAGTGCAGGGGTTTGATGTGAAGGAGGACGAAGATGCTGGCCATCGACAAGGTAAGCATATCAGACAAAGCAAGCTCTCAACCTATGAGTTATTCACAAACTATAGGGATTCGGAAGGCCGTCTCGGAAGGCGATATCGAAAAGGCTCTCAAATACACCAATGCTTTCTATCCACAAGTTCTCAAAGATAACAAGCACGTCTACTTTCGGTTACGGATTCGAAGGTTTATCGAGATGATCCGGCAAGGTGCCGAAATGCAGCGGTCCTGGAGTACAAATGGAATTAAGAAGAGCAACGGCCACGGACCAGCTTACCACTACGACGAATATGTCAGCCACGACATGGAAATAGACGATCAGCAAAATCAGAATAACAACCATGATCGTATGGAGACTGAAGAATTACCTGTCGATAATGAAGCAAGGTATCAGCAACTGACCCAAGACACGCTTTTCTATGGACAAGCTCTAGACGCCGAGTTCAAAAACGACCCGCGAAGCGAAGTGAAGAAAGCTCTTCAGGACGCTTTTGCTCTGATGGCTTACAAGGATCCATTCACCGAAAGCTCTTTAGCCTACCTGTTGGATATTAGCGGCCGGGAAGCAGTAGCAGACGAACTGAATTCGGCCATCTTATGTAAGTACTTTTCTTTCCCCTCTTACTCTAAACCGGGTATCTAATCCCATGTAGCATCTCTCGGCAAATCATCCTCGACTGCTCTCGAACAGCTCTATCAACAAACCAGCGTGCTGTTGGACGATCTCCGAGATAGCGGTGGTCCTGGTGCATTCGTAAATATTGATGATTATGCCAAAATCCACTAAGGCACTTTCCTCGGTTCTCTTCTCCGGCAGGCGTGGCGTTCTTCTCATCTCAGCATAGCATCATGGAATAGGTGTATCGGGGGTTCTTCGTTTTATCGAGTTGGTGGAATTGTCATTCGGGTGGATAGGCGTGGGATTCAATCGCGAGCGTAATGGGGGGTTTTGTTATGTTAGACTTGTCTGTCACAGGGCTTGAATTGATTGATGGCTGGCGAAGGATACAGGGCCTATTTGTTCATAGGGAATAAATCACTTCTACACATGATAATACTGTGTTGGTTGGAATACTCCATTCACAAAGTTCCAGGTCAATATAGGACTTTCCGAGATCTACATGTGTATTAAAGCCATTTTACTTGCCAATTGACAGGATCCTCGAGGTAAGAGATTCTTATACCTTCATACCATTCATCACATGCACAAGTCAAGGATATCAACGCAATGAGGGGAAACCTCTTTGGATTAGACTTAACAGATAGGTATATCCATCCCTCATCTCTATCCCTCATCTTCTTGCTAACTTCTTTCCTTCTTTCTTTGTTCCCTCCATATCCAAGGAACGACTCTGTAGCCACAGAATCAGAGTCATAAAAATAAAAAAAGCGGCGCTAATCAGAATGATACATCTCCCGCATCCCAAACCAATCCAATTCATTCAATTCATTCCATTCCATAAAACGCCTGCCTGTGATTACGCCGACAATGCTACGACTGCTCGGAAGGAGCATGCCTGTACTTGCACTTCCGCTGAATAGAGTCTCTCGATACTAGAGCATTGCTCTGCTCTGCTCTGCTTTGCTTTGCTTTGCTTCGCTTTCCCCAAGCCCTCACTCATTGGTAAAAAATCGTCAAGGTGAGGTGAGGTGAGGTGGCGGCTGCAAAGAGGGATTATAATTATAATCCTACAGCCTCCATATCCCGCATCAAGACGGCCATCTGCGCCCGTTTCGCTGCCTCGGCTACTAGGTTGAAATCCCGGAGGAAGGGTGTCGTTCCACCACTATCTCCATTGCCTCCTGCTGGCTGTTGTTGCGCTGCTTGTGTTTGTGCTTGTTGGTGGTGCGCGGGGGCGGACTGGTATTGTGGTGGTGCGGTTTGGGTGTAGGAACTCGGTTGCACTGACGAGGATGTGTTTGTGGATGTGGATGTGGAGCTCGATGGAGTGAAATATGTTGATTGTGTTTGGTTGGAGGGCCTCTGGTGGGAGGGTGATGAGAATGGGGCTTCCATTCTCGCTGGTTGTAGATATGGGGTTGTGTTGTTTGGTTGTTTGCGAGGTGAGGTTAGTGAGATGTGTGTGGTGTAATGAGGTTGAGGTGAGCGAGGCTCTGATGGGAGGTGAAAATGCCACACGAGCAAGTTTTGCGTTTTGTGGAGGAAGAAAGATTCTAAAAGAGTTGTGATTCTTTGTTACTCTATCAATGTCGTCGGATCGAACGGCGGATGATGCAGAATCGTACGAAGGAATATACGAAGTACCTAGGGTAGGTAGATGGGGATGGGATGGGGTGATGCTTCGACTAATCTTAACGCCGTCTCGGTCAAATATTTTCGAGTCGAGTCAAGTCGGGATGCTGGATTAGGTTAAAGGGAGGAGAGGTTTACTTCGTAGTAGGACCGAGTAGTGCGGCTGTCGATTTGATAGATGTGGAGAAGAGCAGGTTTACGGTATTCTCTACTCTACGGCGAGAATACCAGTAAATAATCCCTAACGATGTTGTGTAATATAGAGGTACGAAGTACAGACTCACAGACAGCTTGGCTTGAGGAACACAGGCAGAATCAAGCATGCAGATGAAGTTGAAAGGGCTGTCTTGCAGCCGGATGCAGATGCAGATGCGGAATGCAAATGCAGCGTTGCATGGATCCATCAACCGACGGGTGAATGGCCCCGCCCCGCCCCGCCAGTAACATACCGAGTTCTGCCGATGTTTAAAAGGTACGTACTATGTACTGCTTACTTAGCTATAGCTTTTAGGTAAGACTTGACTCTGATTTTGCTGGTTATATTCCGATGTAATAAATCATTTCGTGTTATAGCCCATGGCGAAGAGGTGAAGCCTCTATTATTTACATTAGCTATGCTAAGTCACATGACTAGAAAGGCTTTGACCATGATCCCCATATTCCTACGCATCCCGATGACGGACCATTTGAAATGCGGAGATGGCGGTCTAGCTTCTCCACTTAAAGACCTCACGCCGCTTTTTACCCCACGATGGAGAGAGAAGGATCAACGTGATCTTTCCTTTTCGGTGACAAGAGTGTGGAGGGATGAGCTCACTAAGGTTATAGCGGCGGGTGATGCTGTGACTTACAAAACAGGTTACCGAGGAAGACCTTGGATGCATTTCATAAGAACCTCTTTTTGGATCAATGATCAAGAGGTTTTAAATTGATCAATTCGTTTACATCTTCGGGGAACGATCAATGCTTTGGCCTTAACCTGTCAAGGCTACGAAGACACACAGGCTTGGGCGGGCTTTGATTGTCGAATATATTCTGAAAGCCGTGATGGATCAATTACTGGTGTTCATACAGTAGACGAATCAAAAGAATAATTGAGTCTTTGATGTCATGCCAAGCATATACCTACTTCCTATGTATGTACCGAGGTAAAGCTAGGTACAAGTAATTCTGGCTAGATAATATAGAGGAAAGTAAGTTTATGCACTTCACTATATGTTCCTGTCTGCCTTATTAACTCGTGAATGTGTTCTACTCGGATCATTAGGTTCTATTTCTTGTCTTGACACCGAGTGCTATAAGAGATATGGGTATCCTGCATTCAATCTACTTTCATCTAATCGCACCATGATAACCTCAAAAGTCCCAACTTCACAGACCGATTATGTGGCTCTCTGCCTTCTCCCTCCCACCTCAGCTGCTAGGTACACATACGTTCCTCATTCATACCCGCTTTAAATAATACAGAAGTTGCAAGGCAAGGGACATGGGATGATGAAGCAGAATCGTCCAGGGCACATTTCACCGCCGCGCATATGTACTTCCTGCTCCTGCGACTCCTTTGCTTGTTCTTGTGTCGTCGGTTGCGAGGTAGGATCGAGGCCTGCAATTGATTGATTGATTGTTAGCTCGGTTCATATGATGATGATGAAGATAGAAATGCTAGTAGGATGACGTACTCATTGACTGCGTAGTGGCTGGTTGCACTGTTTGCAGATTGCCTGGAGAGGTTGGGGGAGACATTTTGAACGAGTGTCTGGCGTAGCTTGCTAAAGGTAACTGAGTAGGTAGGTATGTAGGTAGGTATTGATGGGTGGTTTTGGAATGTTGGCAATATAGGGATAAGAATATTGAGCGACGATGACGATGACGACAACGACGACGACGACGACGACGATATACCCAAGGTACATACAGTGTCCGTGTGTTTCGTACGGCAATCCGGTTTCTTTTGACATCGGAGAAAGCGGCCGCTCTGCAGGCACAAAGTGCGGTGCAGGTGCAGGTGCAGGTGCGTGCGCCTGTCTAGCGCCATGTACTGTACGGTACAATTCGCGTCCCCTTCCAAGGGACAAATATGTAGATGAAATTTCTATACATCGACTTCTTCCCAATGCCGTCAGATAAAACCTCCGATAACAAGGACGGAGCCCCTCCTAATGGCCAGACTTCCTTCGCACAACATACGAGCAAAATCCGACATTTCTTCTCAATCCCCGCGCCCGTAAAAGTACTCTTCGACAAGGTCCCTGTATTGACATACCCTCCAAACGACCTGCCACAGCGCGCCCCCAAGCCTGCGAGGATACCAAGTCTTTACGTCTTCATCAAGAAGGAAGATGCGGCTGCTGGACGGCCATCGTATAATCCTAGTTGCTTGAAATGGCAGGTCAGTGAGACCAGAATCGATCAAGGGGTAGCTCTCTAACTAGCTTGCTTCTACAGACTTTCTTGAACTTTGCAGATATCAATTACCGCCTGATGCCCTCAAACAACCATGCCTCTCCGTCGGGTGTACTACCATTCCTCCTCCCTCCATCAAAGAACCCCCAAGAAGCGCCCACGCCTATAACGTCAAATAAGCTCGTCAGATATGTAGAGGAGCAGGGCAAAACAGTCGAGGAGTCTTCTAGCATGCGTTATGAAGCATACCAATCCCTTATTGACCATCGGATACGAGATGCTTGGGTATATGATGCTTCCGACTTTCTAAAGCTACGCTCTAACAAAACATCCAGCTATACACCCTCTACCTCGAGCCCCTGAACTTCTCTGCAGTCGCCTACCACCTCTACGTCTCTCCCACCTCCTCAAACCCCCTCGTCCGAGCCTCCATATCCCACCAGCTCCGCTCAGCAGCGGAAGCCGAACTACTGAAACACACCGCCATCATCGATACCGACGATCTATACAGCGAGGCCGACAAAGCATTCGAAGCCTTGTCCATACTACTCGGGGAGGATTCGTGGTTCTTTGGCACCTCTCAACCAACACTGTTCGATGCGAGTATATTTGCTTATACCCAACTGTTGCTGGATGACGAGCTGGGGTGGCAGGAGAAGAAGCTCTGCAGGGCATTGAGGAGGCGCGCGAATCTTGTACAACACCGCGAGAGACTGCTTGTTAGATATTTTGGTGGCTCATAAATAATACCCAACTATCCACTTCAAATCATCTTGGACCGACTAAAACACGGGTTTTCATACGCATAGCTATGTGATGTGTATGGAAGACTTCGGTTCCGGCCCTCCTCAAGTCTCGATCATAGGCATGGGACTTGAGTGTTCAATTGCGGTAAGTCAAGTTATGTTCCCATTTTAATTCCCCATTTGTCATTCTTACAGCAAGCTGTGCAAACAGCTTGCTTGCTCTCAAATCGTGATTTTGCTTCTCTTCCAAATGTACTTATCTCACTGTGCCTATTTCATTATATCCTATTATATCCTTAACATGCCTACTACTACCACCGCTACTCGAACATAAGTTTCTATTCTAGCTTCAAGCTGAATGATTGATCGTCTTGGGCGAAGAGAGAGAGAGAGCCTTTAATTATCAAGAAAGAAAGAAATCTTCTTTTCACGAATAATCAAGTAAAGTGAAAGAAAGTCTTTAGTACATAAGTCTCGCTTCTCTTTTTAAGCTCTTGCACTGCTAATATCCTGAAAGGGTACCCTAAGTAGTCCGAGTTAATGAATAAGTACCTATTTTCTAATATGCGCATTATGGCGTTATGTCTCAGATCTATGAAACTTCCTATCTAGCTGCTACAAAAACTATTATATAAAAGGTGCTATATAACCCTTTTATAGAAGCTAGAATCACAAAAAATGCCACTAAAGGTCACCTCACTCACTCGTAAATAGATAAACTATATGTGACATATCTTCATTTTAGCTACCGCTAAGTGAAAACCCCCTTACAAAGCCGCAGCGAAAGAGAAGAAGAAGATACGAGATAATGCTGCATTCCCTCGCCTCTGTGAGTTGGAAAATGAAAAATACCCAAATCTTTTTTTGATACTCCTATTCCCCAGATGTGTTCAAATATGTGCAATTCTATCTAATTGGGCAAATGCGCTCGTTCTTAGAGTTGTTTATTCGTCAAATTCGTGGTCGTGAGTGATGAGAAGAGTAAAACGAGTGTAGTTGGTGAAAAGCGCAGGTCTTGCTGTAATGCGCGCATTGTTGGAAAGATCCTCCTATTGGAAAGCAAAAGAAGTGACAAATAGGAAGGTAGATGTGGTTCGGGGGGTCTAGTTGTGCTTCACTCGTTTCCAAGTCGGAATGATGAACTGCGTGAGCAATTGTCTATATCAGGTATCCTTTGACCCGAGTGAAGGCCAGTTCTATCGTTCGGAAACCAGAGGTGTAGCCGTCGTCGATTTGTAAGTGAAGCAAGTAAATGGAAAATCATGTAGGCAAAAATAAGATTGCTGCTTCGACGTGATCTGTTCAATTTAAGGCGTCGATGGGTAGTCCAGCACGCAATCTCGTAACGCCGGAAGATCATATCGTAGCAAAGGGGGTCTCTAAGGACAAACAAGACATAAGTCTCCCATGTCTAGTATCGTAACTTAGGGGTCACCAAGTAGCTGTATACAAGATAAGCCCTCTAGGAGGATTGGGAGAAATATTTCTGTCAGGTGAAACTAAAGTAAATCATGAGATGTCGAAGTGATGAGGCGAAGGGATATGTCTAATGTCCTGGTGCTGATGGTTCATGGCGACGTTAACGGGTCATAGACAACCCCTGAAAGTTGTTTATCCAGGCTTCGTTTGGTGTAGAAATGCCATTGCGGCCATACTCAGGTCCATCATGAGTTGGAGTCGCTCCGTGTGGAGAGGGAAATCTCCCCGGTACGCTCTGGTAGTCAGATTGGGCCGCAAATGCTCCGAATGAATCTGCAGGAACGTACCCTGGGCTCACACCAACGTTTCGAGGTGCGGCAGTGAATGGAGAGTATCCATAGGTATAAGTAGATGGCTGGAATGCGGTTGGTGGCATGGTTCCACGATCAACACTAGGAGTGAAAGGCTGTGCGAAGACTCCTTGGTACCCACGCCCAGACTGTGGTGCGGCATACGCAGGCTGCTCAGGTTGGGATGGACGTCGTTCGCTCTGTGCAGTTCGGCTGACACCAACTGCACCCGGGCCAATGCCACTCGGAGCTTGGAGACCAAGTGATGGACTGGCGAAGGATGCTGGGTTGATGGCAGACATCCAAATCCTGGTCTTGTAGACCTTGAAAAGGTCTGTTACCAGGGAGTTGAAGTTGATGTATGCATCTGCAAAGTAGTAGAATGTAAGCTTCTTCCAATCCCTAGAGCACAGTCAGTTCTAGTTCTTCAAAAAATGGTCGTAGATATTACATCTGGAATTCCGCATCTAGAATCTCCATGTGGAGACCATGTTCCTTCACCTTCTGCATACAAACGCGCTTCGCTTTCGCCTCATTACCTTCCTTATCACGAAGGGCTTGTATCTCGTGATTTTGAGCAAGGCGTTTGATAATCTTGGGCTTGATCTCGCCGGGATTGGGCTCTTGCATGCCGTGCTGACTTGGAGGTCCCATTCCGCCAACAGCGCTACCCTGCAGACCATTGGAAGCGGCCATCAAACCAGCACCAGTACCATCTTGGGTTCCTGCAGCACCTTGAGAATACATCATTAACCATTTATAGTGTTCCTCGGCGTAGTGTTCCTTGAGCTCCTTCGCTGAAGCCCAGTCAACTTGATCTCGAGCTACGGTTCCCAAGTCTGTTCCACGGTCGGCTTCGACAATGACGAGGTCTCCAGGTTTGACCGAGAGTCCAGTGCCCTCCTGAACATAGAAGACGTCTGCGCGAGAGCATTTGAACAACACGATGTAAAGAAGCTGATTATGGCGAGGTTGAGGAACCCCATACATGCTTCGGTGAGGGGATGGTGCTCGGCCAGTACCATACTGAGGAGCGCCGTATGGGTAAGCTGAAGGCTGATAATTGGCTGAGCCATATGGTTCGGGATTTCGCTGGAGAGTGGCGATGCCACCAAAGTAGGAAGCGGCTGTGGATAGAAGTTGTGAGCATGATGTTCCTACAGAGACCCGTTCGGACATTGAAATGAATCATGTTCGGGTTGAAAGTCTGACTGAAGCAATTGAAAATGTACTCACCATGTTCATTCAGGGAATAGCCACCGCCTTCTTGATACCTGACTGGATAGTCTTTTGGTGACAATTGTTCTTGCAGGCTGCTCTCGTGCGCCGACAGAGGTTCACCAACAGAACTGACAGATCCTTGTCGAGTCGGCACATCCGCGAAGGAATGACGTCTGCTTTGTGGTATGTCGGCCAAGCCGCCAAAACCAAGGGAACTCTGCCAATTAGCCCTCTTGACGTTTTCCAATTTGCGGTTTTCGAGAGAACCGTATGAGGACATTTTAGGTTGGCCGGCTGCTCCATACTCACTCATCCTCCGACCTGACAACCCTTTCGAAGTAATCTCCTGGAGCTCATTGATCTCGTCAAGTTCGTCAATGGCGTAGTCCGACTCCTCTGGCAGAACTTCCGGCATACCATATGTACCTCCCAAGCCAAAAGCGCTAGTCGTAGAGGAGCGGGGCCGGAGGCGAGAGTTGTTCATGTTCTGCTGCCGTAATATTGCATTTTCTCTGGCTAGCATCTCGATAGTCTTGGCTTCGTTGGACTGTAGCACAACCCCATGATTGGACCCATTGGTGCTCTCGTCGTCATCATCATCGACCTCCTTTAACTTGCCTAACCCCCCCTCATTCGACATTTCACTTAGCATGCTTGGGCGTGATGGCCGATGTTGAAGCCCTGAATGAGGGACAGGTCTTCCCCGACCGCTGGCGAACACTGGACCAGCAGTTGAGGAGGTCGTGGATGCTGGAGAATCAGGATCAAGCTGGCCTACGGAATACGACTGTGATCGATAGGTCTTGGGTGTTGGATGAAGCGGAATAGCAAACGGAATGGTTGTATTAGATGCCTGGTTGCTGTAGTCACTATGGAAGTAGCCGTTTCCGGCGGAACCAGGAGAAACCATCGATGTTGGCGATGGAAGAACCTCAGTCAGTCTTGAAGGAGGTTCTTTGCGCGACTCGCTGTTCCAAATACCACTTCCCCATGGAAATGATGTTGAGCCGGGGTGTCCTCGACCTACTCCATTACCTGCCTGGACATGGGTCGCCCACGAAGGGGGCTCCGAAGATGGTGTATTAGGGTACGAGGCTGTAGGTGACATTGAACTGCTTGCAAATGAACCTTTCCGGAGTTGAGGACCAGGTTGCGTTGTGTCATTGAGCCAAGAGGATCTTCGAGTTGGCTTCTGAGGGGGAATAATTGGCTGAGCTTGATCATGTCCAACGGCTTCATCATCGGAGCTGGCCAATGCTTCCGAGTCGGGAGTTGAGCGTCGGCCATTGAACTTATCAAGCAGCATTGAGGGATTACTCGAGGTCATGGACGAAGCGGCGGATGGGGCAGCTCGGCCTGCACCAGGGCCGATTTTATTGCCACCGGAACTCATTGCGTCAATGTTTTGCAGGCTGGTGGGATGAGGGGATGTCAAGTACGATATAGCAGTGTCTGTCTCCAAAGATGGTAAAGCTGAGGTTATTGTACACTAAACAGAGTGTTAGTGAAGGGCCCGACACATCATTTTGAGTAGGATAAGATAGCACGACTATTCCACGAGTCGAGGTCTTTCACAAAGTGAATCCAGCTTTGGAACGACAAACAGCTGCCCATTCTGCAAGACCGAAACAACCAACAAAGAAAAGGTGCTTCCACTTGAAAGTAGGTGTGTTCGACCTGGAGGAGGTGAGGAAGGGAAGGGCAGAAAGATGTGAAGGTTGCAAATTTGCGCTGTCTCCAAATGCCCTAAAGCGCCAGGAAAGAATAGGCGGAAGCATGAAACGCATCAAATATCCCGTTGCCAACTAAGGAGAAAGCGGCAATCATGGATTTTACAATAACACACCTCTGAAGAGGAGGCTTGTCAGGTGGTAAAGTGACACACGGCTCAAATCAGAAGATGAAGGTGGTCTGCTGCTGACCAGAAGAATTTCCCCGCGTAGACCTGACCGGAAGAACCCGTTTGGAATTCAGGCTTGGCTTGAATAAGACAAGTCTATAATGTAAATGCGTAAGAAATATGGAATGGCGGAGTCCTGGCAGGCGTGAAAGGATGCAAGTGCAGGTGTTGCTTGAGAAGTTTACCAGTGGAAATGAAAAGGTGTTTTGGGAAAAGGATTTACGAACATGATGAATACTCCGCAGGAGGTTTGATGCTGGTAGGTGTCCGACAAGATATCGAAGCTTGGATTAGGTCTTGGGACGAGCGAGGTAGATTATGTAAGTAATGTATATCTAGGGCACAAATAATTAGTTAATGATTACATACTAATTGAGGTGCATCCAGTCCCATATGTATCCACATGCTATGCTGGGTGCGAACAGGGTAGGGGAGTGCGAATTCAATGTGAAATGATGCCTATAAAAGCTTCGCGAGATATAGCGAGAACACTAAAAGACATTCCACAGTCTCGTACAACTGGTCCATAGGAACGAGCCAGTCGGTGTTATGAACACAGCCAAGCTTCTGCGTCTAGCGGTCTTCGGTTTGAATTGACATGCCATTATAACTGAAACAAAAGACGATTGAACGCCCGTACATGTAAGTGGTTCGAGGTGGAAGGACATGACATCTTCCATCAACTCACAATCCTCTCGCTGAGCGAACAGTTGATTGTGTGAAGAAATTTGTTGTCGTCCTTGACCTATTCCGTGTCTTCACCTACTTGAAGGGTGGACGTTCAATCTTCTTATGCGCAATTACAAGCATGGGCCAACTTTGTCCAAATCGAAGCCACCACTCAGCTTTGAAGAAGACCCTGGAGAAACGGCATGAATCAAGAGCAATCTCCCAAGAAGGAGTCCCATAGCTCAAAGGGTGCAACTGAGGTTGAATGTATTTGTAGGCGAACATAGGAAGGGCACAATAAACTCACCTGCGCAGAATTATTATGGCCGAAAGGACGAGTTTTAGAAAAGGCAGGAATTGGTATCTATAGACGAGGACAAAGCGATTAGCCACTATTCCCAGAATATATAATTTCGTCGGAAAAGGGATGGGTTGGTGGGAGGAGGATTAAGTGTATTACTTACCTCAGTAAAGCGCAATTGCCGAAAGAAATAGTAACTCCTCTAAATATGTCTGGTACTCTTCTTTTCTTCAATTTATGTATCGACTCCGAGGACCGTCTAATTTTCCCAGTTTACCGATTTGCGTGAGAAAGGAAAATCGTACAGCGTTCCGCGTATCGTATGTGTTGAATCAAAGAGGCTTGGGTCGCCTAGACTATGCGAAGCCCATATTCGAAAGTAGAGGAAAGGGCGGTGGCCTTATGCTCTAGAACACCGGTCTGTTGAGCAGTGTTTTTGAGAGGAGCAGGTAGGCAGAGCGGGAGTGTGGTGCTGGAACTGGAGCTATGGTTCTCTTCGCGACTGACTGGACTCGATGGATGCGGGGAAGGACACAGGGTGGAACGTGAGATTTCGGCTCGTCAACGGGGTTGAAACGGCGGCTTGGACAGGGCGCGGAAGAAGGCTGGAACTTTGGCAGATAATGATATTTCTCTTGAAGACTTGCTTGGTCGCCGCGATTCCCAGTCAGTCAGTCAGTCAGTCAGTCAGTCGTGGTGAAGGAAGGAAGGAACAAAGAAAGGAGACGTGCGATGGGCGACTAGACTAAGGTAGACAGTGGAGTGAACAGCCTGCGAGATGCAACGGAGTGGAGGTTGTACGCTAAGGAAACGCCATTTGCTACAGGGGACCGACCACCAGGGGTTGGAGCAGCGCAGCCTTTGACAGACGCAAATGAGGGGATGGAGACGGGTCAGGGATTCAACGCGCACAAGCTTGACTCCTTCAAGCCTGGCTCTGCGCCGGATTCTTTGCATGAATGAGTGAGGGAAGGGAAGGGAAGGGAAGGGAAGGGACTGGCTTCAATACAGTAAGTAACACCAGGAAAAGGAGTAAGTAATATACGGCTCACGGCATCTGTCCTATTGCGGTATCAATATCCATATCTCCCAGTGGTTGATATAGAGGAAGTCTACGGTTATGGTACTCGATCAAATGCCAAAGACCAGCATCAACAACGTCCAAGAACAATCGGCGGCACCCGACAACGTTAACGTTCATGCTGCAGAATGCATGGCATACCTACCCTGCCCTACCTCACCCCGAGCTGTTTATCAAACTCATTGCCAAAATCCTCTATTTTAGTGCTGAGAAAAAGCGAAGCTTATAATGTCAGTTGATGAAGTGTATTACTATAGGTATGGTATGATGTATGGGCTTAGGCTCAGGCTCAAGCTCAAGCTTAAGCTCAGACTCAACGATGATCTTTGCGCCGGAGAGGACCGTGGCGTGGTTTTACTCTTCACATTTGCCTCACATTTGCCTCTACTCCATATATCTGGTGTAACGGCGTTTAGCAGCGGATATCTCCTCCCACTCTTCGCCTCTCTGACCTCTGACACCCCCCTCCCTTCAGTCGTAGCACACGCCACAGGCATGTGTCAAATCAAAGATGCAGGCGACAAGATTCGGCTTTCAACCCCGGATTTTTCTCCAAAATCGCACGCTAGGGAGGTAGGGGAAAAGGCGGCTCCGATTTAGTGGCTCACATGGTCTAAGTACCTAAGCATGACGATACTCCTCCGTACTAGCCCAGCCAAGATGATTCGAGAAATCTGTTTTCATCCATTTCTAACTTTCGACTTCAGGTCGAGACTCACCAGCCCACCCCACCTTGGAATTTGCGGGGAAGCTTGTTGACAGCACTACTCTACCTATTAACCGTTGCATCTAATATACCTTAACCCGCCTACCTACCCCGTTCTAGTCCTAGGTATGGCTTTGCAGCTTACATTTAAATTGTTTTTAAGGTCTCCATATTGCATGGGCAAGGGTTGCGGCACAGAGCAAACTATGCCTGCGGGCGCGCCGGGCTCTCTCCTCAACACACTCTTGCCGAGTGCCCTACTTCTGATTCGCTGGCGGATGATTTTCCCGTGGCACATTGACAATTGGAGTTCGAGCCAAGTATCGCTGCGGTGGCCCAGAGCTCGTTGGATTTGTTTGAATGGCACTTCAACAGAAGTGAAAGCTGCACCCCCTCAGGAAAAGGAGGGGCAATTAATAGTCTGCAATGCATGAAACTTCATTTGGGTATTTTCTCTGCCGTGAAACATCGCCCCTCAACGGACAATCTGTTGCCCGTGATTGGCCAAGTGGCAATTATGTTATTTTTTTTTCATTTTGAAGAGCACCTCGATTGATATCAAAAAGGTGCAGTATCCAGGCTACCTTTGCCGACCGTGGAGGCGACTGCATCAGCGCCCTTTTGCTGCTTCAACTTCTCCTCAAACTTTGCGAATTCCTGCAAAGCAATCTCCTCTTCCTGGTCAAGCACTTGATTTACACCTTTCACCTCCTCAATCTATTTGTCAAGTCAGCCTTCCTGCTCTTCTACTCGCGGTATGAATGAGACTTACATAATGCATCAACATCCCTTCAATGCCGTTCTTGAGGGTTACGGTGCTTGAATCGCAGGTTCTGCATGCTCCGCGGAGTTTCAACAACACCTGCCCATCCACAAACCCACGGAACTCAATATCTCCACCGTCTTCCTGGATGGCTGGTCGAATCCTGGTCTCAAGCAACTCCTTAATCATTCCCACTACCTCACTGTCATTTTCGTTATAGCTCAAGCTATCCTCTTCATTACCCTCCTGACCAGCCTCTCCGGATTTGTTTTCGGTAATGTTGACAATCGGAGCACCGGAGGTTACAGCTTCTGTGATGAGACTGAAAACCTCCGGCTTGACATGCGCCCAGTTGGCATCTGTAGCTTTCGTGACAGTGATGAAGTCTGAGCCATAGAATACGGACGTTATTCCATCGATATTCATTAAGTTTGCGGCAAGTGGTGAAGGATGTGGCGGTGCGAGAGTTGACCGAGGATTTAGGTATTCGAGAAATGGAGATGATAACTCCTTTGGAAGTATAGGGTGATTCGGTAGGAATTTGAGGGCATCAGGATTTGGAGTGTTTTCTGTCTGAATGAAAATGCTCCGAGTACCACCAACTGCTGTTGGCTTCAGCATATTTGACGGTTGGTGGAGGTATGGTTGTAATGTTGGTCTCATTGTCGCATTTGAAGCTGATATGGCAGGTAAACGGGTACTTTGATGGACACATCTTGCTGCGTTCTGGTGGACTGGCACTACGGATTTTGTGACTCGAGTTTTCGCAAAGAAAGGGGCAGCTGCCCGTGAGATTCTGGTAGATGCCATGTTTAGGAGGTTTGGTTGGTGAGGCTGTTGGAAGAAGAAAGGAAATTGGCGTTGGCGTTGCCTCTTCTCTTTTGTCAGCAGCTAATCGTCCACTTATCGTAGTCACGTGGTAATCGTCATTGCATTCGATTTTGCTGGGATCTTTTTCGGGTACGATAATGGCCAAATGACCATTTTAAGGGATTATGCAGTGTCTTTATCTGGCCCTAATACGGTTTCTTACAGTTGATGAAATTTACCCACGGTTAACTAAATGTAGTCTAGGTCTTCATGGCCTGGAACAGACGTTAAATTGATGTAACCAACCAACCAATTAACTAAACGTAGTTCGGCTAAATAAAAGAGGGGGTAGAAGTATATAGCTTGCTATTTTGGTGAGCAAGCACATCGTGTATCGAGCATTTCACTCTAGTTCCCACGGGCTTTATATGCAAATATTTCCCATTTCTGTGGGCTAGCTAAATGATTTCGGTATAGCAACAAAGTACCTTTGAGTTATAGCAATATCAAGTTCCTTCATGAGATCAAACAATTTCCTGGGGCAATGACTTGAGCAGCTTCTTCGCAGACCTCTCCTGCTTCTTTGCAATTTTACCCCATGCAGTAGAAACCAGACCTTCATCCTTCTTGTAAATCATATCCGCCATAGCAGTGACCTCTTCGTCGAATGGAGGAGGCTCAGCAGATGCAGTCAGAAGGCTCTGATACTTGTGAAATCCAACATCGCGACCAACACCCAGCAATCTGGCAGCTTCCCCATCCTCGTCTCCCCACTCATTGTCCAACAAGCCAGATATATCGAAATCTGAAGTCAATTGGTTGGCAATCTCGAACAATTTAATGATGTCCTTCGCACCAGCTGAGAGTTTGTTGGATTGCTTGTAAAGGGAGACAAATGCTAGATCAGAAGACTCTTTTCCTTGAGTTGCATCTTTTGCTGGAGGCGGACGGGGTCGGGATGCTGCGAAGGCCTCCGAGAAACGTTCGAGGAACTTTTTATCTTCCTTTGGTCTGCTTCAGATTAGCTGTGGACGTCGAGAAGAGAGCTTGCATGCTTACGCGGCAGTGCGCAAGTCCTGAAGTTTCTTCTTCAGCCCCTGCTCAACCTCCTCCAAGCGCTGCACAAACTGGTCCATGTAATGTGCAGCAGCTTTGCCTGCCATTCGTTTCTTCTTGCTTTCAAATTCAACCAGAGCGAGAAATTGTCTGTAATTCCACAGGTCAGCAACGAATTTGGATTCAGGTAAGGATATAGTGCTCACTGGCTCTCCATACGTCCCTCATCCTCCTCGTACTCATCAGCTCTGACCAGGCGCGCAGGCTCCGACTCGCGAGTCTTCTTCTTCTTCACGTGTCTAGTGGCAACGAGCTGGTCCTCGACGAAGAGCTCATCACCAGAAATGTCTCCATGTGCCGAATCCGATTCCTCTTGATTTACCGTCTGTCGTAGCTTGCTTCTGCCGATGGGTAAAGCGCCTGGGACGCGTCAGAGAACGTTCCTTTTTGATCGAGTAGATCGATAAGGACAAGAAGGGCGTGAAGGTTTCAATTGGAATAGAGGCAACTTACTTTCCGACTTGCGCTTGTTCGTTGTTTTTGCCATCGCGCGCGGTGCTTTGAATGGATTGAGCATCTTGCATTCGAGTGGAAGCAGTTTTGGTTGTGCAACCTCAGACGCAGGGGAGAAGCGACGCGGAAGCCACGACTACCTGAGGACTTGACTTACCTGTATTTTCCTCCCCAAAATTGGATTTCTTGCAACTTGAAAGTTTCGGTGTCATTGTTCACACCCTGCCACAATGAACACCGTCGAATTCGAAACGATCTCCTCAGTCAAGTCTCCCTTCTCCATAAGACTTATCACGTCTGGTCTTTCCGTCTGTATTTTCAAGCTTGCCTACACATTCTCTCGTGCCATGCCAAAACCAAGTTCAGACCCGCCAGCGCAGACTTAAGCGTCACATAAGGGATCGGCGCGTTCAATAGCAGATAGTATCCGATAGACATGGCAGTTAGAATGGCTTTGCACTGCAAGATGACGGTTATCCAAGGATGGTACTCTCGACTTTCGAGCCCGCGGGAAGAATTCTCCACCCAAGGTCGCTGATGATGTAGAACGTTGTGAAGTTAAACAAATCACAAGATCGAGTACCGTTACATTGTTTTCCCGTCAACCTTCACTCCCAGCTTCTGGATAAGGGTGTCAACGTAGGCAGTAATAAGCGGTTCCTGTGCTTTGACTGCTTGGGAAGAAAGCTAGTGCAAAAGCCTGTATTAAGGGGTTTATTTGAAGCCTTAGGTAAGGGAAGCCCTTAGGAAATCCTCCTACTAGTATTAGGATTTTAACAAGTCTTGTTACCGCGAGGTAGCTAAGTATTATCTACGGCCGACACTTAGTTTGGAGGAGCAAGATAGCAGAGATATTACCAGGATTTACTCCCTCCCCTGTTGGAGGTTGCAGGCAAGGGAGCAGGAGAGTGTATGCGGGTAGGGCTAGGGTTTATTGTCGTAGGCCCAGGTGCGCGGGGTGTTGTCTCGATCGTAGTTTAATCAACCTGTGTCTCTGTAACCAATAGTCGGTTTCCCCTTCTTAGCCCCCACAAGGAAAATGAAGATATCAGGATAACACTACGGCGGCAAAAAACTCACCAACGCCCCCAAGGATCCTAAGTGGTAAGAGGTAGGAGGTAGGTAGTCTGAAATATACACTAGCATATATTGCTCTGACCTACAGAACATATAATATATGGCCCCTTAAATCTTCCTCGCATGTGTCTATCCCAGACTAGGGGGTATGCGCGAGGAAAACGCCGTCAATGATGAAACCTCCGCCCAACCAAACCAAATCCGCTCAGATTATCGCTCCTATTTCTCCTTTTGGAACCAGGGAAATTTCTTCTTGCTGAATTCTGCAGTCCCTGATGCTGATGGGCTTTCGAGAGACAGACTCCGTTGGTATATATCCTGGGGATAGTTAGTATGGGTTGCACAAGATAGCTTAGTTCGTAATGGAGATTCACCTCATCGTCCACAGGCATTCTACAGTCTAATATCAATTCTCGCGCGATATCATGTTTCGCCAGGTTGGGGTACGGCAGTACTTGGCTCTTCATAATGGGCAAGATGACCTCTGAGAGCACCTCAAATTTCTTCCAGTTAATCCGGTCTCCGCCAGCCCCAACAAAAGTCTGACTGCCTTCTTCAGCAGAGACAAGATCTCGACGGTGGAGAGGGATGAATGGAATTCGGGGTAAGGGAGAGTTCTCCCATGCTAGTCGATATGCAAAGTGACTCTTCTGGCTGCCCATCAATAGGACAAGCCGCGCGAAGCGCTTTTGGACATCCGCTGGGACCAAAGCCCTAGTTTGCGCCAGCCGATGAACAGCAGTTCCGTTGATACCCGCTAGCACAGCTGCTAGACCATTGTAGTTGTTCAGCTGGCGAAGCTTCAAGGCAACGGCCATGAATTTCTCCAACATCTGAGCCCTGTGCTTGGCTTTGTCTCTCATCAGAATCATATTTGCAACCCAGCGCGCAATGTGATTGAAATGGTTGATCATTCGATTTACGTTGGCCAAGCTCTTGCACTTCTCCTTTTGTTTTAAGGAAAGACTAACATGTCGGACAAGGTCTCGAAGTCGGATGGAAGAGAACATGACCCAGTCGATCCTGGTCATCTCATCTGCAACATAATCGTCATGCGTGTCCATGAAGATGTGATAGCGGAATTTTGTGAGTGGAAGGGTAGCTTTTGGTATCATCGTAGCTGCTTCTCTCTCATAATCCTCAACTGTGTGATAGGACGGTGATAATGACCGAGTTTCCGAATCGGCCCTTGATTGTTGGCTTTCCATGTCTTCCCCTCCTTCCTCGTCGATGGCAAGAGCCTGCATATCTTCCTCGACATCACTACTTTCGGTGAGCCTTCGTCGAAGAGGCGAGGCCGGTTCTGATTCCTCTTTACTACTAGTCTCGCTCTCCACGTCAGCGTCAGTCCTCGCCCACCCCGTATCATCGTCCTCTACGACACGAGACTGTAGCTGCATCCTCATGTCTTGTGCCGCAGCGGCAAATACAGGCTCGCTGTATAAGTGGCCAATAAAAGCATTGAGTTTCTGGCTGGTCGAAGGACTGGCAAAATCCCCTGGATAGCCTGATACCCATCTGGCGAGCACCGTTAGAATTCTGAGCTGCGTTGCAGTGCGTGTCAAGTAGTGTGTATTCTTATCAAGCGCGATTCGTTCAAGCCGGTTCAGAATCGCATGAAACAATTCGCTGGGAGCAGCAAACTTTCTATAGAGACAGAGAAATATATCAGAGAAATTGTCGTCTGCTCTGGACATGTTTTGGCCTAGAAGCCTATCGACAAGTTCATCAAATGTGACGCCCGAGACTTTGGCAGGCTTGTCAAAGAAACTATCGTCATTTCGTTGCAATATGGGAATATCATCCGAATATCGGTATGCAGGGTCGGCATCGGATTCCTCCATATCTAGAAAAGTACTATCAACCGCCCGCCCGGGAGCCGCTAGCGGCGATCTTTCGTTCCGGAAGGCTGGATGAGACGAAAGCGGCGGTGCTTCGTGTGGATCGGGGATGGAGAATTGATGAAGATTGGTCCGGCCATTTGGACGTTGCGATTGACCGCGTGAGGATACAGGTGGCTGCGAGGGAAATCCTCGGAGAAGTGAGAACTCTGAACTTGCTCGGCTGTGTTTCGATTGTTGGCTGAGTGGTCTGGCTGGATCCTGGTGTGTTTCTAGATGGGCCGAAGAAGTGGCTCGACGGCGAGAACCAAGCAATTCTGGTCCGCTATTTATAGCTTCTTTAAGTTAGCTTGGTTTCAGCACCGACATAATTAATATAGGTAGCCTGCAAATGCTTAATGCTGGCACTGTAGGGCTGTAAAAGATATAAACATTATGTAAAGGATTTTTCTTAATGCAGAGAGCTTTAATATCGGACGATAAAAAAAGAGGAATAAGTTGTAGGCGCTCGCAATTACTCACCATTTCTCTTTGACATGATGGCTCTAAGCATAGAAGAGAGACACAGTCTCGCACTTTCGGGTACGTTCGCAGCAGTTTTGACTGCCTCAACACAGGATACGCAGAGGGCTTCCACATTGTCCACATCGAGTTGACGGGTATTTCCTGGGTTGTCACATTTGCAAGATACAAGAATCGTTGGTAAAGAGGAGTTCACAAGGCCCTCTGGGACATAGGTCAGCTGGATCTTTACATTGGATCTCAAAAAAAGTACTTAGAGTCTGGGGAAGTTCTGAAATGCTTTCCCTATTCATAACATCATATAGCAATAAAGCCCCGTCCATGCGGGGGACAATGTGCCCGTTTATTTGTTTGGGCCATTCAATATGGCGATCCGGCACTATATCGAAAGATTCCAGGTCCAGCTCAATCAAACTAACAGTATAAACCACGTTATCCACGGACATTCGAAGGCTCGAGGCAATTGAGGTAGGTAGAGCTCGTAAGCCAAGTGCACGTTGGATAAGCGTACTCTTCCCAACGCCCGCGCTGCCAATGATGGCGATATTTATGTCGGACATTCCGCTTCTCGACTGGGGCTAGAATTTAAGGGTCTGATTAGTCCGCGTATCGATCATCGAGGCAGGGAAAGGAGCACGTACGGGTAGTTTTAACTTCACAGCATTGTCGACCAAGGGTCTGTTGGGAGAGCGCGCGGGAGGTTCTTCTGGCGTACCATCATCCCGGTACCGATTCATATATGTTGCAGTCCTCAGTTCCTTTGCTAAAGACACCGAGTGAGGCGATTGATAGTTCCTGAAAAAGGGGTCGTCTTGGACGGATGTAATTGAGTCCCTTTGCTCATGCCCATTGAATCCGTGATCGAAACTCAATGTCAACTTGCTTGGTGACGCCGCAACTGGTTCAGAGCTAGTCCGCGTTATGGGCGGAGTAGATTGAGTAGTAGAGTTGGACTTGGATTTCCGCTCACCTCGATGAGGATCTCTTGAATGGGCACGCGTTGAGCGATTGCGCGCCGGCAGCAGGCCCCCACCCTCGTCCATAGTCAGGCCCTTGTCGGCGTCGCTGTGTCGGGCAGGTTGGAGATCGCTTTTCCGCCAATAAGCTAGCCCGTCCTGTCTTGTCCGGTATCCTTCCTTGCTTTGCTGAAGCTGTCGAAAGCTTGCAGCTACATGAGTCGGAATCGGTGTCGGTGTCGCAGCCCTATTTGCGGTACAGTGCAAGTAATACAGTCCGGGAGCAGCACCATTATTGTCACGATGGCGGAAGAAGGGTCTATCTGTAGATCTCTAGAGCAATTTTAGGCTTTTCGCGGGGCTCAATTATCTTCGGGCCACGCGAGGGGCATGCTCTTTCAGCTACTGTACTGCAAAGTGCTCATTGGGCACTGCACTGCTATACCAAACTCGACATCAATTTTGGCAGAGGATGCGATGCCTCCGCCAGTCAACGGGCATGCTAACACCACACGTGCCATTAGGACTACCGACGAGTGGCGATCGTCGCCCAAGAAAGCACCGCGCCTCTGGATTCCTTCGCCCACGGATGTTTGAAGGGTGTCTGGCGGGGAAGACGAGACTATCTGACTAAGACGGAGCGAGTGCTTCCTTCTCTTGCTGCCTCATCTGCGTCGTTCTTGATCCCTTGCATTATTGTGGTAGAAACAGTAATTCTGCACCCATGTATCTCTTGTGGGGCTTAAGTCTTGATAGTTCGGGGAAATGCAGACTCTTTCATCTCGATATATATATAAACCCACTCTCATCGCTCACACTGGAGGAAAGGTATCGTTCGTTTTGCTACCTTCCAGCATTTTCCTACTACATACAGTACTTTGGCGTCCTCTTCGCTCTAACATTGCTTTCATGATATAATAGCCGGTTTCCGGATTCTCGGTTCCTTACCCGACTACTCCCTTCAGTGTCAGTGTCTGCCATACCTTGCCAAGAACTCTTCCCTCTTGCGGCGCACCCCATCGCCAATTCTCACCATTTGTGGCTCAGGCTGAAAAATACCTTCACCAGCTCTTTCTGACAAGACAAGGTAATTTATCCACATGTCGTATGGTATTGGTCTATGAGCTGTTCTACCCCCCAACGAAAATCCGGTTACGTTCGCAGCAGTTAAACATCGCCGTTACAATCTTCAGCATGATACTCTTCAATCTAAGAGGTTGTCGAGATATGGAGTTGTGGTATCTACGCAGGCAAACAAAGCATAATGTGGCACTTCACCTGCATCGTCCTGGCACTTGGCCTAAACGCTATCGTTGGGATTTTTTACACGACTATTTCTGACTACCAACATGGCCCGCTGTATGATGTCTTGCTATTTTCCACGACGAGACCACGACTCGGTTGTCTTGTCATGACGCTTCTCATCGGTGCTGGGACGAACCGGAGGATGAATGGGTATTGGGAGTCCGCTGTCAAGGCGGGATGAGATCTGAAGTCATCCAGCTGCTTATAAGAACGTGTTCAATGCGGTAGACGGTGAACTGAGCGTTGCAAGATAAATATCTTCATGTTGGACCCCAGGCACGCAATATTTACACCAGAATCATATACTCTGTTATCATTAATCATAGTTTTCTTTACCATTATACTTATACTGGTGCCCTTGTCTCGGAAATGTAAAGGGGACTTTCAAGTGATATACTTGTGTTCCCTACGTTCATTTCCTATTCGACGTGGTTAACATGAGTGCTCTGTTTGCTGGGCGTTTCTATCATATATCGTCACAAACTGCCCTGATCGCAATACGTAGGTGATATGGTTGGTGCGAGTGGGGTGTAAGTAGAAATATGGGCCAGACAATGCAGTCAACACATGTTGCCAAGTACTTCTACTTCGATCTCTCACGCAATGATACGATTGCAATACGTAACAATCAACGAAAGTTCCAAAGAGCATAGAATCTCATGATATTGAGGCGGGGCATCAAGAGCAGGGCAGTCCCTGACCTCCGATTTGAAAGATATCTACCGGCATTTCACATCAAAATGACATGTAACAAGCCACAGATGATGGCTCCTCGTCTTACAGACACGTCGAACAAAGTAGAAAACATCAAGATCTTGTACACGTCGTGACACGGCACTGAACAGTCTTCATTTTCCGCTGTGATGAGGGTTGTGGAAATGGTGGAACACGCACAAAGAAGCTGGTACGACGTTTGACTTCAGGTTCAATGCAACACCAGCAGCAACACCAACGCCATTGTGTAAGGTTTCCTAGACTGTGGACATCTTGCAATTCTCCGTACTTAGTAATCCATACTGTGTTATGGGATTCTGAATTCCCCATGAAACAGCGAGGAGAAAAATGATAGAAAATGGCAAGGGACAGAATTGTGGAAAATGCCCTCAGGGAGCTAGTGAGATTCTGGGACTATGTGCTTTTTGAAGATCGGAAAACTCCGTCCGGGTAAATAGATGACCACGTATACAACTAGAGCGAAATGTTTGTAATTATGCAGAATGCTATGTATGTCTCGCAAGAAAGGTAAATACAATTAGAACAAACGCAAGAGAACAACATGTTCCCCACCGAATCACCAAATGATGCTTGTCACTATTCCTACTAGTTAGAGCCGAAAGTGGGGTGGATTAGGAGCTAGGTGCAAATCTCCCCATAGACCATTAAGATCGCCGTATCGCGGGGAGATAGGAACAGGCCTCGACGCAGAGCTCGTCAGCTCTAGACTCTGGGGTTGCACCAAATGAGTCAGGAAAATACTAGAATATCTCAAAGATTGATTGGAGCTCCCTCTCCGGCAAGGGTATGTTTTCAGTAGAATGCCGAGCTGCTGCTTAGGTCAAGAGCTCCGTCCTCTCCATCTAGGTACAGTAGGTGTAGTGCCGTACAATACCGTACCGTACTTTAGGGTATCTTTAAGGGTATCTTCAAGGGTATCCTTAAGGGTCATGGCGAGGGGGGCGCTTCGCTTCATTCCGGCGGCTGGCGTTTCTCAAAACCTACTTGTACGGTATTTAGTCATGAGTGTACGCTCATCCGCTGGTAATCGGTAGTCTCTTGACGTGGTGGCTAGTTCGCAGTGCTATTGGACGTCTACTTCTACCGGTGCACCTGCACACCGTACGACCTAAGAATCCACCATTGCCGAGCTTCTGCAGTGTCTCGTGCGGGTTGTACGCCGCATGCCCCTAGTGGAACCTTTTTGTCTCGCTCTTGTGACATACCACTGCCTCTCTCATATATCATATAAAGACGTTGGTCGCAATCTGTGAATCATGGCTACAGTCACGCAAGTGCCCGCTGTAGAAAGACCTGTTGTAAGTATTTGAGTCCGCTGCTTCGTGTGCTGATTTTAACCTCACCACTAGTTGAAACCCACAAGATCAATGACCTACCCACTTCGCGACCCCATGGGCAATGCGGCAAGGCGGAGGGCCAGGCCAGGAGAGCCATTCGACGCAGAAGACTTGAGTCGCCGGCTTACAGCTCACCTCGCTGAGCAAAAATTCAAGGCTGAGCGACGACGTGAGGCCAGAGCCTCTAAGGTTGCTGAGTCGAATGGAGGATACCATCACGTGCCAAAGGTAGCGGCTTTGGCCTTCGAGAGGACGACCACTCCAGTTGGTAACTCGCGGCAGATGCACAAACTATCTCAACCTGTTCTCAAAGCACATCTGGAACACCCTCGCGAGAAGCACATTCCCAGACATCCATCCATCAAGCTCAAGGAAACCCAGGCCATGGATCAAGCAATTATTGAGGGGGAATTGCTGAGGAATCGCAACCCGTTCCAATGGACTCACGACATGGAAGAAGCTTTAGAAGTGGATATTGGGCGTGATTTATACAGACCACCACAGCGGACGTTCAACATACCTGAATTCGCCCATTTGAGAGGAACCAAGGTTTCAAACGCTCTTCGCCCTTTGAGCATGGGCGATGTGTTTCCAGACAAAGAGGTTCCAACAGCCCCGAGGGCGAGACAAAAATCAGCATACGAAGCAAGTGACAGAAACGACTGGGCACAGCGAGATGAGGAGAGTGAGACTGGAAGACAGAGGAGGGAGTGGGCGGGTGCTTTCTTGAGGAAAAGAGATTCGATTTGGATTTTGGGTAGCAGGAAGGAAAAGAGTAATAGACAGGACAAGGAAGCTGTTGCGGGTACTGGGGATTTTGGATCACCTCCCGTTAAGAAGGGGAGATTTCTTGCTCGATTTAAGCGCCATCCTAGTTGATGTGACTGGTAATCAATCTTAAATTGGCTTGCTATGCGTTAGGGAGTCTTATATCGAATCCAATGAACCTATCAAGCTTCCCGAGCCTGGCTTATTCGCGGTCATTTACTAAGCTGCTGCCCATGCGGTAGGTTTATGCTACATTCCCGCTCTCGCTTCAATTTCGTTAGCATAAGAGTCCGTTGACTGCGCTACAGTATTCGTGCTTACCAGACATCCTGCGATGCTTCCCATAAACATCATATTTGGTATGTCTATCCGTGGTGAATTGTGGCGGTCGTTTGCCTGGGGGTGTTGAAATATCATCACCGCTCATTATTTAGGAGCTGCTCAATGATTCTGGTATTTTCGGCCGCTATTTCCTGCTGGATCACATCCGCTGCCTGATCACCTTCCTCTCCGGAGAGTATCTGAAGGACTAGCCTTGAGTACTCCCGAATGCATTTTCCATCCTCGCCACTTGTATTCCTGGCTTTTGAAAGTGCTTCAACGCCTTTTTGAAGTCCACGATCTGAGTTCCAAGGCTCTACTTTCCCACCCTTTCTTGAACCACCTTGACCGAAGCCGTAGCCTTCAACGGGCGGCAGTGTGGCACTATTGATAGCTTCGAGTTGTGACCGTAGATTCGGGTGCTTTCGGAAGAGCTCTTGGAGTTCTGTCGAGCTGTCCAACGCAGCGAATGGTCCTTTGTAGCCAGCGGCAGCTACAGTGCCGGCTCTTGGTACGCCTTTACTTGGCTGAGGTTCCGGGGGCGGGCCGTCAGCTTTAGGAGGGGGCTCCAGTGCTGGATGTGTTTGATTATGAAGTTTAGAACATGCGACTGAGCAGCTTGACTCAATCAGATCTTTTCTACGAGAAAGTTATGGGAAACTTACTACGGCAGGTAGCACCGGCTGCATTTGTATTTCGATTCTGCCTCGTTGCAGACTCCACAGACTTTTACCTGTGCAATGATCGTGGCCGGATCTAATATGAACATTTTGGGCGATTGATGTTGGTGGAGGTGATTGTGTTATCTCATCGACTTTTGATGTCCCACGCCACCGGGCACATTGGAAATTGGTGCCGCTTTTGCTCTATCCACCGTGAGGCTTCTTATTTTTGTGGAGACGGTTGCAAACCACTGTGGGAGATAAGTGCGAACTTTATTCGTAGGTGAATTAGGGTAGGCTCAGTAAGAAATATCCATAGACCGAGTAGTTCGGATATAGAGGTGCGGAGTTCGTTGCAGACATCAAGTTATGGGAGTGATGTACAATGTTGTATGTTTCGGGAATTCCGTGGCTGACTCTGTTGTAAAACTTGAAAAGCCAAAAAAATCATTAAGAGAAAGATGATTTGTTGATAAAAGACGGGAAATCAGATGAGGCCCATGAGGGGTGAGGTTTAGCTTCCCGATAAGCTTAAGGTAGGTATTTCACCAGTGGGTGTCAGAACTACGTGCGCACCCTAAAATTTTAGCCGAAATACACCTAAAACACTGCAAATTCAGCTACTTTATAATAATATGGATTGCTAATCCTCTTATTAATAGTCTTAAAATTGGAGACTCTAACTTTGAATGATATATATACTATTCTAGATCAATTAGAAATATTTTATTGATTTTTATTACTACTATATAAAATTTAAGCGTCTTTACTACTAAATTTTATTAGCAAATTTTTAACCTATAGAAAACTTTCTTAGATTTAGAATTAAGACTAAACTTTCTATATATAAGTTAGTCTTTATAGTTTAAGAAACTTATATATTCAATTTTATATATGTTTATACTATAATTTTATTAAGTTATTAAGTCATAAAATACCTGGATTTGTCGTGTATTTGGTGTATTTTCGCTAAAATATTAGAGGTGCGCACGTAGTTCTGACACCCACTGGTGTTTCTGAGTATTGGCTTAGCTAAGCAAGAAGCAGCTCGCTTATTTTTCATACACTCGCACATCAAATTTTCACAAAACTCACGAAACCTCACGCCAACCCAACGACAAAATCGACATCGACAACTCGTCCTCACATTCAAGGTCAGTCAATCTCTCAGCGCATTCGAACAATTGCAAAGGACTTGCGATTCGATATTATGTTCGTCCAGAAAGCTTGCGCGGTTCAAGCTTGCCAGGCCTTGACAATTTCATATTGTCAATTAATACCTGCAACTATTTCAAGCTGACTCTCGTGCTCATAGATGGGCGCCCTTAAGTACGTCGAGGAATTGCAAAAGAAGAAGCAGTCGGATGTCCTCCGCTTCCTTCTCCGTGTCCGATGCTGGGAGGTAAGATAAACTCGACATTCCTACGAAATCGAAACCGAAACAATACTTTCGAACTTGCTCTGCGGACATAAGTGGAATGAATATTGTGGACGTGGAATTTTATGTGGGCATCTTTCGAAAGATCGATGCCTCTGCTATACACTCGTTGAACATTAGCTGAGAGTGCAAAATATAGCTCCGACAATTGAACGTCATCCACCGTGCTTCCCGCCCTTCTCGCCCTGATAAGGCTCGCCGTCTTGGTTACAAGGCCAAGCAGGGCTATGTCATCTATCGTGTCCGTGTTCGCCGTGGAGGTCGCAAGAAGCCAGTGCCAAAGGGTGCTACATACGGTATGTTCACACCACCGAAAGGGAGGGCATGGTAATCTTTGGCAACGTGCTGACTCAATTCTCCCTTTATAGGCAAACCTACCAACCAGGGTGTCAACCAGCTCAAGTACCAACGATCCCTCAAGTCAACTGCTGAAGAGCGTGTCGGACGTCGTTGCGCCAATTTGCGCGTCCTGAACTCGTACTGGATTAACCAGGACTCCACCTACAAGTACTTTGAGATCATTCTCGTCGACCCTCAACATAAGGCCATCCGTCGTGATGCTCGCATCAACTGGATCGTCAACCCAGTCCACAAGCACCGTGAATCTCGTGGTCTTACTGCCACTGGCAAGAAATCTCGTGGTTTGGGCAAGGGTCACGGATACAACAAGACGACTGCTGGCCGAAGAAAGACCTGGAAGAGACACAACACCCTCAACCTCCAAAGATACCGATAGATGTGTTAATGGGAGTTTTTTGTGGTTTATGCTGGTCTACGTGCAGGGGTGGATACTTTATGGCTTGGCGCCTTGGGCCTCGAAAAAGCGTGTGGCATTTGCTGATGACATGCGAGGATGAATGAATTCATTGAAGGCCAAATAACTCAGCTTACAAGTGATTGCGTGATGTCGAGAATTCTATTATAATGAAGATTATATCCAAATTTTTCTACCCCTGTAAATTTTACACCGTATATAAACTATTTTCGGTCATGACATCTCGTGTTTGACCATCAAGCAACCCCTCGTCCTACCAATCGCGGGCTGCCAAAACGACAGCACCTGGGGCAACCCATTTGTCCGTTCGCATGATGCTTCGCGTCAGATATTTGTCTGAAGACAACCGCACTGTAGGAAATAATTCTCAAGCATACTTTTGATGTGCTGGTTCATGGATGGAAGTAAGTGCAGATCATTGCGTGGATCCTAAATTTTAACTAAGGAACTAACTCATAGTGGTTGAGGAAAGAACGACTGCAACCTCGTAATCATAAAGGAATCGTCACCACTGCTACACGCTCAAACGGCCGAAAGCTCCCACAAGAACCTGCAATTCCTGTGGTGATTCGATCATCAGTCTGCGACAAATGCGCCCTTTTACTACTAGAGACGTACAATTGAAACGGTGCGATGCCTACCTGGACAAACCGACTGCTCCAACCAGGCAATCGCAGTGAACCAGTCCCGGTCGCTGCCGGCGGGAATCCTCCTGCTCGAAACCGAGGCCCCTCAAGAATCACTGAATCGGATATAATAGACAGTGCCTTTGGTATCCCGACTCTGCCCCCTTCGCAGGGGGCACGTAACGGCAACCCAACCAAACCAGCACAAAGAAATATCCATGGCCGTTCTATGAGCCACCCCTTCCCTTCGATATTCCCTGGAAAGAAGAAGCATACCGGCGAGGGCGGAGGCGCAGCGGGCTTTGAATCAACAGACGAGGAGTCAGTGTCTCCACAGATGATTAGAAATACGGCAAACGCCTCAGCAAACAAGCAGAAAGTCCCGGATAAGGATTTAACAACGGGGAAATGCAAGACTTGCGATTCTATGGTGCGGTGGCCAAAGGAGTTGAAGGTCTTCAGATGTACCGTGTGCTTAATGATCAATGATCTGAAGCCTGTTGCTTTGGAGGCGAGGCGTGGCGATGGACATAGAGCACCTATTGCTGTGAAATCCGGCTCACATCCTGGAATATCTCAAAGAGGTACAGTCCAGTTTAGACTCTAAAACGCCAAAGGCTGACGTCAAGTAGTTCCTCCCTTGTCTCTCGAGAAGACTAAAAAGCTAGTTGATGAATGTATCACTTCTTACCTTCTTAAGAGATTGACACATGACAGCAGCTTAATAGACAGTCCAGTAGCATCTCCTTCAACTTCACCTGCCCGCGTTCCCCCTGGTGCTGAGACTAGGCCAGGGCTGGCTGGAAGAAGCAACGGGGATGATGCGAATCTGCTACAGCTTCCCTATAGAACGCCCCCCATCCATCTATCTCGCCGTCCAGTTGGGGCCAATTCGCATCGGGACTCCAAGCGTGCCGACAGTGCTCCGTTTTCCACATCATCACCCGGTGACTTCTTCGGTTCCCATATGGAACACATGGAGGCTTCTGCTCGTCCAGATCGCAAGAATGGGAATGATAGAACTTGTGCAGAAAGTAGCTATGCCTCTGGGAAGAAAGAAGACCAAGATCAGCGAAATCGTACCGCCACTGTCAAAAGTCTCTTCAAGTCTCTGGAGGACTATGTTGTCAGTTCTTTTGCATCTGTAGAATGCATAAACGCATCATTCTCAACACTGCAACCAAACATAGCGCCGCGAGCCGCAAGCGGTTCAACTAGGCGGAGAGTCTCTCCTCCGAAGGAAAGGGAAAAACATACTTTGGCCGAAGTTGCAATGCCTGAAGTGTGGGAGCTAGATCCTAAAACTCTTTTAATTGGTAATTTTGCGGAGAATGGCTCCTGGTGGACCGGTGGTCGCTCAAATATCAGAGGCCCCGAGCAGTCAAGGACGGCTCGCACCGGTGGTGGTGGTGGTGACAATCCCGACTCAGTGACCGTGAAGTCACCTCGAGTCAATTGGGCTGAGGTCAATGAGTGGTACCATTCTGTTCTGAACGCTGGAACTTCATGGCGCAAGACACTAGATAGCCTTACAGGAAGTGATGCTCTTGGATCAGATCTCCACCCTCTGACTAAAACGGAACTCGAAGAAATCGAGGAGCAGATCCTGGAAGCACAGTCTCATGCGCAGAGAGTCTTATTGAAAGCCACTGAGAGTCTACTGAAACGGCCGGGGCGTCCTCTAAGTGGACCGCATGACCTCCGTTTTCTTCTCATTGTTCTCGCAAACCCCTTACTATATCCCTCCCATGCGGCATCAAAATCAAAGATGCACGAGGGGCGTAGATCTCGATCTCAAGAAAGAAAGGGTTCTAATTTAGGCTCGCTCGAGCCACCCAAATCGAGCATACAGTCTCGGTCGCCCGCTCCCCTAAACGCACGCAAGGGGAGTTCAGGACAGCATTCAGGAATTATCAAACGGATACTAGGTCTTTTGTCGAATGTTCCAAACGAATGCCATCACCACATAGTTTCCTGGTTCGCTCGCTACTCAGACGGACATTTTCAAAGAACCGTCGATTTAGTGGGAAGTTTTGTCACCTACAGGCTTGGGAGGCAGCATGGAAAAAGACGCGAGGTAGAGCAAGATCTGACAGCTGGCTTGATACCAAGCATGAGTGGCTCAGGAACAGTCAATTCAGCTGCTCTACATGCTGCACTGGGGGTTGCAGGCCAATCCTCAAAAAAGGTCGACAACAACCCGCAGGCTGTTGTCTATAACGATGACTGGCAGATTAAAGCTGCTGCTAGGGTCATGGCTTTACTTTTCTCCGCAAATAATAGTGGGTTATCAAGAAGGGGAGAAACACGGTCTCCTCTTACTTTGGAAGCAGGCCGAAGCTCTGGATTAGCTGCTCGGGAACGGGCCCATAACCACGGCCAAATACTGCCCACCAGCGATTTTTACAACACTTTACTCGACTACATGGACCTTACAGCAGATTTTGAGGCTTGGGAGTCGAGGCGCGGCAAATTTGCTTTCTGTCAATACCCGTTCTTCCTTAGTATATGGGCTAAGATACAAATCATGGAACATGATGCACGGCGGCAGATGGAGGTGAAAGCCAGGGAAGCTTTCTTCGACAGCATCATGACTCGCAAGACTGTTAATCAGTATCTCGTCTTGAAGGTACGTAGAGATTGTCTCGTTGAGGACAGTCTTCAGGGAGTCAGTCAGGTAGTTGGAAATACTGGCGAGGAGATCAAGAAGGGTTTAAGGATCGAGTTTAAGGGCGAGGAAGGCATCGACGCTGGTGGCCTCAGAAAAGAATGGTTCCTTCTGTTAGTCAGAGATGTCTTCAACCCCGACCATGGTATGTTATTCTTCACATCTAAAAAACAATTTTTAATTAACACATCCCAGGTATGTTTACCTATGATGAGGACTCTAGTTTCTGCTACTTCAACCCGCATAGCTTTGAGACGACCGACCAATTTTTCCTTGTCGGCGTCGTGCTAGGCCTGGCAATCTACAACTCAACTATTCTCGATGTTGCTCTCCCGCCTTTTGCTTTCAGAAAGTTACTGGCCGCTGGTCCTCCTGCAGCACCTGGAGCAACCTCACACGCAAAGCCATCTATGACTTATTCCCTAGAAGATTTAGCTGAATATCGCCCATCATTAGCAGCGGGCCTTCGCCAGCTCCTAGACTTCGATGGAGATGTACAGGCAACCTTCTGTCGAGATTTTGTTGCCGATGTTGAACGTTATGGTCAAATATCCCAGGTGCCACTGTGCCCAGATGGACAAGATCGGCCAGTCACAAATGCCAACAGACGAGAGTTTGTGGATCTCTACGTGCGTTATCTTCTAGATACGGCCGTGGCTCGCCAATTCGAGCCTTTCAAGAGAGGATTTTTTACCGTCTGCGGAGGCAATGCATTATCACTATTCAGACCCGAAGAAATCGAGCTTCTCATCAGAGGCTCAGACGAACCTCTAGACATTGCATCTCTACGAGCTGTTTCCATCTGCGAGAACTGGGGTGTTCCGAATGCCGTAGAAACAGAGCCTGTAGTATCATGGTTTTGGGAGTCCTTCCAACATGCAAATCCAAAAGACCAGCGAAAGCTTCTAAGCTTCATCACCGGAAGTGATCGTATTCCGGCTATGGGAGCAACGAATTTGGTTATCAAGCTTTCCTGCTTGGGTAATGACAGCCCCAGGTTTCCCGTGGCAAGGACGTGCTTTAATACGTTGTCATTATGGCGTTATGTGTCCAGGCGAAAGCTGGAACATATGCTTTGGCGTGCTGTGTATGAGAGTGAAGGATTTGGTTTGAAATGACGTATTAGCCTTGGTCTTATAGAGGTACTTTGCAATGCTTGGGGTTTTGGGTCGGTATTGCATAGGTTGGGAGTTTAGAAAGGCATGAGCTTTGGAGCATTGCATTTACAAGCATTGCTAAGCAAACATGACGGGCTGGTAAACGGTGGTTTTCAATGTAGAGCCAATAATAATTGTACATGATTGTTGAGTCGGTAATATGCTGCTGTTGAAATCCCCGGGTTCGTGTTTTGTTGGACGATTGTAATACAGTCAAACAAAGCAGACTCACCAAAGACTCAATTGAGCAGCAATTTGAAACTTCTCACTGAAATACTTTATGTCTCTTGAGTGAAAAAAACCCTCCCAAAAAATCTCGGCGATTCTTTAGGCGTGCCCTCTTACTTACATTCTTGTATTGTAACATGAGTTCTTATATAATCCAAACTCCATAATGCCTGTACAGCTATATTACAGCTTCATTTCTAGCCTCCTTAGCTCGCAGAAGTCAACTCTCCTCTCGCAATAGCCATCCTCCTCTTCTCCTGCTTCTTCCTCGCGTTCACCTTCTGCGAAAGCGTGCTATCCTTCGCGCTCTGCTCCCTCTTAGCACCCAACTCCCTGATCTCATTAAGTTCTTGCTCCGTCGGCTCGATCTTCTTCGCATTCGTGAGCGTCATCAATTGCTCTAAAATCTCATACCGTTTGCGGGACTTGATGTTGAATACTTCAGTTCTTTCTGCTGGGGTTGGTGATGAGGAGGGAGTTTCGGGTGTAGTAGAGACGGGACGTGGTGTGCTGGCAGCGGCCAAGGCGGAGGCGAAGTGGATTGTCATTAGGGCTGGGTCATCGGGGTTTTCAGTTCGCGAGACTGTCATGGGAATTGCTGGGTTGTAGAATTTGAGGCGCCGGAGGTCGTTGCGCCAGAAATTTCTGTTGTAAATCCAACATGAGCTTGATATCTTTGGATGAAGGGAGTAATTGAATGTACCTAGGGCCCTTGTGTCCGTCGTCGTAGGTCATTACGAAGTCCATATGTAATCTTGTCACCTCCGGAGGTAATATTGCAGCTCCTCCTCCAACCTTAAGCCTCAGCAGCTGCGAAGTGTGTCAATTGGAGCTTTCGAGGGGATGACCTTGTGCTGGGAAGTATCTACCTTCTGCGAGGAATTAGTTGGCAATCTGGAAACCTTGGTGGGAATAGCAACTTACTTCTTTCAGCTTCGTCATACGCTGGGCGATGTTCACCATTTTGAATGATTGCTAGATATCTACAGGACTTCCAGAACGAGTTGTCTCGTCTGGTAGCGGATGTGGTGTTGAATATAAAATCTAAGCTTTGACGCTAAAATGAACCCTGCTAAAAAAGTTGTAAAGATGGAGCTCGCCGGCCGAGCAGAAAACAAAACATATCAAAATCAGCTCAATGATACAATACTATGTCTACTTGCGCTCGTAGTGCAAGATTGTTCCAGAGGCTTACGAGGCAATCTCATATTCCAAGCGCAGATCTCCCGGCGTTCCTCTGTCCTGGAGTTCTCCAAATTGCCCAACTACAAACCTCAAGATGCCTTCCTAAGCAGCGACAGTTTCACTCACAGCCTCCCCGTTTAGTAGAATCTATAGTACACGATGTTCCCGAGCCCGAATTCGACCTTCTTCTTGGACAGCAGTATTTGCCATCTCAGTGTGCAGGATGTGGTGCTCTTTCGCAGACTATCCTCGAAGACGAAGCAGGCTTCTACACTCTTACGCGAAGATCTGTGAAGGACTATACAGCAGCCGCGGCGCCCCAGGAGTCCAAAGCCCAAGAGTCCAAAGAAGATACAATCGTAAAAGCAGCTTTAGAGAATGCAAGCAGAGCAGGTTTAGAGTTGGGGGACTTTTCAAAGCCTAGTAAGCCGGGTTTCGTCGAATCTGTGCATACTTCTGACTCTCTCTAGCAAGGACCCTCGAAATACCAGTATGTGACCGCTGCCATAAGTTGAAGCATCATGATACCGGAGTTTCTATACAGCATCCTTCTATTCGATCCATACAAGATACGATATTCGAATCTCCATTCAAATACAATCATGTATACCACGTCCTAGATGCTGCAGATTTCCCTATGTCATTGGTTCCCGGACTGCACAAATTACTACACATAACTCCTCAGAGGTCTTTGAATAGACGGTCAAAAACAGGAAGATTTTACCATGGTTCAAAGACGGAGGTCAGCTTCATCATCACACGTTCCGATTTACTAGCTCCAGTGAAAACGCAAGTGGACGCTATGATGCCATATTTACGTGACGTCCTGCGAGACGCACTTGGGAGAACAGCGAAGGATGTACGATTAGGAAACATCAGATGTGTAAGTGCAAAGCAGGGATGGTGGACAAAGGAACTGAAAGAAGACATTTGGAAGAGGGGGGGTGGAGGCTGGCTGGTTGGCAAAGTCAACGTTGGAAAGAGCCAACTTTTCAATGATGTTTTTCCGAAAGGAAGACGGAATGCTGAAGCTGGAAAGAAGCTGCCACCGCTATCTGTTGATCACGGAACAGCCACCAGACCAGAGAAGGATTCAATACTGGCAGAGAAATTAAAGAAACTCGAGGAGTTAGAATCCCAGATGGAGGAGAATCTAGATACATCATCACTGCTCCCCCCGGCACCCCCCGAAATCGACTATCCAGCCATGCCATTGGTGTCGGCTTTACCGGGTACGACAGCCTCTCCTATTCGTCTCTCCTTCGGAAATGGAAAGGGAGAGTTGATTGATCTCCCTGGTCTTTCACGCGGGGACCTTGAGCAGCATGTCCAGCCTGAGCACCGCTCATCACTTGTCATGCGTAACCGCATCCGACCAGAACAACAAGTTCTTAAACCGGGGAAATCTCTACTTCTCGGAGGCTTTATTCGCATCACGCCAACTACACCAGATATCATCATGCTAGGCTACGCCTTTACACCGATAGAGCCGCATACCACCTCGACAGACAAGGCTATTGGAACTCAAGGACAAACGAGGGAATCTTCTCTTTTGAATATCTCGTTGCCGGGCACCGGCGAGAAAATTGCATCTGCCGGGACTTTCCCCCTGAAATGGGACGTAACACGTGAGCGGTCGGGTCCGTTGACTGCGAGGAACGCAGGCGGAATGAACCCCGAAAACTTACCTTTCCGAGTCCTTGCAACTGATATTCTCATCGAAGGTTGCGGGTGGGTTGAGCTGGTTGCCCAAGTACGGAAAAGGCAACGAGTGGTGGCGAAACAAGAAATGCAAGTTGAATGGAAATCTGCTTTCAGTGAGAACGATGAAGGGAAAGAGGAAGAGGAAGAGGAAACGGAGATGCTAGATGATGAGATGGGTCGTGAAAGAGAGGAGGTGGTAAATCCGGGCTGGCCTGCCGTAGAGGTGTTTACACCCAACGGCAGATTCGTAGCTGCGAGGCGACCAATGAACGCATGGCTATATGCTCAGAAGCCTGTCAGCAGCAAAATGAAGGGCAGGCCGAGAAAGTCTATGAAGGGGCAAAAGAAAGCCGAGAAGAAAAGATTGCGGGAACGTGTGTAAATTTTGGATATACCCTCACGAGAATGTAAGATATGATAGTCTCCCAGTACAAATAGATTTTACCAATCTTGCAAGGCACTCGTTACTATCAGCTCATCCTACTGGACCTAAGAATACGAGATTAGCGTAGAGAAAGGTAAAAGATGATTCATCACCCAAAGAAGTTGCATTTATAGGAGTTTCTCTCGCTTGTTGCCTTTTTGGACTCATTAGGAAATTCGTAAACAGGCTGGGCTTCCTACATTGTCGCATCAAGCTATGCCTTCTTCTCCTATATGTCACCACTCAAATCGACTTCCGAAATCACAGGCGATGACGCCAGGTTCTAATTTGAAGATATTGGCAGGAATCTTTCAGGATGGCTTCGAAGTGCGGCATAGCTCCCATACTCCTTCCTGGTACCAGGCCACCCTCCTCGTTCCCGGGAAACAAACAGCCTCTCAGGCATATGTCGAAAAGAAGAGAACGATAGCGAGCTTGATGAACGAAGTTATCAAGGCTGGATGGAAGCAACTATACATATTAGGAGAATCGTTATGATGGAGCCGGAAAATGTTTCTGTAACCAAGAATGCAAAGTCTACCAGAGAATTACTACCGGGACCTCCAGAAGAGCAGGGACCCAGAAAGATGATTCGACCAGCAACACCAATATCCATATATACGGGAAGTCTTAACGAAAATATTCTTAAAAGTGTCAGACCCTTCAGAATCAGTCCCAACTTCAATGTCAAGCCTAACATTCAGCCCTTCAAAGGCCTACAAGTCAAGACAGCACACAAGAGATAGGGGAATACCTCTACTCGAGTCTCAATGATCTAGACCACTCTTGCCATGACCATTATGTCTATTTCAACAAGGACGCAATGGCTTGCCTACCTGCGATAGTGCTGGCCTTCACGACATAATTACCCACTTGGATGAATCCCAGCCACGCTCGGTAGCCGGATTATGCTAAACAGAACGCTTCTCACGGCATCAAAAGCGGGACTGGAGGCGGATTGCGGAGACTCTTTGAATCAGGGGCTGCACCAACGGACTAGGAATTAATATTCGGAATATGTGACTATTGGAGAGATATAATATCGAAGGGATTGGGTATATGGTGGCATAAGGTGCAGATGAAGGACCTTGAAGTTTGAGAGAAGGAGAGTTCCCGAAGGCTAAGAAAGCATTATAATTTTACGCAGGAAGAGAAGAGCAGGGTGCTTGGGGGGGCTGCTTTGAAGAGGTAACAACATACAGACTTTCCGGTCTCGGAAGATACGAAAGATTGCTCGACATGGCATGAGGCACGACTACTGGGAATGATATCCAAAGCCAAATGCCCAAACAGTCACTAAAAAGTTTTCGTAGATCCCAAGTAGACGCATATAACATGACATTAATACTTAGAGTTGATCTCAACAAGGTACTTAATCGACAAGTTCCCTACAAAGCTTGTAAGTTGATTGTATATATGAACCAAGAGGACAGTATAGCTGGATTTGAAAATTTTATATCCATTCACGTTACTGGGGTAGACATCACAGCTCAGAGGAAAGAGCCTTGATAAAGAAGGGACATCGCCATTGTCATGATCGATGAAATAGGTGTGTCATTCAAATCAAAGACCGAAGAGATCACGGTCACGTCTTCTTAGTGAAGGCGTTCATCCGGCGAGCTGTTCAAACGTTCGTACAGCTTGAATAGTGTTTTGAGCCCACCTCTCTTTAAAAGAAGACCCTGATTATGACCGCTATTTGCTGACACGGGCGAGCTTTTAGAGCCACCGCCCTATCCAGAAACTGGGCAATATGAGTACTTCTAGCAGTAAACGAAGGGATTAAAGGTGTTACTTCCCGGAAATTATGTCGAAGAGTGTTATATTTGTTATTATATCCCTTTCCAAATAACATATTAACATCTTTGCGAGTTTTGAAATCGACTTGGTGCATCAATACAGAATTGTGCAAGGCTTCGGGGATCGAAAGGCAACCTCAGGAATAGTGGAATAATCTGTTTGATTGAAGCTCGAAGTCTATTGAGCTTCAAGGCTTCGTAAGGAAGGCGTGAATGAAGGTTGACGAGTCTGTTAATCATAGTTACTGCGAAATACCACGAAATGACCTTAAAATAGCTTTGGTACTATTCCACGCGGCTTACATTGGTCTCTGGTTGTAACTTCATCACACGCGTGGGCTAACAACTAGATAGCGCTCCGGGTTTGTAGTCCTGTACTTAGTATTAGATCATCTAACATACGCAGAGTTCGTAGCACAACGCGGAGAAAGTTGATTTTGAAGGATAGAGGAAAGATAGCAACTGAAAAGTTCATAAGTCTCGGAATGTAGGAAAACGAAGATGGTTGCTTTCTAATTCATCACGACTTGCATAAAGGACAACATAGTTCTTGGAAGAGCTCGTTGCTATCTGACAGTTGTGAAGTGTCAACTTCCACCTTCGACCTATTCTCCCCCGGCGATTACTATCACTCGACCGAACGCGCTACTGTTCAGCCCAACCATTTCAAAAGTATGTTATAAGGAATTCCTGTCGATGCAAAGCAAGCAGAGGAAAATGCCAAATTAAGAGGGAGGAGCAGCGCCACGGCCACGACCGAAGCCACCACGGCTGAATGTTTGTTAGCTTCGTATTCACCAAGGAATGTTGAGTCATTGTGAACTTACAACTGAGGAGCGAACTCTCCAGATGGTGCACCCTCCTTGCCTTCCGCACCAGGCTCACGACGTCTGTAACCACCCTCACGGTCACCACGCTCTCCACCACCACGGCCTCCCCGTCCACCGAAAGGCTTGCGCTCACGCTCGCCCTCACCACCCATCATTCCACGGGGAGGAGCATGCGATCGCTGTTGCTTGATGTGCGTAGCTGGGACGATCTCAGCGGGGAGATGGAGCCATTCGCGGAGGTAGTCGAGACCCTCAGGGGTGAGAGTGTAGTAGTAGTATTGCCATGAGAATTGAGTCTTGACGTAACCACGGGAAGTGAGAGATTGGCAGGCCTTGACGACGAAGAGGTTCTTGGTGTCAATGTCGTTGTGCTTTGGGAGGTTGTAGTCCTTCTTCGCGACAAGCACACCCTCACGGAAGAGGTACTCGTGGATCTTCTTTCTGTCGGCCTTGGGGATAAGCCTAGATGAAGATTAGTATGCTGAGTATCATTGCGCGACTGCGTGCTTTGAACTCACATTTTGGCGGTTGCTTGATGTCGAGGAGGATGCTTTTTGAGATTGACTGACAAAAAAGTAAAAGTTCACGATCACGGTGTTTGCAAAAGGTTGTGTGGGCGAAGCGAGGCGAGCTAACCTGTTTGGGTTCATCAACCCCTCACCAAATTCACTCCTACCTTACCTCCGTACAATCTAGGGCCGTCTCAAATACAAGAAGCCTAGCGATAGGTAGAAAAAGCGGCGACAATTTCATAAGAGCTAATGAGAACAAGTGCCGCTTTTTGTGTCCAGCGAACTCAAGGGTTGATAATTTGAATTGGCGTCCCTTTACAGGAAAGGCCGCGAAACACTATATGAGTTATTTGGATTTAAGAAATGTATCATCCTGTTACTATACTTTATAGACATCAACTGCGTCACTTTAAAATGTTCAGTGGCCTTTCCTTCCTGATTAGGACATGTACTCTTCGATTGTATCGGATGAACGTTCATATTCGCCTCCAGCTTTCTCAGTCGACTTTCAACAGCATTCAATCATTGTCATTTTATTTGTTTTCCGGCGTGATATTTCATTAAGCCGCCAATTCTATATTTCCATCCGCATCATACAATATCTCCCGCACCTTGACACATCTCAGGTGGTTTTCCCCAGACAGCGAAGTATCATGGTAGAACAAGTACCACTTCCCCTTGAACTCAACAATGGAATGATGCGTTGTCCATCCTTCAACAGGATTCAGAATCTTTCCTTGGTACGTAAACGGTCCTAACGGACTGTCGCCTGTAGCATAGACGAGGAAATGCGTATCTCCTGTCGAATAGGAGAAGTAGTATTTGCCATTGTACTTGTGCATCCACGCAGCCTCGAAGAATCGACGGTGGTGATCTTCTGCTTGTAGCAGTTGACCATGCGCGCCATTGATCGCAAGTTCTTTTATATCTGAGGTGAAGGAACGCATATCTTCGCTCAACTTGGCAGCACGAGGCAACAAAGCAGGAACGTTGCCCGAGGCTTCCATATTCGCATATGCCCTACCATCGAACTTCCCCGTCGTCCAGCATTGCAATTGCCCTCCCCAGATCCCGCCAAAGTACAGATACGCCTGTCCATCATCATCCACAAAGCTGGCCGGGTCAATACTGTAACTTCCAGCAATTGGCTCTGGCTCGGGCTTGAATGGACCTTGAGGGACATCACTTTCCGCAACACCGATTCGGAACACCCCATCCTTGTCACGAGCTGGGAAGTACAGATAGTATTTCCCGTTCTTGAACGCCGCATCTGGTGCCCAGAGCTGTTTTGACACCCACGGAATATTTTCTGCTTTCAAAGTCACTCCGTGATCTGTGACTGGCCCACCAACTGAATCCATGGAAAAGACATGATAGTCGTTCATATCATACTGATCTCCATTGTCGTTATCCTTGATGTCGGTTTTCCTATCGTGCGAGGGATAAACAAACAGCTTGCCTTCGAAGACGTGCGCGGAAGGGTCCGCTGTGAAGAGATGCTTGACCAATGGTTCTAAAGCCATGACTGAAGGAAAGTATATGAGACGGGGATTGCAATTCAGAGGAAATGGAAGGAAAGGTTGAAAATATCAGAGACAGCCGTGTTTAAATACTCACTGCTGAATAGATAGTTGGGCTGTCTTGATATGCCTCACCTTGACTCTGAATGTAATTCGAATTTATCCATTTACCCTGTCGAACATTAGTTCGAGTTAGACCTACATCAATCGTGAACTTTATGAGGAGTACGAACTCGATTTATCCAGTAGGTCGGGCTGAATCCGCCGATCCATTTCCCGGATAAATGCAAGGTCACGCATTTAAGGCGGCTATTTAGCGCCGTGCTAGTTTATGGATGGGGCGTGCGTGTAGAACTTGCATCTATCTTGGTGGCGCGAAATCAAAAGATTATCAGCCATCTCGCCCAACCTGCGCAACCAACAATCTTCGATCATGGCTTTACCGTCTACATTAAACGTCTTCTTGACGTCCTTTCCAGGACTGAACCTCCCTGCGACCCTCTCGCTTCCTCTACCCGCCGAAACAACCATCTCACAACTCCACGATCGCATCCAAGACCGCCTTCCAGCACACAACAGCCGCCTGATCCTCACGACTATCTCAAACAAGCATTTACCGGCGACATCAGAATCACATATCTCTGGTCTCCTCTCCAGCCCCCACGATGACTTTCTATCCCTCCGACTGGCGGTCCCTCTATGTGGTGGTAAGGGAGGTTTTGGATCACAGTTGCGAGCTGCTGGAGGCCGTATGTCCTCAAAGCGGAAGAAGAACCAAGGCGATGAAAACGCCTCGAGTCGAAATCTTGATGGCCGAAGACTGCGAACCGTGAATGAGGCAAAGGCTCTCGCCGAGTACTTAGCTATCAAGCCCGAGATGGCTAAGAGGGAGAAAGAGGAACGACGGAAGCGATGGGAACAAGTTGTCGAACTTGCTGAGCGTAGAGAGGAGGAAATGAAGTCTGGAAGTAAGGGCAAGGTTGATGGGAAGTGGGTTGAGGATAAGGAAGAGGCTGGCGAGGCCACACGCAAGGCTGTGCTTGCTGCTATGAAGTCGGGAGATTACAAGGACAACTTGGTAGGAACTTCTGCTGCTAGTGGATCTGGATCTGGAAATTCTGGCAGTGAGGATGATGTTATGGGAGGGTCGAGCTCGAAGGGTACAACTCCTCCATCAGATGCCGAGCCTAAGCCTAAGACAAGAACGTTCTTTGGCTTTGACGAAGATGACGAGTTCCTGAGCAGTGATGAGGAGGGTGAGGAAGAGAATGATGTGGATCAAATGGAGGAAGATGAGCCTGAGATTGTCGAGCAAGAACCTACTCCTCCGCCTGCTCCAGCAAAGGGAAAAGGAAAGGGAAAAGCCAAAGCACCGACAAGAGTTACAAAGGCTAAGGGCAAGGGGAAAAGGTAGAAATTAATCAATTGGAGTTCAAGGTCTGAAAGCACGGCGTTACAGCAGGAAAGGGAAGGGATGGAGGACCAATGGAGTTAAATCACATTAGGTGAATCACCTGCAAGCGCAAGAAAGCTATACCAATTTATTCGATGCACAACTGCTAGCCAATTTTAGTAATGGTGATACCTAAAGATAATTGTGCTTTAGACATACAGGTCTTTGAGTATTGGTACGCGTACCTACAATGTGACCCCACTTTTGGCGAGGACTAGGTACTAGAAGATACCACAAGCAAGTGTTAAATGTCCTCGACTACCCTTGCACCTTCTAATCTCAAACCGCATTTCGTTCTGTTGTCTACAAATCTATTTCCTAGTGTGACCCATGTTTGAGAAAGAGAGAGCTCACTATGAATTCCGCCCTCAGAATAGCTCGCGGACCCCGCCTACCGAGAGGCGTCATCTCCCAAATTCGTCCGTCCAGATTTGTTTCTGTTACACAATGGAGAGCCATAAGAACTATCGACATGTCGGAACAGCAGCTGGCTGCTGTGAGAATTGATCGAGATAGACTTTGGAGAGACTTGCATGAGACGTGTGAGTGGGGCAAGGGAGAGAGGTGGGGAGAGTAAGTACCAGTCTATCTTATAGTTTAGGTTCTTCATATTGGTTTGACTTTATTTTGGGTGGGTTGTACTCTTAGATGGGAGACCGCTTGCGAGAATTGTGCTTTTTCAATTACTGTTTCTTTCGAGGATGGTATACAATATCTACCTTGATGTGAAGTTTTGATGTAGCTTTCCAGTCAGAGCATCATGAGATGACTGGATCGCGGTTATGTTCTTGGGATATCAGATCTTTCATTGACTTGTCAATTTTGAGTCCCCTTTTGATGACTATAGTAGAGTCTCTCTAAAATCTCCTGCATTAATTGTCTTCCTGTTGATTAAAGTTCTTGCAAAAGCCGTCTGCTTACGTTTTCTAGGGGAGCTACAGACATTGGAATGGCTCGTCTCACACTGTCAGATGCGGACAAACAAGCTCGAGACTGGTTTGTGAAGACCACCGAGTCCCTCGGATGCAAGGTTAAAGTTGATGCAATGGGTATTGCTCTAGGAAGGCTCTCTTTGAGATCGTGCTTATAATTTTAGGTAACATATTTGCCATCCGGCCAGGGAAGCAAAACTCAGCTGCTCCAACATACGCAGGAAGCCATATGGATACACAGGTGGGGAATATCTTAGTAAAGTCCATTGTAGCCTTGACTGACATATACAAAGCCTACTGGTGGCAGATACGATGGAATTCTGGGCGTTCATGCGGGCATTGAGGCGTTAAAAACTATGCAAGATAATGATATTGAAACTGAATACCCCACTGGTGAGAAAGAGCTGTCTCATTTGTTAAAAGATGCAGAGAATATCTTGATAATGAGACCTGCAGGCGTGATCAACTGGACAAACGAGGAAGGAGCTCGTTTCCCAATCTCAATGGTCTCATCCGGTGTCTGGGCCGGAGCGATTCCTCTCGAGAAAGCGTACAATCTTGTTGAAGTAGGAGGAGGGAAAGCCACACAGATGTCCGAGCTGGAGAGAATTGGCTACCTAGGAGAGCTCGAAGCAAACCATAAAGCAAACCCAATAGGGGCCCACTTTGAGCTTCATATTGAACAAGGACCAATCCTAGAAAGCTCGGGAGGTAAGATAGGAGCAGTCGAGGGGGTCCAGGCTTTCAGGTGGCATATAATCACTGTCAAGGGCAGGGATTGCCATACGGGGACCACAGATTTTCAAAATCGATCAGATGCAATGCTTACAGCTGCCAAACTGATCGTCCTCAGTCACAACACAGCTGCGGAATTGGGATGCTTAGCTTCGACAGGCATATTGACGCTGAAGCCTGGTTCGACGAATACAGTTCCAGGATTTGTGCGGTTTTCGCTTGATATCAGATCAAAAACCGATGCCAAACTTCAGCAGCTGGAAGATATCTTGAAAGCAGAGTTTGCTAAGATTGCTGCTGGAGAGCAAGTTGGTCATGTTAATGCCGAAGGAGTAAAGGGACGTGGTTGCACTGTTGAGTGGCAGCTGGACACTGACTCTCCAGCTACCAAGTTTCATGAAGACTGTGTTAAGTGTGTGGAGGAGGGTGCCAAAGATATGCTTGGAACCAATAGTGGAAATCTGGTGCAGAGAATGACCTCTGGCGCGGGGCATGACAGGTAAGAAACTTGAACTCTAGGGACAACAAGACTGACAGACTTCAGCGTCTACACTTCGAGACATGCCCCGACTTCGATGTAGGTTACCACAAGAAACGAATGTTGACAAAAATACTAACTTCGTAGGATCTTCGTTCCGTGTAGAGATGGCGTATCTCATAATCCAGCAGAATATTGCAGTCCTGAAGATTGTGGAAACGGTGCACAAACACTGCTGGGAGCAATGTTACGGTATGATAGACTACGGACAGGGAGAGGGGTATAAGAACAGTTCTCTTTGCATGTACAGTATCTACATCACGTCGAAACGTAGTCAGACATTCAATCGAGTTCCTCTATCAATTCGCATCTGACTAGTATGGTACACGGCCCTAGTGAAACCTGCTCCTCCCTCGCGATCAAAAGTCCACCCCCCATTGTGTACGCTGATTGTTTACTGATCAAGGCGAGTAGGGAAGGTTCCTTTTTCTGTATCATATGGTCAGTCTCTACCTGTAACAAGATGCTACTGGAAATACTGACCTCGCTGCTCATCCCATCTCTCGCACCAGGCACTTGGGCACAATGATCGGTAAGCCAAAAAGAACTGTATACCCATTAGAACAACATTCCTTATCCATTCACATCCAACATACTTGGCGGCATGGAGCAAAGTCCTCGCCCTTGGCTAAGATGCACTTGTGGTAGTCGACATAGTTTTGCCAGCAGTGCTTGGTCTGGTTCTGGTTCGGGAAGCGGGCATCAAATCCTGTATATATGCATCAGTTTGGGAAGCTTGAGCTTCAGTAGGAGAGAGCAATTACCAGCTAGATAGAAGTCAGCAAATCAGGCCATTTATCCGGGCGGGCAGGAACTGCAAGCTTACCTGTAACGAACTTGAAGGGCTTGGTCTCGCGTTCCTCGCTGTCAGACATATTTGCGGTAGAGGTTCGAGAAGAGTTGAGAGTCTGGAGGAGGATCAATTGGTGAAGGAGTTGGGAGGTTTAGGTCGAGGTCGTCTCGAGATTCTGTCGGCTATGGGAGAGGTGGAGTGGAGCTCGAACCGCGCTAGCAGAACGTGGGAGTCTCAGGCCATTTCCGTTCACTCTTGCAACATCAAAAGATCCTACGAAATCGAATCGGCCCTGCAAATCAACCAAAATGCAGCCAACTCTTGCTCTTAGGATGTTCCGACCTACCATGAGGATGATGAGGCCTGTGCCTGTAAGTTCTGGAGCGAGAAGCCTTGTTTTCCGACACTGACGATGCTTGAATTCGCAGAAGGAGGAGCACAGCGGTACGTAAATCCAGTGTACATACGTTTCGGACGGCTCGGGATGCAGTGAAACAATTCAATTGATTGATAGGAGCATGGAAGAAGAAGATTCATTGCTGATCTATTGCTATTGCAGCTCACACTATCAGTCAGCGCCTACGCGCTCTCAAGAGAATTCCCCCGGAGTTGATCCCCCTTGGTATGCCGACTGCTACTCAATATACATGCGCAGTGCTAAATTATGTTTAGGAGTTGTCGTGGGCATTGCCGTTGGAGCTGCGTTCTACTCCCTGGGCCGAAAACTCGTCGTCGACAAGACGATGCGTCTCAACCGTCAAAACAGGGGCGAATAGGAAGGGTTTTAATAAGGCGGGAGGAGCGATACGTGAAGGGTGTAGATTAGATTGCGTGGAATTACGAGAAGAATTGCATTCGGTGGCTGAGGTGTACAAATCAAGCAAGCCTGACTTCGTCTCAATCAAAACGTGGCGAGCATCTTCTGGTTATCTCGAAGTTATTTGAGAACTATACATTGAGTTTCAAGCCTTGATAGGGTCCTAGTATCAAGTGAGGGAGCCACAGAGTATGCTTGTTTTCTAGAAATACTGGTGAGCTTGCCCAAATGTCGAGATAGTCCGCTATCAAGTGTATTTACTCGCTCAACCCAAGACATTGCAATGTCCTGTATTCCGGATTGAAGTACTATGACGATCCTTTTTTCCAAAGCCTAGACAGTCCCCGTGCATCCATAACGCCTCGGATATGCATAAATATAAGTTGGGAGTATTGACCCCTCTTGACCTCCCATCACGCTGGTGCTGCGGGTCCCGCCACATCCAGACCTTCCAAGCCTTGCATTGGATCTTCAGGTCTGTCTTCTGCAACTGCTCTCGCTCTGTCTGCAGCTGTCTTGTCCTCCTCACTCACAGCGTTCTCTGCAAGCCAACCCTCCTAAATTCACATAATCAGCAAACAACCACAGTACTGGAAACGAATGGATAACCCACCTGCTCCCATAAGGCCGTCTTGCTTCCTAGACCTTCGTTGACGTTTTTCGGGGGCTTCGCGGCTGAGACTTTAATGACTTTTCCGAATAGCTCAGACTGGTCCATATTGTCGATAGCTTCTTTGGTGTCCTCTGGATCCTCAAACTCCACGTAGCCAAAACCCCGGTGGGACTCCATTGAGTTGGGTCCTTCAGGTTTACTATGAATATTAGCTCTACAGATCTTGTCACTTTGACTCGAAGAACACTTACGGGAGAGAGACATCGGCAATTTCTCCAAAAGGTAGAAACGCAGCTTCAAGATTTTCCATGGTAATCATCGCCGCCAGGCCACCGACATAGACGGTAGCTTTCCATCTTGCTTGATCCGTCATTGCTGGAATTTTATGAGTTTTCGATGGCGCATGTTTCTCAAAGACAATCGGGGATGCCATAGAAATAATTCAAGGTTCAAGTCACGTGGACGGATTGTGGTGGAGCCGTGTTTTTGATACTCGTATGGGGAATCTGTCTCTAACTTTAACCCAACTCTTACACCAACGACCAGGACGTCGCGCTCCCATCTTCCAATTGCGAGTCCGTAGTTCAAATCTCTATCTATCTCTCAACTCTGCGCCAAACTTATAACCATACCTGAGCTCGCATTGGACTTTAGACACACATCAACATGCGGCTACGAGAGATACCTCGCTGCGCGGCATTTGCCTGGTCGCCTGGTTCTGATTTGCCTTTGGTGGTAACTGGAACTCGAGCTGGAGCAGTTGACGCAGATTTCTCTGATGAAACAAAGCTGGAGCTCTGGGACTTGAGCCTGGACGACCTCGAGCAAGGTGTTGAGCTTCAGCCTATTGCAAGCATTAGCACGGATTCAAGGTACTTAACCCCTTTTGCGCCTCTGTGGACCCCGTTCTGACTAGATTTCTGATATAGATTTCATGATATTGCTTGGGGACCTGCGAACGCAGAGCACCCACGGGGGATAATCGCTGGGGCACTTGAGAATGGCTCTCTAGATTTGTGGGATGCTGAGAAGCTCATAAAAGGGGGCGAAGATGCATTTATGTCACGAACCACAAAACACTCAGGCGCTATCAAATCTCTCCAATTCAATCCTCTAAAGCCTCAAATCCTCGCGACAGCTGGCACTAAGGGTGAGCTGTTTATTTACGACATCAACGACATCTCGAACCCTTTCAGACTGGGTACGGCTGCGGCCCGTGCAGATGATCTTGAGTGTGTGGCTTGGAATAGGAAGGTCCCTCATATTTTGGCAACTGGAGGAAGCGGTGGGTTTGTCACTGTGTGGGATCTGAAGACCAAGAAGGCCTCTCTCACATTGAACAACAATCGAAAGGCCGTGGGAGCAATTGCTTGGGATCCAAACAATGCTACGAAGCTTCTTACCGCAACCCCTGACGATTCGAGCCCAGTCATTCTATTATGGGACTTGCGAAACTCGAACGCCCCCGAGCGCACACTGGCAGGCCATGACCAGGGCATCCTCTCACTCTCATGGTGCCAGCTGGATAGCGACCTGTTATTGTCTTGTGGAAAGGATAACAGAACGATAGTCTGGAACCCACAAACTGGGGAGCGCCTTGGCGAATTCCCCGAAGTCACAAACTGGACTTTTCAAACAAGGTTCAATCCTCACAATCCTGCTTTGTCTGCAACAGCTTCTTTTGACGGCAAGATTTCAATACAGACTCTCCAAAATACCAATTCTACTTCTACGCAGGCTCCTGTTCAGGGTCCTGTAGACGGAGAGGATTTCTTCACAAAAGCCCAGACTCAACCACAGGGAGCTTCTTTCTCCTTGAAGAAAGCCCCGAAATGGCTCGAGCGACCTGCGGGTGCTTCTTTCGGCTTTGGAGGAAAGCTGGTAAGCTTTGGTCTGCTGCCAACCGTTGCTGGTCAACATCGATCATCCAAGATCCAAATTTCAAACTTCTCCGTCGACTCTGACATTGGGTCAGCCACCGAGACCTTCGAAAAAGCCCTCCTATCCGGAAATATTGGTAGCATTTGTGAATCGCACATATCTGAAGCCAAATCTGAACAAGAGAAGGCAGACTGGAAGGTTATTGAAACACTGATCTCAGATAATCCCCGCAAAAAGGTTACCGAATATTTGGGCTTTTCAGACCAAGTGGAAGAAGCTGCTAACGGTATTGCTGGGCTTGATCTGGAAGAGAAGACCGATGGAACTACTGAAGACGCTAATGGAACTGCGTCGAAGAACAGTCGATTGTCTACACTATTCTCAGATGGTGTAGATGGTGACGACTTTCTATCAACAATAGCGGCAACGAAAGGAGCAAAGACTGACAACCCCTTCCACTTGTTCTCTGAAGCGGATTCTGCCTCGGAAAAGCAGATTACAAAAGCTTTGATGCTTGGGCAGTTTGAGAAGGCAATGACTATCTGTTTGAAGGAGGACAAGATTGCGGATGCGTTGATTATCGCAAATTGCGGAGGCAAGGAATTACTCGAGAAGGCACAGTCTGTGTATCTGTCCAAGAAGTCGACAGGGCCTAACTATTTGCGCCTACTATCCTCAGTTATCGGCAAGAATCTCTGGGATATTGTCTACAATGCGGACCTCTCAAACTGGAAGGAAACCATGGCCACATTGTGCACCTATGCGGACCCGAGCGAATTCCCGGACTTGTGTGAAGCTCTTGGCGATCGAATTATAGAAACTGGAAATCCCAAAGATGCCTCATTCTGCTACTTGGTTGGGTCAAAACTTGAGAAGGTCATCACTATCTGGATTGCCGAATTGCAGGACGCAGAGAAGGCAGGCATCGAAGATCGTAGCGAAGACTCGTCCTTTTCTGTTCACGCACGTGTTCTGCAGAACTTCATTGAGAAGGTGACAGTCTTCCGAGACGTGACCAAATTCCAGGATAATGAACAAGGTTTAACTACTGGCTGGAAGCTCGCGCCATTGTACGACAAATACAACGAGTATGCTGACATTGTTGCCGCTCATGGACATCTGTCTATTGCAGAGCGATACCTGGATCTCTTGCCAACGCAATACCCGGCCGCCGAAGTTGCTCGAAGCCGGGTGAAACTTGCGTCGAGAAAGGCGGCACCAAGAACAGCTCAACAGCAACAGCCAGCATCCGTAAGAAATTCTTCGCGCCCACAACCTGGTATTGGCTACCAGCCTCCCGCTGCAGCGCCTGCGCGCCCAGCCCAAAACAATTTTGCACCACCGGCATCTACCCCCGTGTCGAACCCATACGCACCACCATCTAATGCATATGCTCCCCAGCAACCATATCAACAACCGCAGCAAGGACAGCAAGGTTATGGGCAAAGTTACGGATCCAATTTTGGTAGTGTTCCTCCCCCGAACAGTTATGGGGCACCTACTCAGTCTTTTGGAGGACCACCCACTGGACCACCAAGGAACACGACCCCTTCGGCACCGCCGCCCTCCAAGGCAAAGGATATGATGAACTGGAATGATACTCCCATGGTCTCTAAGCCACCAAGAAGAGCCACGCCCTCTACCACCCCAGCTCCATTCCCCAACCAACAAAACTTTTCCATGCCACCACCAGCAAATCCCTATGGCGTCAGAGCAACTCCCACTCCACCTCCTCCACCACCAAAAGGATTAGCTCCTCCCCGTATGACCTCTCCGCTAACGAGTGGCCCTCCCCACCCTTTCCAGCCAAGACCATCCTCTGCTGCAAATCAGTATGCCCCAGCTCCAACAGCTAGCTCACCCGCCCAGCACTATGGTCTCCCACCAACCATTCCCCGAGGTGCATCCCCATATAATGCATCACCGGCAGGGCCACCGCCTTCCAACAGATACGCCCCTTCGCCAGCCGCACAGCAGTATTCACAACCACCAACACCTCAATCTCAAGTGGCCCCACCACCTCAAGCTGGCAATAGACCACCGCCACCAGCTAATCCTTACGCTCCTAGTGCCCCGCCATTGCATACACCACAAAGCCAGTTCTCCCAACCATATGACCATAATCAGCCACCTTCTCAATTCCAGAACCAAGGCCCACCGCCAGCTTCTCAGGGGCCACCACCAAGCTCTCGACCACCAACTGGCCCACCCCCCAAATCTGCCACACCTGCTACTCCGGTAAAGCCAAAGCATCCAAGTGGGGATAGATCACATATTTCTGCATCGGCTCAGCGAATGGTTGACATCTTCAGCGGTGATATGCAGCGAGTTGCCTCCAAAGCGCCGCCTTCTTTCACTGCTCAAGTCAAGGACACGCAGAAGCGACTTCATATTCTCTTCGATCATCTGAATAACGAGGAACTCGTGAAGCCAGAAACCGTCGCGAGGTTAAGTGAGCTTGCTGAGGCACTAAACGCAAAGAACTATGATGTTGCTGCACGATTGCAGGTTGATATCCAGCGTGAGAAGACTGACGAGTGTGGAAACTGGATGGTAGGCCTCTGATTATTTCTATTCCTGCACATTCGCTAACAATATATAGGTGGGCGTCAAACGTTTGGTGAGCATGAGCAAAGTAACTCCTTGATTTGATGGAGATTAGAGAGTCGGGATGAAGTGATAATCAACGGAGGGTTAGGTTTATTAAATAACTCTGCGCATGTGTAAAACAAAATAAGACATTGCTATGGACATACTATGACTACCGGGAGATGTGATTTGCTTTTCCTGTGAAAATACTACTACTCTATGTGTATTCATCGGGATGTAATCTATTTTGGGTCACTACCCCTTTGCAATTCTTATGGGGCAATCAGACATCCCCGCGGATAAAACAATCTTTGATGCGCCAAGCAAGCAAGCCAGCCAGTAGGCAGTAGGGAAAACCCGGATTATATGCGCCCTCCCCGACCGACAATTTGACCTGCATTAAAAAATTTCATGGGGATTTTTTCCCAATACCGTACCTCAAAAGCCATGCGCGCTTCACCGCTGCTCGCTGTGAGTGAAGTGAGGTCACTGAGGAGTTTTAGTTCCCAGCCAATCACAGGCTGATCTTTTTCCTTACTAATTCTTAGCAGCAGCGGTCATCGGCGTTCCCTCCCCCACCCCGCTTTCAATTTTCCACCCTTTTTTCCTTGCTCTCCCCCACAGTCGAAGCAAGCAAAGAGTCATAACACTCACTAACTGGGCCTTTAAGTATCCGGAATCTCGCCTTTGAAATTTCACTTCTACTCTCTTCCATATTCAAGAACAACAATAACTACTACCACCTCATCACGCCCTCCCATTTCGGAAACATATACTTCAATTGAAACCCTCTCTCTCCGCGACCGCCACATACAGCTACCAACTATGTGCCCCTCTTGCGAACCAGAGGCTGCCGCCAATGCCAATGGCAATGGTCATACCAATGGCACTTCAAATGGCACAAATGGATCCAATGGATCCAACGGTACCAATGGTGAGAATTACAATCCATCTTTGCAGGAGCGTATCTAATAGTTCAAGGACAACACGCTGGTTTCACCGCGGTTCAGACCAAATCAAACCCACATCAACACCGATCGAACCCATACCAACCAGTCGGCGATTTCTTGAGCAATGTCAACAACTTCAAGATTATCGAGAGCACTCTACGAGAAGGTGAACAGTTCGCCAATGCCTTCTTTGACCTCCCGAAGAAGATTGAGATCGCTAAGGCTCTCGATGATTTTGGCGTGGACTATGTGAGTCATAAAATATACTAAGGTGTTCCAATTGCATGCTGATGTGGAGGAATCAGATCGAATTGACTTCACCTGCTGCATCTGAGCAATCAAGACTTGATTGCGAGGCAATTTGCAAGCTGGGATTGAAGGCCAAGGTTTGTGGCGTATTTTTTCGTACACGGCGCTCAATTGCTAAAGTGGGGTAGATTCTCACCCATATTCGATGCCATATGGACGATGCCAGGATCGCGGTCCAGACCGGTGTTGATGGAGTGTAAGTACTGAAACTTGCTATCGTGGATCATGCTAACAAATGTCTAAGTGACGTCGTCATCGGTACTTCTTCATATCTTATGGAACACTCTCACGGCAAGGACATGACCTACATTACAAACACCGCAATTGAAGTCATTAACTACGTCAAGTCGCATAACATCGAAATCAGATTTTCCAGCGAGGACTCTTTCCGATCAAATCTCGTGGATCTGCTCTCAATTTACTCCACCGTCGACAAGATCGGTGTTAACCGCGTCGGTATTGCGGACACTGTCGGTTGTGCATCCCCAAGACAAGTTTATGACTTGATCCGGACTCTGCGTGGTGTCGTCAGCTGTGACATTGAGACGCATTTCCACAATGATACGGGCTGTGCCATTGCGAATGCATACTGTGCTTTGGAGGCCGGTGCTACTCACATCGATACCTCAGTATTGGGTATCGGTGAGCGAAATGGCATTACTCCTCTCGGTGGATTGATGGCACGTATGATCGTTGCAGACAGAGATTATGTCAAGGGAAAGTACAAGTTGCACAAGCTCAAGGACATTGAGGATCTTGTTGCTCAAGCCGTCGAAGTCAACATTCCATTCAACAACTACATCACTGGCTACAGTGCCTTCACGCATAAAGCTGGCGTGGTCAGTCGATTCATTACACTCCTTTTCCCCATCATTTTGAATAATATATCCTCCAACTACTCCTCTCTCCACCCGAGAAGAAGTTGGCGGGGTGAAGTCACGTGCATGCATGCGCTAAAATTCGCTTAAATTCGCCTGTGCATGCATGCAAGTTCATTCCGTCAACTTTTTCTCGGATACCTCCTTACACGGAACTTGTTCTTCCTCTGCCCTAGAAACACTCTAGAAAAGGAGATAACTAACTCGCCTGTTATCTAGCACGCCAAGGCCATCCTTAATAACCCCTCGACCTACGAAATTATCAACCCTGCCGATTTCGGCTTGACCCGATATGTGCACTTTGCCTCGCGTCTAACCGGATGGAATGCTATCAAGTCGCGAGCAGCCCAACTGCAAATCGAAATGACTGACGCACAATATAAGGAGTGCACAGCATCCATCAAGGCGCTTGCTGACATTAGGCCCATCGCCATCGACGACGCCGACTCCATCATCCGAGCTTTCCACCGAAACCTCAAGCTCGGAAAGGCTAAGACCGCTGATCTGCTTCCTAACATGACTGACGAAGAGCGAGCAGTGCTGGCTCAGAAGGAGAAGGAGACTGATGTCCCTGAGAAGAAGGAGCTGGATATTGCAGCTGAGATACCCCTTGCCAAGAAGGCAAACGATAGTGTTACGGCATAAAGATTTTGATTTCGAACTGGATGGCCAAAACAATTTCTTCTTTGCATTAGCATCAATCCATCTGGGGATTGCATTTCAGGCATTCAAAATCTGGGCAAAAGACGTCTAAAAGTGGATCTTCGGATAGATGGATGCATACTTTCTTTCGCTTTTCCAAAACTTGGGGATGGTTGGTTTGGCGTTCTTTGATTTCTATAGTGAGCTAGGGAGGTTGTATGATAGAATAATGACTACGGCAAAAATGATCACCAGAGAGATCTTATTCTATCATATCGATCTGGCTGTTCCAAGTGCGGTGATGTGTCGACTACTGTGTTTTTCGGCCTTCCCCACAGAAGGTCTATTAATTTAAGCCCTTAAGAATCTTTATTATGCTTCCCTATGCTAGACACAAAAAGTGGCACTTACTCATCATCAACTTCGAATAATGTCCCACGCTACCTAGCACATTATAAATTGCGTGTCGCTTGTTTTCTGTCCACGAGGAGGCTTCTTCTTTTTGCGAAGACGGACGGCCGTAAAACACTGTAGGAATTAACCCAAAAACATCAATCACACTTTAACTCCTACAGTGTTCTACGGTCATCTACACAAAAAGCCTCTCATTATGCTCCTTATGCTAGATAGAAAAAGCGACACTCACTATCATTCGTTAACTTTTAATGTGTCACGCCACCTGGCACATTATAAATTAGTGCCGCATTTTGTATTCACTGCGAAAGCTTTTTCTGTTTATGGAGACGGTCGTAGGTAAAATACTGTAGGAGTTAACTAGTTCTTGTGAGTTACTGATGGATGAATGATGTGTTGAATTAGCAGTGGTGGTGGATGCTGAAGCATAATATATCACAAGTATGCAATCAATGTCCTTGGTTTGTGAGCGCGCTGCGCATGTTGGGGCCGGCCTGTCCTTTTTTGTGTCGAGGCTGTGGAACGCAACATTTTCTTGACAGGAGTAAGTCAGGTTAAATCAGAGGCTGCGTCGATCATAAAGAAAAGGGGGATGCTATTGCAGATCGCTGATAGGCTCATTTATGTGTGACATATCGTTTGGGACGTAGTAGGTCAAGGGCATAGCGAAACTTGATTAGAGAAAATGGTTGCCATGCTTCTAGAGTAAGGCACTACATATCTAATTACCTCTCACCCAAGCACATACCCCCAACACAAACACACAAGCCATAGCATCCCCACTAACCGTCGTCCAAATCCTCGAGTACCTCATGACAAGCTCCAGATACCCCTTATAAGGCTCCGGCAAAAACCCCATAACCATGCCCATAATGCCCGCCTGCTGCGTCTTGCCCTTCTCCAACATAAACTGGCTACTCTGCAACAGGACCTCGGCGGTAGCGAAGATCCAGAAGAAATGCACGCTCGCTGCACTGACCCCACTCTCCGCAAACGCGAGGCCGCTTCTTTCCCGCTCGATTTTCGTGCCGGAGAATGTGGTGGTGAAGGCGATGTAGAGGCCTAGGGAGAGTGCGAAAAAGGCGTGCACGACCCGCCAGATATATGCGTATGGATCTGCTTGTTGGGCTGGGCTAGACATGCTAGGCATACCGGGGAAAGATGGCATACCGCCTGCTCCTTCGCCGGGAATAGCGCCGCCCATCATCTGCTGCATCATTTTCATCATGGGATCTTCACCTCCCGGTCCACCCATACCGCCCATACCTTCCATTCCTGGGAATCCTGCAAATGGATTTGGGTTTCCGCCGGCACCTGGAGGCGCGCCGCCCATAGCTGCGGGGTCGAAGCCGAGCATCATTTGCCGCAGCTGGTCATCTCCCATGGCTTGGCCTCCTGGGGCGGGCGAAGCATTTGGAGTGCGGCGGGTGCGAGCCGGTTCGTAGAAGTGTTGGGATATGTCTACTTCGGCTGGGTCTGCGGTTGAGGCTGATGGGGGAGTTGGTGCATCTATTGTATCCCAGGTTAGCTAGCTATACTTTACAGCCATTTGAGGATACGATTATACAAACCTCGTTCTACTCCTCCCCCAAGACCGGAGATCTTGTTCAGTCTTGCTGAACCTCCTGCCCGGATCTTGGCTTCTCGTCTCTCTTTGCGGATTCGTGCTTGCTCGGAGACGCTCGAAGTTGGGGTATCGGCGCCTGGGGAGGATGACGGGATTGGGGGCGTGTCTGCCATTTTGGGTATCTTGGGTATGGTACGCAAATATTATTATTGCGAGATGGTAGATGGTGGCTTCTTCTCTTTCGCAATTTCGGAGGTGGGGTTATCAACGAATATATTTAGCGAGGCCAGAACGTCTCGCCAAGAATCTTTCCTCCTCCTTGGTGCTCCTCCTGCTGGATAATTGTCAGAGCATACCCCTGACTTTTAAACAAAGCGGCACTGACTTTCAATGCTCCAGGCCGAGTGGCACATCCAACAGCTGCCATATTGAGTGCTGCTTTTATCTGTCCTGAGATCCATCTACAACCCGAAGTCCCTGCAAGGCAAGAATTTCAGAACCAATACGGCCGTATATCGAAGCCAATACTACGGTAGTACTTGTTTGTCCTTATCCATAAGTTCTTTATCATTGGAAGGTGCTTCCGTGCTTGCCAGGCCTTGTTGAAGTCTCCTAGCTCTAGCTCATCGCCCGTAGTAAGACTTCAATGGAGAGTCCATCAAGTAGACGTAAATTGTTTTCACAGTATTTAGTATATTGCTCATTTCTCAGGTTGAAGAGTCGAGAAGTCGAAGACAGTCATAGAGAGTCTGGCACACTCCTGGAAGTAGACTCACTTCCCAGACGTAGTCTCGTCTAAAAATTTCCCAATGAGACAAGAATTGTGACTGAAGCTTTAGTCGTCACTAAAGCTAGGTTGGGCATTTTCGCGATACAAAATTATTCTGAGGCCTATAATTCGATGATACTTTCTTTTGCAAAGTCTAAATATCCACAATATGTACTCCACGATTTTATACTCCGCTCAGGTTTAGGCTCCAATTATCGTACTTTGGAATTGGCCTGGGGGTTATAATTCTTGCAGCTGTATCACTTCACTCGCTGTATCAGACTTAAAAAGCCACGCGAGGGCTACGCGAAGCTGGTCCGTGCCGTGTTGGAGATTTGCCAGCCGCTGATTTGCGCCTTGGCAACAACTGTAAACGTGTCAGCCCTCTTCACCAACCTTCTTTTTACCTTCCCTCTATCGCTCGTATCTGCAGTAGTGTCTTGGTATCGTTGTCTGGTAAGCAACAAGCAATTGCAATATTGAAAGAACTGGTAGAGTCAATTCACAAGCAATGCCTGGGCTTGAGAAGCCACGCCATCACGCAGTCTCCCTCCGACGTTGAGATCATCGTGGGAGCCTCTCATAAAACATCCCTTGTTGGATAACAGAGCGCCACTTTACTCCTACTTGAGTTAAGGCTCTGAACGTTCCTCCGTTGCTGACTACTACGCACGTTTTGATGCACGGCAAGCCAAGCCTATCCCTAGCAAAAGATGCAGTCCCTGGTTGGAAACCCTCTGAAGGATCTGTTAATATTATGGATACGCCCTAAGGCAAGTAAGCTTCCGCAGTAGCATTGCAGCTCGTCTGAGGTTGCAAAAGAAGTTTAGTGAACGAGCATCAAGTGGTGAAAAACGAGGAAGCCAATCAGAAGTGCTTATTAATCGGCACCGTCTTCACTCCGACCCCCGCGAATTCGTACGCACGGTAACCGGTACTAACACTGCCTTCTTCGGGTGTGAATGCGCCGCTGCAAGGACGTAAGAGCGCAACAGCTAAGTGTCAGAATACTTCAATCTCACTTGTTGTGACAATATATAGTCTCAGCGCTCTGTTTGTCTTCATTTTCCCTTTCACCATTCAACACATCCAACCCAGTTCTCTACCTCATTCATCTAATCTCATCCTCATCCTTACTTACTCGCTTCTCTCGCTTCGCTTCCCCTATTAGCAACCAACCAACCAATCAAATACTCACTTCCTTTCAACTCTCGATTCTCATCCTCGAATACTTTCAATATGTCCAACTTGACACACCAGTTCCCCAATGGAACTTATTCTAGCGGCAGCAATGCTACTCTTGCCAACAACGCAAACCTTTGTACCCTCGAAACATGCGATTTGTCAATGTCGAGTTTCCTCTACCGTCCAACAGTTGCCGGAAATGCACTGTTTGCTGGAATCTTCGCTGCCTGCATCATCGGACAACTCTTTCTGGGCATCAAACATAAGACTTGGGGTTACATGGTTGCAATGATTCTTGGTCTTGTCCTTGAGGTCATAGGATATGTTGCTCGCGTCATGATCCACAACTCACCATTCGACAATAACGACTTCTTGATGTATCTCGTCTGTCTTACTATCGCACCGGCTCTTCTGACAGCTGCCATCTACCTCTGCCTCGGGCGCATCGTCCACGTCTACGGCGAAAACCTATCCTACTTCAAGGCCCGCACCTACACCGTCATCTTCTGCACCTGCGATCTCATCTCCCTCGTCCTACAAGCCCTAGGTGGTGGCATCGCCGCCTCAGCCAACGACCTCAGCGGCAAGAATCTAGGCAAGAACCTCATGTTGGCAGGTCTGATCTTCCAGGTCGTCTCCCTTGCCCTCTTCGCTCTCTGTGCCGGTGACTTCGCGCTCCGTGTCATGAAGAACAAGTCCCGCTGGAATGTCAAGTACATCGACATCGTCAACTCTCTACTCTTCAAGTCCTTCCTTGTTGGTCTTGTCGTCGCTTCTGTTACCATTTTTGCGAGATCAGTTTACAGATGTGCTGAACTTGCCGGAGGTTTCAATGGTTCGCTGTTTACAAGTGACGAGGCGCTGTTTATGGTGTTGGAGGGTGCTATGATTGTTATTGCGACGACATGTTTGACCGTACTTCATCCTGCTGTTGCGTTCCAGGGTGTCTGGCATGAGGCCAACTTCCAGTTCCGCACCAAGAAGGGTGTTGTTGATGGCAAGAACCAGAGAATCAACAGCGATGTGGAAAGCCAGAGTGGAATCGAGATGGGACAAAAGGTTCCCTTTGTTCAGAATTGAGTGTTATATTTGACCTGTGGGGGTACAATTGGAAGCGGGATGGGAGTGGGATAAGGATAGGGATACATGGTTGGCGATCAATGCTTTGTTTTGGATTGTTTCCTTGATTTTGAATACCCCGAAGTATGTCTATAGTGGAATATGGAGTAATTATGAGCGGATCTATAACGGCTGGTTTGAAAATTGGGTTGAGAGGTAGATACTATATTAGTTGATCGAAGACATTCTTGTCCAATTTACACATTTGCTCTGCCATCTTTTCAGTAGACCACGATTCTTACGAGGGCTGCACTTCTGGCATATGAAAATTTTGCAATACTCTCTCTAAGGTTTCTCCAGGCCATTCTCGTACAGTAACCTTCATTTAGCCTTAAGGAATGATCTTTGGTTAGTGCCATTATTTAGCCTAGTATTTTCAACCTTTTCGAGGCTCCACTGCTCCAGGCTCCAGGCCCCAGGAAAATTGCAAAATTAATGTCCACGTCAGGGTCAGACCACGCCGCCCCAAGCCAAGTGAAATTTCATGTGCCGTCTGCAAAATCTACAGTACATGCGGGGTCGGGCAAATACTTGCTGTGTACACTGTACATACGATCGATCCATGTGGTGATTGGGTACTTCGTCAAAAATAGCGGGTAAGCGTGCTGAATACCAAATACGGTAAGAATGAGAGTAAATTTACGTGGGTGAGAAATTGCGTTTCGTTTTTAAGGATTGGCGTTTTAGGAGGGTCGTCTAATTGTAAAGTGGCAGTGAGATGATTGGGAAATGGGAAGTCGTGAGAGGAGAATGAACGAGCCGACTACTAACTTGATTGGGCTCGAACTTAAGACCTGTGCCTCAAGTTGAGGCACAGGGGCTGCCCTGGAAAGCAGATTGCTTCCACTTATTCAATTCAACCAAGCGAGGTAGGGCATTAACGGCAATGGTCACTTTTGAGGACTGTCTAAAAGGATGCGCTGTCATTATATTTCTCAAACACCGTCAAAGACCTGTTCGCCTAAGATCCAAGTCTCCTTGACAGTTCCATCATTCTCGAGAATAACGAAGTCGCCTCTCTTTCCAACCTCCAATTTACCACGATCTTCCAATCCCATGGCGTCGGCTACATTCTCAGTAGAATACATTACGGCCTCATGCAACTCGATACCAGCCCATTCCATTAGGTTCCTCACACATTCGTCTAGGCCGATGCATAATCCAATCAGGGTCTCGGTCCCCTCGATTGTCACTTTGTTTCCTGCCTTGACTTGGTTAAACGGGACCTGAGCGTGGCCAGGGTAAATACCATCTGGAAGACCAGACAATTCGATGCTATCAGTGATGAGTATACAATGGCTAGGGGAAGAATGGTAAGCCATAACTACCACCCTCGGGTGGAGATGGATTTGATCTGCGATGAGACTGAAGTATGGCGGCTTGCGCTCCGATATTAAACCTATAATTGTTTCAATAACGCTTCAGTTGGTGATTTACGAAGAAGAAGAAAAGGTTTTACCTGCCAATCCAGGCTCTCTATGATGAAGTGGAAGCATCGCATTGAAAGTATGGGTCAGAAGGTTGGCACCAGCTTCCATACCTTTCTTCCCGACCTCAAAGGTGGCAGCGCTGTGGCCCATTGACACATGAATTCCATACTCTTCAGTCAAAGTCTTGATATGATCCAGAGCTCCAGGCAACTCCTGAGCCAAAGTTATCAGCCTTATGGACTCTATGAGGTTCGGTGTGCTATAAAATGTCTCGAGGGTCGTGGTCACCGGCAAGTGCATTTTTGACGATCATGAGCCCCTGCTTTGGATGGTGCCAGAAAGGGGCCTTCCACATGAGCACCAAGTACTGCTGCTTGACCTGCGCCGTCATGGGGTTTCAGGAAGGGCAATACATCGTGAAAGACTCCCTGGGCAACAGTCGGGACTGTTGGATAGAAGCCTGTTACTCCCTTTGACGGGAGGTTCCGAGCGAGTGTCTTGACGCCTCTTTGATAGGATTCTTGATCCTTAAAATGAGCAAAATGAAAGCCAAGAGCTCCGTTGATCTGAAGTTCAATGAATCCAGGGGACATGATGGCGTGGTTGACATCCTTCCTGGTGGTGAGTGGTGGAAGAGGCCAGTTGGGTATAATGATTCCCTCGGTGTTGATGGTCAGGGGAAGAGAGACAAGCTGTCCCTACATACACTGGCGGCAGTTGTAGAACTGAATCGGGGTCCGGTTCCTGTCCACGTTCGTGGATGGCGATGATGATGATGGTACCGTATAAGTTGTGATAAAAGACCTGATCTACTAAGACTTCTGAGGGGGATCTGCTCGAATTAGGAATGGTACAAGTAAGCAAGTAAGCATGGTCTTGTACGCTTCAATTACCACGTTTTAAGTAAAACCAATTCAGCTCTTTCATTTCTCCCACTCCTCCCACTATGGGTGATAAGAGTGAGAATTCAGATGATGCAGCATTTAATAATAGAACCTAAGACTATGAGAATTAAAGTCTATATATATATATATATATCACAGCAAAAATTAACCCCAATCTGTCTTTTATTACAGCTGTATAACCTTAACTAAAGCGATGGTGAGCCCTAGTGGCCCCTAATTACTATAAGACGATGATCTAGTAAGCACTAGCATTGAGACAGCTAAAGGCTGGGAATGGTCTTATAAGAGGGAGTGGTCTACTCACTAGGCCTGGTCTTATATAACAACTTATACGGTAGTTCGGCGTATCTGCGGGAATCGCGAATCAGATGTCCCCCCTATTCGTGAATTCGGAAAAGATGATATGCGATAAGCGGCACTCATGGCTGCAGACTCTTGAATGGCGGCCAGCTGGGGCAGGGAAGCCGCTTTACTTTTTCTCTGACAAAAAGCGCGACGGCACGTGCATTCCTAGCTGGATCCACAAAACACGGGTCGTCGCGTTCCATATGACATCATCCAGGCTTGAGAAAGAGCAAGCAAGGTATGTACGTATAGTACTAAGGTAGGTACAGTAGGTATGTACAAGTCGACACAATCACATTTATGAAATGGAGTTTCGCTTTCTTTGTTTCTTTCCTTCTTTCTCTCTTTCTCCATCTTTTGTCTTCAATTACGAGTCGTCTTACATATCGCAATTGAGAAATTCTTCTCTGATCCACCGATCTATGTGAACTGCTCCTGCTGGCTGCAGTGAGAATCAACTCCGTTGAGCCGCGAGGACCCACGGCATACTGTTCTCCACAGCTGGAGCGACACCAGGTCTCAACATGTCGAATGATCACAAGAAGGGCCCCGGTGGTCACTATTCTGCTACAAATCCTATTCCAAACATACAGAGATTTGTTGAAAGTTTGGACAAAGACAAGAAGGAGCGAGATGCAAAGCTCGACGAGCAGATGAGGTCCAATCAACCCAATAGCAGCGAGGCAAGAGATCACAAACAGGGCAAGCCAAAAGGTGATGTCAGTTCAAGAAAATTCGTCACAGACCCTACAACCGGCAATGAGGTTGAAATTGAAGATGTCAATGCGGAATTCATGAAAGCTGCGGACAATCCACAAGTTATTACTCTCTTCATACTACTTTTGAGACGAAGCTCATTCGATATAGCTCTCAGTACCTAACGTCAATGTGAACAAAGACACCCCTGTCAAGACCGAAGCAACGCAGTCTGGTGAAGAATATCGAAACAATCAAGATATAACCGCTCCTCCAGACCCCGTAGAGCCTGGGAGTACCTCAGATGTACCCATCAATGGCGAGAAGACTAATATCCTGTTCCACCCAACTCCTTCCGTTAGTTATGAGCCGATGTATGTTGCATTAGAGAAGAGGACAACCATACTTTGTGCTGGGATCTTGATTGCAATTGTTGTCCTGGGTAAGATGTTTGGCGGAGCTCTTTATGGACTCATCCCACTAGGCATGTGCGTGTCTTCAGGAGTATTTCTGTCGATGAAGGAACTCATACGACATGGTCGAGAAACCGAGTGGGAGAGTGAAAAAGAGCGTGGCAAGATGGTAACTACACCCCTTTAATCACCAAACAAATGACTGATATTTTCAGGCCACTGCAAACCTTATTCCGGAGAGCGTAGAGTAAGTGACCTTCTCGGAGGGATCTGTCCTACTTTAGACATCTCAAGAGTAGTCTATTCTCTAGACATGTGCCAAAATTCGATTGCTCTCAAGCAAATGTTTCATCCACGTGGAACATTATTTCACCTCCAGATTCTACTATATCAGGCAATACTGACTCCAATATCTTGACGTAGGTGGATGAATACCTTTTTAGGTGTAATGTGGGGACTTATCGATCCAGATATGTTCGCATCCGTCGCCGACACCCTCGAAGATGTCATGCAGGCTTCACTTCCCGGTGTAATTGAGAACGTTCGAGTTGCAGAAATAAATCAGGGAAATAACCCTTTCCGAATCCTCAGCTTGCGTGCTCTTCCAGACGGGCACGTCAAAGATCTGAAAGATGATATTCACAAACACAACGAGCAGGTTAAGGACCCGCAAGAATTGGCAGCTGACGAGGAAGGGGGCGATTATTACAATCTCGAGTGCTCCTTTGCATATCACGCCGCCAAATCTGGAACCAGTACTTCTAACAGGGCCAAGAACATGCATATGCAATTAGTCTTCTATCTTGGCATCAAAGGTTTATTTGGGGTACCATTGCCTATCTTTGTTGAGTATGCCTCTTGATTCCCTTGCCTCGACTGTTAGCCTACTTCTGGGTCATAGGCCTGGAACATTTTGATTGAACCGTACAAGTTGCCTGGATTAGCAAGTGCTGACTTTTAATCTCTAGGCTTCAAGGACTTGTTGGCACAGTACGATTGCGCCTTCAAATGTCGCCTGAGCCCCCTTTCTTGAAAGCTTTGACTTTCACGCTCATGGGATTACCAAAAGTTCAAGCTGGGTGTGTGCCTATGCTAGAGACTGGAATTAATATTCTAAATCTTCCACTGATCTCAAATTTTGTCAATTACGCCATTGGAGCCACGGCCAATGAATACGTTGCTCCGAAATCAATGACTCTTGACATGGGAAAGCTGTTGCAAGGTGACGATATCCAAAAGGATGTCGAGGCCCTCGGGGTCTTATGGATCAGAATTCACAAGGCTACTGGTCTTAGCAAGCAAGATCGTCGTGGTAGTGAAGGTGGTGGAAGCGATCCTTACATTACTGTGAGCTTCTCGAAATATGGGAAGCCGATGTATTGCACGCGCGTCATACAGGATGATCTCAATCCTATATGGGAGGAGACGTGCGCACTCCTAGTCACCCCTGATCTAATCAAAGCGGACGAACAACTCTCAATGGAACTCTGGGACTCCGATCGATCGTCTGCCGACGACGTCGTCGGTAAAGTGGAGCTTTCGATGCAAAAAATGATTCAACATCCCGGAAAGATGTATCCTCAGACATCAAAACTCCGTGGCATGAATGCCGAGGATAGTATGCCTGGTGAACTTCACTGGGAAGTTGGTTACTTTGGAAAGCCACAATTTAGGCCGGCTATGCGGTCTCACGGAAAGGACGTGAACCTTCCAGATCAGCTCAAGGATAAGAAAGAATTGCAAGACGACAAAGGCAGTCTCGACAACGCAGAGGAGGATGCAGTGGTACATACGCCTCCAGACCCACTCTGGCCAAGCGGTATTTGCAGCGTCGTAGTGCACCAGATCGTCAACCTTGAGCTCCAGAACCTCAATGGTAGTGACGGCAAACGTAAAGGTAGAGAGTTTGAGCCCGCTCAGGAAAGTGGCGAGAATAAGGAGGAAGAGCACAACACACTTCCGAGCAGTTACTGCACAATTCTATACAACGATGAATTAGTAAATTCTCACTCTAAACAAAAAGCACAGAACGCAATTGTACTAATCAGATTACAGGTATATCGAACTCGTTCCAAGGTTGTTAGTAGCAAGCCCATTTTCAATGCCGGTACCGAGCGATTCATTAGAGACTGGCGGTCGGCCATCATCACCGTAACAGTTCGCGACCAGCGCATGAGACAACACGACCCGATACTCGGCGTCGTGCCCTTGAAACTCAGCGATATTCTCCAAACCTCCTCCCAAGTTACGAGATGGTATCCTCTCGATGGCGGTATCGGATTCGGACGCATCAGAATCTCTCTCCTGTTCAGGAGCATAGAAACTCGCCTGCCACCTCAACAATTAGGCTGGGACGTAGGAACTTTCGAATTTACATCCAGTAAGATCCTTGCTACGGGCTATTCCGCAAACAGTAAACTCAAGATGAGAACTGGTGGCAGCAGTAGCAAGATCTCAAGAGTACAGTGCAAAAAAACCGAAGAGGGAGATGGTGTATTTTGGGATATTGCAAAGAATGACGACAAGCACAGTGTTCGCCTTCCTGTACGATATCGATACAGATCCCCCATCATTTTCGAGTTCCATACAGCCAACAAACGTAATGCAGATGCATATGCAGTCATCTGGCTTCACCATTTTGTGGATAATGAAGAGCAGGATGTCAGTATCCCGATTTGGAAGACGGATAAAGGTATGAGGTTGACGCAGAACTATATTACCGAAGAGAGCTTTAAAAATATCCCGGATCTCAAGGTCGAAGAAATAGGCCGTCTACAGTTTCGGGGCCGCTTCAAGGCTGGTACTGATGAAGACCACAGCCGCTTCGTCACTGATAATGACTCACGTGAGACGCAAGAGACCTGGGAAGCTTGTCACTCCGAAGGCGTGCGTGACCGTTATGTCACAAAAGAACTCCCACCAGCGGTACAGCAATTACATGATCAATCACTTACTCAAGGCCGCGACGTATTGTCCCAGGCCGATGAGTCCGAGAAGAATAAATGGCTGTCGAAAGATGGCACGGACTGGAGCGGTGCTTTTGGGCAAGACCCATCTCAGTACATTGATCGGGGTGGAGCGAGAAAACAGGAGAAAGCAGAAGTGAATGAAGAGGTGACTGATGATGAGGATGATTCCACGGAGTCAGATTCTGATGAGAGTGACTTGGGACTCAATGATGCTTCTAACAACAACGAGTTTGGAAAGGACGAACAGACTAATGGAGAGAGCGGGGATGCGGTGCGCAAGGCAGGCACATCTCAAGCGAGCAATCCGATAAAGCAGGTTAAGCAGTATAATGAGGACAAAAAGGGCTTGCATCGGAAACAGAGGGGTTTGATGCAGTGGAAGCCGATGAGGAATTTGGCGTTTGCGAAGGATGAGGCAAAATTTGTTGTCAGGAGGACTCTGAAGAAAGGTAGCTTGCAGGGTAGGCAGCCGGACGTGGAGACGGAAACCCAAACAGGCTCTGTATGACTTATGAATATCACGAAGGTCTAAAGTGGTTTGGGCAGATCGGGTTAAGGGGTAGCATAGCATTGCATCTACTCGAGTAGAGCACAAAAGTTACAACAGGCTCCCTTACAACTCGGTAGTGTATATTTCGTGGAACACAACGCGTTAGAATGAACTGATATCCTACAGTCCTGTTCGTCCACATTTGGTTCAATGCAATTACCAGGTATTTCATGCCACGTGAAAATCCACATTCCGTCAAAGCCAACGAATATCCATAACAACGCCATGCAAAACACGCATTTCTCAACTCCAGAAGGCCAGGGCGGTCATTTGAATACCCCAAGCCATGCAAAAATCCAACGCCTCAACACCAAATGCCCCTCTCTATGTAGATAGCGAAAAAGCCCCTCGCTATCTCTTTTCATATCCAGGTAAACACCAACGCAAACCTCTCTCTATCCACAGCATTCCATACCACGAAAATGACGCCTCACATACTCGTGACTCCTCACAACGTCAGGTATGATTATACGACTTTCTCAAGCGCGGCTGCCTCTCGCCCAGACGCTGCATATCCAGCATCCTGCGTCCCCTCTCATAGCACCGCCGATAGCTGATGCCGCAATCGCCGCAGGAGTCGCGGTCACCCACACCACTAGCGCGGTTGGTGTATTTGGCGCATGCGCCGGAGCAGTAGTTCATGTGTTGGGGTATGAAGGGGCGGATGTAGTAGTGTAGTTGGCAGTGTGCTGGATACTGTGGGGGGTTTGTTAGTTGGTTAGTCTGGAAGAGACGGCGGGGAAAGGAGGCATATACATAGAGGACGGGACAGCAGTATTTACAGCTATTTGGGGAGATGATTGGGTGGGAGGAGTCTGGTGCTCCTGTGTTTAGTGGGATGCGTGGGGTGCGTGGTTTGAGTGCGTTGAGGCTGTAGATGGATTTACTGTGGGATGTTAGTGGAGCTCATGGGGATACAAGGAGGATAAGGTGTTGAACGGAGGGGAGAAGAGTCAGGTGACGTACTTTGTAAGTGAAAGACAGGTTGAGTCAATCGGGTTGAGGTATTCGAAGAGCTTGAGTTGGAGCTCTAGTGGAAGTGTGAAAAAGGGGGTTGTATCCGCGGGCAGCGCCTTTAATGCGAATTCCAGCATCTTGTTCATGGTACTATCCGGTGGTTGTAGCGAAGGCATCGTGTCGGGGGGTTCTTGTTGAATTGTATTGGACATTTTGTAGAGGATGATTTGCATCGAGGTCCTGCCTTGCTGCAATTGATAGACCGACACGGTGAATTGGAGCTGAAGTATAATTTTAGTAAATGTGATAGTAGCTACGGTGAAGTGAAGATCAAATGTTGAATCAAGGAATTGTGAGGTTACACCGTCAGCCTTGTAGAAGTAGAGGATGGCCTTTGTTGCCTATTTCTCTGGACCTGCATCATTCAATAAGGCTGTGGGAACACTCAGCCGGCGGGCCTTGCCTTTGTTGCCCAGCAGAGCAATGTAATATATGTGAAGACTTCTGATGTTTATGGATCTGTTATAAAAGTGAGGTTGAGGTCGAAATGTCGATCATGAATTCCGTCTAAAAGTATATTACATAATCAAATTTGGCCGGCTTGATATTGAGTTTGAACTTGTTCCACAGGTTTATGCGGTATGCTCATATAAAAAGTATAATGGCTCATGCACATGCTAAATAACGTGAATAGTAGACAGGAGAACCTTTAGTACCGTCACTTTCTTGGCGCGGGGCAAGCAGTTTCCACAACCGAGAAAGGTACCGCTTTCCTCAGTACAACTCCCAGCCCCCTTACCCCAAATCTGGAGAGGCAATGACGTCTTGAAATCCAATATATATATATATATATATTGAACAAGATATGGAAACATAAAAGAACTGTAACACACATATACTAATACATTAAAGTAAAATGTACCACGAGACAGGTGGCAGCTACTAAATGGGCCCTGTTTTTGATAAACTGCATTCAAAGTGAGCGTGAAGGTTTCGAATACGTTGAACTGGCAATCCAAAATGACCTACACTTCAGAATACATGAAGCTTGAGAATGGTTTCATGTTGAGCAGAAATGTATCTTTATGCGGTCTTCATCTCGACCAATAACTCCGCCCAATGCAAATGCTTTGCTCCTATATCATACATATACATTTACAACATCGGTTTTAAATGCCCATTTTTATCATATCTCGCCTCTTTTTTTCGGTCAGTATATTCTCATAAAATCCATGCAAAATCTAACAACTTACTAAAAAATGTATAACTCAACGTAACCTGCTCAATTCCCCTCATATTCGGATCATTCGCAAAATCCGGATCAATATAAAAGAACACCGGCATATCCACCGTCTCCCCAGCATTCAACCTCTGCTCCTCGAAGCAAAAACACTGAATCTTCGAGAAATACTGCGCCACCTGTCCAGGCGTCACACTATACGTCGCCACCCCAATAATATCCTCATCAGATTTATTCGTCGCGGTATAGAACGCCAACGCAGTCTCCCCAGGCAGGACTTTGACCTCGCGCTGCTGCGGCGTGAATTTCCAGGGCAGGACGTCGGATACGGAGCCGTTGAAGGTTATACGGATGCGTTTGGCGTTCGTGACGGGCTTGAGGCGCTCCGAGGGATCATCGGATTCCGCACCGCCATGGCCGGGGGCTTTGATGGGTTGCCCACCCCAGCCTGTTGTTTGGCATATCTTGCAATCCATTGTCAGCGACTGGTATATGTGATGGGGTGATCTTTACAAACCATCTTGTACATGGGCACGGAACCGTAAGAGAAGGCTACAGTTCCTAATATGATACTGAGGGTATAGTATAACGTCGAGATGTTCTTCGTCTTGAAAGGAGCGCGCAATTGCTCCATGGTTGGCGCTACATTTTGTCTGGGCTTCGAGCTATCGGAAATGGCTCTTCGGGTCGAGGGATTGAAGAAAGGCGTAGAGGGTTTTCGGCGGGTGGATTTCGTTGCGCAGGATGAGCATATCCAAGCTGCATCTTTGCGGCCCAGCCGAGACCATATTCGTGGAATTCCGTTCATTGTATATTGTTCTCTTGAGTGGTTTGGCTTGATATCTTACGTTTTCCTAATTTGGACATCTGGTGGCGGAAGAAAGTCGGTCCGCTTTCCCCGGGGTAGCTCCATTCCATTACATAGCTTCCGCGGAGAACGACGACGACTGGCCTTCATCGACTGTTCCATTGAATAATAATCATCAGTGTGAAAAGCTTTCATTCAGGATGTGCAGCTTCGAACTCCGACATATTTCCTAAGATCTTACGAGTGCAGCAATATTTCGGGATTTGCTCTTCGATAGTTTGATGACGAACCAACCCTGAAGTCAGGGTCGATAGTAATGAATCATTACTATTGAAATCATGGCCTGACATGCATAGGTCTTCTAGACCTCTATTATTATATATCATATATTGTATTCTTGGTAATCCAACTCCTCCTCTTCTACTTCACGCATAAATTCATTTCCTCGTCCATCTAAATGCTCACCACAACGCTCACCCGTACAGTCCGTACACGCATCTTCTCAAACCTAGCATCAAAAACCCTCAAAACAATATCACCGCAATTTAAACTATCTCAAGCCCCAACAATCCGCACAATGGCATCCCACAAGCCCAACTCCGGGCCCCCAGCCCACGAAATGGTTTATTTCCCCCGCATGACGACCTCGTTGCCCTCCTCGTCGGCCGAGTTCCGCAAAGTCCTCTTCACGGGCCTCTACTCGCAGGTAGTGCTCATGACCATCCCGGTCGATGGCGATATTGGCGACGAAGTGCACACGGTGGACCAAGCGCTCACGTTTACGTCCGGGGAGGGATTGGCGACGATCAATGGCAAGGAGCAGGCGGTGAAGGCGGGGGATCTTATGGTGGTGCCGGCTGGCACGCAGCATCAGTTTGTTAATACGGGTGCTACGCCTTTGGTAAGTGGTTTCTGGATTATGGGTTTCTGGTTTTGGGGAGGATGGGGCTGATGGGAAGCAGATTCTGTATACGATATACTCGCCGGCGGAACATAATAGCACGACGATGCATCATACGAAGGAGGAGGGTGACGAAGAGGAGGAGAATGGTAAGGATGAGCCGCCCGAGTGGGCGACGAAGACGAAGAAGCAAAATAAGGAGAGCGGGGCTGTAAAGGAAAGTGGGAAGTATTAAGGCGTTGGTCGATTTGTAAGTTAGAGCAAGTATTGTGTCATTAATCGAAAGCAAACGCTATGCTACAAAACTCCGATGCAAGATGCAGAATCTTTGTACAGTATATTCCTATGGTATTCCTTGATCGCTTTAAATATCATTCAACCCTCCAATGATGGCCATCAGAGCAACAACAGCTAAGAAAGTTAGTAGAATCCATCCAAGATTTGAAGTTGAGAGAACTCACCTGCAGCAGCAGTAACAATATAAAGTGCGATGGTCCACGCAGTAACAACATCTCCTGTCTTAATCATGTACCAAACGCCCAACGCGAAGGAGAGAATCAAGGGTGCGATGACAATAACACAAACCCGGTAGCTCGACCATTCGTAAATCAGCTGTAACGAATACCTGCCCTCCAAAGGGTTGTTCTTGCCATCGTTCAGATTTTTGTGAACCCACCCCTGCCATGCGATAGAGACTTCATAATCTGCGTGGCGGTTAGAGGCTTTGTAGGCGAGGAAGAACTGGCCAAGGACGGCGTTTTGCGAACTAGTGAGGTTCAGGGGCAAGTGGGCGCCGCGGGAGATATCACACTGCCAAAGTAAGTCCCATTCAATGCCTTGCAAATAGGAACGGGGGCAAAACGTACTTTATATAAGCCAAAACCCCTTAACGCCTTCAACGACAGAAACCTTCTCCAGCCTCTTACATTCGTCTCTCCATGTCTAAGAGCCCTAAAGAGCCTTGCCGGATCCTCGAACTGCAAAGTCCGTTCTACCGGGTCACTAGCCGAGCGGGGAAACCATCCTATAACCAGGTAAGGAATCTGCTTTGGCATCAACTTCTCAACCTGACGTTTGATATCCTCTCTAGTAGCCTGGATGCGCTGCTCAAAAACGGGACACCGCCCTTGCGAAGAATGAGAGCGTCGACCAGAGCTGAAGCTTGACTTTAGCATCTCGGAAATGGAATCCCTGACGTTAGCAACGTTGAGGTGTGTCTCAGACGTCTGGCTCTCTTCGCTGACCATGACGGGGACTGCGGTTGTGGCCGGTACTTCCACGGGTTGGGACGCTTCGTTCACCACCGATGGCTGAGTCTGTGACTTGGAAGGCTGATGCTGATGTTGGTGACCATTTGCGACCCGCTCAAGTCTCTTTTCTCGTAAACGCGCTAGCACTCTCATAGCCGCCTGCTTCAAGATCCGCCTACGTCTCGCCATGAGATACAGAAGCCATAGTCGAGGCTCTTTCATTCGTTCCAGCCACTGTATTCGTGCTTCCCATATGGATTTTTGGCGGTAGGAGTTGATGTCCCACCAAGGGACTGCATCAACTAGTTTTTGGAGCCTCTCTTGCTCCCTCCCGAAGTCATCGAAGAGTTGTTTGTATTCTTCATAGTTGTACTTCTCGGGCTCTTCTGTTTGAAGCAGACATAGGAAGAGTCGAGCTTCGGAGGTGGTGAGTCCCACGCGGCGAGTACATTGTTCGTCTGCCCAGAAGATGTTACCATTAGCTGATTTGATAATGGGCGGAATATCATCCAGCTCAATGACTTCCTCTGATCTCCTCGGACGCCTAGAACTTTTCGAACTTCTAAAGCTTTTAGACCGAGGAAGTAGGGGATCGTTTGCATCTGCGTCTAAGTCGACTTCGTTGAACTGAGATTCGGGATCGCGCGACATTTTGGAATTTTCTTGCATCTAGTAGTGCAATGTTACAAGTCCAAAGGACGGCTACGCAAAGATATAGGCAAAACCACAAGGCTAATGATTGTTTTGTGAATCGCGGTGAAACATGTTGGTTGGAGGGTCGCGTGCCTGCGGTCATGATTCAGTCAATTTAGGAGGCCAAGGAGCCATGCCTGGTATGCCAAGACCTTTGACTCGACCCTATTGCATGGAAAGTGCGAATATCATGGTCGATCTTACTTGAAGCAGGGGCTCCGCCTGAAACTTTTGTACCGCGAGTGAAATACAAGCTGGTGTGACTTTCAGCTTCATAAGTTAATCCAGGCTGTTGTTCGTGTTGGTCACGGTGTTAAGGCTGCCCTAACTTAAACCACTCACTTGATGTGAAACATTCATAGCGCTTGCTACCACACCCTTCAGATTATTTGCCTGTCCCTTATAAAGACGGATGGCTTGTTCTTATTTATTCTTGTTTATTCTTATTATTATGCTAGCAGGGAATCCTGTCCCCCTCCACATCATGATCAAAGTGATTGTGAGCTTCCTGGTCGCTGATCATCGCTGCTAGACATTTCCGAATCTGTCGGGTCTATGCACGAGCCAACAAAGCGACCCTCTTCCACGTCTGACATTTCAGAATCCGTGGTTGATACCGAAGACCCTCTCCAAATAGCCGTGTTTGGTGTCTTCTCCATCCTTACAGCTGTCAATGGCGTCTTATTCACAGGAGTCCTTTCGTCCTCATCGTCTCCTTCTCCTTCGGTGCTGGCAATTGTCCACTCCCACTTCCGTTTCTTCTCCTTTCTCTTTCGTTTTTTCGTTCCTGGTGTTTCTAACTCGCTTTCTGCCATTCTCCTCCTCATTTCTTCAAATGGTCCTGGCGTTTGTCCTCCATCTCTGGTTTCATCTCCCGTATATGCGAATGTCAAATCTAAAGTGTCCTGCTTTTCGTTATTGGCGGCGGAGTATGGGGATTCTTCCGATAGTAGATCGATATGTGATTTGATGTATTTATTTGTTGTTATTGTTTGGGTGAGCGGATCGTTGTATCCCACTTTTTTTCCAGCCCGATTTGCAATTCGCATAGAAACGCGACTCGGGGTTGCGGGTGTCATGGTGCTTCGAGGCGGTAGTGGTGAGTTTCGGAGTATGCTGTGCAAGGCTCGGGGATGTGTATATGGCGCCGCTTGATGTTGATTGCCGAATGTTGCCCGCCGCCTGGGCGTTCTTGGGGTACTCGGAGAGTCTTTGTTGGGAACATTGGCTGCAAAAGTGAAGACACTTGGTAGCTTCTGCTCGGTAGTACCAGCTGACTGGGGTGGCGTAAATGTAAAGGATGAAGCGGGGGGCTGAGATTCTGCTGATTCGGAGATTGATGTCGAGCCAGAGATTGCGGAGCTCGGGGTATCTGGGTAGGTAATTGAGAATGGCCCTGGGGTTTGGGTTCGTTGTGATGGATGGACGTAGTGATTATCACCAGCGTTCTTCGTCTCCAGCCGTAGCGAGGTAGGCCTTCCGCTCTTTATAGTTGCTGATATAGGCCTTGCCGTCCTCGGTGACGAGTTCTCAATCGCGGCAGCGTATGCATTCGAGAGTGTATTAAATGCGGTAGGAGATGATGGGTCAATATCAGCCTTCAATGCCGTCGAAGATTTTCCATAAGTCAGTGCCGTGGAAGGAGTCTTTATTTGGAGACTAAGCCTTGGCCGCTTGGGAGGCGACGACGACTCTGAAGACCCAGACATCGTGGACGAGGACGGAGGGATAGCAAGAGGAAGTAGAATCATAGCCCAAGACTCCAAGATCTAGAAGGCAGGTTGTCCTAAACTGATATGGCAATGGCAGTGGCAATATCAATAGCAATATTGGACCCCACTCTAGTAGAAGAGAGGTAGTATGGGTGGAAAGACCAAAGAAGGGTTCAAAGATCGGAGAGATGAGAGGGGAACGGGATTATGTTAAATATAGTACAAGAGATTAGAAGACATATAAGAACAGGTGAAGCTTTTGATGGACAGCCGTGAATAGCACTGTGGAGAGAAGAAACTCTAATGCAAGTGACGAGATGGCATGCGGGCAAGAGAAAGTATTTAGGCGCGAGTGGATGTATTTCTAGAAGCATACATGACATGTATCCCTACCCAAATACCAACCCACCTATACGGAGTACAGAGGCTGGTTGGAGTGGAGTGGAGAGGAGTGAAGTAGTAGTGGGGTGGGCAAATCAAGCCATGCAAGGCAAAATCCAACCGAACCCTGGGCTGTGGCTGCAGTTGACGACGACCTCCTGTGCCATCCCAGCATGCGCAACAGCTGGTGGCAACTACAGTACTACAGTAGACACTTACTCGTTACTTGCAGTAGTGGGTGGTGAGCGAGTGGTACGAAGTACTGTACGTACGGATACAGGAAACAGAAACAGAAGCAGGAAGCGCTCGAATGCAGACGAGTCACACTGCGATGATTGGCCGAAAGAGGCAGGAAGAAAGGTTACGGAGTAGAAGCGGATGCAGACGTGGCCCAGGATGTTGAGGCGTCTCGTCAAAGGCAGCCCACCAGGCCCAATCCAATAATCATCCAGCTATTTTGAGCTTTTCATCCCTACCCATCCCATCCCATCCTACTGTATCCTATCCTATCCTATCCCATCTCATCCCATCCCATTCATCGAGCCAACTTGAGGTCATGGCTCTTAGCTGGGATTAATAGGCGCGAGTCAGAACCGCCAGCAATAGAAATAGAGTAGAGTACGCAGCTTTAACGCCATCTATGGTCTGAGCAGAGTGCAGTCAGTCTAGAGCCTCGGAATGATAATTTACGATTCTACTTCTCCACAACTATAAACTCTCCCGTATTACTCGAGTAGTTCTATTGTTTATTATTATTACGGGTTCAAGATCTAGACTCTGTAAGTCTCCAAACTCAGGTGTCAGCCGCTGCTGTACCGTCTGCTGCCAGTAAGACGCTGATCTGAGAATGGAACGGGCGTCTGCTGGGCCGAGCGTAGGATCGGTAGATAGGATAGGATAGGATGATGGGATGATGGAAATCAGGCTCTCAAATCTCAGAATGCACGATGAGGGGAGGGGTATTGGATTTGTTTTGGGAATAAAGAGTCCCTTCGTAAATCTGAAATGCAGGATTAAAAGGTTAACACTATCTAGAATTGCAGCGTTGCAGTTTGCGCAAGAGTTGGAAGTTGTAGGCCGGTGGGCGGCTACTCGTAGCTTGAGATCTTGTTGCTGACAAGGGGGTTGGAGCTTAATCATGTCCATATTTAGCTGTGGATCTCATCCGAGTCCCGACCCGCAATACTGTACGAAGTACTCGTGGGGCTCAACACGTCTTCTTCTCCAACATCTCACTCCATTATTACGGGTTACTCATGCAAGCCTGCACAAATGTAGACGTCTTTTCAGCCTTATTACTGTAAACATGAAAGCGGTCAGATGCCATCCGCGTCTAGCAATATGACAGTCATGAGGAACGACCAGAGGATTATCATACACTTTGTTAGCTTCGCCCCCGACAAGCAGACACGTCCCTCTGATCTAACAATATCACTCAGGATTACGACTGCTTCTACGCGTCCGTGTTCGAAAACGAAAACCCTTCCTTGAAGGCTCTCCCACTGGTCAGTCTGCTACAATTCGGCTCCGGATTTAGACCATTTCAAGTCTCAAACTGATGGACTGACTCCTCCTTGAAGGCGGTACAGCAGGTACGAGCTCTTCTCAAACACCGTCATACTCCGAGACATTGTTGCTGACCCTTCGCAAAGAAACAGATCATTGTGACCTGCAATTACGAAGCTCGCCGCCGTGGCCTGCGCAAACTCCAGTTAATCCATGAAGCCAAAAAGACCTGTCCAGACGTTGTCATAGTTCTAGGGGAGGAGCTAGGCAGATTTCGAGATGCCTCAAAATCGCTATACAAATTTTTAGAATCTTTTACATGGAGTGGAAAGGTCGAAAGACTAGGTTTTGATGAGGTATTCTTGGATGTCACAGACCTCGTCGAGTACAACCAGGCGCTCTTAAACTACCATGACTTGTCCCATTCGTTCTTTCAACTCAAGCGCGAGGATCCGACAATAGGATTCTCGTTTAATGCAGCTGAGATTGCCGGGCATACATTCCCTGAACATCCGCCAGATCCAAATAATCCTTCTCATCCCCAGGATTTTTTGCCGAGATCCTGCACGGCAGTCCCGAAATATGATATCAATGATTCGCTCCTCCTTCGTCTCACCCTCGGGTCACATTTAGCCCAGCATCTAAGATGGAGCATGGAAGCAGAGAAGGGATATACCTCGACGGTGGGCATCTCAACAAACAAGCTACTGAGCAAGTTGGCTGGCAATCTACACAAGCCAAAAGCACAGACAACTCTTATACCGCCGTATGAGATCCTTGCAGATGATTATGACGAGACAGCTGGACGTGAGAGCAATGTGACTCTGTTTATAGACAGCCATGACATCGGCAAGATCCCAGGAATCGGCTTCAAAATGTCCCACAGCATCCGCAACCACATCTTGTCCCGACCAGCCGAGTTCGATGACGGCCTAATCTATGGCGAAACCAAGGAACAAGTGACCGTCCGGGACGTCCGACTGTTTCCCAACATGGGCCCCGAACTCCTCGAAACCCTACTCGGCGGTGCCGGCGCCGAGCGAGGGATCGGAGGCAAGACATGGAACTTGATAAATGGCATCGACGACACGGAAGTTCGGCAGATGAAAAGAGTACCCACGCAGATCTCCATCGAAGATTCCTACATGCGTTTAGACACTTTACCTGAAGTCATGAAAGAACTTCACATGCTGGCTACAAGTCTTATCAAGAGGATGCATGCTGATCTCCTAGAAGATGATGAGGACCCTGACGCTGTAGGTTTAGGTGCAAAGCGCTGGCTAGCACATCCCAAAACGCTGCGTCTCACCACTCGTCCTCGACCTCCTCTCAACGCAGATGGTACGAGGACGAGAACTTTTAACCGCATCTCTCGCTCTGGCCCTGTACCGAATTTCATATTCACGTTTAAAGAAAGCGTAGATGCTATTGTTGAGAAACTCATTCAAGTTGCTTTGATTCCTATGTTCAAGAGACTGCATCCGCAACAGGCAGGCTGGAATTTAAGTCTGCTTAACGTGGCTGTTACGAATATGGTTGAGGCGGCGAGTGGGGGGAAGGGAGGGGGCGGTAGGGATATCGGGCGGATGTTTAAGAGGCAGGAGGAGGTGTTGAAAGTATGGCGAGTTGAGGATCGCGATATACCACCTGACACCGTATTCCATGAAGATGAACATGATGGCGATACTGCGCAAGTCGATGATGCGGTCCAAGCTGAGCCAAGTGCTGGCAGTGAAGCTCTGGATACCATCACAGCTGGCTCGGAAGACCTGATGATTCTTACGCAGAACACAGCAGATGAAAACGGGGTCTGGGAAGAAGACGAAGAAGACGAGGGCAATATGGAGGTTTGCCATGAGTGCGGGTCTGTGATGCCTGCATTCGCCATGGCGGCTCATGAACGCTACCATGCGCTTGAGAACTAACAATCCATTATATTCTATTCCTGTCTCTTGACGCGTTTCGTTTTCCACGCCAGACAACATAAGACCTAGCAATAGATAGCATTTACCTAATCCAACGCCTCCCGCCTCATCATGATGAAAAGTTGTCAAAAGAAACCCCACCTCCTCCCCCATTTTTATCCCTCAGCACAAGGCCAAGCCAAACAAAATCCCAACGCTTCGGTACCGTACGACTTCTATTTCCGGCCAAACTCTATTACTGTACACTGTGTGTGTGTGTGTACGCCTCATCTACCCAACTCGGCGAGCTAGCTAGCAACTGTAGTTCCATGTCCCCGAAAACAAACTCATGTCATGTCATGTTATCCACCCATCTCGTCGTCTCCAGGTGCACGGGAATGTGAACACTACTCCGTAAATCCGATCGGTTTATTTTGAGGACACAACTTACTTTTTGGTGTTTGGGTCGGGTCTTGAGACAACGGGATCCGGTGACTTGGTCTTGGGTGTCGGTAATTAATGTGGAGTGTTGGTGTTGGTATTGGTCGTACGCGATGAGGATGTTGGGTCATGTTGGTCGGTGGGCTGTATACATATATGGCCTAATAGACACGTATACAATCCCCAGTACTGGGAAAGGAGAAGGGAGAAGGGAGTCAGTGTGAGTCTTTGAGGTGATGGACTTGGTGGTTTTCTTTTGTGAGCGTGCAGATATTAAGAATATGTCATTAAAGCGTGCCATATGTAAACTCTGTCCTTTATTGGCTAGCCACCAGTTCTTGCTTATCCGCCCAGCAGTTTCCCCCTTCCCCTGCTTTGCTATTCCAGTCCATATCCTCATTAACTAGATCCTGTGTATCATCAAACCAGCCAGCGAAGAGTGATATCTTCTCTTCCACATACCAGAACCCCCAAAACTCCAAAAACTCCTTTTGTCTCCTCGAGGCCCTTCCCTTCCCTTCCCTTCCACTGTGACCTATGACCGCCCTTCCATTTGATCCAACCTCTCCCGTAAAACCTGATTCCCCTCTATCAAGTCCTCCAACCAATCCGCCGACATGATAAGGACAGCACTCTTACTAAAACCCCCACCCCTAAGCCCGGGCACCAGCTCCCCCAAGTCCTCAAAGCCCTCTCGGATCAGCGTCCTTCGCTTCTGCTCGCTCTTGATATGATTCTCGCGTTTCTGGTCTTCGGTCAAATTCTCTCGCGCCGCTTTCGCTGCTGCTGCTCCTGCCGCAGCAGATTTCCTCCGTTTATTGCCAGCCTCTGTATCTGCTGTGGGCGAATCGACTGCGCCCCCTTTCTTGGTGGGCTTGCGTTTCTTGTTGCCAGATGATTGTGCTTGCGCGGGAGCAGGGGACTCGTCATCCTCGCCACCCTCGTCGTCGTCTTGGAATTTGTTCTTCCTCCGTTTCTTTGGCCTTGAAGATTCTTGGTCTATATCGTCGGTTGGGTGGCCTAGGGATTTGGTCCTTCGGTGCGTTTGTGGACTTCTGTGCGTTTGCGGACTTGTCGTCCGTGAGGCTTCTGCGCTGGGTCCGTCGAGAATAAAGGCACCTTCTAGAGTTTGGGCCTGCGTCCGTTCTATCGCCCCATCGGGATCGGTGGGCGAGAGGAAGCTTTGAGATGCCCCGAATGCGGCATCTGATCCCCATTTGAGGTCAAACTTTGGTATGGTGCGTCTTGCGCGTATTGGATGGATTTGGTTGCCGAAAACCATATCAGAGAAGTAATTTTCTGATGGGTATTCTTCTACACTGGCTCGCCCATGATCCATTGGATATTGTCTCGTGGAAATACCTGTATTATGTGATATTGATTGCGGCCGTGTATGGCCGTTGGTTGGGGGTCTGGATATGCCCTGCCCCTGAAATAGTGTTCCATCCCCCATAGTGTGTGACCGGCTATTAGATCCATTCTGTAGTAGTGTTGCTGCTGCTAATACGTCGGCAGACGTTGTGTGTGGTATTGAAGGTTCGGCCTTCACTTGTGTACTCATGCCATTGTTGAAATTAAGATCCGGCAATGCGTGATTCCCAGTGTCAGATTGCTGCCCATATGAAGATGTTGTTCCCATAAATGTAGGTGGTAACTCGTCCCATCCAAACCCCGCATCTGCGCCGTCTGGTGCATTCGTGAAGAGATTATAGTCGAATTGATCGGAGCTCACGCCGTCGAAAAAGTTGTCTAGGAATTTGGATTCATTGTCATCGAGTAACGAAGGGCCCGGCGCCGTAGGTGGAGGAAAGGGGAAATTTGAGTTATTGGCGTCGATGGCATCTGCAGTTCTGTGTTAGAGAAAGTTCCGGGTACATCGGACTAGAGCTCGACCTACAGCCAAATGGCATATCCAGGTTGGGTGGCTTCGATGAACCCATGCTGGGACGCTGAACCGCGAGCATGAGTGCCGTATGGTTGATGTATTCGTACTGGATGTTATCGTGAAGCTGTGCAAAGATAGAGAATGGTGGTGGTGGTGGTGGGTCGTTCGTGTTGGATGTATGTACTGCAACCCCGGACTTTTATCAAGCTTCCCTATCAGATCTGACTTGGGCGAACGGTTGGACGACGGCGACGTGTGCTACAAAGTCGAGTAGGACGTGGCACTCGGTCCTCCCTCGAGAAGGGCTCGAGGATAGTTTGGAGTTGTTCCGCAAGCAAAGCAGGTTGGGGTTTTGTGGGGGTTATGGAATTCTGGAGCTGTAGCCAGGCGGGCCGGCTATCGAGGGGAAGTAGTACTAAGTGTGAAAGTGAGGTACATAGTGCAACTCAGGGTGGTATGATATGACCCGACTGGGGTCTGCAGTTGTAGCTTGAAGCTTCTACTTGTATGATTTTCCCAACAGAATGCAATGCTTCTAGTGTGATCAAGGTACTGTCTATATACTGCCTCTGTTCTTCTTCTATTTCTGCTTCTGCTTCTAGTTTTGGTTCTCGTTCCAGCTCTAGATTAGGCCCCCGGAGCCGTTGTTGTTAATGTTCTTCTGGCTCTTTTTAACTTCCGCAGCCGCAAATGATCGACAATGTACAGCTCGAGTCAAGTCAGCCCCCCCCCCGCTGCCGTTCACATGTCAATACAGTAATTCTAGAAAATGCTGCCCACCGACTACACTTTCCGTACGTTATAGATGTAGCACACACGATTCCAGAAGAAACATCGTGGAAATGTTGAAATGTTGAAATCTGAGAGAGGATACTACCGTACTGTACTGTACTCGTATTTTGTAAGAAACCTTGACCGTGTTCTGGGCTGGACTGGGCCAAGTCCAAAGTCTAATAAGTGATCCACAGTATTTACTTCTCGTGTATCTACTTCTACAGTACATCTATACCGAATGAGAGAAATAATAGTTATTATCATCGTTATAGATCTCTTCTAATACTGTACTTGTCCCGACACGCACGACACCCTATTAACTGCCTAATCAATCACTCCTTAATCTATATCTCTCAATGCTTGATTCCTTGAATCTCTTTGGGGTAGTGGCCATCTCGGTATATCGACTAAAGCAAGCCTCACCCCTTTTGTCCAAGCTTGGAAACTTCCCCATATCGACAACCCCGATGCACTTACTACGGAGTATACAAATAAACCCAACACCCTCCCCTCTATTCCTTTCTTCCATCTCTCGCCAACTCGGCACTTACCGTGTCATAACCCTACTGCGCCTCAAATAACCCAAATTGCACCGATTGCTCTGCGGAAACGGACCGTTCAGATCAACTTCAATAAATCACCCCCGCCTCGAATTCGTATTTCCCTCCGCATCCGGATATCCCCAAGAAAGCATACTTCGTAAAACCTTTCTCCTGAAAGTTCTTTGTCGACTTGACAATAATACATGGGGGCGCTCCAATTACTTCGTACATCTGCAACGAAACAAGAACAAGCTTTCCCGAACACTAATACGATACTAATACTTGTTTGTACGGAGTACCGGGGCGTTTCCACTTCTGGACAGCGCCTATGCTCAACCCCGGCCTCCAGTCCCAATTGATGTAAGTGACGTTTCTCCATGCAAAGCAGATCCGGGTTCTATGATTCCCCTGGATTGGACTGCACGGAACGGAGTACTGTACGGTTGTTTATACTGGACTGGACGGCGACGTTAGTATCGAGATGCTAATTGCAGAAATGGTAGCCTTCTCTTATCATGACAGCAGCCTCTGCTCAACCTCGTGCTACCCTTACGAGGTCGTTGGAACAGGCAGTTCCTCCTGTCTTCAGGCCCCTCTTGCGCGCCTACGTGCTTGGGTACCTGTCGTCCACAACCCCTAGACTCCTGACTCTACTTTTGATTACATTGAGTCCAAGGCGGCAAAATATCGATGAGAAACCTGTTGATGCCTTCCTTCCATCTCTTGTCCGTATCTTGAGAGGGGGATTTGAACTACAGAGATTCCCCACTTTCTGTGCGGCACTCGTTGGAGGCTCAACATTGCTCGAGGCACGTGATCCACCCCGTTTCTGGTTTCTTTGCTAATCGTTACACAAGATTCCATTGCGAAGATTAATTGCACAGATAGCATCATACTTGTCGAAATTGGAACAATTGAGGTAAGAACACTCCTGATCACTATACAATCAGCTGTTATTAAGTGGTCACCTTGCCACGAGGCTCGTTTCATTGTACACAATTACATGGATAATAGCATTGATATCTCCCAGTGTCATAAATCATACACGCGACTAACTCATATGTTTTCAGGTTAGCAAGATGCATGTCTACCTTTGTCGCAGCTTGGTTTAGTCTAAGACTTCTCCAATCGAAAAAGAGCGAGGCCTTCATCGACCATGTTTCTGAAGCAATTCCTACGGGAGCACCTCTTAGACCCATACAGTTTGCAGGTCGAACCATGGATTTAAGTTTGTTTGCCGTGACCCGAGCTGTCGATGTACTCGTGGGGGAATTATGGGCCCAGCGTAAGAGTCGACGAGCTGCTGCAGGCCAATGGACGAAGGTTTGTGAAATACCCGGTTGCTGTGGAACATTCTAACAGCGGAACAGATTGAGAAATTGGCATCAACTCTCACTGACCCCTCGATCTTTGCCAGCTCATGTGCTTTAATCATGTGGGCATGGATATATACACCGGATCGCCTGCCACCATCCTACAACAAATGGATCAAGTCCGCCGCTGCTGTCGACCAGCGTCTGCTTACAGCCCTCCGACGTGTCCGATTCGGAGAGATGAAATACGGTTTAGAGACAGGACAGGCTCATATACTCCAAGGGATGTGCAAGGACTACAACTTGCCCTTAGAATATGGTGACCCTGTCAAGAGCATCCCATTCCCATGCGAAATTGTGCATATGGGGGTGGGGAAAAGCTGTGAAAAACACGCACTGTCAAGATGGGTAAGGTCTTTCCTCTGGGCCTTCTCAACATATCTCCCCCTAAACCTCATCCTCACGTTGCGAACGCCAAGCAAGAAACGGTTTAGACACGCCTTGGAGTCCTCGGCACGTTCATCGGCATTCCTTGGAACTTTTATCGCACTCTATTACTACGGTATTTGCCTCGCACGGACTCGAGTCGGCCCTCGAATACTCGGAACAAGTATCCCTCGCCGCCAACAGATTGATTCCGGCATATGCATAGGCTCCGGGTGTGCATTCTGCGGATGGAGCGTCTTGATCGAAGCCGCAGGAAGAAGGAAGGAGCTCGGTCTCTTCGTTGCACCTAGAGCCTTGGCTACGTTGTTTCCTAGGCGCTATGTTTGGGAGAATCAATGGCGAGAGACGTTGGCTTTTGCGATCAGTACGGCTGTTGTATTCACGTGTGTTGCTGAGAGGCCCGAGAGAGTTAGAGGCGTTTTCGGAAAGCTTCTTCAGAAAGTTCTGACTACTTGAATGTGGTGAAAATACTAGGGGATTGGATGCATGGGTGTAAAACAGCATACGGTAAAGAGCGTCGAGCGATGTTGTATGATATTTGGATTGTAAAGAGAAAAGAAGAATTTTGACACAGGCCGTTCCTCCCCTTGGCATCTACCCATGATGCGGCTTTTGAAATGCAAGTGCACGTTCACGTTTCCCCAGATAAGCGCCGCAAAACTATAATAATCTACTGGCTACCCCGCACTTCCACTCCACAGAGAACTTCGCAATGGCACATGGAATACTCAAAGAACCGGTAGAATATCTCAATCTGCCGGGAGCTAAAAATATTCCGTAAGATTCCAAGTCGTGGAACAACTACGCTCCATATTTCATGAATTGGTACTGTATCACGCGCAAACGCGTACTGTATGTTGGCTTCTGGAAATATTTCCACCTGAAACACGGCGGGACTTCGCCTTCGAGACAATGTTTCTTCCGAGAATTATGCCTTTACTTATGAGTCCTGTCTCTTTATGGGATATGAGATGATGATCTGGTCCTGATTCAGCATTTCAAAAGGAGGCCGACAACGACTTAATGTCCAATGATACGTCAGGTCTCGATGCTGATTGAACATGTTTCCACCACTGAGATCGCGATATCCAAGCAGGCAGACGCGTCCTTTGACTGTCCATTCCATCGTTCCACGACAGGGAACATCATTTGCTGGGTCTTCCTTGCCAATGCTTGTTTCTCCTGGGTAACTTGGCACTTTATTTGAACCATCAGCGTGGAATCCGCCAAGTGTTTTCTTTGCTTTTTGACAAATATTTCGGTAGCAAGTGCCTGAATTTGCCCCCCCTCAACCCACTGGACTACTCTAAAAACTGACAAGCCTATCTATCCTAAGATCTAGTTGTATTTCCAAACCGGGCAGACCCATAGCTGTTGTCTATCCGTTTGGTCGTATGGATGGAAAAATATACCAGTATGAATCTTACTCATTTCGACAACTCATAGAAAGATCGAAGTCACCTTGCATAGCCTAAGTTCCTTCTTTATTTCACTCACTCATTTATACACACTCGTTCTGCTGCTCTATATAATAGACATTCACTCACCACTTCATCCATTATCCAAATACACCTTTGGTCAGATCACATACAGGAACCGTTTAATTTTGATACTACACAAAACATGTTTCAACTTTCAACCATCCTTAGCTTGGCGGCTACGGCCATATCTGTTGTATCAGCCGTTCCTGTTGCAGCTCCAGAGCCCACCGCAGCTCCCGAATTGGCCAAAAGAGCAACTTGTACTTTCTCCGGGTCTACTGGTGCCTCTGCTGTGAGCGTGTCAAAGGCTGCTTGTGCCACGATCGTTTTGAGTTCAGTTGTGGTCCCAGCTGGCGAGACCCTCGACTTAACCGACCTTACAAGCGGAACGCACGTAAGTTGACTGTTCCTACTACATCCCGAAATAACATATTTACGCATCTCAGGTCACCTTTGAGGGCACCACCACCTTCGGCTACGAAGAATGGAGTGGGCCTTTGGTGTCTGTGTCCGGCACTTCCATCACTGTTACCGGTGCAAGCGGTTCACTCATAGACGGAGACGGATCGAGATGGTGGGATGGAGAAGGGTCGAACGGTGGCAAAACGAAACCCAAGTTCTTCTACGCTCATTCCTTGACTACTTCGACTATCACCGGACTCTCATTCAAGGATTCTCCTGTTCAGTTGATGAGCATTAATGATGCTACTACCCTAACAGTCTCTGGACTTTCAATGGACAACTCGGCCGGTACATCACTCGGCCACAACACTGATGCTTTTGATGTCGGTTCTTCCACTGGCGTAACAATCACCGGCGCTACAATGTAACCTCCCCATCCAATCCCCCCCCACTTTCTCCCAACCCAAGCTAATCAATCCAAAGTGTCAACCAAGACGACTGCCTCGCCATCAACTCCGGCACAGACATAACCTTCACATCCGGAACCTGCACCGGCGGCCACGGCCTCTCCATCGGCAGCGTAGGCGGCCGCACCGACAACGACGTAGATAGCGTAACCATCTCCTCCTCCACCATCAAAGACTCGCAGAACGGCGTGCGCATCAAGACCGTCTACGACGCCACAGGCACCGTCAAAGACGTCACCTACAAAGACATCACGCTGTCGGGCATCACCAAATACGGCATCGTCATCGAGCAGGATTACGAGAATGGCAGCCCGACTGGCACCGCTACTACAGGCGTGCCCATCACAGGGCTGACGGTGAGCAATGTCAAGGGCACGGTTACCTCGGCCGGCACGAATGTGTATATCTTGTGCGGAAGTGGCGCCTGTTCGGACTGGACTTGGAGTGGGAATTCCGTGACGGGTGGGAAGACGAGTACGGCTTGTTCGAATGTTCCTTCTGTCGCGTCTTGCTAGATGCCCTTCAAGGTGGAAGCGGAAATCTGTACCAGGTTATGAGTCTTTAAATCATCTTGGGGTCTGAAAATTTGGCACTTGTCAACTTCTTGTTATATATCTTGCTTCTGTTCGCTTCGCTTAGCTCGAAGGGTTTTGTATATACAATCAACTGGATCGTTTACATCTATACTCCTCCCTCACTTTCATCTCCACCATTAGCGAGTTCCCCTCAATAACTATCTTCCCGCGCAACCCTTTCACTCCACCAAATTCAAGTATCTGCTGTCAGGGTTCTATGATATGTCTTTGTTTCTACTATTCCGGAAAGTATTGTTCTATACAGATTGATAACAGCTGACTCTGGACAGGTAGATATCTTGGGGGTAAAGGGTGTTAAAATGTAAGCGTAGATATTCATGAGCGGTAAAACCGCACTGATAATATGTTTTGTTTAAAGCCATCTGTCGCAAGTAAATACTTGTTCCTCCCTGCCTTTCATAAAAGCACAACCCAGCTAAAGCGTACTCGGGTATAGATATCCCACTTGAAGCCAGCTATCTCCGTCATAATAAGTTTCCTCTCCACCTTCTTTGAATACATATCCCAGCTAGGTATCCTTCTGCAGATCCATAATAAAGAAGCAAATCAAGCATCAAACTTCAACACCGCATACTTCGTCTGGAACAACCTCTCTAACGCCCCGTTATCAGCACAATAATGCGCGATATTTAGCGCTTTGCTCGCCCAGTTCTTGCAATCTATGTCTTGACCGCCACAGTAAAGGTCCACGGCATGGTTGAAGGCTTTGCTAGCAATCCAGTCGAGCTCCGCTGTGGGGTATGGCTGCTCCGTCTAAGGACGTATTAATATATGGTTCTAGAATAAATCAAGTGGACGGAGGGGAGAACGTACATACTGAGCTTCATCGGCATGTTGTTGTACTTGATCTAAGAGTTGCTCTGCGATCTCAACGTTGTCGGAAAGAGCGACTTGGAAGAGGCATCGCATGTATCTAGCTAACATTGTACCGTCCATTGATTCGAGACACCAGGCTTGGTTGATGATATTCTTCAATGTACTGACCAGAACTGCTAGTTGTTAGTAAGTCCTTGAGTTTGTATTAGTTGGAACAACCTTGGGTAGGAGCCTTTGCATTAAGAACACAGTCTGCCATCAATTCATAAACACGCGTATTCTTACAGATCTCCGCCTTCCCAACAACTACAGGGAGGTCAACCCACGCCTTCAGTTGGCAAACAGCTTCGAAGTCGAACGCCAAGAGAACAGAGAGTTTCTGCAGCAAGTCTTGAGCCGGGCCCTCTTCAAGCTTCTCTAGCTTATCTTGTAATAGTTCGTCAAAACTACTAACATGTTTTCGCAGATTGAGATAGTCCTGCATAGATTGCTCTCTGTTATCTTCACCACGGGCTAGAACGACAAGCGCTGTTCCTGCGGAGAATATACAGAACATTTTGCGTAGTGACAGATCTTCGGCTATTTGCTCATTGATGTCTTTAGGGTAGTGGTCGATGAACGCTACGCAGCAGGTGAGCATCCTTAGACTAGATCGCAGAGGCCAGGTTGAAAGGTGCTTTAGGGCAAGGTTGTATGAGTTTTTGGAATACCAGTTCAGTTCTGGAACCGACCACAATACATCAATACCTTGGCCGCTGGGGGGAGGTTTCCGAATTGAAGTCACGGCTATTTGAGGGTCAGTGGTTTCTCAATCTGGATTTTGAGGTAATTACCCCCTTCGAAAAGCTTGCACAGTTTTTCGATGATGGCATCTGCTTCGACTGAAATCTCGACATCCTTTAACTCATCAAGCAACGACTCTGTTAAACCTATAGTGATTCGAAGTAGTGATGGTAAGTGTATAAACTCAGGTGCTCCATAGTCATACTTTTCAAGGACGAGTTGAAGCGCTGCCAGCATAGTGGCCATGTTTCCAACCTCTCTAGCGTCCAAGCAGCAAGCGTACAGCAGGGTGGGGTCTTCCTTCGAAGATGAACTTATGATATAGAGGCTTTCAGACGCAAGCTCGTGGTCTCCGGAGCGTAAAGCGATCTTGTACATTAGGAATCTAGTCATGGGTTCATTTTGAGACACAGCTGACATTGACCCGAAGATCTCTCTAGCACTGCTTGCATCCTTTCTGGCTAAGGCACACAGTAAGAGTTTTCTGCTCAATGCATGTTAGCAAGAACATTAGTCCTAATTGGACACCACTAACCTCGATAGTCGAGCCATGTTGAGCTCCCCTGACTTTTCGAATATCTTATGCATAGCTAATTGGCACCATTTTCCAGCAATGTCGTACTGTGCCTGGGCGTAGTTCGACTCAATGTGCTTCCATAATAACTATCTTATGTTAGTATTGACTAAATCTTGTAAAAGGGGAGACTTGCCGTGTGTGCTGCTGCGGTGGCTGCAGCACCTATTGGCTGGTTGATATTCGACGCAACCATGGTGAAGCATTCTTCCAGTGACGACAAAGCCTTAGGACTACCTCTGTGAGTGACACTCATCCACAACCGAGTGACCAGGATCTTATCAACCCAGTCACCCTTGTCCATATTGAGAATTCGAAGCCTCATAAGATCCTCGAGTGCCTTGCAAGCAAGACTTGGGCTCTTATCATTTAGTTTTAGAATGTGGAACATAATCAATTTGAAGTTGGTATCGCTGAGAGACATGATCCGCGTCATTCTTTGCAAGATATCACTATAGGAATTGCTGTCGAATGTCTCCCTTGTACTTGCAGATAACAGCTCCAGCTTCAGAAGTAAAACGATTAATTTATCTCCAGTCTCGTTTTGGAGTAAATCAACGAGGTTCCGAGCTTTTCCCAGGGAGGAGTCGTCTTGTAATCCCAGTAACGCCTTTACAGATGACTGTATGATTGAAATCCGAAGTTCGCTGGCGTTTATACTCAGCCTGTCGAGTTCCTGACTTCTCAATGCCTCGTAGGCTCGTTCCAACCACTTGACGGCCATAGAATACTGCTGAGCTTCAAGTAGATCTTTTCCCATCTCGTAAAGAACATCTGCCAAGCTCTCTGCTGTGTGAGGGTCGAACACTCTTTCTGAGGACCTGGAGTTTTTATACATGTGTTCTGCAACCTCGAACTGCTTTTGATGCCATGCCTATTTTGAAGTTAGCAATTATCAATTAATGGAGGCTGATATGCATACCAAAGCTGTTCGAAGGACGAAATACTCTGCGCACAGTCTCTCGCGATCTTCGGCATCATTTAAGGGGAGATTTTGCTGAGACAGTCTAAGTGCTTCTTCATATCGGCCAACCTTCTCAAGAACCCTCACAGAGAGGTGTGTGTCTTTTCGCTCTGCGCGTTGTCAGCTGAATTGTATTGTCATTTTAGGGTGGCGCATACCTGAACTTGACTTCGCGGCCTTTATCCCAACCTTCATCAGTCTCAAGATATTTCCAGCAGTTCTATCTCCATTCTGGTAGGCATAATTCAACAGCAGGAATGCAAAGACGCGTGCGGTGACTAGAATGACCGGTCTATCCTTTGGGCTGTCAGGCTCATGATCTCGAAGGAGTCGTGTGCAAAGATTCCAAAGAGTTATGCCGGCGGTGTCGATCTCTTCGCATCTTGAGGCGGCAGCTGGACTAGAATACTTAGGGAATGAAGTTATGTGTTTTTCAACCTCACTGAGGAGGATTCCAGGTGTTCTTGATGATGCGATGGCGGGGAGTTGAGTTTCTAGGTCTGCTACAAAAGCTTGAGCTGAGGTTAGCGATTGATTAATCTGGCATTGTCTTGGGTTTGGTGGACGACCTACTTAATATACTTTGGATGCCCTTCTTCTCTTTGTCAACACGAACAAGCTGCGCCGGTGCCATGATGAGAGTCGACTCTTGCGGCTTGATTTAACCTACCGTTGGTAGTTGGTCCACGGAGCAACAACAGTGTTCATGCGTTCGATATACTGAGCTGTAGAGGTTGAGGCGCGTCAAAGATGTCTTCTTCATATGCCGAGGATGCTGTTTTCGAAGTTTCTTGATCTGGCAGGAACGAAAATGGAAGGAAGCGAACTCCAACCCTCCAAAAAAATGTAGTAGACTCGGCAAAAAAGTTGCACCTACAACTAGATTAGAAATTGTGAGGTTAGTAGTTTAGAAATAGAGAGAGATTCTGCTTCTCCAGGTTTTCGAAAAATTGTTGGGAATTTGAGGAAACCCTTATTAACGACGAGGAATCTGGGTCTCAGACATGATACGTGATTGCTTTCTAGTCATTATCATTATGCGCAAGCTCTGATTTTAAAGTATTTCTTCAGAGACGGGACAGGGGAAAGCAAAAAGAATTAATACTGTACATAGCAATATATAATTGAAAGAAACTTGAGGTACTGCAAGGTGGAATCTTCGAATGCTGGTTGAGGGATATGAACCTATTCCTAATAACTCCTAGCGAGATCCCATAAAAGTGACAGAAGCAGATATAAGTCGTATACCTTACTACTTCATAGCCTCTACGAGACTTGAAATGAAAGAGCAAGCTAAATGTGACTGCTCTTTGTACACGAATTGGGCAGGGGTATTCCTAGTCCTTGCCCAAACAATTCTCCGATGTAAGTGAGTACCGTGGGTCGATGGCTGATCAGCCAAGGTTTCTTGGTATAGCGGGGCAAACGAGACATCGATATCAATAGAATTCGCGCAAAATTTCAGAGATATTTCAGGCAAAAAATAATTGCGAAAGACTGGTGCGTTGCTTAAGCTTTGCATGGGGCATCAATCACCCGGTGAAAGAGACCAAAGCGCCCGCGTAAATAAAGAGGACAAGAGAGGCGAAAAGCTCATTCTCTATTTGGCTATACTAGAAGGAAGGAGCTACAGTACATACAGTACAATGCTCAAATGGTTGCACGAGCCGACGCCAAACCTGTGCCAACGCCCGACACCCCTGCCAACTTTTGTATGTAACGGTATATCCAAAGCCCTATATCTACTCGAAAAGACCAGTGGACTTAATGCTTCACTGGTTCCTGAGGCAGGAAATTGCCGACGATCAAAGAAGGTCTGTAGAAATGTCAGCATGTAGCTCGAGGTAGATGCGGGAAACAATCCATACATTTTGTGATCATCACGTCTTATTGTAAATGAAAAGCAACATTTGATTGTCGGATCCTTGGACTGGTCGTCTGGATTCTTCAATGAGCAGCTTGTTAGGAGAGCCTTCTGCGTCTGGTCAAAAGCTATGGCGCCGAACTTTTCCCAGTAATTGACTAGAGACTCCTCTGAAAGGATTTCGTGCAATGCGATTTTGCCCTACTATCAGTATTAGCAGATTTTCGATAGTCCCAAACAAAGCTATTTACATCTCTCAGTTTTTCTATGGGAACATGAACAAGTTCTGCCATCTCCTTGTTGCCCCTAAATATCTCACCAGTCCGTCTCCAACAACATGCGGGTATAGCCATACTCGCAAAAACTCTGTCGTACTCCATAAGACTGCGCTCGAACCACATCTCCACATATATTAATTCGATATCCGTCAAGGCATGTATTTTCTCCCTAAACTTCGGTCTGAAGCGATCTAGCTGGCGAAGAATCTTCTGTTTCGAGGTTGCGTGTATATGACCGTCCATGTAGGCTGATAACCGGGCATAGCCCTTAACATAATTGAACGGTTTCAGCATACCAGCGTCATACTTTGCCCGAAGGAGTCGTTGCATTCGCTCCTCAGGGGCATCGTTGCCAGTGGGATCCGCAGCTTGAAGATAGTATTCTCGCGCCCTGTCAGTTGGTAGAACACTGGCTGGCCGTGATATCGAACTGCCTTGAGCATTACTTGGTGCGCCCAGAGTAGCTGGTTGTTGCGTTCCCGCGGTGTTGTTCGCTCCTCCTGGCAACATAGCACCAGATTGATCAGAATAAAAGTTCGAGGTGTCGTCAGGAAGTAGTGCACCGTCGTCGAGCAAGCTGTTGTTCAAAAAGTCGTTTAGGAGGTTGTACTCGGTCGTGACTTCCGGGGCGTTGAACATATACGAGGGGTGGTAGTTATGCATATCTTGATACTGATTTTGTGACCCGAGATAGTCGTTTGAATATCCAATAACTGTGCGCCCATCAACAGCTGAAAAGGTCGGCCTAAGGGCTAGTCGGGAACTCACATTGATTGCTACTGCTATTGAGAGCATTTACTTGAATCCCCGAAACAGCTGACGGTTGAACAAGTTGTAAAGGAGTACCTTGGGAGAGTGCTGACGTTCCCAGTGTAAGGTTACTGTCTTCCGATGTATCTTGGGGAGCCTCGACCGGATTGCTGATCCCACTATCTAAGCTTGTCTGCGCTTGATCCTGTGCCGTGTCATCGTCCTCCGGGGCAGAACTGCTATGCTGCCTCTTGGACTTCTTCGTGGTCGATTCCGGTTCGCGGGGCTCATCGTGGCAAAGGTGCCCAATATTTCGCTTTATACAGCGGGCACATGGGCGTTCCTGTGCAACGGAAACAGGTTAGTCATAGAACACTGCGTATCACGAGTAGCTGCATATATTGGAAAAGATGGTCGTACCAAATCGCATGTCATATGCTAGGGAGGTACCAGATCGAATTAGCTTTTGCCAAACCACCTACGCATAGGTGCATCCACCAAGATTTTCCCCTTGTATTTGCCAATGCAGTACTTACAGATCGTCGACAATACACACAAGCTGCAGGAACACGTTTCAAGGTCAGCAATTGCTGCGACTGTTTCAGAGAGAGAGAGAATTGAAGCTGGGCCTGCTTGACGTACCATGATTCACCTTGCGCCGTCGCTTGGTACTGGTACTGGTACCATTACCAGTACCTTTGCCATTGCCCGACCTTGAGGCCGGTGGTGAGGTTTCCAGCTTGGGCTTTGGATCCTCCCCATTGCTGGCTCCGTTCTGGTCCATGGCATCGGAGCCTATGTTTCAAGAGCTTCCATCGGATTGCGACGTCGCGCTGTTGTTGTCTGGACCAGGATAGATCTCGTGCCCACGTACTTCCAATTTTGCGAGCCTGTTCCCTGTTAGGAGAGCGTTTGTGTACAACATGGGGAGTGGGAATGTACCACACACCGTTTCAACCGACGATCGCAGGCGTGCAAAGAGTCGTGTTGTTGGATGACGCTGATTGTTAGAAATTTGAAGTAATCGCAATCGGCATACAGCAGGCGGGGCAAGCGGACTAAGCCGAGAATTTAGACCCTAGCCCCAGCCCAGGATCCTCCAGGCCAGACCAGGTACGATGTATGTATTATGCAAAAGTCTCAAAGTGGATATTAATCATGTGACGGCAATTGGGTATCATTATTGGGGAATGTAATATTCCGTACTCCGTTAAGCAAGCCTCTGAAGTATTGGTGTTGGTTATATTATTAACCCATACCACATTTCATCGTAACTATTTACCTTATGTAGGTAATAAGTTGCCTGTTCTGCTCCAAACTCCCGCCTATTCTAGTCCCAGAACAACCTCTTCGTACTTTGAATTATCTAAATGGTCGAACAACGTAGCTTGCACAGCCGCCTTGCTTTTCGCTATTGCATCGCTGACTCCCTCAACCTGCTTGAGGTTTCCCTGCATGCTGTCCATGTGATTCTCAATGCCCTTCACGATATCTTGTAGATTTTCGTCCTCAGATATCTCGAATACAATTAGCTCTCAATAAAGAATCAGCTCTTTGTGGGGTAACTTACGCCTGATATTGGTACCGCTGCATGCTGACCAAATTCCAAATCTTCTCCTTCCATCGTCGAAGTCTCCAACCGAAGGAGAGGATGAAGCTTTCGTTCAGCTTGCTTCCTCGAGACAGATGCGGCTTTTGCGTTTGCCTCTAGCTCTGCCAAAATAGCTTTCTCCGACTCCAACCAGATCGATTCCTTGCTCAACTCGTCTTCCAAAAGTTCATTTGCATGTAACGCAGGAGTGAGCTGAGCCTCAAGAGCCCTGTTATAGTCAAGGATCCTCTCGAAATTGAAGTCATCCTCCCGTTGTGGACGTGTCCCTTGCGGGAAAGGAAGACCTCTTGAGAGTTTGGTAACGAGCCTGCGATTTACCAACTGCAAAATGGTGCTCGCTTGACTTCTCTTCTGTTCCTCTTTGAGACGGGCTATGACTGGTTTCTGGACATCGGATAGTAGCTGAGAAATAAGCTCAATACAATTCGGTTGTAGTGGTGTCCATTTCGCCTGGATGGTATGGGGAGGGACTTTGCGCGTGACTTTGGCTAAATGCTGATACTTGGGAGGTTTTTCTTGTCGCTGGGTCTCTCTTTCTTCTTGCTGGACTGCTTCACTTACCCGACGACGCTTTGCATTTGGAGGATCATCTTTTAATACTGATAATAGATTAGCCTTCGGTTTGATAGATCACGGGATGATGCCCTTACTCTCGACTGTTTTACGCTTACGCTCAAGATGTTCGGTGTTAGATGAACGGCCCACAGTCTTTCCCTTAACGTTCGCAGTAGCGTGGCCGCTCTTCTTTGAAGGACCTGAACTCGACTTCTCATCATGGTTCTTGGATCTGGAAAGTCTTGGTGCTGCCTCAGCAGTCGAAGGCTTTTCTGGCCGTGCTCTGGCTTTTCCAAAGGTTGATGAAGCAGTTTCCACACCAACAACCTCACCCGAATGTCGAACCCGTCTGCCCTTCTTTGCCTTAGGCGAAGCGATTGGAGGTTGCTCCAGACTGTCTGCATCGGATCGTCGCGTGCGCCTTCTCCCTCTAGTTTCCTCTTCGACATCAGTAGCAGTAGGTTTCTTCCTTTTAGTCTTATCTGTAGCTGGTTCTTCAATGCTGGATTGTTTTTCCGCACTACCACCCGAGGGGCATTCAGTTTTGGTCTTCTTTCCAGTATCCTTGGCCATTGGCCTGACTGCCTCTTGAACATCCGCACTTTCATTAGAAGTTCGGCCGCGCCTCCTAGGCCTTTCAGTTTCGACTGCCTCTTCAATTTCTTGCTCTTGAGTAGCAACATTCCTTCCACGCTTCTTCGCCACACCTTGATCCTTCTGCTGCTCTTCAACCTGCGACACAGCAGAGCTGACCTTCTTCCTAGTGTCTCCCTTCTCACTACGCTGTGATTCAGACTTTGCATTTGATAAACGACCCCTCCTCACAGGCTTATCCTCTTCCCCAGTCTTCGTCGCCTTCCCTCTGTTCCCAGCCGATGGCGCATCCTGGACTATTCGCTTTCCAGATAAACTATCAATACCCCTCGACGGACCAGAACTGTCTTGCAACTGTGATATCGAAGGGCTCGCTGCCCACCAATCCGAAGGCCGGGAGCGCTTTCGTTTCAGTCCTTCTCGTTCTGGCACTGGCACTGGTTCTGTTTGTTTATTTCGTGGCTGTGGGATCTTTGGGGCTTTCGGAGCGGGTGCAGGCGCGCGCGCGGGTTTCTCTTGCTGGAGAGGGGTCGAAGTTGATGCTGCGGGACTCGCTGCCCACCAGTCCGAGGGACGAGAGCGCTTTCTCTTTAGGACTTCTGCTTCTGGGGCCTGAATCTTGTCAGTATCTCTTGTCAATCTTTAGAATTAGGAGTTACCATAATTGTGATGGTTGTGTTGTTGATGGCGGGTCTCGGTCGCGCATTCGATTCGCGAGCTTGGGTTGACGCGTATAGTAGTGCACGTGATTTGGAACCCATCTGAAAGTTAGGAGAAAGGGGCGCCATGACAGCCATGACACTTACAGACTATCTTCGAGAGACGCATCAAGTCGCACATCGCAGCTTTATGTGTCAATTTAGAACGTCATTAAACAACAATCAAGAGTTGGGGACCATGGCTATGGCATCACTTTGATAACCTTGACTCCACGACCACAAAGTCTCTGTATAGATGAAGTTGTAAATAAAGCCCGCCAATTAGCTCTCACAATTCGAATGGGAAGCAAAAGTAGTAGGAGTATTCCATTGTCATCCCAACCCTCTATGATTTTACATATAGCATAAAACATACATTGAGTCCATCCAACGCCTCCGTATGCCCGCTAAAAGACGTACCAAGTTTCCCAGACAGTAAGCCCCTCATTTAACCTTGCTCATAATTGTCTCCAAGCCTCTCACCACGTCAATCTGTGCCGCTCTCGCCTTTACAGCATTCAGCAGACTCCTATCAAAGTCATCTCTCGTCCTTAACACAGCCTCCACCCAGCTAAGCTGTAAATCCCAGTAATCACTCTTGAAATTAGCAAAGACTTCCGGAACCACAGACTTATCAGCTTCAATGAGCTGTAAAAAGGGTTCAGTGACCCGCCACTTCTGCTTGATTGTATCAGAGACATCAGGACTGAGATAGCTGCCGTTGTTGAAGAATTCGAAAGCTGTAGAGACATCGTTGAATAGCTTCTCTTTGAACGGATCTTGGCGCTTGAATTTGGCGCCTTTGTTCCTGACGCTTGAGAGGTAGCGGATAAGCAGCTCGTCGGCTAATTCCTCGATAAAGATATCGAGGAGAGAATGATGTAGGACACTCTTGTAGTCACCGACGTACTCTTCGAAGGTGACAACCATTTGCTTCATAGCAGTAGCCGAATACCATTTTATAGTGAAAAAATCCGGTATCACAGTCCGGAAGTCCACAGCGAAAATAAGCTGTGCGAACTTGGCAATGCAGTGCGTACTGAGATCCACGTAACCATCCCGGAGGTTAGAAATTTCCTCATCTGCGCGTTCTAGGTACTGAGGTGATACTAAGGGTTCGAATTTCTGTCGGAAACTGCTAAGGTATGCAAACTGCCCCGCTTCATCGTTGTCATCAATGCAGGCAATCTGATCGTTTGCCGTAGCAACAAGCCAATCTTGCAGAGCTTGAAAGCCTTCCAGCTCTGAAGTAGTGCTGTAGTACCGAGCAGCTTCATCGTTGAGCATTCTCTGCCAAGCCTGTTGTCGGCTCTTCAGCCGTAGAATCATGGCATCCACAACACCTTCAGCAACGTCCTGCCTTCCTGAGCCAGCAGCGCCATCAAGTTGCTCTCTCAGCATACGCCACATATCGATCAGATTCTTGGTTCGGAAATAACCGTTTTCATCCGTGTCCAGATTCGAGCCGTCGACATTCCTTTCAGCGAAATCCTTCTTTTCAGTTGCAAAGATTCTCTCAAGCCACTGATCAAGGAACTTGATAATCTTGTTCCGGAAATCCCTAACCATTTCAGGTTCCCTTGAATCTATCACATGCGGTAATAAATCATCTTGCTTGAACCCGAGCTTGCCCATCTTGATGTAGTACTTTTCTGGCCAGTTGAGAATAGCCAGCATGTGACTAGAGTCTGTATCCGGATCATCGATCATGCCAACAAGAAAGTCGTGCATGAGCTTGTGGTATATCTTCCCATAAGTCTGGAATATCTTCCACCTCTTCGGCATGAGTGGAGCCGCTCCTTGCTTGACAGCATTGAGATCGTTGAAAAACCACTTCAGCTGTTTCTCTAACCTCGAGGAATCCTCCAAAAATGCCTGCTTGGTCTCCATAGCCTGCTCATCAGCATGTATCTCTACAGCCTTCAAGAACTTCTCCTTATACCCTCTGGTCTTCTTCGCTCCATCCGTAATGCTCTGAAATCTTGCCGCCATCTCCTTATGATCCTTCAACGCTTCTTGCAGCGCCTTCACTCTCTTATCACTCTTCTCCTCCGCCTCAATGATGACCGCAAACCGTACCACTAGCCCATTGTTTCCACTAATAACCACATTGATAAGATTCAATGCAATATCCCCAATATGCTCATCGAACCAATCCACCGTCTCGTCCAACCTCGCAAAGTAATCCTCCAGCGTACTCTGTAAACTCGAATCGTCCGCCCGCAGAATCTGCTCCATAGCATCATCCCTGATATTCCTCAACTGCGTAAGTTCAAAGTGCACCGCCAGCAAATTCGGCATGTTCTCTTTATCCCTATCATCCTCCTGCAGCATCATCTCGACCTGGCCTAGGCGATCATTAAAGCTATCCAAATTCTTCCTCATTGTTTCCACCGCGCTGAAATTCCTATGCGTCTCCGAGACTAGATTGATGTTAGGAAAATCCCGAATCATGTTCTGTGCCTCAGCACACAGCTTGTCGATCTTCATCATTTCCTCTTTGATGAGCTGGACTGTTCTTTGCCCGTCTGTGATGCCGTTCATGCCAGATTGAGTGATTTCCAATTGCTCTTTCAAACCGCTACGCAGCTGCGAGTCGACCGCGCCCTTCTTCCGCGTGTAGTCTAACTTCATGGCGGGGATTTTGTCGAGGTCGTCCGGATGCCGGAGCAGCTCGGCGAGCTTGACTGTCGAGCTGTCCATATTTAGGGCGGGAGCAAGTAGCTGCTGCGAAGTGTGTTGGTTCGGACCTTCATACCATGAGTTAGGTGTGCTATGACAAAAGATGGAACGTTGTCGTGTGGTGGAATCCGGGGTCTAGCGCGCGGAAGCTCGCTCGTTCGATCGCCTGTCAAGAAATTCTGCAACCTCGAGCTTGTGAACCTCAATTGCGCCCAACAACAAAAGGCCTCTTCATAAACAAAGGTACCTACTTACTCTCCTCTTTAGTGCCATATTGTACCTAACACGGTGCCAATTCTAGCTACACCACAATGTCATACTTCCGCATAACCCTCACACGCTCAGGCATCGGCATGCCCAAACGTACTCAAGGCGTCCTCAAAGCCCTCGGCCTACGCCACCGCATGACAACAGTCTTCTATCCCGTCACACCCGAAGTCGCTGGTCAGATCATGAGAGTTAAGGAATTGGTTACTGTGCAGGAGGTGGATAAGGCGTTAACGAAGAGTGAGGTGAAGGCGGAACGGAGACCGGATCCCGGATTTTATCTTGAGAGCGCAGCGCCAAGGTGATGATGAGGTGGAGTGATGAAGCTGTGCAAGATAGAGGGTAGAGGAAGTGATGAGACTTGGAAGTACGGAGATTTGGATTTGGTTCGAGATGGGACTGGAAAGGGGCCGTTGTCACAATGGAGTTATTGAACAGCGCTTCCTCAAATCGCCTCGCCTCGAGTCTGGAAACCACTTGCAACGAGTAGATGATCAAGGAGTTTTGGTTCATGTGTCTCAAAATTGTAACATACAAAGATGGCTCGGAAGAGAATTGGGTAGGATCTTCTAGCCCAAAGGTCGCTGTACAATATATAAACACTCTCACATACTCAGATGCCTCACACACTCATGCATGATCAGACAAAGAGCTATACCAAACCAGTTTAGATACCAACGACCCAATTAGCCTCAGCATGGAAAGCAACAGCAACTATTTGACCAACCTCCGACGAGGCCTTCGGACCGTCATTTCTTCGACGGAACCGGGAGTCTTCTGGAGCTTCGTGCCTAGCAAACCTCGCCCAGACAATTAAATTCCTTTCTAGCTCGGATGAAAAGAAAATCAACGATGTCTTTACTTCCTGGGATGGTCATAGGGGTGAGGACATATCTCTCAAGGATGCCTCGGAAGATATGAGGAATAAGTGGATTGTGGAGGAATGGATATTCGCCATCGCTCTCCTCAAAAGACCGTAGGGTGACAGTCTCCATTATTATAGGTGAGATACACCGAATTAGAGACGACGGATATGGTTGTGATGGCTGGATACAAAGATGTGGAAATGGATAGACAGTCCGCCCTATTGAAAAGATAGCAGGTATGATTTGTTTCAATTACTACAGTGTCTGAATAGAGTACATCTGTGCAGTTTCACCATGCAGCGATTAGAAGAAAATACTAAAATGAAAGCAAAGCCTCGTTAGACTTTTCTAATTCCTGTCCTCATCCGTGAAACCCTAACAATCATGATTCCGCGCTCGAGAGAATCAGATACCGCAACAAAGCACAACCATGCAGATGCCTCTTCGCTGGTCCCAAGTTCCATATATGTAAATTCAGACCATTGACTCCATGCTCCGTTGTTATGCTGCAATCAAAACGAGTTCTTCGGGATCAGACAAGGTTACGGTGACGTTTGATATGGGAGACTTTGTCGCGCAAAGGCTCGGATGACGTTCCCTAAACGCCGCCACGGGCCTTCTCAACGTAGTCTGCACCTGGAGTCTCGTATTCCTTGACAAAGTACTTCTCGGCATTCTTGCCAAGCCAAGTTGTCAACTTAATGAGCTCTTCCCGAAGACGATTCACAGACTGTTGATCCATATTGGTCTGGGCAATCAATTCTGGAAGGGAGACTATACAGTATCAGCATTTCATTCCGAGATATCAAGCCTCAGCTTACCAAGAAGACGAGACAAGTGTTCTGCGCCATAAGTATCAACAGCACTCTTTCCCGATAGTGGACCTTGGCTGCTACCCCATGCAGTGCGAACCTCGGTGTATTGAGCACGCTCAAATCTAGTAAATTATGTTAGATTTATCACCAAATAGTCGACGCTGGATCGTACCTGTAGAGAAGAACACGTCCAAGACATTTCTCGAAGTAGTCCTTCAAGCCCGCGATCACTTCCTCTAGGATATCTGCGTGAGAACTACCCTCCACTCGTCGTGGGCTCTCATAATTGTAGTAGTCGTCTAGAATCTCGCTGACGGGGTGGGCGCTGGGAAGGGGAACGAGCTGTTGATTTTTGGTGACATTCTCCCAGTCGTCGACTAGGATTGCCTTGACGTGGTCGGGAATAGGGAGTTGGATTGAAGGCCGAGCGTGAAATGTTTCTTCCTGGTTCTTGTTAGAGAATTGTCCGCTTTTTCGTCTTGCATTACGAATAATCTCGCAGCTAAACTCCTTCTCGAAGGGCTTCCTTTCAGGTCTTTTGCGATCAGGAAAGAGCGGAACTAAAGTGAATCGCCAAATGTCCGACTCGATAGCGACCTCTGAAACTTGCAACTGTGGTTCGGGAGATCTCAATACCCATGCTACTTTGCGAGGTTTCGTGATGCCCATGGGCTTTTGGGACACAGGAGCTTTCTCCGACGGATAACCCTCACTAGAGGGACCACCACTGACTTGAGCAATATCATTAGGTTTGTCTTCGAAAATGATTCCAGCAATTGGCATAGTGATGTTGTGTGGCAAGTCTTTGTAGTATCGGTAAACAGCAGGGGTGTCGGTCTTCTTGTTAATATGTTCCTGGAGCTTTGGATGGATTCTCTTCCTTATTTCCGTTTTCGTTTGCGAAAATTGGCCATAGAAATCAGGGTTCTTAAGTCGGCCATTATTGGCAATATAGCTGAAGTTGCGATCTGGGAGCTTAAGCAGATAGTCGTCGACCATCAAGTCTTCGGTATTGAGAACTCTTTGGACGTCCCATTCGGGATTCCCAGGTATGCTCCAAGGAGCGTCAACGGCGGTTTTAGTACTTCTAGTAGCAACACCTTCCTTGGCTATAATGCGACGTGCACGTTTTGATGGAGGAGAGACGGGTGCTTCGTCTTCCTGAGGCTGTAGAGGGAGTAAGTGATTGATTTTAGAGTAGAATTTTGAAGGGTTGCAACTTACGCGCTTTGATAGGGGGCGTGTTGCCGTATCAGTTGCATCAGACTCGTCGACCTCATCGCCGGAGGGTCCCAATGAGGAAAGGGGGGAGAGTGAGGGTGACGAAAGTGGTAGTGTGGTAGCCGAAGTCATGGGGGTCAGCGACACGCTGAGGACGGCATCCATGATCTCCTGCGTACTGCAAAACCGAGGCCGTATGTATTTTACAGGGTAGAGTTCAAATTGATTTGATTTGGCGCAGTAACGGAGCAATTGGGTGGTATGGCCAGGGTTGGCATTAGGAGGTTGTGGGTGTGGAAAGGGAAGAAGGTGCGAAGTTGCCAAAGAAGGCTCCAAGCGAAAAAAGTCCGCCAGCCGCCGCAAGAGCCCAAACAATGAATACAATAAAAGCAGCACACAACGGAAACAAACACAAAGAAAGTGAATTGGGGAATACTGACATGTTCCAAATCATAGTCCCGATTTCTCCGTGGTCCTCTTCCACCTGGTGCGGCGGCAGATGTATGACGTTCCTCACTGCCTCGTGTCGAACTGAAGTCGGAGCCGTTTGTCTTTCCGCCCTTCTTCACCGCGGATCTGGGGATCTTTTGGAGAGCCTTCATCTGGGTGTGGAGCTGCGCTGCGAGCTCCTTATTCTCGGGGGTGAACTCTCTCACTCGGTCTTGAGGAACCCAATCGTCCCACTGGTTATTCGTCACACTGTCAGGAGTGTTCACCATGTTTCTTAGGGAACGGGGCATTTTTCGCGGTCCTGCACCAAGGAGATGCAAATTGAAAGATGCGAGTTTGAGCAGGAGATGCAAATGAAGGGGGAAGTGAAAGCGAAGTTCCTCGCTTTCCAACCAAGTAGTCCTGGTTTGGAAGTGACGACCTCCCTCCCCCATCTCGCTCTCTCCCCCGTGCTTCTCAACTATGGAAGCACTTGACCAGATCAGGCCCAAATTTTGCAATGGCAGAACAGCAATAAAATCATGAGATACTGACAGTATGTTTCCATCCCTTGTAGTGGATTTTGTATTGCCAGGAAGTGTTGTCCTCCGTTGCTCGTGATTCCAAAACTACTGCCTCATACAGCATGTCATGGTGAAAGCAGAGGACCCTCTCGTTTTTGGAGAAAGGGGGCGCCGCCGCAGCTGACTTGGAAGGTGCCATTTTCGTTAGGTATGATATTCCAAGGTCGCGCCGGTAATCAAATATGCCTTTGCTTCTAAAGTCGGTCTATCCTGAAAGTTAGGCACGTGTTGTGTAGGAGGGAGAAGGGGACCAGCGCGGCGAGATGATGAGAGGTCAGAAAGTTCGTCAAAAACGCGCTTGGAATTGTCGCGTCGCCCCTGCGCTCGACCTTTTTCTTACAACCACCTTTTAAAGATCAAATCGACACGACCAAAGACAATACTTTGATTCTCTTGGGGCTGGTTCCAATTTAATTTGCTATGTTGATGAAGTAGGGGTGACTCTGGCTAAATTGCAACGCGCACAAAGGAACAACATTCATCCAACAAGCCCGACATACACATTGGCCAGGCGCATTGATTGCCCTCACATCAGAAAACCCTTTCACTCCTTTTAGCTGCTTCAATCTTGCTCTATCTTTGCCAGACACACGTTTCCCATTATGGCACCAACAGAAGCAACGATACTCTCAACATACCTGCTTCCTCCCGCACCTCTACCGACCATCATCTCCCTCAAAGCCTTCACCGAGCTATTTCCCCGCTCCCAGCAATCCTCTCCTCAGATCAAGGCACTTTACCGCGACTTACAGCACCAGCGCGTCAAAATCACTGATGCAGTCGCCCGCAACATAGCTGCAGAGACAAAGAGAGGGAACGCGCAACGGCGGGCTGTTGTAAAGGCGCGGAGAGAGTCGGAAAAGGAGGATCCGGATGATGAAGTGGAAATCGAGAATGCTGTGAGTTCAAAGTCATCCGGAGAGAAAAATTGGAGCCGGAATCCTAATTGTTGTAGCTGCTTGGCCCAACGTCGAATTTATCCTCCTCGAAGCCACATACCTTGACATCGATATTACCAGAACTAGAGAGTGCCGTAGGGGACATTGAAGAAGAAATTCGGAGGCTTGACGAGGAAGCAGAAGTGCTGTTGGAAGAGATGAGAAGTACTGTTGGGGGATTGAGTGATCTACGGTACGGACGATTGGCGAATGGACAGCTTCGAGAAGAAATCCTTGGAGGTCTTTCTAGGTTGGAGAACTCTTGCGACACGAGATAAATGATCACGGGAGAACATGATGCATGATAGGAATCGGCGCTTTTGATACCCCTACGGAATTACTATTTCTCACTATTTGTTTGTTGGGCCTGACAGAAGTCTCCCTTGCCATCGTTTCCCATTCCTCCATTCCAATATACACTTACAAGAACGATTTTACTACAGAATATCAGTAAGTACATAATATTGGCGTCTTCAAGGGGTGCCTACTCTCGCGGGAGCAGCAGCTGGTGCAGCACCTGCAGCTCTTGGGTTAGGACCAGCGGATCTGTTGCTCCTAGTAATAATTAGCATCTATCTATTGACATCGATCTTTGGACTTACATGAAGGTTCTGCTAATGAAAGAAATCCCAATCATGAACATCCAGCTGGGAATAACAGCGAAACCCCAGAAAAGGTAACCGAGAGGTACAGCGAGGCCGTACTGGGCGAAGATACCGTCGAATGGGTGGAAGTAACCCTCGTAAAGAGGCTTCGACTTCCACTCCTTGGTGGAGTGAAGATCCGTGAAGGTTTGGACGGTAGTGGTGGTAGCGTTCAACGACTTAACACGGACATCAACGGGCGCAGGTGGTGCTGAGACCTCCATGATCCAGAGAGATGGTGGACCGGCACCCCACGAGTTGCAGAGGACTGGCTGATCATCGCAGTTGAGGTATCCGAGTTGCGGAGCAGTTGGGTTGATAGACCAGAGAGCTGCAGTCTCGTTGAAGGCAGTCTCTACACCAATGCAGTGGCCAAAGCAGGTCTTGTTTCCTCCAGTAACGAGAATCCACCACTCTTCGGGGGTAGTGCTTGCGGGCGTAACGCTTGATCGAATTGTGTGCTCCCAGTCGTGGAGAGACAATACCTTGAGAGTCTTGCCTCCAGCTTTGGCAGTGGCAGCATGAGGGGTATGCGCCTTATTTGGGTTGGGAATGTAGGATGAGACCTTGTCGAACCAGTACTGAGCTTGAGCTTTGGCCTGCTCAAGTGGGGTATCTTGTTGCGCAGCAGCCGCAAGGAGCGGGAGAGCCAAGATAGAAAGTGTAGAGAAGCGCATAATGGCAACTTGATTAAAGGATGTATGAAGCCGTAGAAACAAAGGTGGAGGTGGAGGTGCGAAGGTGAAATAGGCTGCGGAGAAGTGATGCGTCTGGTTCGCTGATAAGGCTTGAAGATACTTGAAGAAGCAGGGCGACAAAAGTCAAGAAAGGACTTTATGTGCGAGTATTTAGAAAAGTAGCAAAAATTACAAGAAAGTGTAATGTTTGCAGATGGTTGTACAGATGAAGCCAGATATGGGTAAGTTAGGTAGAAGATGGTGACAGGAGAAGAGAGAAGAACCACAAGCAATGAGCTCTTGAAATTGCGCTCCCCTCCAACCCTGATGCCACAGCCAATGAGACATCAATACTGAAGCCATTTAGAGCTAGACTCAACGTGGTCCTAGTCGTACGGGTACGGGGTCGCAGTCGCCAGCATTTGGGGCCGACCGACAGACCCACCGATAAACCGATAACAGAACTTTTTTTTCTGTGTGGTGCGGTGCGTCGAATTTCAACCTCCAAATAATCCAGCAGCCAGGCGCAAGAGCCCAACACAGGAATTCAAGATGTCTCTCGCCGAAAAGCTCGACAAGATTCGATCGCCCAAGCTGGAGGGGCAACTACAGGTATATATTTATATATAAATGCCCCAATGAACAAGTATGAATATAATATTAACTGCAAAACTCAGACTCGAATTGTACTCTCCAGTGTCGACGAGACCCTCAAAGCCCAAAAATCCGAGGCGGATCCTACAGCTTATTTTGCTGTTCTTCTCGACCTTCTCCGACAAGCCACTTCTAGTACTGGAGTGAAAAAAGATCTAGCAACTCCAGCAATATACCTTCTAGATGTTATTGCGCCCTATGCCCCGCAGGCCCTACTCCGATCGAAATTCTCCCAATTCGTAACTTATCTCGCCCCCGCCTTGAACTTCCCCGAAGCCGACGCTCCCCTCCTCAGACCATGCTTGGGCTGTCTTGAGACAACACTGCTGGCACAAGATCTAGCGTCATGGAATCTACCTCAAACACAGATTGGACCTCGAGGTGCTCTGGCTGGCCTGCTAGGACTGGCTGTAGACCACAGGCCCAAAATCAGGAAACGGGCACAAGAAGCTATTGTCAAGGTTTTAAAGAACCCTCCACCGAGTCCATCTAGTGATCACCCAGCAGCCGACATGTGCGCAGAAGCCGCATTGAAGAGCTTGAGTGACCTCGCGTCTAGTTCGAATCAAGCAAAGAAACAGAAGAAGGGTGGACCGGCTGAACATGAGCCAGGGATGATACACGCTTTACACTTGGTAAAGACGGTAGCTTCGGCATCAGGTGGTTGGCCAAGTAAGAAGATTGAGGAGCTGTGCGAGGTTCTCCTCAATATTTCGAAATCGAGTAACGAATACATGACTATGGCTGCTTTCGAGGTTTTTGAAATCATATTCGAGGGCATGGCAGATGATGAGTCCTCAGCCAAACTTCCTAGACTTCTCGAAGTTATATCAGAACTCAGACCCTCGCAGAACGATTCACAGCTTTTACCGCCATGGATAGCTGTCATTTCGAGAGGATATGATGTTTCCGCACAGATTGAACCAGACGAGACTTTCCAAAAGCTCCCCGAGCTGTTCAATATGATCTCATCATTCTTAACATCTTCATCTCACAATATTCGAGTTTCAGCATCAGAGTGTTTGATCTCATTCATGGCAAACTGTGTTCCAGACTCGGTGTTATTAGAGCCTTCAATCTATGACGAGAAGGTTTTAGAGAAGCTTGCAAAAGCGGCCGTGGATTTGTTAAGCGTGAAGTACCAAGCCGCTTGGATGGAGACTTTCAACGTGATCGGAGCGATGTTCGATGGCTTGAGATGGCGAGCTGACCCAATCCTTGCAAATGTTGTTAAGACTATTGGCGAGCTTCGTGGAAATGATTCTTTCGCTGGAAAGAAAGAGGCCGATGAGATTCTCGGGAAAGCCACTCGGGCTATGGGCCCAGAAAGCGTCCTGAGCATTATACCCCTGAATTTGGCAAAGCCACAAGCTGGGAAACCGGGTCGAGCTTGGTTACTTCCCATACTGCGTGACTACGTCAGCAATACGAATCTACAGAACTTCAAGACCGAGTTTGTTCCTCTCAGCGAGATGATGTTCCAGCGTGTCATCGACAACGGCGACGCTGAGAAGACCATGGAGATCAAAATATTTGAAACCCTTGTTCAGCAGATATGGGCATTATTACCTGGATACTGTGATTTGCCGCTTGATCTCGTGGACTCTTTTGACCAAGGCTTTGCGGAATTGATAGCGAACTTGCTGTACAAGCAAGTCGAACTCCGTTCTGATGTCTGCAGGGCGCTTCAGACCCTGGTAGACTCTAACAAGGCTATTGTTGCAATTGAGACTGAGGATAATCTTGTCCTGCAAAGTCGAGTTTCCAAGGCTATGGCCCAGAAGAACCTAGATTATCTGTCTGGCTTTGCGAGTAACATGCTTGCAGTACTGTTCAATGTCTACAGCCAAACATTGCCTCAATATAGGGGCTATATTTTGCAATGCATCAACGCATATCTGAGCATCACTCCCTCTCAGGAGCTCATGGAGACATTCGAGAGAGTTACTACGACGCTACAATCGTCTCTCACAGAATCAGCAGCACAGACTCAAGCGGAAAGACAAAAGCAGAAAGAGCAAAACGCCGTGGACAAGATGCCCCCAATGAGCCATACTCTCATGGATCTGGTCATCACTATCGCTATCTACCTACCTCGAGAGAGTTTCATTACTCTCTTCAACATCTCATCTGTCATTATAGTCATGGATAGCGATCCGCAGTTGCAAAAGAAGGCATACAAACTCATCCCAAGACTCGCCGAGTCCCCTCTCGGTCAATTGGCTTTGAACGAACGAAGCTCTGAACTCCAGCAGCTACTCGTGAACAGCGCGGAGAAAGTCTCACCTCCAGCACGAAAAGACCGTCTATCAGCCATCTCAATACTCGTCCCATTCATCCCCAACTCCTCGCTACACTTCATCCCCACAATTCTTTCCGAAGTAGTAATCTCTTGCAAAGAAGTCAACGAGCGGGCCCGCACCACAGCCTTCGACCTCCTCATCCTCATGGGCGAAAAGATGGTATCCGCATCCGGCTCCACAATCGACAACAGCAAAGTCCCGCATATGCCCGAAGACGCACCGCCCGTCGTTGCGAACCTCGAGGAATTCTTCACCATGGTGACAGCTGGTCTCGCAGGTGGCGCTTCACACATGGTGTCCGCGTCCATCACAGCATTAACCCGCATCCTGTATCATTTCCGCCACTCGCTGAAAGCAGACACGCTCGCTGAGCTTATTGAGACCATGGATCTCTTCCTCACGCACAAGAACCGCGAGATCGTGCGCAGCGTCCTAGGGTTCGTCAAAGTTTGCGTTATATCCTTACCTACCGACCTAATGCTACCTCGACTAAAGACCCTCATCCCGAATCTGATGGTATGGAGTCATGAACATAAAGCGCATTTCAAGGCCAAGGTTAAGCATATCCTTGAGCGAATGATGAGGAGATTTGGAGTTGATGTCGTAAATGAGCATTGTCCTGAAGAAGACCGCAAACTCATTGCTAATATCCGCAAAACGCGTGAGAGGAACAAGAGACACAAGGAGGCGGCGAAAGCAGCTGGCGATGATGATGAAGCGGCAGAACCACAAACCGCAAAGAAGGGACGCTTTGAGAGCGAGTACGATGAAGCCGTATATGGTAGCGACGATGATTCGGATGGCTCTGATAATTCCGACGATGAAGTCCTTGGCAAGAACAAGAAGACCGCGAAGAAGGGCGGCAATACTTATATCGTTGAAGATGAGCAAGAGCCGCTGGATCTTCTGGATCGTAAAGCGCTGGCCAACATTTCGTCTACGAAACCTCTCAAGCAGCGACAGCCTGGCAGGACGAAAGCGAAGGTTGATTTGGATGGCAAGCTTTTGCTTGGGCAGGACAGCGATGGCGATGATGATGCGATGATTCTTGATACGCCTGCAGAAGGCCAAGGAGAGGAGGGAGGGGTCGGTGCATATGTTAATGCTATCAAGGGCCGGGATGCGGTGCAGAGGGGTAGGGGTGGGAGATTAAAGTTCTCAAATAAGAAGAGTAAGGATGAGGATGATGAGATGGATGTCGATGAAGACGATATTAAAGCTGTCAAGAAGAAGATTGATGGGAACCCGAGAGGGGCGTTCAGGGGTGGAAGTGGAAGAGGCAGAGGAAGAGGCGGGTCCCGGGGCTCTAGTGGTAGGGGTGGTATTGCTAATGGACGGAGGGGATTGGGGGAGGACAAGAGACATGGACAGTCAGGGTCAGGGTCTAGAGGTGGTAGGGTCATGAAATCGCCGCGTGGAAACCGTGGGCGTAGATAAAAGTCTTCAGAACAATATGAAGGAGTACTGGAGTTATGGAAATGAAAATACGTATACCAAGTTAATTCAGCGGCGCGCTTCGAGTCAGCGAGTGAAAGTTCGGTCTCAGCGATATCTTTTCTCGGAATGATTTATATTGTCTCATCTCAATTGGGGTTTGAAAATAAGACCACTGTTCAACCTGGTATCAGACATTCCAACCGCTCCGTCGCCAATATTCCTCAATCGATAATAACTTTTGGTATTACAGGTGTGATCACTTCGTAGCTGGTGTGACTTGGTCTGGGTTCTTGTTGATGTTGCTTGTTTATTGTGGTAGAGGGGAAAACGAGGAGGTGAAGCCTCTTCGCTTAGTCAGCTACGCTAACTATAAAGTCCCGTACCAAGACCCCTATATCCCAACAATATCTTCATATCGATATAAAAAAGCTCTTCTCTCCTTCCTTCGGCGTGACAAACGCCCTCTTTACAATAGGATCCACACAACTTGTCCTAATCCTTTCCACCGTCGCCGGACTCTCCAATCTCAACAGTCCATCATCCTTCGCATTCTCCCTAATCGTAGCCTGCACTCCATACTGCTTCCTGGCCGCCTTCAGCGCATCCCTGATCGCGAAGAAAACCACACTGCCCAGAAACAGTGGCGGCTCTCCTACACCTCTAGATCTTTGGATAGTGCGGAGATTCTCCCATTGCACATCCTTTAGCAGCGAGGCGTTGAATTCTTGTGGGATGTCGCGGAAGCCGGGGATCTTGTACGAGCCCGGTCCTTTTGTGAAGAGCCCTCCCTTTTGAGGTCCCCCACGCATCCATAAACTCTCTTCCATGGTGAACAGACCCATACCCTGCACAAATGCTCCTTCAATTTGCCCATAGTCGATGGAAGGGTTGATCGAGCGGCCAACATCCATTTTGATGTCCGCGCGCAGGCATGTCCAGTCTCCCGTCAATGTATCCACCTCCACTTCCGCGCACGAGACCCCCTGTGTAAAGTAAAAGAACATCTGGCCTATCGACGTGTTAGCATAGTAAAAAGCTAGATCCTGGGGTAGATCCCAAGAGCGTAGAAAACCGTCTCGGGAGCTGGCACACAGCCTCCTGAAACAGCTCCGGTTTCTTGAGCCCCCATAGTAGAAAACAGCCTCTTTATATGAAAATAAACTCACCTGTATTGGGACCCCACACATAGCCAATGTCGGGTGTTTTGTAGAAACCATTCGCGGAGAGATTGACACGGTCAAAGTATGCGCTGCTGGCAAGCTTTTTCATAGGAGCGTCAGTGCCGAATTTTTCTCTATAAGGTGCCAATCGTTCATTGATTTGGGCACACGCGTTAAAGATTGCATAACCATTCAAATCAGAAGAGGCAGATGCAGCTGTGGATGAGGTATTTGCCACGGTATTGGTAGCAGTCTCAGAGATATGAACGTCTGAAAGAGGGACACCCAACGCTTCAGCAGCTATCGTCATCATTTTGGTATGAAGACCTTGTCCCATTTCCGTACCACCATGAGCGACCAGAACTGAGCCATCATGATAAACATGGACCAGGGCTCCTGCCTGATTCAGAAACAAAGCGGTGAAACTTATTCCAAATTTGGACGGAATGATGCTGAGACCACGCTTCTTCCATTTGTGGGTGGCGTTGAACTTTGTAACCCCTTCTCGTCGCTCAACGTAATTAGTCTCTTCCATCACCTGCGAATACATGATCGGAACGTGCCAATCTTTCAAGCTCTGATTAAAATGGGTCTCCTCGTTAGGTTTGTAGAAATTGATCTCTCTCAGAGTCTCGACCGGTATGGAGAGACGATCCGCGATTTCCTCCATGTAAGACTCGGAAATGAACATGCCTTGAGGTCCACCGAATCCGCGGAAAGCTGTGTTCGACATTGTGTTGGTTTTGCAACATCGGCCCCGTACAGAAACATTTGGGATGAGATAGCAGCCATCAATATGAGACAGAGCTCTATCAACAACTGCAGCGCTAAGATCTTGTGACCAGCCTGCATTGCAGAAGACGTCTGCATCGAGAGCTTGTATCTTTCCGTCTTTGTTGACACCAACTTTCCAGTGTGCAAGGAATGGATGTCGTTGGCCGGACGTTACCATATCTTCGTCTCTATTCAACATACATCGAACGGGACGCCCAGTCTTTTTTGCTGCAAGAGCGCAGATACCAGTCAATTGAATTGACCGGGTTTCTTTTCCCCCGAAGCCCCCGCCAAGCCTTTTTACACGACTGACGACCTTATTCGTGGCAACATTGCATACTTGTGCAACATATGTTTGGCTTCAAATTGTTAGCTAAACATTTGAAAATATCTGGGACATTGACTTACGTCTCTGTTGGGTTTTGTGTGCTCGCAAAGACTTCCATCTCTCCATCTTCTGGTTTAGGCACAGCCACACACGCATTGGTCTCGAGATAGAAATGCTCTTGTCCTGCCATTCTAGTAACTCCTGAGAAGACATGGTCGGAATCCTTGAAAGCTCCTTCCACATCACCTTTGTTAATGTATCGGAAATGCTCGAAGAAACTCTCCTTTTCAATTGCTTCCTCCATGGTAAAGATAGCAGGCAATTCCTCATAGTCTACTTTGACTGCTCGTGCTCCGAGAGCAGCATGTGCCGCACTATCAGCTAAGATAACGCCAATAGGCTGTCCGGTTGTGAAGACTTCGTTGACGGCAAAGAACGTCTCGTCACACACTGGGGCTCCCCACCAATTTGCCTCTGGTGAAGGCATGTCCGTGTGATCAAGCCATTCAACTACACCTGGTGATTCCATGGCGGGAGAGTAGTCAATAGAAATGATCTTAGCCCGTGCTTTTGATGAGAGAACTAGACACCCATAGAGCTCATTCTTCTGAACAGGTATATCATCAGTGTACTGCGCTTCTCCAGTAGTTTGTTTCAACGCAGCAACGTGATTATTGGCGTGGCCAAGGATGTTTTGCTTGTAAGCAATGGTTGAATCCATGTCTTCCTTGCCAGAGGAGATCATCCTCTCAATTTCAGCAATGACTTCCTCGTCCACCTCGACGTCATTGACTTCAAGCTTTGAGAGGACCTCGTGGTAAAAGCGATAAAAGAAACCAAGGGCTAATGACTTTCTGTATGTAGCCATTCCTCCTGGCACAGAAAAGGAAAGAGCAAAGTCCTGCTCTAATGCATTCATAGTGCCTTCAAGTGTTGCTGGATCTGTAAGCTTTTTGCCTTTGAGGTAGGCTCCAGCAGTCTTCGCAGCTACTGTTGTTGGAGCCATGCCTCCGTAGACTAAGTCTGCACTCTCAACCACGTTAGAATCACTGAGCGAGATCCGAAGGGCCGCATTTACAATAGCAATGTCGTCGTCTTTCCGTTTCGATTGCTTGTAAGCTTGGAAGTACTCCCCTTTCTCCTTCGTAATTGGAATACGAATGCTGGCAATGATAGCATCCGGCGGAAGAGCAGTCAATCGATAGCCCTTGAAGAATTGAGACATTGGGATTTCTATCTCTTCGTCCAATGACTTCGCCACCAGTATAGCATTCGCAGCAACGAAAACTGGATTTAGATCAGAAATCGGGCTTGCCGTAGCAATATTCCCTGCTGGCGTCCCTTGATTACGTATCTGTCGGCCGGCAAAGTACTTTAGCTGCTTATGAATAGCTGCAAAAACTTGACCCTTCGCAGGACCATAGTGCTCGACAGCTTTAAGGGCAATCGACTCGAGGTCTGTAAGAATGACGTTTCCGCCAATTTCTAGGTGATCCCCCTTGAATGAAAACTGCCGTAACTCTGCGATATCGCCTACAAAGACCGAGGCAGTATATTGAAGGCCTTTGAACTTGACTTCAATTTGAGTCTCTGAGCTCCCTGCAATTATTTTGGCAGACGGATAGACACTCTTAATTTCCAGAAGCTGCTTCAATGTGACGGGCCGATACCACTTTTTCCTCTTGTTGCCAAAAGCCAGAGGTTTAAACTCGTGTTTGGTTAGTGCAGGGGGAAATATCAACTCAGTATCTGGATTGTACTGGATGAAGCCTGGTGGCGTGAAGCGTTTGATCGGTTGGTCGTCATTGTCCTTGCCCTTGCAGCAGCCCCCAGATTTCTCGCCATTCTCCATACAGCATCCACCACCACCATTAACTTTAGCTTTGCCACAAGACATCCCAGCACTGAATGTTTGCGCCGCATCAAGTATAGGCCTATACCCGGTACATCTGCAAAGGTTACCGTCGAAAGCCTCTTCCACTTCGTGCTCAGATGGGTTTGAATCATTTCGGAGCAGGGCATACAAGCTCATAACTATGCCAGGCGTGCAAAAACCACACTGACTGCCATTGTATCTGGCAATTCGCTCCTGTGCGGGGTGGGGCCTTTTCACATTGCCAATGCCTTTTCCAATGCCTTCTACTGTAATAACATGTTTGCCATCCACACTAACCAGCGGTGCCAGGCAGGCGTTTACACTCGCGTGGTAAATCTTCTTCGTTGTTGGATTGTATTGAGAGACGACGACCGTACAAGCTCCGCAACCTCCCTCCGCACACCCTAATTTCGTCCCCGTTAGGCCGATGCCTCGAAGGTATTCGAGGAGGGTGATTTCGGGATCGATATTATCGAGCACAACGCGTGTGCCATTGAGGTAGAAGCGGAGTGTATCGTCAAAGGAGTTCGTCAGTGAGGAGAGAGCATGGCTAGCAGATTTTGAAACCGCAGGTTTAGGTGAGACGGCGCTGGGCGCCATGGCAAGGGATTGCTGAATATGTGCGGATGTTGTGAAGACCAAGTCCCAGAATGCAATTAGGTATCAGAATCGAGAGGTTCGAAGGGCGTTAAGCACTTGTATTCTGGCTCGACTTCAAAACAAAGATCAATATCGGAAGATTGCACGTAGCTTGAGAGTTATTGATTCTCGGTGAGACGTTTTTCAGTAGGTACCTAATAACAATAATAAGAGAGGAAACTCAACACCGGCCGGCGGCGTCTTATCTCACCCAAACTACTTTAAGTTTGAGGAACTCCCCGATAAAATGGTTGGTGTATATGCTAGGAATGACACTAGTGGCGGGGTTTATGATCAAAGCTGCAAGAGGAAGGTTTCTGCTGTCCAATGAGAGTTGCGACATTTCAAAATGGAAAATAACAAAGTAGCACTATTTAAGATAGATCTTCTCATTTCACAACTCAATCATGTTTACTGTGTACTTTTCCTCTTCTATCTCACAAATATCGGAGGTCGCCGAGAGATCACGTGCATATAGGCGATACAGCATGGTGGGGCGGAAGGATAAACTACCTCTTATCTTAGTGCGTGTCTACAGTGGGGTGCAAAAAGTTCGAACCCATGTCTTTGAACCTAATCTCAGAAAAGTCAAGCGGTTACTTAATAAAGCTAGAAGGGGCGCAATTCTAACGTGAACAAGTCAAGCGGTTACTTTTCCAAGTTAGCCTCATAACATGGGTTCGAACTTTTTGCACCCCACTGTACATTGATTGATATATAATATAGCCTAGCCTAGCTCCTAAACATCCAAAAATATCACTTGCGTACCTAGGAACTCTTCCTTACTTCACTTCAATTGCTAGATGCGCCCCATACCGGCATGTCACTAGGCGCATAGTTCTTTGGCTCAAAGGGACCTGAAATGTAAGTTTCCGTACTGTACGGTACACGTTTCGTACCGTACGCGTACTGTACAACAACAGGTCACCAGCCTGCTGCACCGCAAACCACTCAAGATGTTGCAGAAGGGAACCCGCACATGGGATGTCAGAGGCTTGGCTTCTTCTCATCCAGTGTCGAAATTCGATGAGAATGGAGGATTATCATCTGCGAAGCGATACCTTTACAGCTCATTTCAAAACTTGCACGATGCTTCATCAGCCACATAAGAAGTCTCATCAGGCGGCAATTGTGCTACAATCTCTCCCTTTTGTCAATATCCCCGGCTTACTTTGTACTCTCTACCTATTCACGCTTTGAGCATGTTGGAACCTCCTTGAATGTCGCAAAATTTTCGATATAATTTCCTTCCAATAACCATATTCCACATCCAAGGTTCCTTGTACTTCGTGTGGTTTGCTGCTCGTCTGCTGGCAATCCGCAATAAGATATTGTGTACATACGTGACTTAGCCATTGTCTAGGCTCACTTTAGCCGCCACAGGTGATTCATGGGAAGGTCATTACCACAGCAATATAAGGAAAGTATTGGAGATACCTGACTATCTGGATGTTCGCCGTTGAAGTTCTTTATGTGTCATTCTTATATCCAGAGACCTAGGGTTGTGCTGTTGAAGGCCTTGCCTTCAGGATGTGTTTGATCCAAAATCCCATGTGTTATCATTTCTGACCGAGCTTTCGCAGTCTTTGAACAAGCTTTTGTCGACAGTGTTGTCGGCTGTCGAGAAGCAGATATATATCACAGCTTCAGCGAGATATATATCGACCGCACATGGATATTCCCGACGATGAAGAGGCAGAGTCTCCTGATGAAAGTAAAGGCTCGAGATTCTACGGACAGATTGAGTGTGTAATGGAGAACCGGAAGGATTTGAGATGAGGCATCGCACCCACTGCCATATTTCTTTGGCTGGATGTCAAATATTTCTTTTCTCGAGAACTTACTTGATTCCGCGGCAACCACTATTTCCACGGAGAAATCAAAAGAACATCTATCTTCGCAAATTAAATTTGCCTCATTTGCAAAGTCATGCCATTACAGGATCTACTCTCCATCGTGGATCAGCCGCAAAGGCAGCCTGACAAGACTCAAGTGGCGCCGGTACAGCATCTCCGCATTCTCCTCACCATATATGGCCCGCCAAGGTTGCGGGTATCCATAGGATATTACTTCCTCGCATGGATGCACACGCTTACTGTACAATCTCGCGCATTTCTACCACATGAATGCTGGAACTTAATGGTGGTTCTGTTAATCATGTTACTCTATTCGTACCAGGACTATCGCCATCGGACGCAACATGAGCTTTTACAGCGCTCTAGGCCCCGAGTCAGCACCAAAAACTAGCCTTCGGCCCCAAACTCTACATAACACCACTTTTCACGGGTCTCCACCAGCTGCTCATGATCAACACAACACTCTTTTAGGCAATCGACATTTGCCGCGCTATTCAGAGATTCCCAGAGCCTGTTGATGCCCTTTGTAACCAATGTGCATCGTCTTCCGTCCTGCGCACACCCCTGCCGGACATACAGCACTTAGTCAGTACTATGTCTTTGGGATATAAAGGAGAGCTATGAGGTCGATGAAAAGTTTGTTCTAGAGTATAGTTTTTCAACTCATTACACACCCTCCTTCTTGAACAGCACCAAAGTTTGAATATAAAAGAACATTTCTCCTCCAACATTCCCCTTTGCTCGTCCCAAGGGAGCAGAACCTCCCATTGAATATGCTCAGTTGAGGGCTAATGAACCTGTGTCTCAAGTTGAGCTTTTTGATGGGAGTATTGCCTGGCTTGTGGTCAAGCATAAAGACATTCGCAGTGTTTTGACTGATAATCGCCTATCCAAAGTACATTCTCACTGACCTCGGAGCTAAGAAAGTACATAACTAACCTGGGGACGAAACAGGAGAGGAATCGTCCTTGCTTCCCAGAATTGAGTGCCGGAGGAAAGGCAGCAGCCCAAAAGAAGGCTACATTCGTCGATATGGTATGCAAATCCTGTTGTCCAATATGGTAGATCCAGGAGCTGATCAATCATCAGGATCCGCCACAGCATATGCAACAGAGGTATGATTATTCCAACCTTTCTGAACAACGTGCTAATATGCCACGAAAAGGGGCATGGTCGAGCCTGTTTTCACCAAAGCCCACATCGAGTCAATGCGTCCTCACATTCAACAAACCGTTGATACCCTCTTAGACACCATGGTCAGGGAAGGTGGTTCCAAACCTTTCGACATCGTCGAGAAATTCGCCCTTCCAGTCCCTTCATACGTAAGCCCTTATCTTAAAGCTCGCTGTGCATGATCTAACGACCTAGATAATTTATGGGATCCTCGGCGTCCCTTTCAAAGACCTCCCCTACCTGACCAACCAAGCAGCAATCCGCTCCAACGGCTCCGCAACAGCATCCGAAGCCGGCACTGCAAACGCCTCCCTCATATCGTACATCAACAATCTCGTGACCCTCCGCTCAGAAACGCTACAAGATGATCTGATCTCCCTCCTCGTCAAGACCCAACTTATCTCCGGCCATCTCACCAAAGACGACGTAACATCTATTGCCTTCCTGCTTCTCGTCGCTGGGAACGCTACTATGGTATCTACGATTGCTCTAGGGATCGTGGAGTTATTGAAGCATGCCGATCAACACGCACTTTTTGTCTCTGAACCAGAGGAGTGGACGAAGCCGTTCGTGGAAGAGCTTTGTAGATTTCATACTGCGAGTGCGCTAGCGACGAAGAGGGTCGCTAAGGAGGATGTAGTTATTGGTGGGGAGACGATTAAGAAAGGGGAAGGCGTTATTGCTGCGACGCAGAGTGGGAATAGGGACGAGGAAGTGTTCCCAGAGCCGGATATTTTTGATATGCGCAGGAAGAGTGGGGATGAAGAAGCATTGGGATATGGATGGGGTGAGCATAGGTGTGTGGCTGAGTGGTTGGCTAGAGCTGAGTTGGAGATCGTTTTTGGTGAGTTGCAATCATCAGGCACCTATACGTGCGTGAAAAACTGTATGCTGACTTTGAGATTCAGCGACGCTGTGGAAGAAGATCCCGACATTGAAACTGGCTATCCCGTTTGAGGAGGTCAAGTATTCACTTCCGAAAAGGGATGTGGGAATTTCAGAACTACCGGTGGTTTTTTGCGACGTCGTTCTGCTTGGGACCTAGATCTATTTTGCAAAGGCTCTGCTCATAATTTGAAATAAGGTATCATAATTCCCGTTCAAAAGGGGTGTATTCGTCAAAATTGATGTTCTGCTCGCTTCAATTCCCTCTTTCGACACTCGCTACCCCTATTTCAAATCACGTGTAAAGACAAATGACCTCATCCACTGTCACTTTCAACAAAACTGATCTCCTAAACAACGAGAGCTGATACAACATTCATTCAACCGTGTCACAGTAAGTACAGGCAGTGTAGCTTCCACGAGAGACAGGTCATGATACTCAGGCACAATGATTATTCCGATCAATCAAGTTTGTTGTAATACTAAACCACGTCATGTCATTGAGTGATGACATCTACGAAGGGCAAGTAGACTTTGTCTCACACAAGTGGTATATCCCGATATTCGTTTTGAAGACCGACCCTTTCGTAATTATTTCTTACATCACCAGAGTTCTTTCAATAACCCATCCCGAGTTGATGTTTCCAAGATTCAGCCGCAGGCTTTTGATTCATATATCTTCCAAAGCCCAGCCGTCAATAGCTAGGAAACAATTCCCAATCTTTCACTCCTCTCACTTCCCCAAACGTACATACCAACAAACCCATTTCAAAATGGCAGCAGTAGTAGACACAATCAAGAACACCATCGCAGAGAACTTTGGTGGTGCAGGGTATGCTCTTGCCCCCTGTGTTGACTTCTTGACAACCGTGCTAACAAATAATACAGCCATAACCTCGCCTCTAAAGACCAGCAATTCGCCCTCTCAGAAGTCCCCGATGTCAGCGGAAAGGTAGCAGTAGTGACCGGCGGCACTGCAGGAATAGGATATGCCTGCGTCCGCACCCTGCTCGCCAACAACATCTCCAAGATCTTCATCATCTCCTCCAACAAAGCCTCCTACGACGAAGCCCACAAGTCCATCTTAGAGGACCTCGGCGAGGCAGCAGCGCACAAGATCACGTACCTGGAATGCGACATGGCAGACTGGCCTGCTGTTGCTACGACCGCGAACAAAATCTCGGACCAGACTGATAGAGTCGATATCATGATCAACGATGCGGGACGTGGCATCATGACCTACCAACTCACAGACTACGGCGTCGATCGCCACATGGCCGTAAACCACTTCGGACACGTTATCCTGACATCGCACCTCCTTCCGGTCCTGAAATCCACAGCAGAGAAAGGAAACACAGTCCGCCTTGTCGGCCTCGGCTCCAACGCACACCAAGGTGCTCCCTCCGACGTCAAGTTTGCCAGTCTAGAAGAGCTAAACCAGGATCTCGGTCCAAATGGCCAATACGGACGCAGCAAGCTGGCTGTAATGTTATATCATAAATACCTGGCCAAGCACCTCACATCCTCGCACCCTCAGATCCTCTCAAACAGCGTACACCCTGGCTTTGTCGAGACGAAGATGTCGCAAGATGATATCCACGAGCCGTATCCGGTGGCGGGGTATGCGATGAGTGTGGGCATGAAGCCGGTAAAGAAGGATCAGTGGGAGGGCGCTACGAGCGCGTTGTATTGTGCGACGAAGACGGAGAAGAGTGGGCAGTATGTGTGTCCGCCTGCTATTCCGGAGGAGGGGAGTAAGTTGGCGCAGGATGAGGACTTAGGGGAGGCGTTGATGGCTTTGACGAGGAAGGTTGTTAAGGAGAAGATGTATAGTGGGAGTGTGCAGCAGGGATGTCCCTTTGAGTTTTACTGAGATGTTGTGAATGCCCTATGATATGACAGTTGTCTGTTCAAGCGGGAATTATACGGTTGAAACATAAGAACGAATCGTCTCTTTTGCTGCGTATGAGCTGCGCAAGATGGACATGAACTATTGGCGTTCAAATGAGAACTTGGCCCAACTTTGGGTATGTGGAAGTATGCGGATGATAGAGAAGTTACAGTTCTATCGCACAGTCATGGAAAGCCGAAATGTGAGAAATCAGACTTTTCGCGGTAGTCAAAACCATAATCCTCAACTCTAATGTAGCGCCATATTGTTCTATTTATGAAACGACATGAGCCAGATCGAAAAGTTTTCCTCGACCTTAGTTTGAAATATATTTCTTCAAACCTCTCAATCTCTCCTTGGCACTCTCCAGCACTACATCCTCCTTACAGACAGCAAACCTTAACCAGTCCTCGCCAATATGTGCGTTATCATCGGTGTAAAACTCGGTTGGAGGTATAGCAGCCACTCCGACTTCTTGAATCAAGAACCAACTCAACTTGAAGTCCCTAGGTCTATTTTTTACATGATCAGGGAAGGGATAATCGGCTGGCAAGCTGACTTTCTTCATGTTGACCAAGACGAAATATCCACCTTCAGGGTCTGAGAATGGGAGATCAAGCTCCTTCCAAATCTCGTTGAATCTATCCATTTTGCCTCTCATTTCTTCGACTGCCGATTGCCAGAAACCATTGGCATCAGCCTGTTCAAATCCGACAGCTGCGGCTTCTTGTAATGGCGATACCGAGGAATAGCAAATTCTAGTATGTGCTGCGGCAACGTACTCGATCAGATGTGGTGGTCCAATCAGCCATCCCACTCTCCATCCTGTGGCATAAAAGTTCTTGCCGGCTGAGCCAACAGTGAGAGTCAAACTTTCGATCTCAGGGGACAAAGTGGCAATACGTGTGAAAGGGACATAGTACAAGCGATCATAAACCTCATCTGAGAGTATGATAATGTTGTTCTTCACACACAACTCGCCGATCTTAAGCAGTTCGTCTTGAGAGAAGACTTTCCCAACTGGGTTATGTGGAGTGTTGAGAACAATCATCTTCGTCTTTGGAGAGATAGCAGCTTCAAGCTCAGAGAAGTCGATTGTCCATTCGCCTGCCGAGGAGTTTTGGGTTGCTCCTTTAGGGGGTGGATGAAGCGGTACGTAAACGATTTTTCCACCTGGCATTTCGATGTTGGATATGTATCTAAGAAAGTAAGTTCTACTGGCTAGCAGTCATCAGCTCGAGTTCTTACTGATCGAAAAAGGGTTCAAATATAATAACTTCGTCTCCCTCTTCAATGAAACCCATGAATGCACTCAGCATTCCTATTTAAGGTCAGCATGTAATTCGTCCTTGGGCATATTTCTGCCCGAACCTTCATTTGCTCCAGTTGTAATGGTAATCTCGGTATCGGGATTCAATTTTCGTCCCCATAGTGGAGAATACGCATCTGCGAGAGCCTTCCTTAGGCGTGGGCGCCCTCGAGTCGGGCTATATTGATTGCACTCGACTTTGTCCAGGGCTTGCTTCGCAGCATCGATGATGAATTTGGGTGGGTTGTAGCCGAAGAACCCTTGTCCCATGTTGACAATTGGCTGCTTGGGAGATGCTGCGGCGCCTTCGTTGACGATGGTCCTGCAGAGTATTGTTAGGAAACATCATGGAATTCAAGCAAATGCGGGCTTGAATGGAGAAGGAGGGGTAACAGTTCCGATCAATAACAGAAAATAGGTTTAGAATCGCGAGGAAGGTTTTGTTTAGACAATTGTTAAGAAGACAGATCTCAGGAAAACTCCTTACCAGACATCTTGTTTCCTACCTGCAACTCGAGCAGCAGGTTGTGGCGGCTTGGGAGTCATAGTGGGGTTTGAGTATCTGCGCAGACAGAGTCCAGCTACTTGTATGGATTGGGGATGGTTACAACTGGGGATTTGAAGCCGCCAATTCCGTGACAAATAACGAGAGAAGGAAGCACAAGAATTCATGAATAAGCCAACATGGAGAGAAGGGGTATCATGGGAGGGTTTTGTTTATATAAACTGTAAATTCATGAGGCCCTTTGCTGATTCGGGGGAAATGACGAGCTCACGAGCTCAGAGGCTCCGATGTCTTCCCGAGACCAGGGGAAGGCGCGGCCGCATACAATTACCGTACACGTACACGTACCTACATAGGCTCGATAGGCTCATAGGTAAGTACTCCCTCCGAACTGGATACAACCAGAGGTTATTATCAGCGTTGCGCAACTCAACATTGATACTTGTATCCGTCCGTGGCTTCTTGTAGCCGCGTCAAACAATGGCTCAAGCTATAGTATTGGACCAGAGCTGTTGGCCGCTTTGAAGCCCCAAGCCGAGCAGCAAGCTTCGCGCTCCCTCCTCAACATTGTCTCGCCATGGAGTCCTCAAAGATTCCTCTTCCATTGACTGTCCGATTTACGACTTCTATTCCAGATCTGCTGCTGGACATCACCGGCCCAGAAGAAACGACTGTCGTTGCTTTAAAGCATCTTATCCGATCGAAGCTCGACCCCCCAACATCGAAACACCGATTTCGATTAATACACAGCGGGAAGTTACTCACAGATGATGGCATTGTATCAGCAGTCTTGACGATTCCTGCTCCACCTCCGCCGCGGTCCGATCCAAAAGGCAAAGGCAAAGCCGTCGACCCCCCACCTCCGCGCGTCTACATAAACTGCTCTATCGGCGACGTCTTGACATCTGCTGAGCTCTCCGCAGAGTCGTTTGCAGCAACCACATCCATAAACAAGTCTAAGAATGCCGCAAAAAGCGACTCCAGAAATGGAAGTCCATCTGGACCGCAGACTAGTACAACGCCTGCACCTCGAGGCTTCGATCGATTGCTTTCTGGCGGATTTACCCCCGCTGAAGTAAATCAGCTTCGGCTGCAGTTCCTATCTATACAGTCATCCATACATACGCCGGATACTATGCCATCACCTGAAACACTACGACGCATGGAAGATGCATGGATTGACTCTAATGGCAATACAGGTGCTGAGGCCGATTTTGGAGACGATGGCTTAGGGGGCGGTGCTCTGGACGACATTTTGTGGGGAAACATCATGGGATTCTTGTGGCCCTTAGGTTCCATAGGATGGATTATCCGGGAGGGTGGTGTGTGGTCAAGAAGAAGGCAATTCGCCGTCTTTACTGGTTTTGTGCTCAGTCTTACCTTTGGTATGTTGAGAGTTGTATCGTAACGGTAAGCCTTACTCCGGAGGACTGCTCCGATGCAATGAAGGCGACCCTATGTGACACAAGCGGAGGAAATTTTCGCCTCATCCACACTATAATGTATGTGGTGCTGCTCAAGATGGGTGTCCGTACGACCTTGTACTACTCGAGGAACACTTAATATACCATGGCGATGGTTCGGATTAATGCATGTCGTGGCTTGAAAACCGCACCCTTCTTGCGGAACAACTGATGGCTTATCGTATCCCGATTCTGGATTTCCATTGGCTCTCTAGTAGATGCCGACGGGAGTCAAAGAGCAGTGGAACTTGGCCATCCGCGTTCGATGTCAAGACATTGATACGTTTGAGTCAGATGGAAGCACACTGGCTCTAGATCCCGAAATAAGATCTTACCCTACCTTATCTGCCATACCTCGTTCTTGTCATCTGGTCTTTCTCCCGCACCTCAACTCGGCCGTTGAGAGTCATACTACGCCTAGGTTACGCTACATATATTCCAAGAATAAGATGTAATCTCAGATGTGTCCTCGTTTATCACTCCAACTCTATCAATTACCTCCTATAAGATTATTGGCATTCTCCCCCATTCCTAGCAAGGACTGGAAGTAAACGGAAGACATTTCTATTGCTTCTGCTTCAAAGATGTTGTGTTGCCAATGGCTGTTGTTAAACGTTACCAATTTCTCATTCTTGATTTCGCAAACGCAGACGTGCATTTAAATGCGGTGAACACTGAGCTGTAGAGTCCAGGGGCTCCGGGAGAACCAATTAGTCGGGATCGACTCAGAAAGTTACTCAAACGGTGGACCAGATAAAGCCCCAGGTTCAAGTGTTCCTAGACACATACTGCATTTCTGATTCTAGCAATTCATCCAAAGTATGACTGAAATACAGGTAAAGAGTACAAGCAGCTCGCCAAAGGCTGAATCTTCAACTCAAACTCTTGCCCCACAGCCCCAACCTCAATCTGAGTCTCAACCTGATATCGAACCTGAGTCTCAGCCCGATATACAGCCTGATGTCCAACCTGATATCCAACCTGAAGTTCTACCTGAATCTCAAACCCAGGAAGCAGCACAAGATCCAGCTGACAACCAAGCAAACGATGCCATTGAGCCCGACGTGAGTACCCTAGACCTGTTAATGGAAGTCTAGCCTATACTTACGCAAACCAAAGGACAACGACGCCCTCGAAAGAGACTCCGCGTTTGGCGGTAATTCGTAGGTCAATACCAAGTCTCCATCTATAAGACCGCCCTAACAAGTTCGAAGAATTGCAAGCTCAAAGACTTCTCTCACGGAGGGTATAACCAAGTATCGGTAAGCTCATATTTGAATCTTACTCTAAATGCTGATTCTAACTTTCTGAAATAGGCAAGAGGTAAGATGGTCTCTGGGAAGTCTTCTATAGCGGTGATTGACGGTCGTATAGAATGGACGAAGATACCATGCGTACAGAGATGGGAAATACCTTTTTGTAGATTAATTTCCACACTCCGAGAAACAGTAGCTAACATGAGCAGCCAAATGACGAGGTAGAGCAAGATCGTCTTGACTTGGCAAGTCAAATATGTGGCCGTCTTTATTCCTAGTGCTAACGCACATAGTTGAGCCACGTCTTTACTCTTGTCTACGAAGGCAGACTTTACTTCTCCCCTCTCAAAAACCCACACCGAGTATTAGACGCTGGTACAGGGACGGGAATCTGGGCCATAGATTTTGCTGAGTGAGTGCCCGTTTGCTAATATCATGCAACGAATGCGTCCGTATTCTAACGAGTTCAAGTCGACACCCTGAGTCCTTTGTCATAGGTTCAGATCTATCTCCAATCCAGCCAGGATGGTAAATCTCACACTCGATACTTCTAAACTCTTTGCTCATCTCATCAGGATCCCACCTAACCTCGAATTCGAGGTATACTTGCTACCCATCCTCTCATGGACTCACGTTAACCTGCATAGGTCGATGATATCGAGGACACATGGCGCCACAAACCTTTCGATTTCATCCATATGCGCATGATGGCCGGTTCTATCAAAGACTGGCCTGCCCTCATTGCCCAAGCCTACGCCAACCTCCAGCCCGGCGGCTGGCTTGAGTTTTGCGAGTTCGAAGTCTGGGTGCACTGCCAGAACGACACGGAGGTGCCGCAACTGATCCACAAGTGGCAAACGGGCCTCACTGAAGCAGGGGAGCGTATTGGTAGGACGTTTAATGTGGCGCCGAATTTGAAGAGGTGGATGGAGGAGGCGGGGTTTGTGGGAATTACGGAGAAGATTATCAAGGTATACTTCGATTCAACCTCTTTAGACTATACACAGGTTGTTAACCCAGCTGATAGGTCCCGGATACTCCCTGGCCAAAAGACCCCCGCTGGAAGGAGGTTGGCCTCTACCAGCAGCAGAATATGTTGGATGCCTCATCCGCGTATGGACAGGCTCATTTTACACGCGTGTTGGGCTGGTCAGTGGAGGAGTTCCAGGTCTTGAGTGCAGGGGTTAGGAGGGAGTTGAAGAATTTGAAGTACCATATGATTTCGAACTTGCATGTTGTCTATGGACAGAAGCCGAAGGATGACGGTGCTGGGGGGGTCGGGCATTGAATCGCATTTCTTTTTACTTTCTTTTCTGCTCTATATACGATGCTTCGAGGAGGGCATAATGTCGAATCAGATTAATTTCCTTATGATTTCCGCTTCCCAACTCCTTGTAACTCATGATATTGTATCTGCTCGCAAGACGCTAAATATCCCAAAACAGGTTCATTATCATTATCGTTTTCATTGAGTCTTCTTTTGAATCCTTTTCTGCTGGACCTGGCCCTGTATTCCTCTCTCAACACCAGCAAACCTCTCAATCAGCACAATGAACACCTGTACCATCGCAATCCACACCCTCAACGCCAAATCCGCCAACCCCAAGACAGGTCTCTTCCCCCTACTAAACGTACTATCCCTAAACTCAAACGGCAGCCTCGCGCCCAAATGCTCCTTCGCGACCTTCAAGCCGCTCGAAAACCCATCCTCATGAAATCCATACTTGGTCCACGCCCCCGCATAGCTAATTCCCCGCTGATTCTGAATCATATGCAGCTGGCTCTGGCTCTTGATAGCTCGCGCGTTGTATAGAGGATGAGCGTACGTATACTCTCCTTGCACGGTCTCCGGGGCCGGGGCGTGCAGAGGGTTAAGCGTGACGAGCACGGGACCGAATGTAGACTCGGGGATGTGTTGCAGGATGTTCATGTTGTAGGTCAGGCATACTTGGTCGATATTCGAGGATGTGGGCGAGGATCGCGTCATGTAGTTCCAGGACGACCAGGCTGCGCGCGAGGCGGGCATGAGGGACAGGTCGGAGTGCAGCACGGCGGTGTTGGCGCTGACGCGGAAGCCGGAGAGGATGCCGTGCTCGGTGGGGGTTATAGAGGGGCGGAGGAGGGCGTGGGCTTGTGGGCCGTGGGTGGCTATTATTACGTGGTCGTAGGTGTCGATTTTGCCGTTGGGTAGGTGTAGCTGGACGCGCCCGGACGAGGTGTTGGTTATCGACTGCACGGCGGTGGAGAGGAAGATGTGGTTGGGGGGGAAGCCTTTCACTACGGCGTCGATGTAGGACTTTCCGCAGTGCTTGAGCGTTAACCAGTCGGGTCTTGTGGCGATGGTGCTGAGAAGGTGGTGATTCCACCTAGTGTTGTTAGTAGTTATTTTATAATAAGTAAGTCGGTCTCAAACTTACATGAATCGGATGAGAGTGACGGCTGGGAATTCTAGTGATGCTTTATCGGGGCTTGTACTCCATACCGCTGCAGTCATCGGTATAAGATAGTCGTCCCGGAAAGCGTCTGAATATCCTTCCCGAGCCAAATATTCCCCTATACTCTCCTGCTCTTTTGCATGGTGAGCACCGTTTCCATTTCCGTTCACAAACTCTTCGCTCCTTTCTTCAGTCGCTAGCAAGTCCAAGGCAAACTGGTTGAAGCGTATCACATCGAATATCATCCTCCACATGCGCGGCGAGAATAGATTCCTCCGTTGAGCAAATACGGCCCCAAGAGAGGTTCCAGCCCACTCAAACAGTCCCTGATCTCGAGAAACGCCGAACGTCATTTCAGTTGGCATAGTAGGAACTCCAATATATTTCAGAAAAGCAATAAAATTGGCTGCAGCACTCTTGGTTAGTGGCTGTAATTGACCAAGACTAAGGTATATCCTGTAACTAACGATAGGTAGCTGTGTTCAGGACAATAAAGCCTGTATCGACGAGAGTTTTGCTATTCCCATGCTTGAACTCCACAGTATTCGTATGCCCTCCCAAGCGGTCCGCGGCTTCGTACAAATACACATCGTGAGGCGTCCGGTTCAACGCCCACAGAGCGCCTATGCCAGCGCAGCCACTGCCGATGACGGCGACTTTTTTTCTAGGAAATTGGGATGTTAGAGGAACCATGATTATATTTAGGAGAAGAGGTGACTATAGGTAGGAGAGAGAGAGTGAGTGAGAAAGGAGAATTCACAAATCATGCCTAGGTATTTAAAGCGACATGGAGGAAGGAAGGGTAAGGTATGGCTTGCAGCTTGAGGCGGGGTGTTTCTGAAGTGACGTTTTGTACTTGGACTGTACAGTAGATGGAGCGGGATGGATGACCTCTAATCTAGTGGCTTGTTTGCGGGTGAGACACGGAACTAGGCTAGGTACCTATTTGTTTGCAGCGAACACCGAGCGGGAGGAAAGGAAAAGGAAATATATTCTGTGAATCTGAACACGAATTTGCATTTTATATTAATATTGTTGTCAATTGAAACGGACAACAGCCATGGCTTGAGCATCATGTCTGAGATTCTACTTGTACTACAGGGATTATCTTTCGGGGTTTGAGATCACCAAGGATCTCATCTCTTTCCCCTGTAAGACTTTCTTTTACGGAGTAGAGTAGCGGAGTAGTAGGAGTGGATTCTTGCTGTGGCGCGGCTTCTTTGTGGCTGGGAGGGACATTGAGGCGTAAGGATTCCTGGAGTCAGTTGAGACGTCGACGTCGTAATCCGTAGAGGCTTGGAAGGCATCATCAATAGCATCAAGGTCAACATACTAAAGTAATATATCATAAAACAAATCAAACAGCAATCAATACCCCGAATACTGGCGTGGAGTCGCTATCACCTGTCAAGAATTAGTGCATGAGACTTTCGGAGCATTTGCGACCGCCGATGAGCATCACCCAACCTTCTACCTAAACATCCCCAAATCCAACCACCAACATGGCCAACCCTCTCGATACCGACGTCGGCTCTGAGCTCTTCAGCAGCTATGAAGCCGAGCTCAAACTTGTCCAGGCCGACCTGAGCCAGAAGTTAGACCAGATCCCAGATCTGTCTGGAGAACCCCGAAAGGCGGCCATCAGCCAAGCAGAGCGAGCAGTAGAGGAGGCAGATGAATTGGTAACTCGCACATTGCATCGAGGATCTATAAACTAGGTACTAACATCACATCCAATAGCTCGAGCAGATGCGTATCGAAAAAGCGAACATCCCCTCCTCAACCCGTACCAAAGTCAACCAACGCTTCCGCAACCACGAGTCGGATGTCGACGTCGCAAAGCGGAAACTGCGCTCCCTAGCCGACGACCGCTCTGCACTCTTCGGATCCCGATACTCAGACAACCCGAACGATGTGCAGCTTGAGCAGCGCCAACAGCTGTTGTCGGGAACCGATCGTTTGGACCGCAGCTCGCAGCGGCTGAAGGCGAGTCAGGCGCTGGCGAACGACACAGAGGCTATTGGAGCAAGCACGCTTGCGGATTTGCATACGCAGAGGGAGACGATCATGCATACGAATGCTACTTTGCTGGAGAGCGAGGGATATGTGGATAGGAGTGTGAAGACGTTGAGGGGAATGGCGCGTAGGTAAATCGTCCCTTGATCCAGTTGCAGAATCACAGATAGGAGAAGTACTGACAATCTTGACAGGATGGCTACAAATCGGATTATAACTGTGTGTATCATCACGGTTTTGGTTCTCCTCATCATTGCTGTGGTTTACAGCAAGTTCAGTTGAGCGGGTGCAATTTTCAGATCACGACATGGCGTTTATGGTGTTTTCCAGATGCTCTATGCGTTCGTTCAAGAGACAGTTTCCTATAATTCAAGACATTGTATATCAAAGTTATCATGACTAGACATTAATTGGTCTTCTCAAATTTCAATTGCCCAAGTTCCCCCTACTTAACTAATGTGCTGTCAACGCGCCGATTGGATTACTGCTTGCTTGCTTGTTTTGGAAAGTCTAATTACTAGGTAAGTAGTACATCTTATGTCTGATTAAATTTCTTGTCAAGTTTAAATGCACAATTCACCAGTACTGTCTCCCTAGCCTGGCCTGACTTGGGTTACATAGCTCTGTGCTGCTAATCCGCTGTGCGGTATAATTCTACAACCTAGCTTCCACTGAAAAGTTTACAGTACTACGTTAAATTTAGTTTCAACCCTATTTCTAGGTAAACGCTGATTCCATTCTATCCTGAACACTACAGGACATAAGTAAGTGCTAATGCAAAAGGGGCTCGCTTGCTTAGAGCTGAATAACGGGTGGAATGGATGTGGAAGCAGTATCTAGGTAGGATTTCTTGCCCTCTCTTGTTGCTTGGGTTTTGTGGGAGGGTGTGCAGATGGCTGGTGTGGGGTGGGGCATTGGTGGTGGTGGGCGGTTTTGATGGGTTGAGGATGATGTTGAGCTTGCTGTGGAGGGATTTGTGAATACATACCTGCTTGGACGACTGAAATTTGCCAGCGGTGGAGTGAGGATGTAAGAGGTTTGGGATAGGGGGTTTACTTGGAGAGTGCATCATGGCTCTGTGTCATTGCCGTGATCTTGAGACTTGGTCAAAAGAAAAGGTAAAGCTGATTTTCCTGTTTTTCGTGGAGATGTGGTAATGGAAAAGTAGATTCCTATATTACTTGTGGAAAATCATAGGCATTTTTGATATTAGAATCATCTATAAAGTATTTACCATGCCTCTTATCATTGGCACTGAACAAAACCATAATATGACAGACAGGGTGGAGAGGCAATCAAAGCCTATTTATACACCACCACACCATTACGCCAAAAAGCACCTCATCGCAACGCCACCAGGGTTTCCGAGTGCACCCTATGAATTGAAGTCCATCCAAGACCCTTGAGTCCAATCTATAGTATTGAGCCAATCCATATCCGGGGAGGCATCGAAAGGTGGGAGCATGGTCGGATCGAACGGCGCATCCATCTCACTTGATCTCTGTGTGTCGGTCGGGGGTGGCTCTAAGACACGGTCCAACACTCTCCGTATCACGATTTTGAGGCGATTTGCCAGTCGATGATTACCGTCCGTAGGTCTGATCCATTCGAGGAATCCGATAAACAACGTTAGTTTCTGGATGGCGTCCGACCGAGAGAATCCGAGGTAGTTCTGAGGCATGGATCTGTTTTTTAGTAGCTCAACGCATATCACGCCTGCAGCTGGAATTCCGTAGAATGTAATCTGTTTTGCAAGTCAGTTCCTAATAGATAAATGTGAGATCGTTGATAGACCGTCATGACTTACAATCCAATCAAACGAACTGGTGAAAGGGGCAAGCTTATCGCGCTCCATCCAAAACATCAAGGACATGTCTAATAGTTCCATGGCTGTATTGAGAAGCCTTTCTTCGTTGGGAAATCCTCGAGCTATCGAAACTCGGTCGACAAGGAACAGGTTTTGCAGGTAGTCGTTTATAACACAGGCCTGGGCAAATAGTGCCTTGCCATTACTTTCTTTGGGTATCTTTCGATCAGCATCGGTATAGTATTGAAGCTGGTCTGGAAGCCCGTCCAAAACTCGTTTGGACCGGAGACGTAATTCCCTGTGACCGTTTAGTGACGATTCAATACGAAGAAGGGCGAGGTAATTTACTCTACACGCTCTTCTGTGACCAGAACGTTGACACCCAAAGCTATCTCAAGGATTTCTTCCCGGACAGAACAAAGTTGCCACGTAGCTCGACAGACGCTGATGTCGTACATATTACCTGATGTGTTCCACCCATTGGCATCCAGTCGGCTAACTACGACGGAAAACGCATGTGGTGGCAAGAATAGTTCTTCGTCGGCGATGTCGAGGCACGGTTTGACGTCACAATAAAGACGACCCATCATTGGTGGTATTCCATTTAGAGCTGAATGCGTCTTATCCAGAAAATAAACCCCAGAAAAGAGTCGACGCTTGTACTCTGAAGCAGTGGTAATAGGGGTGTTGGCATAATCTGGAAGCCTGTGAAGTCCTGCGGTGATCGTTATCGTGATCATATCTCCATGTCTATGGCTCATTGAGTAACCTAGTGCCAGAGTCAGAGCTTTCTCGTATATATCAACAGGCAAGTAGAACCGTAATTACTTACCTTCGTCTCCGGTACACTGACTCTCCAGAATACTGAGGTTTAAGGAGAGTGCCACTACTATTTCATTTACTGTTTCCGAAAAGTGGCACATTTTACGGCAAATGTCTGCACATTCTTTCATTCTCCAAGCAGTCTCTTTTCTATCTCGATCATGGTTTTCAGGCACTTTGAAAAGCGGATCCCAGTCTTGCAGACTAAGATAGGCCTTTCCCAAGAAACAGAAAAATAATCCGACCATTTCCATTCGAAGATTTGGCCCCGTGAACGTATTCAACCAATCAATTCCATCTTCCGGACTCGGTGGTAAAGGATTCTCCTCGTTCTGGAATAACAAATCTGCAATTGGAGCAAGTTTTTCATTTGATCGAGGCCCGGAAAGCTGCGGTCCGAATTCTGCCCAAAGGTTTGTAATGCAATGCTTCATCATAGTTGGATTGATGGTAGTTTTCGTAAGAGTGCTCAGCGTAGCGAGAAGAGTCTCACATATACCTTTGGATGGAATATTATAGAGTGCTCTGATGACTTCTTTTGAACGCATAGTAGGACCTTCAGGTCTCTCTCTACCCACTAGAGACATGAGTCAGCCTTGTAAATGATATTGGGGTTTAACAAATCGGTAAACGATTTTGCAAGGTGATAATCAGGAAGAATAAGTAAATCCCAGAAGCAAAGATCAGTCCATACAAAGAGGTTGTCCATATTTCCATGCGCCAGGATGTTGCCTGACCTCCTCCCCAAGTCCAAGTAAATCTTCACATGCTGTAGCTTGATGCTCCAAAAACACTGCCCCAAAACTGGTTGGTCCGTAATATCGTGCCGATCGAGGATAAACGGCCACTTTCCAGTTCTCACTGTCCTTTCGAGGAGGTCGGTCAGCGACAACTCTCTGGGTCCCAGCTTTTCCGCCCTCCGGGTTAGGACCAGGGTACAGAGCAACCTCAGGTACAGCATTTGATGAACTGTCTGAAGTGATTTGAAGATCCGACAAGGCCATTGGGGCACGAGCTCGTGTCATAGGCGCCGGATGGTATATGCATTTCTCTGTAGTCTTTCGTCTCACACATCTTCCACAGAAAGGGCTCCCGTGATCACAGGCTAACTTGCCCTTACGGCAAGGCTCACATGCTTGCCTTTTGCCGTTTCGACGGTACCCGATTGACCCTTGTCCTGGTGGCATTTCGAGTGAGTCCATTAACACAAACACAAGTTGACTAGAGTCTTCAGAATAAGTGGGGTTCCAGGCTCCAGACAGGAGATGGAAGAAGTGGTATCGGGCAAAGGCATACAGAAGAACCCGATATTTACAGCCATGCTCAAGCCGTCTGTCTTGAGGTTCTTACTCGAGGAAGAAGATGAAATACTCCGAAGATTTTGAATCGCCCTACTTCGGATATATCACTCCTCGGCCGGTCATCGCTGCGGCGAGGTTGTTAGTGGATCTGGACGCACGTGATCTCAAATGAAATCAGTAAAAATGTTACAGCTTCATAAGTTTTCTTTTGATCAAACCTTCTTCACAATTGGGTGACGGAAACACATGCAAGAGAACCTTGTTTCTGGTTGTGACGTGGCGTGTTTAGTAAATATTTCCCTGCAAGGAAATTTCAACTTTGTTTCCTCCAAAAACGCAGAACCAGTTACTGTATACAGTAGCACAACACAGTTGGTTCGTTCCGAACAATAATATTATTTCTACTCTACGGCCATGAAGGAACTCTCCACCGAAAGGGTATCAGATCTCCCCAGAAGCCTGATTGACATCTCAAAGTCTCGACGTCTCCCAAACGGCTCCTCAGACCCCGTTTCCTTCACATGCACCTGCCCAGCATCCTCGAGCCCAGACGGTGGTCAAGTCCTCCTTTTCTACCGCTACTTCGCCGCCTCACCCGCCTTACCAAATACCCAAATATCACAAGAAGATCTAACATCCCTTGCGTCCTTCCACACCAACCTCACCCAAGAATACTCCCTCGGCGGTAAAATCCGCATAGCACAAGAAGGCTTCAACATAACCGTCGGTGGAACCAAGGAAGGTATTTCCGCCTATACACAAGCTTGTACTGCGCACTGGTCATTCTCCAATCTCGATCTAGACACAGCGCAGAAACAGCGCGAGTTCTTCAAGCCCACCCCAGGAGGCTGTTCCTGTGTCTTCGGCGGCGCGCCAGCGTCAATTCGAGTCACGGCTGAGATTACACCCATGGGTGTGACGAACTACCTTCCTTCGTCTTGGGATTCTATTGAAGTATTAACTCCAGAGGAGTTTCATGAGAGATGTCATGCGGAGCCGAATACGCTGCTGCTGGATGTGAGGAATCATTATGAGTCCCGGATTGGATATTTTGTTGATCCGAGGACGGGAGAGCCGGCGCTGAGACCGCAGATTAGACGGTTTAGCCAGTGGCCGCAGTATGTTAATCGGCGGATGGTGGGGGAGGAGAAGGGGGAGAGACAGATTTTAACGTTTTGTACGGGTGGGATTAGGTGTGAGAAGGGAGCGAGGTTTTTGCAGGAGAGGACAGGGGATAAGGTTGCTACGCTTAAGGGAGGGATTGCGGGGTATATGATGTGGATGGATGAGGAAGTTGAGCAGGGGAGGAAAAGACCAGAAGAGAGTCTATTCAAGGGACGGAACTTCGTGTTTGATGCGAGAGGCTCGACGACGTTAGAGGAAGATGGCAAGGTTGAGCCTGTGGCGAAGTGCCATGTTTGCACGAATCCGTCGGATAGGTTGAGCAAGTGTCGTTCTAAGGGCTGTCATTTGGTTCTGGTTGTCTGTGCTGCTTGCGAGCTTTCAGATGATCCGAGATGCTGCCAGAGCTGTCTTGATATGGATATTCTTGCCCAAGCAGATGGGAACCCAGATACGAACTCTGTATCGAGGCTAATTTGTGTCTGTGAGAAGGAGCGAGAAGCAGATTTGTGGGGAGGGTACGTGAAGCTTCCAAAACAACAGAAGACAAGAAGGGGAGCTCGGAAGGGACTTCGGGATGGTGTGAATATGAATATTCAAGTCAAAGTTATGGATTGAATAGGTCGAATGACTTTGGATCTCATGGTTATTCAGTACTCATCATCGATGGGAATCGCCAATGAGCTGAAGGCCACGCTCGGAATTAATGTCCAAGCAACGTAAGCGATGATGAATATCTTGCGAGGAGCTGAATATCACATCGATAGAGGCGAAGCCAACGGTCGAAAGTTCCGCCTTTGGGGGAGGATGAATGGCGTGCTTTCTTCATGGGTTCTGAAATCTAAGGTTACAGCAACAAATCCTGTTACTAGGTTCCACAAGCCTGGTGCGCGTTGCACTGTCTTCACTGAGAGGCATCATCAAACAGAGCAGGATTTTGAAGACGGCAAATATATCATCAGCTCTTAAATGGGTATCCATACGATATACAAAAATGGTCTACACAAGATCTCTCGACCAAAACGCCAGCTTCATGAGCGTACATCTTTCCAACTCCAAAAAGGCCTATGACCAACCTCCAACTCCATCCAAGATGCACGAAAGAAAACAAAACCACAAATAATTTCTACGCAGCGCCCCCCATCTTCCCCGACCAAAAGCCATGCGGTTTACCGTTACTCGCCACCTTTGCCATCCTCGCCCTCTCGCTCGCCCCAGTTCCAACCAGCACCGCAACCTCTTTCCCCATCACCTTCTGCGCCCTAGCACCAACCCCCCACGCATCCCACCAAAGCCACATATCCGGCTCCGCACAAACAACCATTCCGTTCACCAACTCTCCAAGCCCGTAGGTATCCTCGTCATCATCAGGTTGGTACACACAAGGACGCTCCACATTCTCATATGGGCTGTCGCCTGCACCAAGACCAGAGGCGTCCTTGAGGCCTTCGGACTCCATTTGGTGTTCGATCATGGTGTCGAGGAGGCGGGTGGATAGGTCGTAGTAGAATACGTCTTTGTGTGACCCTGTTTCTACTGTTTTATTTGAGGTTGATGTGGGCGTTGATTTAAGAGGTAAAGTCGAAGTGCTGGGTTTTGGCTTTGGCTTTGATTTTGCAATAGCAGCTGCTATCGCTGCTTCTTTTGCTGTTGGTTTTGCTGCTGCTGCTGCTTTTATTTCCTCTGGAGATCGAATCCAAAGCCCGAGCTCATTTTCCACCCCTTGGTTCCAGCGCTCCGTTAGGTATGCCGCGTTTTTCTGTTGCTCGGCTATGCTGCTTGGTTTTACGGGTGAAGGGCGTTGAGTAAGCCACCCGGGGGTGACGGAGGGGTCGAGGACTTTGGGTATTATGATCTGGAAAGTGTGCGCAGAAGTGTTGGTCGGAGCGGTAGAAATGGAAATTTGGGAAGAGTTATAATGGTTAAAAAGGATATCGAGTTGTGTGAAGAGCTCATTGATGCTTTGATCTATTGTGTTTTGCGCGAGTGCGTAGTCGAGGGACGCGCAGTTATAAATGTCCCAGAAGCCGAGGGAGATTACGAAAAGTGTTTCCTTGGCTAGGGTTGTTGGAGGCGGGAGCGCGATGAAAGATTTGATTTGTGTTTCTAGGTCTGGAAGGAGTGTTATAGGGGTGCTGTTTGGTTCGAGGTTGCTTGGGGAGTTTAGGAGCGAGGCGACGTGGATGTTGTTTGAGACCATAGCTCCGTTTGGTGGTTGGGCTGGATAAGCGTCTCTAGGTTGCGTAACGGCGAAGTTCTGGTATGAGGTACAGCTTATCTATTTCTTTTCGTCAGCATCTTCATGATATGATCCGCATCGTCTAATGAAATCCATACCTCGTCACACAAAACCTTCGTCCAACTCTTCCCCCTCCCCTCTTCCGCCTCCGATATACTATTATCCGCCCAACTATCCCCGAAAACAATCACCCTCGCACCGTTATCATCCCCCCCCTTCTTGCGCCACCCAGAAACATCCATCGACAACGAACCCCCCAGCCCAATCTTCTTCAAATGCGCATGCACGCCGGACCGGCCAACGAGCAGCAGCATAATGGAAGCGAGCGACAGGACCGTCAGGAATATCGAGACGCCGAGGCGCTTCTTTAACGCCGCCATGGTTCCCTACTCCTTTCCCTTCTATTCCTCACCTCAACCCTTTTCCGAATCGAGACTTCAAATTGTATAGAAGCACAAGGCTATCTATCACAATGCGCCCGCCCAGCGCAGCCTTGTATTCGAAGTGCTGGAAGCAGCGCCAAGCGTCTTGGTCCACCAGTGACAAAAGCCCGCCAAGAAATCCTTCCCAGGTATTTACGCCTCGCACGTTTTTCGTTTCCGACTCGGGCGATTCGGCAGGACAGCCTTGCTCTGATATCGCGATAGGTGCAGTGTATAATATAAACAAAGGGAGAGACAGACGAAAAGAAAGACTGAATTGACTCGCTGAATTGTGCGTATATATATATGTATGTGTAGGAGTAATGAATGTTCGGAATAAACGACAAGGAAAACAGGAGGGACATGGAGGGTAGAAAAGGAAAATACGGCCAAGCAAGTGACGAGCGAGCGATAGGAACAGGCAAGCGTCGTCAGCGCAGCAAGTGGAGCGGCGATAAATGAAAACATAAAACACTGGGGCTCTACCCCCAGCACGCTGCTCGTTCTCGTTCTCTCGGAACGAGCTATCGCGCTCGCAGCAGCTGGTAAAATTACGGATACAGGAAATACGAGCATTATAGTTTCTTGGTACTGTGCTGTAGGTAAGCAGTACGAGTAAGCAGGTAGGCAGACAGGTAGATAGATCGTTTATAAAAGTAGCTGTCCTGTCCTATTTAAATTGGCGAGGAGAAGGGGAATAGGGGGAGGGGTTTTTTGGGGGGGGAAAGAGGAAATCCTAGAGTGGACCCTGGATCTTGGCTTGGTGGGGTCTTTTTTACTCCACAGCGTTATTCAGCCTTGTTCTGCGTACGCGGACAGGAAAATATGAAGCGTCTTGATGGCGATCTGACGCGGAAGCGCCACATCATGCTTCTATTTCGCTCCATCGTAATTACTGGGTTCTGCCGGCGGCTTTGTTTCATGGATTGAATAGGTACCTACTTAGGTAAGAGGCTAATCATGTGACGAGTATATAATTTTGATCTTATTCCTATGTGTTCCGAGGTATCATATAGGTATACATCTACAATCTACCTTTTATGCTTTTGAGGCAGCTGCGGGCCATCTTGACCAAATTCACAAACGCCTGACCATGCAACGCCATTTCCAATAACGAAGTGTCCCTTTTCATCTCCTCTTCGACGCAATGCCGCTCACTCGCTGCAATTTTGTTGGTGGAGGTTCCTCGTCGCTTTCTTCCTCGGAATCCTCATCGTCGTGATCGACTTCATCCTCATCTGCTGAGTCGTCATCTGTCTCTTCAGCCTCGGCGTCTATTAAGTTGTCCTGGCCGCTGCTGTCTCCCTCATCCTCTGAATCTGCAATCACGCCATTGGTCATGGGCATGTCTTCTGAAATTTCGCTGCCATCCAAGATATCCTCTAGATCGCCGTTCTGTGCTAGTCGCTGGGGTTTGGCAACAATCTCCTCGTCATTCTCCTGACCTTCAACATATATCACACCCTCGTCCTCCTCATCCTCGTCGATCCGGCGGCGTTGGTTTTGCATATTTCTCCGTAGCTCGATCTGTGCTTCCAACATATCCAACTTCCCCTTCAGAGACAACAGACTTTGTAGACCCTTCGCTCGCTCATCGATGACCCTATTCAATTCCGCCAGCTTCTTGATCAAATCCTTTTGTGTTGCCAGATATCCACCATGCGAAACCAGTGTCCATTGAACCCACACCATAAGACTCCCTGCTCTGCCCGGTCTTCTATGTAATCTTTCAGCGAGCCTTTGTAATAAGGTGCCTGCGAGCGGGGAGTCGAGACGTTGGATAGTAGCGCGGATGGTATTGACATCGGTAGTATGTAGACAAGATTCCAGGAGGGAGATATCGTTTGTCTTGAGTGCTTGAGTAAGAACTGTTCCGAGCGACGCGCCGGATGGAGGTTGTATTTGGTTGCCTTGTGGGTACGCAAGGGTGCGAGATGAGGGGTCCTCGAATGCGCCAGCTACATCGATCGCTTCAGAGGCATTCGCTCTCACGAGGTCCCCGAAACTTGGTTGGCCGTTCTCTTCAGTGTCGTTGGGGATGGGCTCTGCATCTGCCATGGAGATATCTTCTCCGTTTGTGGGTTGTGCCTCGTCCGCACTTTCTTCCTCGGAATCACCTTCCTCCTCACTACTCGAATCGCTCGAGATGTCGACGATCTCTCTTACGCCGTTGAGCTGCGACTTGAGAGCATTGCCACCACCCGATACCACTGTTCTTGAATCATCCAAATTGGTCTTCCCCACAATTTTCGCGTTTTGGCTTGCCTTTGGCTGTGCAAGCTTTTGCGGAAGTTTTCGTTTGGTCGACATGGTGAAATTATTGTATTGGAAAATTTGGAAGAACCGCTGTCGATATTGCTGATTGATTTACGTCTAGGAAAAGTAGCTGGCAGCCGAGGGTGGTGTTGGTAGAGCCTGCTGTTTGATGAGGTCGCTGCCTCAAAGCTGCCATCTAAGAAACTTTTTTTTTCGATAACCAATTAATCCGACGATCACGTGGTATGAGTGCTGTTATAGGTTTAGCGGGGAGAAAAAGTGCTCTGACCCTGCTCCATGTACCGGCGCATCAATAGTGAAAGTGGATAGTGGATTTAGCGATTTTCAAGAGCGACAAGGCTTGACGCCTTAGACGCAAGGCCTGACTACAGCTTTTTTGGCCATAATCTCGCTTGACCTGCACAAGGCCGCTCAGGGGCTGGTGCGTGCAAGAAATGCGAGAGTGGCTGCATCAAACAATGACGGGATATCCTTTGTCATTGGATGCACTAGCCCTTGCTGGTGCACTGAATCCTTACACTTTTGTAGAAGGCTGGATGGTGAGTGGCTGGTTATGGCAGGGTGGAACAGGCTAAGGCAAGATGCTGGGCGTTCGCTAAATTTGGGGTTTCCTCATAATACATTTAGGATCTCCTCCCACCGACTCAAAGACGCTCTTCTGTTGAACATTTTGCCCTTTGCGCTCGGCTTCCTATTCGCTGCCGACCCAACCCAACCCAACCCAACTCTCCTTCGACCTTCTCCCTCACTCACTCACTCACTCACCCACTCACTCACCCTCCCTCACCTCACCACTCGGACCACATACACCCTCTGAGATTCTCGACCACGGCCTGCATCTGATTAATTCTTTTATTACAGAACATTGCCTGCGAATAAGCAGTAAAACTCCGTATTCTCCGGGTTTTTTTTTCCTCTCAAAGAATTACCGGCCGCTCCGTTGGGTCGCCGGTCGTCGGTATATTATTTTACAAAAGGGTCTCTTTCGCTAGTAGCACCTCTTCACGCCAACCAAAAACACGAAGACGCGCCGCTCCTAATACAAATAAAAAAGTCGCGTACTCACTCGCATCAACTACCACCACGACCACCACTCTCAATTTCAACCTCAACTCCTTGGAACGCAGTCACCTGTTCTATCTCTCTCTCTCTCTCTCTAACATCGTCGAAAATTCACTGCCTATAGGTAGGTAGGTGGCGCGCATTCACCCTCGTCAACGTCATTCGAGTCACAGTCAGGCACGTCAGGCAATCAAATCCTTTTGCGCCGGGCCAATCGCGGCCGCCCATCCAATCCTAGGCGAGGCTATAAATTCTTCGCAAGGCTGCCTCCATCCCGTCCCCTCCCTTTCCAAAAGTCAACACAATTGGTATCGCACCTCGGCGCACCTCCACCAACATTGAATCTATCCATCTGCGCCTGACTAATAAAGTGTCGCATAACCTTGCGCATCCATCAGCATCACTCTACAATCCAACCCACCCACCTACCCTGAATTCGCTTTACCCTTCAGCCTGGGTCTACGACCGTAGTCTCGTCGGCACCTACCCGTCGCCTCTCAACGAGGGGTTTGTTTGTTGATGGCCGTCATGACCACTGCGCAGCCACAAGGAGTCGCGATTGAGCAGAAGATACAGCCCGTTCCATCATCTGATAAGATGGCTTTGGATTTAGATATCAACGGGTGAGTCTTCCTTTCTTTCAATCTGCATTCATATCTGCCGTCGCTCTTCACCTTCACTTCTTCTCGTACCTTCTCCTTTCTACTTAGTGTACCCTTATTTATGAATCAAAATGTTACAGAAACTCAAATCGAGATGAGACCCACAACCACGTTGATGCTACCCCTCCTGAAGACGTTCTCCCAAAACCCGCCGATCTCGACTCAACTTCAGACAATGTTGAAGCCAGTGCGACTAGTACAACTGTGAATGGGTTTGCAAATACCGAGGCCTTCACCGACAACCAATCTGTTGAAGCGCCCTCTATCGACAAGCAGTCACCGGCCGCCGCTGAGTCGCAACCCACCGAAGAAATGTCTTCCTTGGCTTTGAACTCTCAACTCCCCAGTACGAATACAGCCGCCACCGAAGAGCTACAGCCCTCAACGTCACCCCATGCGCAGGAACACAATACATTTGAATTACTTGCCTCGGCAGAGTCGGCCATCGAGTCAGCTGTGGAGGACGTTGCCGCACCCTCAACAGTCCCTCCTGTCGTCGAGGCACAAGAGTCTGACCTTCGCCATATATCATCCCTACCCATGCAAGCCCCAGAACCGCCGCTACTGGAGCAGCAATCGGGTCTGGACTTCGACTTCGACGCCCCAGCGGATCTACCGCAGGGAATGGATAGTGTTGATCAGTCGCTTGGCGCAGATGTCTCTAACCTCGATACTTCAGGAAACATCCCCGAGCTTCCCGACTTTTCTGCCGACAGCCATTTACTGCAAGATACAGCAGGAGATTTTGCTTCTGACGATATACTTCCACTCCGCACGGGCAACGATGCAACTTTTGAACAAGAAGATATTAGTATGAGTGAAAATGGCGCAGACAACATTAAGGCTGAGACTGTTGCACCAGCTCCAGTTGCAGATGTATCCATGCCACCGCCGAAGGTTGCCCGAGAACGCGAGGATGACGACGAGAATGAGCCATCGGCCAAGCGCGCAAAGACCGACGAGACAACTGTTTTGGACCAAGAGATGGCTGACGTACCACCAGCTCCGAATGGCGAATCTGCTGCCGTTCAGGCAGATGTAAAGCCAATCTCCGATTACGAAATGAGAGAAATCGTCAAGATCTTGAAAAACTCGGCCAAGAGTAAGGATGGGAGAAATTTTGTCAAGCCGGTCGCAGAAATGTGGCCACTACTTGCTGAATCTTATACTGCTAAGATCCAGAATCCAGTTGATCTGGCTACAATGGAACAGAGGTTGAAATCTTTTGCCTATCCAAACTTGGATGCAGTCAAAGACGATGCTAGACTTATCGCGAGCAATGCAGCGGAATTTAATGGCCACGCACACGTTGTTGCGGCCTCTGCTCGTGTTGTTCAAAGTTATATCATTTCCAGGATTAACAACATCAAGCCTGAGCCCACCCCAGCTCCTAAGAAGGAGAAGGTCAAGAAAGAACCCGCGGTTGCAGCTGCTCCACGGACTGCCCCCAGGAGACTTTCCAAGGGTGCTGGTACAAGCGCCGTCAAAGCATCTGCTCCAGCACAGACTTTCGCGCTAGATCCAACGACTAGTACCCCGACGATCCGTCGCGAATTCTCAGGAGAGAGTAGTCGCCCAAAGCGAGAAATTCACCCCCCGAAAAACAAGGATCTTCCATACAATACTGCCACAAGACCCAAGAATAAGAAGTTTGCCACAGAACTCAAATTCTGCCAAGAGGTGTTGAAAGAGTTGCAAGATCCCAAGCATTATTCATTCGCAAGTGCTTTCTACGTCCCGGTCGACCCTGTCGCTCTGGGCATCCCAAATTACTTCGCGGTCATCAGAACCCCAATGGATCTTTCAACGGTCGAGAAAAAACTCAAGGAAGGAAATTATGGAAATGCAAAGGATTTCGAAAAGGACATCAGACAGATCGTTACCAACTGCTATAAATTCAACCCTCCTGGAAATGCTGTCCGAGTACTTGGACAACAATTTGAAGGATTCTTTAATCAGCAATGGGACAAGAAACAGCAATATTTAGCTGACCATTCACCTGCACCCGCAAGCCATGCCGGCTCACCTGATTCAGAGGAGGAAGAGAGCGAAGACGAGGAAGATGAGGCAGAGAGCGCCCCTGCCGGTAGTAACATGAGCGCAGCTGCCCAACGTCTTATCGAGGAGCAGGGTAAACTGATTGAGATGATGAGGGACAAGAAGACAAGTAAAGACATGATTGATCTGCAACACCAGCTGATCGATCTTCTTTCGAAGCAAGTAAAAGAAAGTCCATCTCAACCTCGGCCAGCAGCCAAAAAAGCCAAGAAGCCTTCGAGGCCCTCAAAGTCAAAGAAGCCGACTCCTTTAAAGAAAGCCCCTGCGCCAAAGAAAGCAGGTGGAAACCGGCAGCATGCCAAATATATGGGCACATTGGAGAAGGAAGTCATCTCCGCTGGCATTGGCTCCCTCCCTGAAGAATTGTCAAGTCAAGTTTTGGAGATGATCAAGGCGGAGCAGCCAGGTGTTGATGTCAGTTATCCCAAGTTACCCATTATCCCAGTACATTGCTAACATTTCATAGGTCGGTGACGATGGAACGCTTGAGCTTGACATTGACGTTGTCAGCGTTCCTACCCTGTGGAAAATACACGGCCTAATCATGATACATTGCCCGGAAGTTGACGCAGACATGCGAAAGCAGTTCGAGGCGCGTGATACGCCCCGTGAATTGGCAAAGCCTCCAACCAAGAAAAAGAATAAGCCAATGAGCAAGAGTGAGCAGGAGCAAAAGATTGAACTTCTAAAGAGCCGTGAGAGAGAGTTTGCAAACAGACAAGGTTCTGGTTCTCAAGAACCTGTGATGCCTAGTAAGTTTCCGTGTGGACGAGACCTATTTCCCAAATACTGACTTGCTCCAGCGGTGGAAGCCCAAGATCCCGAATCCAGTGGTGATGAGGATTCTGATTCAGAGGAGGAATGATCGAATCGTCCACTAGATTCCGAAAAATCCATGATCCCTTTTCTCTTCTTCAGTCCCAACAAAGTCCCTCCCGACTGTAACATACGCCTCCCTCGAAAATTACGAATCTTGTACATCATTCACCTTTACCTATTCGGCAGTTTCATCATCATTGAGCCTCGGGCGTAGAATTTCGGTATCCAAGTCTCGCAAACTTGTGGCGATTTCGAGGCACTTGCATTAAATGAAGATGACCAGTCCCAGCATTATGCTGTTAACGTTGCCGATTTTCTTTTTTCTTTATGGGGTGAGATTGCAGGGCATGATGAGATGGATGATCATCATGAGCACTCGCTCATGCGTCTTGCTCCGTTGCTGCTGCTACTTTGCGATTGCATTAGGGGAGAGCTGGAATGGAATGGAATGGAATGAGGAAAAGCACATTCTGTATGATAGAATTTGAAGGTGGCATATGCGAAGATGCGGCCTGCGAATGGAAATGCCAGTCGCTGGGCGGAAACGCTGATAATCCTGCTGAATAGGCAGGAACATGAAATGAAAAAAATAGTAATATGTTTATTGGCTGTCTAAAATGTGACGTAGCTTCGTGCTGCTGTTTAGCTTTTCCAATGGCTTTTGCACAAGTGTGTATGCAGGCCCTCGCCCTCTTCTGGTTCTCTTGCCTTGTCTGTCTCGCCGTACTTTGTTCGCCGTTTCTTTAATTAAGGACATCCCAACGCAGGGATAATCCAGCTCCGCAATACATGGCCCCCATCCTCCTCATCATCCAACGCCCTTCGCTTTATCCTTTCCTATCTATACTCACACAACACCACACGACAGAACGCTTATTCATCTTATCTATTCCCTCGCTCACTCGCAAAATCCCAATGGAAAACTGCTGCAATATTCCCACTCCCTATAGCATCGAATAACCCCAAACCCCTCTCTTCTCCAAAACACCTGCTTAAACAAGTGTTACAACGCGCTACACTCATTTGATTTGTACTAGGATTCAACGATTCGAAATGATCGTACTAATATGGAAGAGAAGAGAACTTGGCAAGTACGTAGGGAAGAATGAAGGGTTTGGATATACCGAGTCTGGTAGTAGATGGGATGGGAATACAGGTACGGTTGTGGACTGTGGTGTTTCCTGTATGTCTGAGGTGGGGATGTAGGTATGGTTAGTGCGTGTGGGAGCGTGGCTTGCTGGATGAGCTTTTTGCCTTTTGGGGGGAATGGGTTGGGGGGAACGGCACGGTTAGGGGGGTTTGGGCGAGGAGGTGGGGTTGTGAATGTGATGGGGAATGTGATGGGAAAGCTAAATCGAGTAGTTGTTGCTATGCTATGCTATGCACGCGATCCTTGGTCAGGAAGAAGCATCTGAGGCAAGCTCTTAAACGCGATGTTGATTTTTCTGCAGAACCTCCATCATCTCTATGCAACTAGGTTTTCGAATTCGCTTAGCCGCTATATCGATAGAGTAGCCGTATGGGACGCTCTCTCAAGGGAAGGAAGGATCGATGCTACAACACGTGACTAAGTAACCCCCTTTCACAGTATCTCGCCTAGCTGAATAAAGGTCTATACGGAATTTGCGACGACCTTGGATACCTCCAGATGAGCCCAAGTCTTGCTGGGATTCTGCACCTCATGATATCGAGATTTTCAGCCCTCTCTTTAGGACTTTCAGTTACCCACTTCTCTTGGGTTCATTGATCATCCATGTACTTCACTTGAGCATGCCAGGTTTTCTTCTAAGGCAGGAGTGTAGTATTAAGTCTTTCCTCTCGCATGCAGGTGGAGTAGTAGAGTGTATTTCCCAGATATGAGAGTTTTCGGGACGTTGTCTCCTGGGATCGTCGCAGAGTGTTCACATCTCTCGGGCGAGAGTGAACTTCTTTTCATGCCTGCTTAGATGTTAGCTGAAGACATTAGTGATACTGGCAAGAATTTACCATGGTTTAGATCTTGATGGCGAGTTATTGCTACCTTTGGGAGCGGAGTGTATGATCCCAGGGTGTAATATCCTTCTATGTGTCCACTTTCAAGCACTGCCCGATCGGTCCCGTTCGAGAGTAGGTAGGTATGTAAAACAGACGTGCTGCCTTTGTCTCTCGAGGACTTACACTCTAAACGTCCTCTAAGCATGCTTTCTTCTTCTGGGCTCTTAACCCATACTTTTCGTTCAGCCTCCAGTATATCTCGGCCATTTCGTCTAAAGAAGCGGTATCTGAGATTCCTTCAACATCGCTTTCTTCCACGATTGGGTAGCCTCTTTCAACAAGCCATTGGTGGACATCTTCCACCTCCGTCCCCTTCATTGTTTCGACAAGATTCTCGAGAGCCGGGATTGTCTCCTCGAGCCTCCTATCCCATTCCTTTGAATCTGCAATATTGCACAGGGTTTGTGACTGTTCGTCACTTACTGCATAGATAGTCTTCTCGATCCAGCTCCGGACAACCACCCTGTGGCAGTAAAGCAGAATTCTGTAATGCGCCTTCGCCGTGTCCAATCCTAATCTTGACATCATTGCTAACGTCTCTACCGGATCGTCGGTAAGCCATCGAAGGAGTGAATAAGAGTTGCGATGCTAATTTCCACTACCATAGTATCATGTTCTACATAAGTAATGTCCGAAAACGGGTGTTGTCTCGGCAGGGGGAACCTGGGTTCCCTCAATACATTTAGTAGTTTACTAGTAGCACTCTGGTAGCCTAGAAACTTGTGTTTGACATCTATGCCGGATTGAAGATACAAGGCAAGAAACTTTTCCAATGTGGCTATGCGCATTCTTTTGCCTCCATGAATTATCATTTCGCGCATGAGATGTAGAGCGCGTGCAAATATGGGAGTAGGAAAACCTATATGGGTATTGCCGGTCATCGCATTGGCCCATGACGCAAATATAGCATTAAGGTCGGCGCCTATTTCTAGAAGGTTTGGTACTACCCGCAACCATCTGTCCAGGGAATCGATGTCGTACGACGAGGAATATACGCAAAGCAAAATATAGTTCTGAACCGCTCTTTGGTTTCGAAAGTTGCCCTCTCGGAGAGGCTCGAGACAATGGTCAAGTGCATACCTAGCGGCGAGCTCATATATATTAGGCCAGCCGTTGCGTTGGTATATATTCTTAGTCAAATTGAAAATTTCGGATTGTTGTTCGTCCGACCAACCTAAATCTCTAATGCCTAAAATTTGTAGTGCAGTGTTATATTCATCGCGTCTCTTCCCGTCTGGATATAAGTCATCGAGCGCAAAAGCTTGTGTAATTTGGAATATCCGGTCAGTAGGAGTCGTCTCGTCCGGATCCAGAATTATGCCCTCTTTGTTCAGCAGAAAATCTTTTGCACTTCTGTGAATCAAGGTTACTCGTAGGTTGTCCCAAGGCCTAAGCGTTTGGCGAGAAAGAATCTTCTCGATGTCTGTTCCTTCCTTCTCGTCAAAATTTGTCTCCAGCAACCCCGCACATCGCGATATTAGTCTACGATTTACCGCAAGTAGAATATCCTTTATATTTTCCAGAGACGCGCGTGATTTCTGAGCAAGAAGCTTATGCCTTAGGTTAGAATCTACCGTGGCCGCAAACACGAACAAATTTTTATCATGACCAGGCAAGAGGAGGTTATCGAGATTCATACAGGTGTTGAAATACAGGGCGGCTTCCTTGCGGTAGAGTGGTTGATCGTCACCGATTCGCTTCAACATTTCTTCGAAAAGCTGTTCAAGTTCAGATGGGAGAGTTTCCAGTCGATGCATCAATTCCTTTGGATCATCGCCGTTGGCGATCCCTCGTTGCAAGCTTTTCAAAACTAGAGACACCCACAAAAAGACACCTTCCGCCTTGACAACAACTCTATCAACGAACTCCTTCTCGTTGGTTTCTTCGAAGTTGAACGGATTAGCTTGCAAGAAGCTGCTGACATACGCTCGCATATCCTGACGCGTTAGATCCTGAAGCCTAAGTCTCGGAAAACTTTCGAGGCCTCGAAAGAGAGTAGGTTCTGGACGACTTGATACGCAAAGTTTGACCCCTTTCCTGCTTGGAGCATGCGAAATCCGCTTTACAAGCTCCAAAAGATTAAAGGGACCTTCTTTTTGGTCAATTTCGTCTAATCCGTCGATGAAGAGACAGACACCCCGCTCATGCAACGACAGGGACTTGACAAGTACCATTTCAAGATCTTTCTTGGACCAATCGTTGGAAGTAGTGAAAGTCGAAAGCCGTGGATTTTCTCGCAGCAGGCTGTCCAATATTCTTTCGTTTTCAGTGAGAATCTGATATAATAGGGACCGGAGCAGGCCGCCAATACTTCTTTGCGAAGGTGTTCCTATGCTCCAAATAAAATGTGCATAGATTGCACAGTCGAATTTCCACTTGTTGAGTTGTTCTTTAGTCCTCCCATCTTCGAAAAGAAAGTTCAGAAAGGTACTCTTGCCTGAACCCGCCTTGCCTGATATCCAGTAGAGTGGATCATCTGAGCGTAACCACTCCGTGAAGCTTTGCCAGGGAGTCTTGGTATTGGCCTCGAATACAGAAGAAAAGGTACCACCATCGGCTCCTTCGATTTGATTCTTGCGTGCATTCATACTATCGTCTTTGAGACTCTTGAGTAGGTGTTCCCGCTTCTGTTCAAGATTTCTTCGCAGTTCTAGATCCTCCTGGGTCGTCTTAGTATAGGCTCGGGTCTCTTTATGCTCCGTTGTGATCAAGGACTGGGTAGTTTGCGCTTCACCCAATATAAGATCTTTGAGTTCCGTTTGTCCTTGGCTATAAGCCATGATGAAGTTTTGAAATACCTGATCAAGACTTCTGAATTCTGCGTCCTGCGCGAGATTGGCAGCTTCATTTTGATCACTATAATCCGAGTTAGCCATGCCGACCAGAAGCACGCTTCGTCTATTCCATGATACGATGTAAATTAAAACCACAACTATAAGTTGACATTCTTGTTAGGACTCGATCATGTTGTAAAGCACAAGAGAGTGGTTCCTCAAGAACCTTGTAGACTAAGTACTCACCATAAATGTACTAAGATTTGACTTTGCATAGCATTTTGATAGTTTTGCATGTCTTTCTCCAATCGTGCTAGAGCATTCTTCATCCAGGACAATTTCAGTGCCCGGGAAACCGAGCCACCGCGCGTATTGTCAATCTGATCAAGTTTTGTTTGGATCTTCTTAGAAGTCTTCAAACACTTAGAAGCGACGTCCCTGAGGTTCGTTTGATTTCTGGGAAGCTGCTGATGTACGCTCCTGTCGAGGTAATTTTTCAGGCCTTTCGATGACACTGAAATGTGATCAGCGTGCTGGCGAAGCTCTTCATCTACAGAGCCGTCTTCTTTGATCCGTTTCACAACGGAATATATTTCGTGAGCGAAGGAGATGACTTGCATTACGTTGCAAGCAATGCCGAGGCCGGTCAAAGGATCCATCTTGGACAATGTCGTTTGAAATGATGTCCAAGAACGAAGAAGCCAGTTCTAGGAGCTGCAAGGCAGCGACGGACAGATCAGGCGGTGAGGACTTGTATATCACCGGCCACAAGGCTGGGCTGGGCTAGGATCAATCCTCTCCTCTTGCGCTGCGGTCTTGAACGTGGCTCGGCGGGCAGAATGGGATGTTAGGCTTTGCAGGTTTACGAGTATTGCGACTCTCCAAGGAAGGCGAAGAGGGTCGGAATCTTCTCTTGCGCTAGATGAGACCTGAGGTTGAATGTATTGAGATGTGATCATGTGTGCAGAAGCTGTAGAACGTCGCGTACAGAGCCTTTGCCTTTATGCAGCAGCCGCCAACAACCTTTCTAAACGACCCAATAGGCGTTGACCAAGACTGCATTGCGTCGTTCTATTGCTGGAAGCCTTTAAAAATGAGCCTTGCGAAAGATATGCACCTGGTTTTGGGGTATTTTTCGGAAGCCTGAACACGAAGTCCTCTCAACAGCACATGTCAAAATGACCGGGCGATTGCAAACCCATCCCCGCCATATTTGGGTCATGTAGTAACAGGTTGTCGGAGGACAGAAACCCTTTTCTCGGGAAAATATGTCAACTCTCAAAACATTGAAACTTCTCGATTATCAATTTTAGATGAACCTCCTGCAAGCTTCGTCCATCTAGATAGGCTACGCAACAAGCACTTACCACAAAAATGATTAGTGTACTATAAGCACATCAGTCAGGTACTTTTTAGAGGTTTGTTCGGCGATCATAAAATGCGGAAAGTCTATATGCACCACTTCTCAGACTACATTAGACGTTTCGAGTCCTGTCAGGAAGACTGCATATTGGGGTGGTAAAAGGGGATGCATTCTAAGATGTGATGTGATGCCCGAAGGCCCTGAGGCACTAGCGTGGCACTAAGAGGGGAGGCGAGGCAATCACTGATGGCCCATCAGTACCCAAAGCTTCACATGGAGGTGATTTACGTGACACACTTGGTTAGATGTACCCCGAAATCGACTACTGGTTCTGAGCAAAGCAGTCGAACAAAAGAAGATATAGATTTTGATAATGTGACTGGATTAACGGATACTTGGTTACTCTCTCCACTATGCTTATGGCCATGGAATGATTCGCTAATAAGGAATACCATATAGTAGCTATGATCCTTCATGTAGTGATTCATATAAGATATATTGACCAGCCGTCGGACCGCTTATTGAACCGAATAGCTACTCGCTAGATGGTAGCTAGAAGGTGCTGAGAAACAATCTTAGAGCTAATTTGTACCTGCAACGTCTTGAAGCATTCAGACTTGACCACTCTAGAAGGATATAATTAAGAAATGCGCTTAAAGGGACAATAAAATCCACAAAATGAAATCCGAGCTTTAGCAGTTTATATCAATGCAATAATGGTCCATGCTAACAAGACTTCACCTCTTTCTCAACCCACAGATCAATGCCTTTAAGGGCATCTCTACACCTCATTTCGTCCCAATTCGACATATAAGGACGACCAAGAATGATGAAAACTCTTGAGCCTAGGAAAACAAAAAAGATGTAATATCTTATATGCAATTAATAAGCCTTAGTATTATGCAAGAGATATAATATGTCTCATAAGCAAAGACGGTAAATAGAAAGTCCGGCTTATAAAATGACATCCCGCGCTAAAATTACACTTATTTCTGTCAAACCAGAGGTCGGATGTGGTGGGGTGGATTGATTCTTGTACATAGATCAGGTACATGCATGAGAGTCCTTCCGAGGCTTCACTCTTAATGTATTTTCGATGAAGGATACCTAGTCGTAAGGTACCTCAAGGTATTTACATCTGGTCCTGATTTTCTACAATACGAGAATAACTAGGTAGGTACGACATGCCCCGGCCCCGCTTCCTTGATCGCTTGGTTGTTGGGAGGAAACGCCAAGGTCAACGCTGCCGACCCAACGTCATTGGTGGGGTAGCTCTTTCCTACGGCCCTTCCTACTACAACTACAGTATAGCTGGACGGCAGCACATGAAACCACAAAACACAACACAGGATTACATCGCACCGCACCGCCAACCTTCACGCCCTTTAATCTCCATCTTTATCTCCATCTCCATCCCCATTCCCATCTCCCTATACACACGTAAACACCAACATGGTCAAGATAGAAGACCACGAGTATCTGTGCGAGGAGGAAAAGCGTCTGAGGACCGATCGTCTGCGCGAAAAGTACTGGAAGAAATGGGGCCCCTACGTTGCTGAGCGTCAATGGGCGACCGGTACACTGTCCTTCGCTGCAAATTGAGACAGAGCCTGAAGCTGATAACAATCCCACATAGTGCGAGAAGATTACAGCGCCGACGGTGATGCTTGGAGCCGTGAGTATTCGGTCGCCCTTCACCAATTGGCAGAGCTGGAGTCCTAATAGTAGTCTAGATTTCACCCACGACCACGCAAGGTCGAGAGCCTTCAGGTGGGGAGAGGACGGCATTGCTGGTGTCTCCGACACCCACGGTCTGCAGAATATTGCATTTGCTTTCTGGAACGAAGAAGAGTGAGATATTGCGGGGTGATAGACGAGACGAACTACTGACCAGTGGCTAGTGATTTCCTCAAAGAACGTTTGTTTGGTCTCTCGAATCCTCAAGGTAACCACGGAGAGAGCATCAAAGAGGCACACTTCCATGTCGACAATACTCCCACGGTTTGTTACCCTGCGTCCGTCTCCGCCTCCCTTTGCTAATATATCATTCTCCTAGCATTCATACATGAAACTCCTCTACAAATATCCCCAAAGAAAATTCCCTTATGAAGACCTTGTTGCTGAGAATGCGAAAAGAGGCAAAGAAGACCGCGAGTACCAGATTATCGACACGGGAATTTTTGACAACGATAAGTACTGGGATATTGTCATTGAAACCGCAAAGGAGACCGATGATCCCGAGGAGCTCCTTTTCCGAGTCACCGCATGGAATCGTGGCCCAGAGCCAGCGCCACTACACATCATACCCCATGTGTGGTTCAGGAATACTTGGGCCTGGGGTCACGAGTCGGAAGATAAGAAGCCCAGTATACACCAGATCAGTGAGAACGTTGCGCATAGCAAGCACCATTCGCTTGGAGACCGATACTTTCAGATTTCTCCTTCTCCAGGAGTTGGCCCAAGCGGTCAAGATGTTCAGCCCGAGCTCATCTTCACAGAGAATGATACCAATTTCAAGACCCTGTACGATGGGGAAAATCAACAGCCATATGTGAAGGATGCTTTCCACCGTCACATTGTGGGTCGAGAGAAAAAGGCCATCAATCCTAAACGAACCGGCACAAAGTCAGCTGCCTGGTTCGCGTTCAACGAAGGTGGTGGAGTCGCTCCAGGTGAGTGTGCGGTAGTCAGATTCCGATTTTCGAAGAGGTATGAAGAGTACATGGATGAGGAATTGTTTGACAACATTATCGACAAGCGTAAAGACGAGGCCGATGAGTTCTATTATCGTATCAGCCCTCTGCCAATGGCTGAGGATCTTCGGAATATTCAACGACAGGCTTTTGCTGGTATGATGTGGACGAAACAGTACTATCACTTCATTTGGGACCAATGGGCGAATGGCGACCCTGCCCAACCTGCCCCTCCACCAGAGCGGAAGGCTGTGAGAAACACCCACTGGAAGCACATGCATTTGGATGATATTCTTTCCATGCCAGACTCATGGGAATACCCATTCTTTGCGGCGTGGGATTCTGCTTTTCATTGTATACCTTTGGCTATGATTGACCCAGAATTTGCCAAAAAGCAGCTTGACTTGTTCACCAGAGAGTGGTATATGCACCCAAATGGTCAACTGCCGGCCTACGAGTGGAATTTTGGAGATGTCAACCCACCCGTCCACGCATGGGCTACATTTCGAACATTCAAGATCGAGAGAAAGATGTATGGCCGCCAGGATTTGGATTTCCTAGAGCGGGTCTTCCAGAAGCTGCTCCTGAATTTCACCTGGTGGGTCAATCGAAAGGACTTTGACGGGAAAAATGTCTTCGAAGGTGGTTTCCTTGGCTTGGACAACATTGGCTTATTCAACCGTTCCGAACCCCTGCCCACCGGAGGTGTTCTCGAACAAGCCGATAGTACAGGATGGATGGCATTTTACTGTCTGTGCATGCTGAACATCGCTTTGGAGCTAGCCAAGCACCGCCGGATCTACGAAGACATTGCATCTAAGTTCTTCGAGCACTTCATGCTCATCAGTGATGCCATGACTTACAAAGACAGATCGACAGAGGAGAAATCGTTGTGGAATGAGAAAGATGGATTTTACTATGATGCTATTTCGTACGGCGGACCTTGGAGTCAACAACTTCCTGTCAGGTCACTAGTGGGATTGATTCCACTCTACGCCACCTTGACTCTCGAACCTGAGCTCATAAACAAGCTTCCAGCGTTCAAGAAGCGACTTGAATGGTTCGTTGAAAATCGACATGACATGGCAGAGCGTAATATGGCTAGTATTAGGAAGAGAGGAAAAGACAATCGAATTCTCCTATCCCTCGTCAGTAAGGACCGTCTGGAGAAGATCCTGAAGCGCATGCTCGACGAGGATGAATTTCTGAGTGAACATGGAATTCGGTCGTTGTCCAAGTACCACAAGAAGCATCCATATGCCATGGACGTCAACGGGCAAGAGTTCAAGGTTTCCTATGTGCCAGGTGACTCCGATAGCGGTCTCTTCGGAGGTAACAGCAACTGGCGGGGTCCGATCTGGCTTTGCGTTAACTTTTTACTTGTCGAGTCTCTACAGCGCTTCTACATGTTCTACGGCCCTTCACTGAAAGTAGAATGTCCAACAGGATCAGGGGATTTGATGCACTTGGGACACGTGTCGGAAGAGATTCAGCATCGACTTCAGCATCTTTTCGCCCGCGGTGACGATGGACGTCGCGCTATCAATGACGGAAACGACCTGCTGGATTTCGATCCAAACTGGAAAGATAATCTTTGGTTCCACGAGTTCTTTGACGGCGATTCTGGCCGGGGTCTCGGGGCTACGCACCAATGTGGCTGGACCGGGCTAATCGCAAGAATGATTCATGATACTGGGTATTTTATCTTTCCAACTGCTGACACACGGATACTGACCTACCAAAACAGACTCAGCTGCCGGCTCCCTCAAACTCCGCGCACCCCGTCAACAGGCATGAACCACTACTTTGACGATGTCTTCACAAGACATGTCGGTCAAAGCACAAAGCCAGAGAAGCCGAAGATGCGGCGCTCATCAACGAATCGTTCCATGGGGCAAAGAAGCGACTTTGATGCCTCGGTCAATGGAGAGGAGGATGTAAAATCAGTTGATACAGATAACGAAGAACGGGTGAAAGAACGACAAGAGGCTGATGCACATACGGCCCATTACGTTAGCGAGCAATTATCACGGGTGCGAAGCAACCAAAGTATAGATTTTGATAAAGGTGATGAGTTCGAGGCACAATTGGACGAACAGTGATAAACGAGTTGACGGACGAACTGCGTAGTTTATGACTGGGGGGCGTGCTTTTGCTAGACTCGACTGGGAGGAAATGGATAGAGCTGTGGGCTTCTGCTACATGGACGAACATGGTCCACCACGATAGAAATAAAGACGAAAAGGTTAGACTTGCTTAGTATGGACGGTAGACCAACAATAGAATAGATTTTGAGCCATTGCCAACCAACATGGCTAGCTGTGCAAGGTGCATTTTTTAAATAATGTGACTTGAAAACTGTTAGTACTAAGGACTCCTCGACATGATGTAAGAATGTATGGTAAACTAAACCGGCGTTTTGATCGTGTATTCATAAAGCCGAGCACCTGCAACATATTGCTATAGCTAATCTGGACAATGGATTTCAGTTCGACAGCTTGAGAAGCAGCGGATTAAGGGAGTTGGGACGCACAGGTACGCGGACTTTAATGAACAGGAAGAACTGGTAGCAAGGGACTTAGGAGGAGAGTAACTGGTGGGTCACACGTAGCTGAAGATACTGGGACTCTCTACAATCGGCCAATGGCCAACGAAATGCCCCATGAGCGACTCGACTCACAGTACTTACTTAGGTTTGCATGTGTAGCCAACCGAGCTGCCCTTCTAATTCGAATTCCTGATTAGGACAGAAGAAATAGCTCTAATTGTATTGATCGATCATGTACATATCACCACGACCTCCACTGGTCTCTCTCGTCCTCCACCACCCATTCCCTCGCAAAAAATGAAAGGGTTGTTTTACAAGGTATCGGTAAGCAGCTTGTTCATCTTTGAAATCTTCGCTGAGACACTTAGGTCGATTGTCCGGTCACCAATTTCGACGACGAGACCACCCAAAATATCGGAGTTGACCTGGACTTGGCTTAGCTGTGTTGGAAATAGGATTGAGATCATAGAAAAATATACCTTGTTCGTAACCTTCAACTTCTTGCCTTGGCCAACGTATTCCGACTTTGCGACTGCGGCCTCAAGACGTGAGAGAGTCTTGTTGTCCAATGGCTGAATTGCATAACCTGATCAGCATACTTCCACCTCATATAAAAGCGCAGCACTCGAGCGTGGTATAGACAAAATTCTTACCGAAGCACTTGTGACAGTCATCTCAACCTCTCCTCTGGCGGCACCCATCAGCTCTCCAAACTTCTCACAAACGCCCTTCAATAAGCCCAGTCTGTTGTTAGCCGCAAGGGTGTCGAGGAAGTTCTTGACGGTATCCGCCTTGTCCGCGCCCCCGGTGTGCTTCTGCAGCTCTGCCACGATAGCCGACTTGTCTTCCGAGGAAAGCGTGGGTGCCATCATGATGCTGGCGAGCTTGGCATCTTTGACGTACACGTCATGAAGGGCGGAGAGAGCTTTGGCGGTGGTGTCCAGGGAGGAGGTCTTCACGGCTGCCGTGTACTACGAATGCATCGTTAGCTGTCGTTCCCAACAACCCCCCTCTCCAATTCAAGGGCCTCAATTGAACCGCGCAATCCTCAATTGCTGGTAGCAAAGAGGCAATTGACATACCAAGGCAGTAGCATATGTGCCATCCAGACCGTAGACCGCGACTGGGGGTTTTGCATCGATAGATGCGGGAGCTGCGTAGTTCCGGATCTGCGAAGGGGCCAGAGCAGCTCGGGGAGAAATGAGGCGCTGAGCTGAAGACGAAGATGCCCGGGAGGCGCGGAGGAGAGTGCGACCGGAGAACATCGTGAGGCTGATCAATTGGGTTGCGGTGGGGGAAATGAGGGAGTAGGAGTAGGAGTAGGAGCTTTAAAAGAGGTTCAAATCGATGCCGCCGGCAAGCTCTTTTGTCGGGCTAAGTAGAGTCACGTGGTTTGTTAATTCCGCCGACACCCTTAGGTATGATAATATTGCCATCATGTTTACAACGATACATAGCTCCTAGTATTTTGTTCTTTCTCTGTATTGGTCATTATCTTGACATCTAATTGCGCATCTCAATCGATCATTTGATCGAAGTTGTGGCTCTGTTTCACGGAGCAGTGCGTACATACAATCTTCTTCACATTCATGATTCGGTCTGGAAAGCTTGTCAAAATAGGTACTCATTGCATAGGTTGCTTCCAACAAAAACGCTGCTATTGCTTTCAGTGGTTCTGTACCAATAATACCGAAAGACCCGCACCGAAATACTCCGATTATGACCCCAACGCCGTTCGAAATGCTAAAACCTTCCTCATTAATTCATTCACAAGTGCCAGGGCCTAGTGCCAGAGCCTAGTCGCTCTTGAGCATACTTTCAACAAGATCTCCCAGAGGTCCCCAGAAATCTTTCCCGCTAGCGAGACCATGCTCATCAATGAAAAGAACGTAATGCTTGAAACTGGTGTTGAGATGAGCCTCAAGACCCAATTCACGAATCACCGGGTAGTGATGGCAGTAAATATGGGCATAGACACGATACATCCGCTTGAATACTTGTCTGATCATGCTCGGGAAGGATTTGGGAAACGGTACGCCTAGATTATCTCAGCACCATACAATAGCCGATTATTGCTTCAACATACCAATTCTACTAGGGAAAACAGCTTCATTATCGATGTTGCTTTGAACCCAACCCATCAGATGTTCGATATAAGTGGGTGCCGGCATCTTCGTTGGTCGTTTGTAGTTCTCGGAATCCTGCCACAGGTACTCAAATCTAAGTCATGTTAGCCATACAGCTCTGTCTCCAGGGTCAAGAACGTACTCATCGGTTGCCTTCATCTCAGGGCATGATTGTGGAGAGCAGAATTCGGTGATCGATCCGTAGAGAAGGTTGATGTGGTTGTAGAAATCCACCACTAAGTCTTCGTGAGCGTCCGCTATTCCAACTCGGTCTTGCATAATTACTATTGACTGCCAACCATTCATTCTCGTCTTCGCCCTCAGGTAGCTTGACAATCTTCTTCAAGCTGCCCCCTCCAAGGGTAGCCTCCGCATATTGTCGCAATTGATAGCTCGAGGTGCCCTTGGTGGCATTTCGTGGTCTGAACTGGTTGCGCGTGCGCTGGTTGCTATCATTTTCATTTTGTGAGTACGATGACACATATTCTGCTTCCGGGGCTTGAATGAAAGGATCATCCTCGTCATAGTCTTCCTTGACAGAAATAGTCGCAGAAGAGGTAGATTGCGGAAGGGTACACACTGGCGGTAGGACTGAAGCGCGGGGGCTCAAGAATTTGAGCAAAGCGGAAGCCATGGAGAGAGGAGGGGTAATGGGGGAGGGGGGGTGGGGGAAACTAACACGGTGGTTATGAAGGAAGCCATCGTGCTTTGGTAGATGTAGGCAGTGGCCGATATCAAAGTTTCAATCCGTCCGAAAAAGGCTCTCTACATTCCAATGTGTTAGCAGGGCAATGGTAATGGCAATATTTGGGAACATGCTTCTCATCTACCGTATCTGTAAGTCTGACTTTGACGGTCTTTGGCAAAAGACAAGCCCCGTGCTGTACTGTATGTGACAAGATGGGATTGAACGTAAGTGCCGATGAGGAAAGAATGTGTGCGGCGTTGAGGTGAAGCCAAAGTTACAGATACGTCTATGATGATAATGATCGGATCGGGCTTTCCATTTGTTTACAATACTTCCTTGTTGAGATTGGCGTTGGCGTGGGAGCCAATGGAAACCTAGGCAGGTACCTAGGTACCCAGCCTTACCTAATTCCGTTGGTGGCCTCGATAGTCAGGTTACATTAGATCCTCAGGTACCTTACCCATACTTACGACGGGACCGCGCGAATAACCTCCTTTCGACGGCCGTCTCCTCTCTCTACTGAAAAAAGCGGACACTTCATCATGCTGGCAGTCCCGTGTCCTCTTGTTCTACCTTTACCTCTGCTGCACCAATGACTGGCAGCACAATTCTCCTTCGAGCCCATGGAGGAGCTGGAGCCGGAGCTCTACTTCTACTATTAGTCGCTAAGTCAACGATATGTCGACACCATTGACCAACATCCGCGTCTTCGTGCAGTGGACTGAGCAGACGGTCTTTGCTGGCGAGGATATCGAATGCCAGGTTACCTTCAAGAATATCGCGCCGACACCTACCCCGTCCCGGACAGCGACTTTGCACCCCCCTTCTGCCAATGGACACGCGCCCGGGGGAGAGAGACAAAGGAAGAGCCCCGTCTCGCAGGGCAAGAATGGCTCTGTATTGAGTTCAAGCTCTCGGCCAGCACAGCCAAGCAGAGGCCATCGAACTACGATGTCATTGAACGTCCCTGTAAACACCGTGCGATCACAAGGCGCGTCAGACTCATGGAATGGAGCTCCTGTGAAAGGCAGAGAGGGGAGTGCTCACAAGCGCTCGGTCTCTATCATATCAATTAGTGCTTCTGAGAATGGAATTGTTGGTGATATTGCTGGCCATGCGAGCAAGGGGGAAAGACCTCGATTAAACAAAAGCCACGGACGGTCTGCCAGTCTCCAGATCGTTCCCCGGAGACATGGTGTAAACGGAGGTCCTGTGTCTGGTATGTTCAATACTCAGCTATTCAGTATTATAGCTAATTATCATGATGACTAGCCCCTCTCAATCAACGATCCTCTACACAGCCTTCACCCCTTCTCGTCTCCTCCTTCTCTCCCCTGGGAAGGGAGCATACTTTACCAGAGCACCCATCCCGGAGACAATCCGGTGCAGCGACTGCACCGAGTACTCCAGGTATCACAAGATCTGCCTCTTCAAGACGGCATGGTTCGGCATCACTCCCACAAGGCTTCAAATTTCCATCTGTTACGTCCCCTTCCGTGGATTCTAGGGCGGGTGATAATCATAATGGAGACGAAGGGACTCATCATTTTCAAGCGAACGCCCATCTTCTTTCTCCGCGAACGAAGGATTCAATCTCTATAATACCAGAGCAACCTGGCCCAACTACGAGGGTCCTCTCGCCAGCTAGTATTTTAGGAACACCTCGGAGCAGTGGCGAATTCTATTCTTTAAGTAATAACTCCACCGAGACTCTTGCATCAGAATATCTACCTCAACAGACTGGGCGAGGACCCACATACGGTGGCCACACAAGGAGGCCCTCGAATTTAGTACCCGTGAATCATCATCGTCCGCCAGAGACTCTCATGATGGGGTACGCTCAAATCCATGGATCTTTCACCATAGATGGCTCTTTGATTAGCCAGGCTCCATTTGAAGAAGTCAAACGAAAAGGAGCAGTAGGAGGCCAAGGCGGTGGTGTGATTGGCCTCGAGAGGCACAAGAGAGACAGTGGTCTTCTCCGAGGCTTTGGATGGGGCAATATTGGGGAGTCGCTTGGTGGTCTCTTGGGAGGCGGCGAGCTGAGCAGTATCAAAGATATGCGAGGCATCGCTAGTTCTCGATCCATACCACTTCTGTCTACCCCTCAATCAATTCTCTTCGTCGATCTTAGACTTGCTCCGGGGGAAAGCCAGACTTACAAATACGCCTTCAAGCTACCCCGCGGCTTACCTCCAAGCCACCGCGGCAAAACGATTAAAATCTCATATAAACTAGTTATAGGCACACAAAGGCCGGGTGGTGCCAAGGAACAGCAGGTGAAATCGGTGGAGGTACCTTTCCGTGTTTTGGGAAGTGTGAACAGCCATGGCGAACTTCTTGGCCACGATCTAATGTCGCCATACATCATTCTTCGCGACCAGGCCCGAGTGAGAGTCATTCAGCGGTCACTCGGCCCAGGTGTCGAAAGGCCGAGAGCATTAAAAGTAAAAACGACATCGAAAGTAAACGAGTCTACGCTCAATGACTTTTTGTCATATGTTGATGAGCTACTGGAAGGTCCACGGCAAAATTCCAGCCATGGTTTGCTGTCTCCAACAGACGCACCTAGAACCCGTCGCCAGTCATCAGTGGAAGAACCAGCAACAGCAAAAGATGCTATTGATATGGCGATTCTCCGCAGTAACACTGCGACTGAGTCCCAGCAAAGCGCGAACAGATTCGAGATTGCACGTAGTGGAAAGCGAGTTGCTGTCGTCATGCTGGCCAGACCCGCATATCGTCTGGGCGAGACGATTACTGCTGCTGTTGACTTCACAGACGCGGAGATACCGTGTTATGCGGTACATATGACTTTGGAAACGTCAGAGAAGGTTGACTCGTCGCTCGCGTTGCGATCAGATGCCAGCATCCTTCGCGTGACGCGCAAAATCTACGTTTCCCATTCAGAATCCACTTTGTTTGCGAGAAGGATTGTTTTTTCTCCAGCGATACCGACTTTAGCCACTCCAGAGTTTATTACAAGTGGAGTTAGTCTTGAATGGCGAATACGCATAGAATTTGTTACGCCACGGCTTGCTCTTGGAGACAGTGAGCTCCTGCCGGTAAAAGAAGATCTTTTAGAAGAAGTTTCGAGAGATGACAGAGGGGTTGTGCTGGCGTCGGCAGAGGTGTTGGATTGTGAGAGCTTTGAAATAGCAGTTCCTTTGAGAGTATACGGCGCTTTTGGGGGACATACAGAGCGAGATGAGGCACCCACAGATGGACTTGTAGTATAAATAGCAGAAAACACCTGGTAGGTGGGATCGGATTATGGTACATCGGACGGAGTTTGGTTGATAGAAGCCAGGGTCACAAAATTTCATACACTTCTCTTCTTGTGTCTATTGTATTTCATCTAAAGGTGCCAAGCTCATGCATGGTTTTCGGTCCATTATATTTCTTCCACCTTAGGCAAAGCAGTGATAGTAAAGCGTAGGTAAGTAAATATAAGTATAAGTTTTGTTTCGTCTCGTCTAGAAAGGGCCGTGTTTGCTGCATCAGGATTCAGTAGTACCAGAAGTAGAGTAGAGTAGTAGTAGATAGAGTAGTATTGTAGCGAGCCCTTGTGACGTCGACGTCGACGAACCCCTGGAGGAAAAAATAAATTGGCTGACTGGACTAGGTCTGCCGCGTGAAACCGCGAACTCCCATATTCTGCTTTGAAGACGCGACCTCTGCTCTATAGGTACAAAACTCTACATCTATCAAAGTCTCTTCGCACCTCACACATCCCAAAAGCCTTACCACACCGCCACAGCTAGTATGGCAGATCGTACACCGCCAACTCCTGTAGCAATGCTCATAGGCACTGCCATTATCGCAGGAATCAGCGGGTACATGATCGGAATCGCATCATCTCTCGGCTTCTTGCCCATACCATTCGCGACTAAAACGGCCCCTACCCGCGGAATTTCCAACTACGACGACGAGGAAGAAAGCGAAGAAGAGGATATCGACGAGTCCATACTCGACCATGCCCCCAATTGGTCCAACGGGCTCGATGCAGACAAGAGGGATGGCCTCCGAGCTACCCCACTCAATGCAGCACGGAAGCAACAGGCAATTTTGGAAGAAGAAAGTAACGAGGAATGCAAGCTCGTTCTTATCGTACGGACGGATCTAGGAATGACAAAAGGCGAGTTCTCGTATCTCAGTTGTCCACATCTAAACCAACTAACCTTTTCTTAGGCAAAATTGCAGCCCAGTGTTCGCATGCTACCCTTGCCTGCTACAAGAACTTCCTCAAGAACTCCCCGAAGTCACCACTCCTCCGCCGTTGGGAAACACAAGGCCAAGCAAAGGTCGCTCTTCAAGTTAAAAGCGAAGAAGAGCTAGACCTATTGCAAGCCACGGCCATCAGTATGGGCTTGGTCGCCGAGGTCATTGCGGATGCCGGTAGGACGCAGATTGCCAGTGGCAGCCATACTGTGTTAGGGATTGGGCCTGCGCCAAAGAGCGTCATTGATAAAGTCACTGGGGAATTAAAGCTACTCTAGAGAATAGGTTGGAGCAGGGAATGAGGAGATGAGAGCATACAAAGCGGGCGTCATGGGCTTCTAAAAGTGGTATTTTTAAGGCGATCGAGGATCCGTATCCAAGCTCGCATTGTATGGAAAAGCTCTGGACTGACGAATCTCCTTCGCAAATCGATCGCAACTACCATGAGACTCGAATACCAAGTCAAATACCTTTGCAAGTCTCCAGCGCGCTCAACGACTTTTGGAAGAATTGTTAGGGAAATCCCGAAATTTTGAGCACGAGAACGAGGACGCATCTACATATCATCGGTAAGTAACAATTACCGGGAAAGTCAAGCATGACTTATAAACTACATCCAACCTTACGTAGTTGCAATTTTTGGTCTTACTCAATCCTGGGCATTATCAAGCACTGTCTCCTGGCGAAAGAAATTCATTCGGGATCAATCAACTAGAGTCTCCCAGTCCTGAACCCCAAAGTGGCACCAATTTTGCAGGCCGAGTGGCATATTTGAACAAGCTGCTACAATGCTTTTTGAGTGGCCTCCAGCGACGACTGTTATAAATTGAGGCTCTAGCTACACAAGCAACAAATCATGCGACGACCTAAATTTCACCAACTGCATCTAGTGTATACAGTAGTGAACAATAAACCTAATCGAGAGCTGTATGCGGAGGTTTAAAAATAGAAATATGGCTCGCAGATTCAGCAGATGACTGCAGCTGACATGGCGGGCCAGATGGTATTTGCGGAGTATAGTATGGTACTGCCAAGTCAAGTGATATTGTTATTGTTATTGTTGTCTAGTGGCGGGGAAGGAGTGGAGTGGAGTGGAGTGGATCCCCATATTGCGGGGTATGGCATAAGTATGCCTGTACAGTACAAGTAGTTCTGTGGGGTTGACGGGGTTGACGGGGTTGACGGGGGGGGAGCCCAGCTCCAGCCCTGTTAACTTTGCAATCTACACAGGATTCAAGCTTCTTACCTTTCATTTCGTCCCATCTCATCGCTTCTCCCAAACCTGAAACACATATAAGACAAGCCAGCTGCTTTCAGAATACAACTTGGAATACAAAATACCACGCTGCGGCTGCACTTTTCATGTGCCATGCAGTGCCGTGCAATACGGAATGGTTCCGATGCTGCGTGAGCTTTCGATCGTCCATTGCATTGCGTCTATTGGCTAGCATCGCATAATAGAACCAAGTTTGTGACCCTAGAACAGAACTCACACTCACTCCTTCTCGTGGACCTTGCTTCCCCTCCTTCCCTTCCTTACATCGGGGAGCCTAAGTGCATGTCCAATGAAATTCTGTTGTGGCCCATAGCAGCACGGATTTTGCTCTGAATTGAATATAGTGCTACCGGACATGATTTTTTGCAGCGTATTGCAAGCGCCAAAACACCATATCTACAGGGAACGGGAGTCCACAGCCAGGGAAGTAGTTTCATGAACGCCAGCCGCGGTCATATTCTCTTCAAGTGAGGGGTTCTCGGGTCTCTATGCTTGCTATCGTTGATGATAAAGCCGAACTGCATTCTCACACGCTGTCTATTGCTTTCCCATCTTTTCAATTGCGGTACCAACGCATTTTAGCACAATTGTGTAACTCAATCGCTTTGCCTTGTATTTTGCAGCCTTAAATTAAGCTCTAAGCGATGAGTGCCAGCTCAACACCACCTCCAGCCAGCAATAGCTCGGCTGGTAATAAACAACAAGAAGTGGAGGAAGTGGAGAAAATTGTCACCCATGACCAAGTTCCAGAGCATGATAACTACCATGAGAAGAATGGCTTCAGAACGTATGGCGACGGTGAAGACCATGGTGAGTACCTTGTCCTTTCTTCTTCTCTCTAGATCCTTCTCTAGATATCCCTTCCATATGTTTCGAGTGCGGGCGCCTTTTCAGGAAATGCGATGCTGACTGCAGACAGACCATGAGCCACCTGTAAGAATCCACTGTTTCAATCAACGCACTTTGCTGAGGAGTCTAGATGTCCTTCAAACGGCTTATGTCCTTGATAGCCATGGCTTTTCTTTGGACTGGTTCCCAAATCCCCGTCTATATATTTGGTAAGCCAAAAGTCTCTGAGGGCCTATCATGATGCTGACATACTCGTAATAGGGGGTATCCCTCCATATATCTATTCCGATATTGGCGGAGCTGACCGTTGGATTTGGCTGGTCCTGGCTAACCTCCTCTCACTGGCTGCGGTTTGCCCTTTTGTTGGATCCCTCAGTGACCTGCTGGGGTGAGTTGTTTCCTCGCAATGATATTCTGTAGCTAACATGAGTACAAGGCGTCGATACGTTGCACTGATGGGTGGATGTTTCATTATGTTAGGAATGGTGGTATGCTCCACTGCAAAAGTTATGAACGTTTTCATTGGTAGGAATCATTAAGAAAACACCTGTTAGTTTTACTAACCGTCCAAATAGGTGGAATGGCTCTGGCAGGCATTGGAGCTGGAATATCTGAACGTTCGTGATTGTGAAAATGCCTAGAAGTGCCATACTGATGTCCAGATAGTCACAGCACTTGCAGCAACATCGGAGTTGGCTCCCACTTCGAAACGTGGCAAATATGTCGCTGTGCTTATTTTCACCATTCTCCCTTTCTGTCCAAGCGTTCTCTGGGGCCAGTTGATTGCAGCACATGCCGGATGGCGCTGGTGTGGATTGCTTTGTGCACTGTGGTAAGTCGAATTATGCCCGTAGACTGCGAGTTATGGCATCTCTCACGAGCCCGGTTATCTCTTCCGAGTAAATCCTCTAGTAGAGTACATACTAATTCGTTGGACAGGGCATTCGTTGGATCCCTCCTCACCCTCATTTTCTACTTTCCACCACCCCGAGTCAACTCGACTGGACTCACCCGCAAACAAATTGTAGCACAGATAGACTTCGTCGGAGGCTTTCTCAGTATCTCGGGCATGATTCTCTTTATGGCCGGTATGCAATGGGGCGGATATCAGGTTGGTCTTTATTATCTCAGTCTCCGCCCTTTACTGATGATTGTATTCTTTAGTATAAATGGAGCTCGGCCCACGTTCTGGCACCTCTACTTCTTGGAGCGGCTCTACTTGTAGCGTTCGGCCTGTGGGAAGCGTATGGGTAAGTCGCCTTTTCCGCTCTACTTTGGACATCTCAGGGCGCGGTTCACTCTCCAGATATGTGATGAGAGTCGACTAGTCCTGAAAGATTGCCTCGACCTCCGTAGATATAATTTTTTCACTCCTAAAATCTACCATATCGGGATAATACTAACTCGGAGATCTTGAAATTATAGGGCAAAGCATCCAATGTTTCCCTCTCGTCTCAAGCAGGCCCCGCGAATATTAGCTCTCACTTTGGTTATAACTTTTATATCAGGAGCTAACTTCTTCTCGATTATCATGTTTTGGCCAACGCAAGCTTTCAGTCAGTGATATCACATCAATCCCATTCGCGCAGTTGCTAACTTGAAATAGACGTCTATGGTCATGATCCCGTCGGCGTTGGACTTCGGGGACTCCCTGTAGGGTTCTCCATCCTTGCAGGAGCAGTGATCATTCTTTGGTGTCTATCGGTTTTCAGGGGAAGAAATAAAGAGTTGATGATTATATCCTCTGTACTCATGACGGCTGGTAATTATTCTCCTCCTGCACTTCATGTTTGATTGTAAGCTGATCCTTCCTGAAGGTTGTGGCGCGCTCTCTTGTGCCGACCGTTTTAACTTGCATCAGCTATGGGGCATTCTTGTATTAGCAGGTAAGCTTTCCAAGTCAGCTCTCGAATGATGTTTCCTATTTCAGGAATCTCAGGAAAGTCCATTACTGTTTTCTCAAATTATATGGAACAATTGCAACTCCCAAGGTGTACCATATCAGGCAATACTGACCAAGATCTTGATTACTAGGTCTTGGAATTGGGGGCATTGTGGTACCCGCGTCTATCATTACGACAATTATCTGCCCAGATGATCTTATTGCTACCGTCACAGCGTTGACTCTTTCGATCCGTGTTATTGGCGGCTCGGTCGGATACTGTGTGTATTACAACGTCTTCCTGAACAAGTTTATTCCCAACGCTACGAAGATGATAGGCGGGGTCATGGAGCTAGAGCTCGGCATCATGAACAAGACATATATTGGGGCTGCAATAGAATATACAGGAGGTATGTTACTGCAGATGCCGAAAATGTTTATTCTGATTCTGCTTTATAACTAGCTGATGCTAATCCTAATCTATTGCATTAGGCAGTCTGCTTCCACTCCTGAAAACGATCCCGGGCATCGAAGGCAACGATACGGCGTATGAAATGGTCGTCTTAGCCGGCCAGGAGGCATTCGCTGCATCGTACAAATATGTCTATTTTGCTAGCATTGCGTTCGGAGCAGTCGGTATTTTGGCAGCGTGCTTCCTGGGCGACATCGGTCAATACATGGACGACCATGTGGCAGTAGTCATGCATTAGTGAGGAGAGAGGGGGTTTGAGATCGGTAGATATTAGAAAGAGGAAGCAGTTTGGACTAGAAACCCTGGCGAGCATCGAAATAGATAGGTGTGGGAGCTGTCTGACTGACGCTGTATTCAAAGAGTTTCTAAAGTCGTAATATATGATCAACACCACAAGTCGCTGCGTTGGTCTTGTGGCAATGCCGTTTCGAGAGCTTCGAAATCCCCTGCTTGATTGCCAACCAACATGTCAAGCTGTCATTTGTCTCCCAACCACGACCATCCATGGCTTGAGAGTACAAGAAAAGACATCCCATTTCCTCACATAGACATCGCATCGCGTCCCAAGAACCGTACTAGAATCTGATTCTCTTTCCACTTTACGATTTGTATTTAGTTGTGCCATGCTTAGTAGCACGTTAATACTACTTCCAGCTACTTCTATAAATAAATACTCGACTTGTCGCTGCGGAACCCGCCGCGTGACGTTCACTGCGATGTCTATAAAGGTTCAGGAACTCGTAGCTGTGAATAAGGTAAAGCTGTTTAACAATCGCTACGTCTGCCGAGCCTTTCTCCGCAATATTAGTACTAATATCCGTCTGGTTGGGGGCTGGAGTTCACAGGATTACCACCATTTTAGAGGTTATCATTCCTTTAGCATCTGGAAGGGGTTCTAGTTTGTTTCACGTACATACTCTCGATACTATTTAGAGATTCTGTTATATTGTATTGAGCCCCTTGGAAGCGGTGACTGCTTTCTCGAATACTAAGTGTGGTGTAGCCTCCTATCCGCCCTTCGCTCACCCAAGGAAATAAAAGAAAAAGGATGGAGTAGACTTCCCCATTTCCAAGAAGACAAAAGATTCCCAAAATAAAAATATATGAGATTTCCTGGAGTATAACTCCCGCATAACTCTAGAGACTCGCAAAGTTCACTTGACCTGCTGTAGTAGGAACTTGGTCGGGAACTAGCGACCTTGCTTCTCGCCAGAAACCTTTCGGCGTGTACTCCGATTTGGATATATGCAGAGAGTGGAAGAATACCATTATATAGGGTAGGAGTAAGATGAACGCTTCAGGGCAAGTTATGAATCACATCTAGCCTCAAACCTAAATCCGTTAGTCTTGACATGTAAACTCACATGGTCACCCAACTGAGGGCTTGACACGGTGCACTTTCCCACGATTTTGTCAGCAATGAATAAGCCTAAGTACAGCGTAAGGAGGTTGCACCTTTTTACTAATATCAAACTCATGACTTCCTCATGCCAATCTGACGCCTGCCTGTCTCTGTTTCTTGAGTTGTTGAGCCGTCGCCCCACTCATTCCACCCATGCTGCCGATCAATGAACTCTGTGCTTCCCTTCGCTTCTCGTCCTCGATCTTCTTGAGCATCTTCTCAGTCTTCTGTTTGCCGCTGCCTTTGCCGTGGAATTGATGGGACATGTGCTTAAATGCTTCCTTTTGGTTCATGCTCCGGCCATATTCATCGATGTACTTCAACTCAACATTCGGTTTATATGCTTTGTTAAAATGCTCAGCAAGATGACGTGATTCTTGTTGATCACGATAGTTGTTTTGAGACCTGGCGTAATCTTCCTTTTCTCGAGCAGACATCCGGTCCAGGCGCCCGGTCGCACGATCCCGTTCTCTTTGCGAGCGAGCCTTCTTCTCCGCTTCTGCCTCTTGCCGTTGCTTTTCGGCCAAAAACAACTGCTTCGACCTGAAGATGGCATTGAGATCTCCAGACTCCTCCGTCTTGATGATGCCTCTTTCTTTCAGGAGTTTCAAGGTTGATCCTAAGCCTCTATCAAGTGTGGCCTCTCTTTCCAAACCTGTCTCCGTCATATCCTCAGACGTAGAAGTCTCTCGGTTGAGTCGAGCAGCCCGATCGTCCTCATCCTCAATATCTGCATAGGATCGATCCATGTTGACATCACCCTCTTCATCCGAATCAGCTCCCATGGCCGTGACTCCTTCGACTGTGCGAGACGTCGATCTCTGCTTGGGCTCTGGAGCTACAGGTTTCTGTAGATTTGCAACGAACTCAGACGTCTCATCAATTACTAAGCCAGCCGGCCCATCCTCTGCCTCTGCATCTGGAGTAGCTAATGCCTCCTCTTGCATTTGTTGAACGAGCTCTTCCGGTCGTAGCTTCTTGCGTTTCTTAAGAGCATTTCTTCGTTGAGCAGCAAGCGAGGCTTGAAGATATTCGTCATCTACGAAAGACGTATCTTGAAATGTTCGCTTCTTAGTAAGTGGCTGGTCAGTATCCATAGCTTTTCCAATATCTTCGGGTACATCTGCGGCTTCGATAGCTGGGAAGACGTCGTCCTCATCCACGGCCTTTTGACGTGTAGACTTGGCCTTTTTCTTCTTTGGCTTCTTGATCTTCATCTGGGAAATGTCGAGGTAGTCGGACTTTGGTTCATCCTCTGCAGCACTCGTTAGTACATGGATAGATCGAAGATCTGGGAATTGATTAAACTGACTGAAGATGTCTAGGCTGAAGGCTTTGGGCTTCACTTTCTTCGTGGCACCAGTCTCAAGAACGGCTTCTGTTGTGCTTCCTTGGCCATCAAGCGTGAACTTTTTGCCCTTCTTGCCGTCGATTTCTTCGTCGTAATGTGCCAAGATGCTCTGTTCGCCATCCTCGATGTCGTTGGGATTATAAACAGGCTTCTTCTTCTTGAGTTCCAACTTCTCGTTGAGCCTTTCCCTCTCGCGTAAGTCTAGATTCTCAAGCTCATCACCATCTTCTTCATTCTGGTCGATAGTGGTGTCTTTCAGCGTCAAAACTTGATCCTCGCCCTCTTCGAAAGTATCGAGTTCATGTCCGACTTTGACACCTGCTAGGTCCTTTGCAGTATATTCGGCGGCCTTTTCGGCGTCCGCCAACTCTTGTTCTCTCTTCCGGGCCTTTTCGATTTCCTTTTGCCGCTTCTTCTGCTTGAGCAGCCAGCTTTTCGCATCTAACTCCCCCTCGTCGTCTCCTAAACCTTTGCCTTCGAGTTTCGAAAACCTTTTTGAGGCATCTCTTGCCTTTTTGATGGCCTCGGTTTTAGCATCGCGCTTCCTCCTAGCCTCTTCTGCCTCCTGCAATTTGCGATAGTTATCGTAGCCTTCAGCTTGCCGACTTTCGAGAGTACTGCCCACGTCCTCGTCGGTAGGCGATGCGGCTTCCTTGAATACGGGGCCGGCTCCGGGAACGGGGAGTGGCTTCATGCCCAGAGACACCCGTAGCCTATTGGTCTCCTCGATGGAGATTGCGTCGGCCATGGCGGATGATTATGAAGGCGCAAGATAGGGTTGGGCTGTCGAAAGTGACTTGACGGAAATCGGTCGCAGTCACCACGCATTAAGCTAGAGTGGTGGTAGTCAGGATTACGTAAGCTGTTGAATTTTGACTAGTGCTCAGATGAAGAACGCTAGCGGCCGCGCGTTCAAAATTTTAATGATAACCTTCTTTCCCGCGAACTTCTTTTCTCTTCTTTTCCACAACCACAGATCTGTGTCCAGCGATCCTTCCAACTCCGGTTGTGAGGTTGATTGCTGCGGCAGTTCGTTCGTCCTATGGAGCCATCAACCTTCACAGGTACATCATGATGTCAATCATCCGATCGACAGATCTCAGAGTAATCGGTCCTTACGAAGCTTGAGCTCGTCGCAAGACTTGAGCTCAGTGGACGAGTGTACTGAGGGCGTAAAATTCCAAGCCGCCTTGAGACCGTTGGTCCATGACGCTGCCGATAAACCTTTACCTGCCTACATATCATCGCCTCTGGGGGAATACTTTCGAAATTGACTGCCTACGGGCTCGGGCAACGCGGTCATCGACGGCCATATTGCGGGGGATTCGGGATTGGGGGGATAACTTGCTTTACGAACGCCGATGGGGAAGCCACAACGCGTATGTTTGCATGGCTGGGGTTTTCATATCAATATGGAGATATTAGCTGGATTCATTGTTGGATGCGGTGAACTATGCTGGATGGCTTTCTGAAACAGGGTCGGCGCTCAGCCGTGACACCTCCAATGTCCAGTACATCAGACAGAAGGCCCGATACCATGACTATATATCTGCATCTGCTCTACCTGCAGCTGGCCAGTTGGAATGGTCTGGTTAAATTGTCTGCCGTGGCCGTGGCGGTTTGTTCCGCTGGTATGGCTTGGACTATACATCGTAGCTTAAATGTAGTGTAGGTGTCTGTTTATTGCTCATGTAGACTTCCCTGTACTGCAACATACATATAACTTTCTTAATGGTTGCTTGTACTGGCACCTATCTTTTAACGAATACGTGAGTCGTAATTGCAAAGCCGATGCCGTGAAAAATGACAAGTTACTGTGTAGAAACATAACGAGAAACGGAGAAAATTCTTGAAAGTTCCCGCTGCCAAGCCAAGTCTGTTGAGATCTAAACGGTCGTTCCTCGGTGTGGCTTTTCCTGCATTCAAGATTGATAAAAGATAGAAGTGTTAAAGCCTTGCTAGTCCAAGTCAGTGTCCTGGCCACATGGGAAAATATGCCACTTCTTTGACAGTGCCGCGGCTCCTGTAGACCCTAAGATTTCCTTTTCTTGGGACAGGGTAGAGGCAAACCAGGGTATAACTTAAAGTTGAAAGTAGTCATTCTACTACTGGGCACATATAATGGTATTAGATATAACTTCTTGGTGTAAGGGCCCAGGGGACGGACCGATAGGGGAATTATGTACCCAGTTGTGGGGAAGGGGACCCCGCCGACATGGCGTGGTGGTGTGGACTGGAGTCTGCGGGGTACTGTAACTATTCCGTATGGGTGATTGATGGAAAGCTAGATCTCGGTGATCTGAGGCCTGTATGCCTTGCATCTGTACCTGATATTCTGTTACCGAGCGTCTTCACTCTGTTCCTATTCTTACCTATACCATAATAACGTTTTATTGTTTTACTTTGATGCTCCAAACCCACCAATCACCCCCGACGCCTTGCACGTGTATCATATACCTGTGTAGCATGTAGATGGAGAAGTTGTTGCGCCTCAATCGGGACTGACTGCCGAATGCGATAGAATAAAGAGCATACCCAAGCCAAGGTACCTTACTCGTACTCCGGAGTATGTACTGAGGTATTCTGCCCAACCAATCATTTTATCGTACCTTGCAGCCGTACAGCAATTGTGCTGTGCTCGGTACGGCAGATCGGTTAATGCGTTGTGTTGCTTGTGGTGTGCCTTCTTGATTGGGACTCGTTCAGCGTCATCGCAGCTCTAGAAGCACGGAAGATTGTATACTGAGCACTCTCCCCGTCAGCTTCATGTGACCACCAGGGCAATAGCGACGGCCATCTCGGCCGTACTCCATGACCCCAACGGCAATACGTGCCAGATTGAGAAACATCCCCTATGTGAGCTGTAAAACTCTTGATATAAAGTCAAGATGGAGGCTCTACCCTTCTTCTCCTCCCTCAGCAACCTCAATTTCAACCTTACCTCTCTCGCTCTTGCTACCCAGCCCATCATGTATTCCCTAAGTCCTCTTGTACTAGCTGGCACATTAGTCCTGCAGACTGTGTTTGGTCTACCCGATCCAAGCAGAGTCAAGGAGCGCGACGCCGAGATCCTCAAACGCTCTGTCGACTCATTCATTGCTACCGAAAGTCCTATTGCACTATCCGAATTGCTATGTAACATTGGGGCCGATGGAGCTTGCGCTACAGGTGCCAAGGCGGGCATCGTTATTGCGTCTCCCTCGCAAGATAACCCAGACTGTACTTGAGCCATCTCTCTCTCATCTCCCTGACCTCCTTTTATTTTAGTCAACTCTTGATCAAGAGCTTGCTGACAATCCGAAGACTTCTATACATGGACACGTGATTCCGCTCTCACCTTCAAGTGTATTGTGGATACCTTCATCAACAGCTATTCCTCATCACTGCAGACTGAGATCGAGAACTATATCAGTGCTCAAGCCTACATCCAAACGGTTTCCAACCCTAGTGGTGATCTCTCAAGCGGGGGACTGGCAGAGCCAAAGTTCAACGTTGATGAAACTGCCTTCACGGGAAGCTGGGGAAGACCTCAACGTGATGGACCTGCTCTCCGCGCTACAGCTCTAATCGCGTACTCTAAATGGCTAATCAACAATGGATATACATCCACAGCCACCTCGCTGGTTTGGCCAATTATCCAGAACGATCTCAGTTATGTTACACAATACTGGTATGAACTGGCTTTCCTCTCATAATTTGGCTTCTAATTAGTGTTGTAGGAACAACACAGGTTATGACCTCTGGGAAGAGGTTTCTGGCTCTAGCTTTTTCACAATAGCGGTACAGCACAGAGCTCTGGTAGATGGTAGTGCTTTGGCGACTCAACTTGGAAAGTCGTGTACCTATTGTGACTCTCAAGCCCCACAAATATTATGCTTCTTGCAGAGTTTCTGGGGTTCTTCTCAAGGATACATACTTGCAAATATCAACGAAAACAATGGCCGCACCGGTAAAGATGCCAATACCTTGCTTGGTTCCATCCATACGTTTGATCCAGCCGCTGGCTGTGATGCAAGCACATTCCAACCGTAAACTCCATGCTACTCACGACGTAATACTGCCTGCTAATATTCGTCTAGATGCTCAGATCGCGCTTTAGCCAATCATAAAGTTGTGACCGACTCATTCCGGTCCATCTACACCATCAATTCGGGGATCGCCGAGGGCGTTGCTGTTTCTGTAGGGCGATATCCAGAAGACAGCTATCAAGGTGGCAATCCCTGGTATCTTAACACTTTGGCTGCAGCTGAGCAACTCTATGATGCCTTATATACTTGGAACAAGCAGGGGTCCATCACTGTGACTGCAACGTCTTTGGCCTTCTTCCAAGATTTGAGCTCTTCTGTGACTGTTGGAACTTATTCATCAACCTCCTCAACGTACACAACGTTATACAATGCGGTCAAAAGCTACGCCGATGGATACGTCAATATCGGTATGTGATCGAACAGTGCATTTCCTTTACGTTCCTTATATTGCTATGTCTCTGTCTCGAGATTATATGAAGAGATCAAAGCTGACCACAGATCTACCAACAGTGGCTACTTATGCCCAATCTAACGGATCTCTTGCTGAGCAGTTCTCTCGATCAAACGGGGCCCCACTCTCAGCCCGCGATCTTACATGGTCATATGCTTCTTTCCTCACCGCAGCAGCTCGCCGGGCTGGAGTGGTACCTTACTCATGGGGTGAGCCAAGTGCTTCCAGTGTGCCTTCAGCCTGTTCTTCTACCTCCGCCTCCGGCACTTATTCGACAGCCCCAACAGGCACTTGGCCTCCTAGTCAGACCCCAAGTGGTGGAGTTACTACAACCACATCGTCTTCGAGTAAGAGTACAGGATCTGGAACTACTACAACTAAATCATCTACAAGCACATCCACAAGCTGCGCTGCTGCTGCCACAGTAGCTGTCACATTCAACGAGATAGTGACCACAGTCACTGGCCAGACAATTAAGGTTGCAGGAAACGTAGCAGCCCTTGGAAGCTGGAATACCGCCAATGCTGTCGCTCTTTCCGCTGACCAATATACTTCCTCGAACCATCTTTGGCATGGTAGTGTCAGTCTTGCGGCAGGGACGGTGATTCAGTACAAATATATTAATGTTGCTTCGGATGGGACTGTCACTTGGGAGGCTGATCCGAACCATACTTATACTGTTCCTGCGACATGTGCGACGGCTGCTGCTGTCAGTAACACTTGGCAAAGTCAAGGATGAATGTGGCTCGCAAAAATTGAGGTTGGGAGGTTGGAATTGAGATTGTAGTCGCAGGTCCCGAGGGAGAGGGAAAACACATACAGAGACAGACTGCAGGTCGGAACTTCACGGGCATTGGACCATCTGTTCTTAGTGTACATACTTATCGTATCCTTCGTTATCCTTCCTGAAAACATCCCTCGAAATTCTTCAATCCTTCTTACCAAATCTTTAAGTTCAGCTTCAAAGATAACCACCGGACACGCGAGACCCCAGCCTCCCCTCCTGGTTCTACAGTAACACCTACCCTACATTTTCATACCCGTGGAATTCCTCTTTGAACCTGACATTCAAGTACCTTTAGAGAAGCCGCGAAAGAAAGAAAAGAGAGGCTCTTTCCGTCGACTTGGAACTGAGAACTCATATACTGTACCCAAGTACAACAAATTGAGCTGCAAAGGGGTTAAGTCTGCCCTATTTCGTAACGCTGCGGATGCTGGTGAAGTCAGACTGGCGGGAATATCTAGCAATCAATAGATTATTGCTTTGTGGAATGATAGTACTGAGTAGTTGTATAACGCAGGGTTTGTTGTGACTGATAGATGAAGATGAAGATGAAGGGGCCATATTAGGAGGGCACATTAAGCACTGGATCTTTCGGCACAGGACCTCATTGATATGTCATCCATTCATCAGGGGGTTTCATTAAACGCCATCTCGGTGGTCAATACCCGGGAAGCAAATACTTCGTTACTACGACTTCCTTTTCACATCGTTAAGTACCGGGCTTTTTAGTTTGTGATATTGTGATATATAGACAATAGGTATCGTTTGTAGGCTCGAGGCACTTAACTTTTCTTTGACTATCCAGCCATGCTCGTTATTAAGTAGAAAGCCATTATCTGCCAGCTTCCTTTTCCCATACCTCTACTTGAGCTCCTCCAAGCCAGGTGTCCCCTTGGGTCCTCCTCGTTGCGTACTGACTGCTCCCGCACCACTTCCCCTCCACGCACTCTCAATCAAACCAACAATGTGATCAACCCCCTTTCCTTTCTTAACTTGCGCAAAGATGGTCGGGCCACCCTCTCTCATCTTCCTCGAATCCCGATCCATCACCTCCAAATCCGCCCCCACGGCTTCAGCCAAATCCGTCTTGTTCACAACCAACAGATCACTCTGCGTAATCCCCGGTCCGCCTTTCCTCGGGATCTTGTCCCCGCCACTAACATCGATGACATAGATGATAAAATCCGCCAACTCTCGCGAGTAATTCGCAGCCAGGTTATCTCCGCCGGACTCTATGAGCAAGATGTCCGACGTGAATTCCCGGTGTAGGTCTTCCAGGGCGGCCAGATTGGCGGAGATGTCTTCGCGCACAGCAGCGTGGGGACAACCGCCTGTTTCAATGGCCCGGATGCGCGACGCCGGGAGAGCCAGGTTCTTGGTGAGGAACTCGGCGTCTTCGCGCGTGAAGATGTCGTTTGTCACGGCGGCTATGGAGTATTTTTCTCGTAGAGCTAGACATAATGCGAGCATGAGAGCTGTCTTTCCGGAGCCGACGGGTCTGCAAAAGAAACCCCATTAGTTTATCTAGATCTTTGTTTACTTCGCTTGATTGGCTGACTGGAATAGGGGGAATAGAAATAGGGGCTTCGGCATGTGTACGAGTACGAGGCACGTGTGCGGCCCCGCCTTGAGGAGATGGAGGGGTAGTCGAGCAGATGCGGAACCATGGATGGGCAGACATATTAACTGTGCAGTACATACCCTCCAATCCCAACAGTAAAAGCACGTTCAGACCAGTTTCTTCCCTCGATGATGGGCATCTCGCGGCCCATATAGCTGCCTGGTCCGTCGAGGATCTCGTGGGTGTGGCCATGATCTGCTGCGGGGTTGTCGTGGGAGTGAGAACCTCCATTTTCATGGGAATGTGAGTGTGCCATGTTTTAGACCGGAGAAGTAAGTGGATGAACTCTTGTAAGGGAATGGAACGGCTCTCCTTCCTCTAGAGGTACGGTGACTTCAAAATGGTGAAAGACGGATGTAAGTAAGTTACAAATTGGCCAAGCTGGACTTGGAAGGCCTAGAATATTAACACGTGATTGTACCTACCAAAATGTACACTTGTATTGGCATTGCCGTTTCACAGGAAAACTCATTTTTATCCTTGAAGTTACTAACGCCTGTGACAAATGTAAGATTGTGTTGTGAGGTATTGTATCGCATCGTCGGTTGGAAGGACCAGTGGATGCATATATGCCCGAGTTCAACCCCGAAACATTGCACTACATTTTGCATCCCAAAACCTTGATCATAATAAAGCACTGTTGTTGAGTTCATATTCCATGTTATCTTGGGTAAAGACACCCCCAAGTTATTCACATTTAAACCAATGAACCTAAACGCCTAATCATCCACACCCGCTCAGGAGAAGTCTTCTCCCTTCTCTTCAATAGCATTCTTGATTCTCAGAAGTATTGTCGTCTTCCATTTGTCCAACTTGCTCATCTGATCATACTGGTACAACTTGTCTGCGAAGGCTTCTTGATCACCAGCCTCTACACATTCGTATAGATCTACGAGCAACTGGTGCTCCCTTGTGCTTGGGAACGTTGGGTCCATGTCCCGGTACTTTTCTAGAGCACGATTTGTGGCTACTTGGTCTCCAACGGCAAGATGGCACAACCCTGCCTTCAGAAAGTAATCTTTCACTGACCATTTCATGAGGTTGTTGGAGACAGCAGAGGCCGAGACCTTGTCAAAATGCTCTATAGCTTTGTAATAGTCACCTTCCATAGCTGCTAGATCGGCCACCTTGAGGAAGAGTTTATTTGCCAATCTATATCTCCGTTAGCCTAGTCCAAATCTGGGAAGTTTAGAGTAAAGGTACGCTTCAGCATTATCACTCTCAAACCAACTTGCAGCAAGTTCGTAACTCTCCATAGCCTTCTTCATGTCCCCAATCTCAGTCTCGTAGACCTCCGCCAAATTCTGTTTGTGTGTAGCCGCCCTCCTGAAGTTCCCCTTTGACGTGTAGTGATTGATCGCGACATCTAAGCATCTTGCTGCATCTAGGGGATCTGTCTTTCGGTATACTTTGAAAGCCTCCGTAAGCGTATTTGCTGCATCGTCTGGCTCGTTTAATTTGGTGGTCTGTATATTTGCGGCTTTCTCGAATGCTTGCCCGGCTTCTTTGTCTGTAGAGATAGTTAGGCCCAGAGATTGAATGCGGGAGGGAAGGTGTACTTTGCTTCGCCATCCGAAATGCGTTTGCTGCTTGATTATACAACTCAGATGCGCCCTCCCATTTCTCTTGTCGTCCGCCGAACAGACTAAATCCTCCTCCCGCGCCAGCTTCGGCTTTCTGTGCCTTTCGTGTTGTCAATATTGGCTTATCCGGAGTGTGATGGAGGGGTAGATTGATACCTTTTGCAGAAGCGCCCGGGGATCTTGAGCCATGTTTGAGATTCGAATTTGGTACTGGTTGAAGGTTTTTGTAGATGTGGATAGTACGTATTATCTTTGATGCGTTATGCTCATGTGTTGTTATTGTAGACTGAACAAGTGGAGTTTGGGCTGGCTTGAGATCGTTCCAGCTTCGTCAGAGAGGCTCACTAGCGCGAAATGCACAAGGCTGCAGCTACCTGTAGGTAGGTACATTATTATCGGTACAGTATCACTGTATTCAACGCGGATTCAATTTCAAAATTTCGGCCTTATACTTCTCACCACAATGTCCGCTTTTATATGCAGGAGCTGTCGAGCTTCCCAACGAACACTGCGACGTTACGGCCCTCAATCAACTCGTACCTATTCCTCCCTAGCACCACCCAAGGAGCCCCTAGACCTCGAATATCCCAAACAACCAATCGACGTGGAAGCTCTCCTCTCGAAGCCCACCTGGTCCGTCAAGGAACTCATCCCATCGAACGAAGCAAAGCATGTTGGAGCCCTGGGAGTGAAGCCGGAACAGCTACACCACCTACTGCGGCTTTCCGCACTCCCTATGCCAAAGTCCCCACAGGAGGAGAAAGAGATGCTTGGAACACTCGATCTACAATTGAATTTCGTGAGGAAGATGCAGAATGTAGATACAGAGGGCGTGGAGCCGTTGCAGAGTATCAGGGATGAAACCACGAAGGGCAGGAAAGAGGCTACAATTGGGTTGGAAGAATTACGAGGTGCACTGGGGAAGGAGGATATCAAAGGGCGGAATAGGAGGCCTAGGAGACGAAGGGAGGTAATTGATACGGAGGGTGTGGAGGACTGGGATGTGCTTGGGACGGCTAGTGAAAAAATCGAGACTCCTGGGGGAAAGTATTTTGTGGTAAGGAGTGGGAAGGCAGAGGAGAGCGAATGATACCCATTGAAACAACATTGTCAAAGTCATGTACTTGTTTTCTATACTGCTGTCTTAGTTGCTCGTTTCTTCCTTTATTTGAAATGTAATTTCTCCTTGAAATTTTGCATCATCGTTCTCTCCGATTTCTTCTCAACCTCTTTCTCCATTTTTGCAGCCTCTTCATCAGGATCAATAGCTTCGCCCTTCTTCTCCTCTTCCTCTTTACGATCTTGCTCCTCAAGTAAAGCCAATGTCTCTTCTTCCCTGGCAACTTCTTCCTTATCGATGTCCTCGAAACCAATCTTTTCCAAGATGGACCCAGCAAGATATTGTAGGCGAAGATGTCCACTCACCATGTCACTCACGTTAACATTCTCTATGCCCTTCACGTCTTGGACTTCTTGTAGCCCAGCTACTCCATATTGGATACTGCTGGTTCTGTACAAGAAAGCTAGGATGTAGTCATTCTCGGAATAGACGTTGATGAGACGGCCGGAAACGACGCTTCTCATTGCACGCCAAGGAGCAGCATCTGAAGGTGCCGGCGTGCCAACCAGAACGGCCGATTCGACCAGACCAAACGCTCTCCGCTCTGCAAGACTCATCAAGCAGGAATATATCATCCTAGCACCTAGACTGTAACCAATGAGTGTTACTGGACGTTCGCCTTGCGCCTTATTGATAAGAGCATCAGCAAGAACTAAGCCGGCCTTGTCTGCTCGGTTTTTGGCAACTGAGAATGGATTATCAACGACTTTTGAGACCTTCAGTAACGCAATTGGCCAAAGTGCGTCCATTAAACTAGCGAATATTGTGCGGGCGATGATTTCCTTTTTGGCAACTGTATGTTGGGTCAGTGTGAGATTTCGCAGAATTGATGAGAGCAGCGCGGAGCCTTGAGACATGCTAAGCACTCGCATTTCGTAAGCAAATTTTAACGTACCAGTCCATGCCGCGCTCTTTACCACAGATTCCATGGATGATCCGAGCTTACTAGTGTTTAGAATTAGTATTTGGTGGTGCAGTTATTCCAGGGGGAGGGGGCAACTGGAAAAGGACTAAATCTAATGAAACCAAACAATGAAATTGCCTACGTCAACGCTTCAAGTTCCCATCTCAGGGCGAATACTTCACTCTCGTGGCCCAAAGCTCGCCAGGGAGTGATTATATCCTCTTTCTGGGTCAGCCATCCACTGATGCCAATGGTTACTCTCAATCTTCGATCTTGAGGCTTGGGATCTTGATGCTTGGAGCCTTGCAAGGGCAAGAAGGCGAAGTCCTCGACTTCTTTGGCATATGCGTCCATCATTTTACTCGTCATTCCTGCACCATAAGCACCGAATAAACTCCCCACAATGACACCACTCTCAGCCAAAGCTCCTAGAAGACCGGCGGCTGTGGTAGCACCTAGCCCTAAGCCACCCATAATCGTCCCAATCGCCCCGGCCACGAGAGGAGCAGCGAGACCACCAGTCACTCCAATGACTGCGGCGCCTGCAACACCAGCCAGTCCAACCTTCCATCTCCGAGCAACTTTATTGTCATCGGCACGCTTTTGGGTTTCTTCGCTCCCAGACATGCGCTTTGCGGCTTCGAGAAGACCCTGCGCAACCTTTACTTCTTGCTCTGAGAGGATATGGAGTGGAAGATGGAGAGAGGATGATATGTGGAGGAGTAGAATTCGAGAGTGTGCAATGTAATGCTCTAGCGATAGAAGGAGTAGAAGCATAGCGTGTAGGAGGATGACTCTTTTGTCTTTTGGCAGAGAGTATAGGTGTGTTGAGGTAGGAGGGTAGAGTTCAACTAGGGCAGCATCTGCCTCTTCAATGTTGGTATTACGCCCTTGAGAGAGAGTAATGATTAGCAGTCGAATTGTGAAAGAACTCAGGGGACGAATGGAGACTACTCACGAATGACTTTGGTCTCCGTTGGCGAATCAGCGTTAGGTGTAGCTTCCACTGAAGCCTCCTTTACTTTCTCATTGACAACCTCCTTTGGGTTATTGACCACTTGCCCGAGTCTCAAAATAATAGATTCTCGCCATTTGTCGAAAAATTCCAAAGCATCTTTCTTCAGCTCTTTCATTTTTGGAGCCGACAGCTCTTTCTCCCTCTTTTCTTGCAGCTTCCTTGCTTTCTCTTCCTCCTCGGTCTCCTCATGGGCCTTGCTCTGGTCAATGTTAGGATTCGTGTCCCCGACATGAAGAACTTGTGCAGGTGGTTTCGTAGATTCAATTGAAGCATCGAAAGTTGCTGTGATCTGCTTTCTCATAACCTCCGTTATATTAGCGATAAGAAGGGTTAGCTCGATTTGCTCTTCAGTAGTTAAAATAGTACTGAGATCATCTTTCTGCTTCTCTCTAGAGTCACCCTGCTTTGAGTCTGTCATGATGGCTGATTTCGAATAAACAGAAGAATAGAGAGTGTGGATGTAAGAATTATCTGTATAGAAACGCGATGTCTCACGCGTCTTTATCAAGGGGGCAAGGCAGGCGCAGGCGCAGGACAGCATGACCGATGACGTTACGTTGATGCAAACAGTCACGTGACATTGATGTATTAGGAACTTCCTAAGGAAAATGGGATGTTCCACGGGGAGTTGAAGATCTCAAGGTAAGGGTTAGGCGGGGGATGGGAATCGGCGTATTTGAAAGCGTGGAAAGGTTATCGTAATTATATATTCGTCGATATGTGTGTTCGCCAACACTGACTGCACCGAACTCCAGAGCCCTGGTCGAGTTTGAGATTCCCATTTCTCCTCTGATGCGCTGGAAACCGACCGATCTCTCATCCTGTAGTCTTGTTCTACTTTTCTCCAGCCTCCTCTCCCCCTTCTTTCTTTGTGGCCTCGCTCAGTGTGTCGGTGGAGGGCTTGCTTTTGTCACCAGAAACATTTCCTGTCCACAGTAATCTGGGCCACCACGAACTGGAGGATCCCCCCTGTTCCAAGGCAGCTTCAGTAGCCGCAGACTTGCTTGCTGCAGCTTCTGCCGCCCTTATAATTTTAAATTCATCCTCTTTGCGTTCCCTAGTGACTTCCAGAGGTTTCCTGCTCGCGTTCAGTAAATCTGACACCCCATTGTATTTCGTCGGGAACGAACCCTGCCTCGTTGTTATTTAGCTCCTGTTGCTCCTTGAAAGCTGGCCCGAATACATAAATGCCTATTGGACATTGCAGATTAGTATAGAAAATGATAACGATATAGTGCAAGACCGAAGCATACCATTGCCAATGCCAACTGCAGTAGCCAGAAGAAGAGGAACTATGCCGCGAATGCCGCTCATCGTCCGGCAGAGATTCTCAGAGCATAGGCGTACATGCCAAGAGAGTAGATAGATATGTGTTTGTAAAATGTGTAAAGGCTATAGGTACCTTATACACTGTGATAGATTTTGAGGTGGCGTCCAGTACGTGCTCGGATCAATAACCGGAGGGTCTTGGAATTTTTGGCGTAGAATAATAAAGAGTGGAGACTCTACCTACGACGCGTCTCACTCAACCGCGTTTGCACCTCGACATTCAAATAATCCCCCGCAATTCCTGTCCAAACCGTGTCAGGACTTTACGGATTATTAGCATGCCATCTGACACATATGGCAAATTGGAAAGAGAAAGGGGAGGTGCCAGACTCGGACGATGACGATGACCTGGACTTAGATTTGGACGTGGACTCGGGCGTCGACAGCACATTTCACAGCAGTGCCATTAATGATGCAGTAGCGACTGGACTGCCTATTAACACAGGACTTAACGCGGAACTCAACGAAGAACACAACGAGGAATACTCTGAGGAAAACCACCAAGACGTGTCTCAAAATGTACATATTCACAAGGAAGACGAAAGCCCCGCGCTTAGCATCCCCCCTTTGGAGCGGACTCCTGCAGATGCTGAACATTCGGAGGACAGAGGTGGCAATTCAAGAGAGGAGGAGCCCTTGAAAGAGCCCCTGACGTCTTTTCACCAGGCCCGTGAAGCGCCTCTACAACCCTCTCCAAAGTCGCCACAAAGCTTCAGATTTCCTCTAGGGTTTCTTGATTATGACGATACGGCAAATACACTCTCCGCTTCAAGGCAACACCATCAAGTTTCTGGGCCCGACTTTGTTGACGATATATCTCAAACCTATGTACGAATTACCACACCGTCTTCGAGTCCCCTGACAACTCCTCCGAGTAGTCAGGCCTCGGCGAGGATGGGAATGAGTAAATCCACCCATAGCGAGAAACACCAGGCCTCTGAAAACCCAATTCAGCCTATTCAACTGGAGTCTACGACTGGGGAGAGACCGTTCCCGCCACTTCAAGGGCCGCCTCTGGATGTGTACAGACGCACTTTTCGGCAGCGGAATCTCATTCAGTTGCACCCGTACGTTCTCGAGGAGGAGAAGTACCGCCGAATTGCCAGGGCACGTGGCATGACGCCGTTGAGAATGGCCCAAATTCAAGACGAGAGGAACAAAAAGAATAGAGACGCATCCTCCCCAGATCCTGATTCTCAAGACATGGAATTTGAGATGGAGGAGAGTCAGCAGATGGATGTTGACTGGAATCCTCCATCTTCCCCACCACTTCCGCCATCCTCCCAGAACGAGCATGAGACCGATAATACGAACGAGGCTCTTGCCATAGGTAGTGATGATGAATTTCCCGATATCGAGGAGCTCCTGCGAGCCCCAATACCTGCTCCGCACCCAGCCAACCCCAAGCGTCGTGTGAAGACATACACGTCGAAACCTCGAAACCCTTCGTTGTCTAAAATTCAGAATCGCCCTAGAAAAACTTGGAGCAAAAATAACGACATTTTCGATGTCCCTGCCTCTCCACCAGCTACGAGCTCCCCTTTTGCAGCTACACCACACATCACCAGGACATCTCTATCTCGAACATTATCATATTCGTCATCTAAGGAAGCAACACCTACCCGGCTTGAACAAGATGCGCCCCGTGAAAACGGGGCGGCGGATTTACCAACACCGGCGACGAGTGCTATCAAACCAATTCCCGACCCTGTATTCATTGACTCTGATAGTGATCTTGGCGATCCCTTTGGGACAGGGAATGATTTGTCACATTCATCGGCCTCATCTTCTGCCGAATCAGTTCAAGTCCGAAAAGTTGGTAAGAAGATTCGGGGCGTACTTCCAGCATCCCATCTTCGATTAGATCAACCACATAGAAAGCTCACAGCTTCAAGTCGCACCCACCGACAGAGCTTCAGTGTATCCCCCGCCAAGTTACCAGCTCGACGTGGTGTAGCACTTCCCAGGCCCTCAGGTACAGCAGGAAGTCCATCTACCGCGACGCACACTAGGATGCATTTTATTTCCGACGATTCGGATGACGACGAAATGGACGAGAACGGAATTGCCATGGAGGACGACAGGGTCAATGGGCTGGACCAACTTTTTGAACGAGAGGGTTCTGCCGACGAGGATGATAGAATTGATCAAATGCTTCCAAGTCACAAGCGCCAAACAAAACTTGCTGGTGGCAACTTCCGAAAAAGAAGACGTTTGGATGCGACAGCAGTCTCTCGAAAGCGTGGCAGCGGATGTGTACGCCAGCCTAAGATCACCGAGCATCTAAAACAACCTCGACAGCCGATCAAGAGCAACGCTAGCAAACTTCGAGAGGGTAGGCCTTCGTTTAGGCGTGCAAAGCTCGCCAATGCTAGTCGTTCTACGATAAAAATCCCTCCAAGGCTTAGTGTTTTAGACGTCACGGACATAAACAATCAAAGTCGATCAGAAATTCCCCAGTTCGTTAGGATAGCTGCCCGTACTGCAAGATTGAAACCTGGGCAAGGGAAGCAGAGTCCATCGAGGAAGTATATCAGACTAGCGGACCGGGAAGACACATTTGATGCTCAAAGTGTTCTAGAAGATTGGAGAGTGGGCAAAATCAAGCCTAAACTACTCAGCACTGTACCAGAGCCCTCGATCAGTCCCATGAGACGGCCTCTTGACCCAATTGCGAGTAATCGACAGACTAGACTGCAGTCGCCTATGAGCAAAGGGAGACATTTCATGGACGTTCGAAATCGATCAATGGAGATGCCACGAAAGATTCTTGTATCGGGGGTGAAACAGAGATCTATGAATAATTTCGTGATTTCCGAAGAACCCATGGTCGACCATCACGGTGCGCCCCCAGTCGGAAAGAAGAGAGTGTGGAATCATCCGCAGACACGCCCTGACACGTCGCATCGTGTCGCTCCCTCCGCAAGACCTGCACAGCTTGAAGCTCTTGAAATGGAGTACTTCCTTCAGAACCCGGCCTCTACTTTCAAATCGACCAAGAAGACTTTGGATGCAATTTACAGGACTGCCCGAAAGCGTCGCGGGCCTCAGGTCAACCTTCAACTTGGAAGGTTCCTTGCCGATGATGACGTTGTAAAGTCACGGGTTGAGGTCCAGGGAGAAGCGGGCGAAACACCTATAATTCCAGCTCAACTTACATTGAAGGGCTCCCGACGTAGGAAGCCTCAACCAGAACGGGTAGATGTCGGCGCAGCAAGATATCGCCAGCCAAGCGAGCCTATGATCCTAGAAGTCCTTTCTCCAACGCTCTTACAAGATGTTTCCGGTGAGGGAAGCAAATTACTGGGTCTAGGCAAATTTGGGACAAAGTATCCGCTCCATTTTGATATTTTCCCATTGCAGTCTGGAATTTACTTCCACGAGACCACTTTCATAGGAAGTGGTCGCCTTTCCAAGGCAATTAAGGGAAGGATTGTTCAAACAGGGGCCTCAAATCAATATGCCTCAATCCAGCTTGGCGATAGGGCCTTTCGATGGGGTCCATGGAATCAAGTCGTTTCGTCTGAAATTGGTGTTTGTTTTGACTGGATTCTCGATCAACACCTCTCAGCCTCGCCAGCGTCAACGCCGTCAACGCCGGCGACGGTCAACACCATATCCGTAGCAACGTTTATTGTCGATTATGTTCAAACCCATTTAAGTTTTACAGACTCTGATGATGATACCGATTTTCTGACCAGGCTCATTGAAATCCTCCGAGACGTCTCATCTCGCGTCAGTAGCCAGATTTCTGCAGTCCAACAGACACGCCCTCAATTGATTGAGATCTTGAATCGGTCTATGTTAGTAGGATTGCGGATCCTTCAAGTTGCTCGTGCACGACCAGAGAATGCTGCACTCGGATTCAAAGTTGAAGACGTGCTGAAAAGTGTTGCGCGTACTTGTGTCGGCTTATTGCTCGCTCATGGCCTAGGTGGAATAAGAAAACTTTATGACGACCTCCAATATCTTTCATTCCGGGAACGAGGGATCCGCAATGATCACTTTGCTGCTGAATCCTGGGTAATCATAATGAGGGTACTGGAAGCAGCTCACATCTCGAGAGGTTCTTTCTGGGACATCGTTAATCAGGAACTCATTGATAATGAGGCGAAGAGTACTAAAGACGCACGAACCATGGAGCAACTATGGTATTCGATGTTTTCTCTTCTACCGCTCTGCGAATTTGACGAGTTCGGGGTCGTCAAACTTGGCCGACGTCGAAATAACTCATTTGACAATTGGTCATTGCCGCAGCAGATGCTAAAAATAATATTTTCGTTATACGGTTCAAACCCCAGGCAATCGCCTGGATTTAACGATTATTGCAGAGCGCTTGTTAGCCGCTGTCATTATCTAATAACTGTTTGGAGTTGGTGGAAATGTAGTGGTGTGATAGGAGCTATCTTCGACTTCTTCGCATCCCAGAAGCTCGCTCATCTACGTAACGAAGAGGTCTATGATTCGCCACGTTTTCTAAGGGAGCTTGACAAGGAACCATCGTTAGACGTCGACCCGGAAGACCGCTGCTTTCACATCTTCCTCAAAATTGTGGCTATGGCAATCAAGCATATGGAAAAAGCAGGAGACATCAAGAGTATTCGCAACTTGGTTGCGCGACTGCTTCCCAATCATGATCGACAATATCCAAAGGAAGAAGCGATCCATCAACGAGAATTGGCTTCGTTACGAAACCACCACGATCTTCTCTGCACTTTGTACTGGGCAGCCCCGGCAGACCATAGACCTTCTCTTTCCCTTGTCCAGGAGCTTGTGATCGCGGATCGATCACACAAGGAAGCCTGTTTGATAAACATAAGAGCTTGGGAGAATCTCGCGCGATTTGTTGTGACTAATTCTTCGAGCTCTGTTACCTACCAGCCATTTGCGCTTTGGCAGAATGAGTTCTCGGCGAAACTTTATCAGCAGTATCTTGGAATCGAATCAGAGGTGCGGCATCAGGCTGAGGCGCTCGAGAAAACTGATCGGAACCCAATCTCAGAAGGCTTGTTAAAACAGACAATTCTGGCGAACAGAAGAAGCACAATTGAGACTCTACGCGTAATGGTGAGGGCCATGGACTATACTGTCAAGGCTGCTACGTCTCCACAGTTAGCTATCCAAGCCTTTAACCCAGGTCGGTCTTTCCACCATGTCGTTAGAACGTTATTGACATTCTATAGGACTTCTTTGCAAAGCTAGCCAGCCTGATTCATGGGGTGAAGATGATTACTCGGAAGGGAGTCTGCAAAACTGCGTGGACAGCATTTGTCATTACATGGAACAAATTGACCGCTTGGAGCCCGTTTGCCTACCGCTGCCAGACTCAACCTGCGCTACCAATTCCGATAGCCAGGGCAGTTTAGAAAATCTAAATCTGGACCGTGTGGAGCTGATATACGTGCGTGTCCATCCTTCTCCTTGCAGCCGACTCGTCAATACTTACTCTATTAGCGTCTTCAACCAGAAATCCTTCCCCTGCTTCGCACTGCAATGCGACGGGGTCTCCAAAGTGATTCAGGAAAATCTCTGGATTCTCAACTTATGTCTGATTTAGTCCTCTGTTGGTCCTCATTGGTAGTAAAGCTCACCGAGAGCGCTATGGTGAGTTGCATGCCACATTAATTCATTGTACTTACTAACGACTCCAGAACCTTGATGACTTCCTCGTGAAAGGCCCGAATGCTGTTTTTCAACAACGTAATGGAATTAATAAATCGAACGCATATTGGCCATTATTTCTCAGTACGTTAGTCGAGCATAAGAACCTGGATGACTTGAAGGTAAAATTGACTCGTCTTTTTCGGACCTTTTCCATTGACAGTTTTAGGTCAACGGTTTCGACATCGGTTTGGAATGGTTACTGGCTCTTTCGAAACCGCAATCAGAAGTCCCATTTGCGCATGATATGGTCAATATCTTGACGACTAGATTGCAAACCAAGGCTCATTACTTAGCGATTTGGCCACATAGAATTGCATCTAGCATCGTCGACTCGGGGACCCTCGGAGAAAACAGGTTTCCTAACCACACACTCTTCAAAAGTATGCCCCCAAGCATCCCTTGCAAAATTGAAATACTAACTTCTGTAGCCGCTGTTGACATCATGCGTACTACCTTGCTCAACCAAACCAACGTGGATTTAGTGTTCGGCAACAAGTCACAAAAAGAAGCATGCACCATTTTCTCTCTTATGTTGAAAGAGGTAATGGAATCCATGAAGCACCAGTTGGAAACAATGACCCCTGGCTCCAATGAACTCAAGGAATATGTTTCGTTCGTTCAACTCATCATCTCTATATTGAGGTCATATGCCAGCGAGATTCGGCCAACGTTAGACTTCTTCAGCCAGCCGTCAGCCCACTACTGGCCTGAGGATGCCGATCCCAACCTCTTTGCTGCCGGTATCATTTCCTACTCATTGCGGCTTATCGAACACCCTAGAAGAACTTGTCCAATTCTCTTCCACTACCTTTACAGCGGATGGAGAAAAGACCTGATCCAGTGCCGGGTAGGGAGACATATGACCTACGTCAGGAAAGGCATGAAACGTCCGGAATTTACCCACTTTCTGATGACTGAGTTCCTACCTGCCGCTCTTCATGTTGGCTTTCATTCAATTGGCGGGTGGGTCCTATGTGCAACATATCTACCAGTTCTTTCAAATCGCATCATCAAGATACTCCAACAAAGGGATGCGGAATCAGCTTTTGTTTTTAAACACCTAGTTAATATTCTCCGGATCATCTTAAACGGAATATCCGAAACTTATGTTGGAACGGGTTTCACTGGCGCAGACCCGGATTACCAGGCCATTGTTAGTGTGGCATGTCAATTTTGGGTTTCAGTAAATCTTCCAATGAGGCAATATGCCGATCCATACCCGGAACAGAGGATGCTGGTCGGTGAAGTTACCGGTCCTCTGACCAGCTTTATCTTCCAAGCATGCCAACCTAGTGAAGATGGATCTGGCGCCGTTTTATGGGAGGTTGAACGTCTGGACGTCATAAATGGGGATCATATTGAAAGTTTTGTGTCCAGTATAAATGGAGATATCAACGGACGTTGGGAAGTTCATAGGGGGAATATGAGGGCTGATATTGGTGGCACTGGTGCCCACGAAGGAAATAAGACTCGGGTTGATTTCAAACAGGCTGTTGGAGTCCCTCCTCCTCTTGTCCGGATACTTGAGCTTGCATTGCCTACCCTTGAGCTCTCGCCGGAGGATACAACACCTTCTGCTTTATTGGTCTCTACGGATCCGTTGCTCCGGGATGTATACTTTTAGGCAGTCAACTCTACTACCGTAGTAATTGATTGGTATTACTATTGGCAACTAGTACTCGGCTACAAGCTTGCTGAACTAATCGCTGGTTGTGAAAGTCCAAAGTCATGCGCTCTTACTTTAAGTGAAGTTGATGAAAAGACAGGGCGTCCTAGGCAGTCCTATTTGCAGGGGTAATAAAGACCTGTGTGGCCGACAAGAGTGCATTGTATGAAAGTATGAAAGCCTCGGTCAACATTTAATTTGCTATAAAATCATACGTAAAATTTCCTGATGCCTGAAACCTTTAGGTCAATGGTTTTAGGATCAGGACGGATAAAAGAGGTTCACTCAAAGGTCAAAGAGTTTGCCGAGTTATCAAATGCTTTCCCACCCATTCTAAATGGCAGCCATTTCTCTGCTTGTGCTCAGCTCTCTACTGCAACTCACTTACCTTCTCAGTCACTAATAATTACTATAACGCGGATAATAGTACAAGTAATATATGAGAGATATTTAGAGCTTTGCAAGCCCTTTCTAATACTTCTAAAACTAGCTTCACAACTTTAGTATCCGTTCTAATGTGGGCGATTCAAGTAGGCAGGCTCGGGTAGGTACCTAGGTAAGTAGTTATTGATCTTTTAGTAGAGTGGAGTGGAGTGGATGGCCTATGCACTCGGCTAATTTTATCATTTGGTTCTGGGCTGGGCACCTTAACCTTAGCTTCCTAGCTTTATAGTTAGCAAATTAGGACCAAAACGAAAGGGTATCTAGTACTAATATATAAGACATAGTTAAAGATTTACTAGCGCTTTGAATACTATTAAAGTTGGCTTTATAACTATACCTAGTATTTTCTATGATGTGGGCGATTCAGGTGTTTATCAATTTTCTGGCGAGGTAGGCATGGCAACATCAGCCACATTAGCCACACAAGAAGTGTAGAACCTTAAAAAGTTAACTTTATATAGCTTATTAGCCATATAATTAGCTTTTTAATAAAGTATTATTGCAAAAAAAACCCCTTATGTTACTCAGCTGGACCTCCTACATATACATAAAAGCATATTAGTGTGCTCTTTGAAGAATCTCGGGAAATTGCAGTAAAAGTAATCACATGATCCGATTGAGTTGAGCCTCAAATAATTTCATCCACTCCTAGTCTACACTCCGCAAAAGACTACGCTCTGCCATCCTTTCCGTAGTCGCTCTCCCCGAGCGCAACCCTCTACCGAATGCATGCCGTAGCAATCCACGCTCTCCGTACGGCACGCAGACCTATTTCTCGGCGCGCCTGTCGAATCGTCGCCGGCGTTAGACACCCAATCTACTCGAGACCGTTCCACCGCTCCTCAATATCACGTCGAACACCGGAGGAAACGGCGGGTCAAGGAAATGGACACACAGAGAACCCATCAATTGAGTCATCGAAAGCCTCAAATGGAAATGCCGAGCAAGATGGTACTGAAGCGTCGAGAATAACTCAAGGAGAGGCTTCCACGTTGACACCAAAGCCGCGGAACGGCAATGGGAAATCTACATCTGGAAGACTGAAGGGAAACCGACCACGACAGACTGAGGGACTACCGCCTGTGCAGCTGCCAGAGTGGTTCTGGAAAAGGAATGTCAAGTGCTTGGAAGATCTTACTCAGAGTGGGACACTCGCTGTTTATGGTATAACGGGAGTCAATGGCGAAGTTGATGGCGACGATAGCTCTGTGGCTGCAGAGGTAGCCCGGATGACCCTTGCACTTGGCGATTGCGATTTGACGTCTACCAAAGATGCAAAGTATTCGATGCACGTAGATGTCTACAAAGAGATACTGTCTTCCTTACGAGCTGGATTGTCTTTACGCCCACCCAAGAATTCGGAAAACCTGAATATCAACCGGCCTATCACTCTTCTACAATGTCCGAAAGATGGGGGTGCTTTCTATTTGGATGCAGTTGTCGAGACGATTGCCACGAAGCTTGGGGCCGATCTTATACGGCTTGATGCTCAGGATATTGCCCAGATCGTGGGGCCCTATGTTGATGAGAATGTGGCATGGACTTATTCGAAAACTGCATTATTGGGATACGATGCGCAAAGGGTTGCTGGAAAGTTAGAGACGTATGATACGGACCCCGCTGAAGAAGATGCCGCGCTCGATGAGGGAGATCAGCAAAAGTTCCCGAATTGGTTCAAGATGATGAATTCAGTCCTTCCCAAAAATAAGAATCACACTAGACAGTACAAGCAAAGTCCTGCCAACCTTGACCTCAAATTTGAAAGGGTTGGCATTTTGGACTTCAGTCAAAATCCACAATCAGCTCCGGCTTCAACCTCCGAGTCAGACCAATGGAACAACCTAAAGTTTAATGCTATTATCAGTGAACTATTGGCGGCAGCTGATGTGAAGCGCGCTGCTTCTCCCTCCAAATCGGATTGTACGGAACCAGTCGAGTCGAAGCCAGCTTCTTCCGGGACTATTATCCAGGTGCGAGATTACAAAGCGTTGACTGGAACCCAGCAAGGGGCGGATATGCTCCAGCGGCTCCGGACAGCTATCAACAAACGTTGGAAAGACGGCAAAAATATCATTTGCGTCGGGACATATTCTAGCGAGGAAGGAGAAGCAGCTCTCTCTAAGCCCGACATTCAGCATCTTCAATCAGATGTGGTTGAGGGAGAAAAAAGCACAATTTTTGTGCCACCTGACAGGAGAACAGAACAAGACGTTGTTTTCGAAACAGACGAAAAGGCACGAGTCCGGAATATGAACATTCGACATGTCGAAGACATGGTCTCGAAATTAGCAGATGGCACTCAGCACCTAACGCCAGTCATTGACCTCGAAAAGGCACTTGACAGTACTGCTGTAGACTCAGCTGGCCTAGAAGACGCGGTCTGGCCGTACGCGCGCGTTCGCAGGCTTGCGATCACGATATTGGGAGGCTCTAAATCTTCCACTATCGATGGGGCAGTTTTCAGCGAAGCTCTAAGGCTACTTTCTTCTAGTGACGAAGCCAAATTCAGTTGGGGGGCTGCTGAACTGAAGGAGGAAGACGATGACGTGGAAACATTGCTCGACGAAGTCTCTGAAGCCAGTAAGGGTGGCTTGACTAAGGAAAAGCTCAAGCAGATCAAGAAGAATTGCAATTCCCACGAACAGAAATTGCTCAGTGGTGTTGTGCTTCCAGCAGATATTCGTACTACTTTTGACCACATTCGAGCCCCAAAAGAAACCGTTGAGGCTCTCAAGACCTTGACCAGTCTGTCCTTAATTCGCCCAGAAGCGTTCTCGTATGGTGTGCTCGCTACTGATAAGATTCCTGGTTTGCTCCTTTACGGCCCCCCAGGAACGGGTAAAACGCTCTTGGCGAAAGCTGTGGCTAAAGAAAGCGGAGCAACTATGCTTGAGATCAGTGGAGCAGATGTCAATGACATGTTCGTCGGTGAAGGAGAGAAGAACGTCAAGGCTGTTTTCAGTCTTGCCAAGAAACTTTCACCTTGTGTAGTCTTCGTAGACGAAGCTGACGCCATATTTTCGGCTCGTGGGGAGACCAGGCGTCCAGCTCAACGAGAATTGATCGTAAGTCATCGAGCGCTGTATTTGTTCCGTATTCTGGCCTTTTCGGGTTTCGCAGATATGTTTCTGGGGCTTTGCTGCAAGAATGTCTCACGAGCTGTGAATCATCGCTGCGCTCTTGAAAATCTCTTACAAGTGAAACAAGGCTAACTCGGCTCTTCACAGAATCAATTCCTCAGGGAGTGGGATGGCATGAACGATCTTTCAGCTTTCATTATGGTAGCAACCAACCGCCCCTTCGATCTTGATGAAGCAGTACTCCGTCGATTACCACGGCGATTACTCGTTGACCTACCGGTTGAAAAAGACCGAGAAGCAATTCTTAAAATTCATCTCAAGGAAGAACTCCTTGACGAATCCGTATCACTCTCTGAACTGGCCAAAGACACACCTTTCTACTCGGGCTCAGATCTAAAGAATATCTCCGTCGCAGCGGCACTAGCCTGCATCCGCGAAGAAAACGAAGCCGCAGCCAAACACACAGGTGATGAGCCTTACAAATACCCTGAGAAGCGTATACTCACCAAACAACATTTCACAAAAGCGATTGAGGAGATCAGCGCCAGTATCAGCGAGGATATGAGCACCCTATCTGCCATTCGCAAATTTGACGAGAAATATGGAGACCGTAAGGGACGCAGGAAGAAGACGTCCGCAATGGGTTTTGGAGGCACCACCTTTGTGGAGAAGGATTCGGAAGCTGCAAGAGTGAGGAAGATGGAGGTTTAGTGGCAATTAACAGCATCGTCTCCGGGTAACAACGGGACTCACAAGGTTCGAGACATTATAAAGCAAGATGCCCCAGAGCCACCCGGGTCTGTATAGACCGCCTTGTATATTTCCATTGTAATTTTAAAATAGAGATGCATATAGAATCATTGGCGTCAATAACAGGGAAATCGATAATGGTTTGGTGTTTGCAGACGCTTTACTTGTCTTCCTGCTTGTTGTTGGACCTATTCATTGTGGTATGAAAATCTGCTTTCTTTTAATTGTAACGATCAGGCGAACAATTAACAACGAAGTCTTAGAATAGATGGAACTTTTTAATACAAAGGCCTCAGGTCGCTTAGTCGCAGGACAGTCAATTCGGTCGGAAAGGGCTTCAAGGTATATATGCCCCTTCTCTTCAATGAAGCAGAACAGTTTAAGGGGATTTGTTCCCCTTTCTTTCAGAATAAGATTTGGAAGAAGAGCAACAGGTACCTTTCAAGGTGAGAGGAGTTGGAATGATGGAGGCTTGTTGTTATTGTAACCCAGTCACCACTGACAGAGCATGGATTTTGATAGACTCAGTTCTATTTTAAATTCATGCCAAATTACAAAAGCTTCCAAAATACTAGTACAAAGAAAAGAATCAATACACCCGACCAAGCTAATTATTCCCCTGTCTCGCGCGAACTCAAAAGGCTTATCAATTTCTCTCTGCTAGTTCCCGGCCTCAGCTCCTACCGAAGCCATTCTCGACACCTCTAACATACTCCATCACCTCGAAGCCCAACCGCCTCCTCGTCTTTTCATCTACGCCCTCCCCAGTCGGCACTCTAACAATAATAGCATTACAATCGCCCTTGATTTCTACGCCTCCAAATTTGGCCATCTCGTCTCTACCTACACGGCTTACGTACACTGTAAGATCGGGGCCCACGATGCCGCGCCACAGCGTGGCCATCCATTGCCAGTGGTCCACCGGTGCGTAGGAGTCTTCGATAGGGATGGACAGGGCGAAGGTGTCTGACGTAGTTAGGGAGAAGCCTGCAGGAACTATAGCGATGGGCAGAGCCTTTGCGGAAGAGGAAGGGCTTGGTGGGGTAGTGATGTATTTTATCATTTCGCGGGACTTGGTATGCCAGTCGGCGATAATGCCGAGGTACTCAACAAACGCATCCTTCTCCTCTGGGATCGGAGACAGAGGTGTAGGGACCGCTGCGCCGCCGCCGTCGCTCATCTCTACATCTGCAACTGCTTTGGGGGCAGAGATGGAGGACGGGCGAGATGAGGAGGTGCCCCAAGTCTTGACAGCGCAGGAGACATCTTGCGAGAGGTGGGAGGATATGAAGTCTCCTGTCTCAGTGAGTAGCTCTTTGTCTGCGCTTTCGATGACAATGACGGCGCCGCGGGTTTCTTGCGCCGGGCTGGCGGGGCCGGGGGTTGGTAGCGGTGGAGAGATCTTGGTGAGAACTTTGATTTTGTTAAGGTAAGGGATTGTCATGACCATTGCTTCCACGCTTCTTGCCTGACTGTCACGGCTGTCAAGTTGACTGTCTGGTCTTTGAGCGGATAAAGGTGTTGAGTTATGGAGTTGAGTTTGTAAAGGAGGTAAGCGAAGCGACTCATCGAAGGTCGTGGACCGGGTTGGGTATTGGTGTCTTTGGTGCTGGCTCATAGGTGACTGCTGTGGAGGTGGTCCCATGGGTCCCACCCGAGCCAGCATTCCTGGACCTGGAAGCTGCTGCTGTCTGTAAGGGCTCGGTGGAACGTTACGACTAAATGACTGGGGCGCAGAGTAGGATATCGGGGATGCTGATGGGTAACGACGGTGAGGTTCAATGTTAAATCTGTGAGCGTCATTATTGAATCTTCGACGTTTCTGGTCTTGCGATGGGCTCAAGAGCTCCATCTCTTCATCCAGCTCATGATGGGTCGGTAATTGTTGAGTCTGTGAGTATTGTGCTCGTCGATGAAGCTGCTGCGGTGGCGGGGCCATTCGCGGAGTATCCAATCTCGCGTTCTGCATCTGCGAAGAATAATGAGGTCTCTCAACCTCGTTCGTCCGAGATGGCGTAAAAGGAGGCAAGAGTCGATCTTTCCGGGCGTTTGACGTCCCGAAAGCTGGTGTAAAGGGAGTGAGAGGGGTACTTGGGGTGGAGATATATCTGCCGTTGCACTTTGGACACCGTACTGGATCGTCGGCAGAAGACGATGAAACAGGGCGAACACCGTTTGTTTTGCCTGCTCGTCGAGGTTGGTATCGGTATCCTGGATATTGACGCTGATGACGCTGTTTCTCTTCCTACAAATCACGAATCAGTATCATCTCACTGCTCCGCGAAGTTGTTGCCCACCTCAGCTAACTTTTTCCACTCGCTTTTAACTTCCGAAGCCTGTTCTCGCCACTGTTCGCCGATGATCTTTGAGATTTCAGGGTTTGCAAGTCCAGGATGTTGTGCGACAACCTGGGCTTGGTAGTGTTGACGGTAAAGTATGAAAGCTACAAAGAATCATTAGCTTTCGATTCGGTGAAAGAGTCTTTGGGGTGGGGATATAAAGAGCTTCAAGCACACGCATCTCAAAAGAACCAATCACGCCATCAACACACAAGAAAGCATAGGTCACGCACCGTTTCGAGGCCGAGGTATCTTGGGATCGGGTTGACAAAGGCAGACTTGCTCTCTTGTTGGATTAGCTGCCGAGGGTGTCGGCGTGCTCGCACTGTTGAGAGCAAGATCTCCTAATTTTGTATGCGTCGCACCAATAAGGTCCAACGAAGCAGCTCTTTTCCGTGTCAAACGGGTCCGTGGAGAGCTCGGAGCAGGAGGTTCGGAGCTCTTCTCAGGGCGTGTCCTCAAAGAAACTCTTCGACTTGAGTCGGCTGACAAGCTCACTGGTGCACCGTGGGCGCCCAAGATGCTCAAGTTTAGAGGAGCTACCTCAACTGCTGCTTGCATGATGGGATGATGGGATGTCTGCCGTGAACACTTGAGAAATTCGTCGTGGAAGGGTTTCTAGGGCAAGTAGAGTAGGAGAATGAAGGCTGAAGGTAAGAATGGCCTTCTTGTTATTGATGAAATTCTTTGTATGTAATGCCCATTGAAGGATAGGAAAACAATGATCTTGCCAGTCAATCATCCCAATGAAAACTAGTTGGGCCATTATTGCAGGGGCGGTGTCTTTGTCTCGGGAACTCGTCAAGCACTGCTATCATCTTTCTTTGTTCCTGACGTTTCCGGTATTAAATAGGAAAATACGGTGAAGGAAAGCTGAGGATGACTAAACCAAAATGACGGACGCGTTTGGAATGCTGTGAGGCGCGAGGCGCAAACAGAGATTATTATGCTCTAAACTCTGGTCTCAGCCAAACGGACTGTCTCAGATACCCGTCCTCGACGCCAGACTTTTGTAAAACCTGGGAACTACCGAAAGACCTTGAAAACATAGCAGTGATGCCCCTGATCTTACAACTTATTGGAAGAGCATTCGGTGAAACGAAGTGGTTGTAGCCCCCCTCCCAAGTTAGCTGAATTTCGCCGTGCATTGACGAACACATTTTCGATACCCCTAGAACTCCTACACGAACATGAAGAATATGCAGTGAACCTTTGTTCCTACGTAATGAAGTGATTACCAGTCTCCCCGTTCACGATAGCTGCACTTCGCCGTGCGTCGATGAATAGATCCTCGCATTCGGCCACATCCATAACGTCGATCTGATTGCGACCGCTTACACGCGCAAGAATGCTGGAAGGCGTGAGGAGCTGCAAAGCATATCGCAAGCTTATACGGGACCCATGGTCGGCGATCTTGTCCAACGCAGCTTCCGTTATTGAGAGGCCTTCAACTGTTACTCGAATCCGAACGATTCTTTTGATCTCATCCGCTTGATATTGATTTGTAGGGATAATGAGAAGACGAGCCAAGAGATCCGGGGGAATTCCGTGGGCAGAAACTAAGTCCTCGGTACCGCGGATGGTGCACATACCCCGGTTGGAAGCCAGAATTACAATGGGGGAGATACTCGATTCAAGCGCTCGGTTGAGATATGTGAAGCACTCGATATCAAGCATGTGGACCTAATTCGAATCAATGTCACTGCCATTGCAAAGTCTGGGGCTGGGGATGCTTACCTCGTCAATGAAGAGAACACCAGGGACAAGCTCAGCAACGCCTTGGTCGATATATTTGTTCACCACCTTATTAATCTCAGCTCGTAGCTTCTCCGTTATCTCTGTCATCTTTGGCTTCATCAACTGGCCCATCATGCTCATTATATCTTGTCCGCCTTGAGGTCGTGCGTTGGCGATGTCAAGATCGTGTAATGTGACATCTTGAACGATTTCTTTCTTCTTGTGTACCTCTCCCTTGGGAATTGGGACGTACTCCTCCGCCTCTAAATCAAATTCTGTTGCATACGCATCAGATCTACCAACACGCTTGCAAGCTCCAGTGTTTGCTTCGATATAGATCACATCTCCAACCGTGACTCTCTCCTTCTGTATGGCTTCGTAGATGCTGGGGTCCAACCGCAACTTCTTTTGGCCCTTCGCGCTCTTCAGGCCGATCAATAATGTGCTGATAGTCTTGCCGTAGCTGCCCAGGGGGTTCTCTGCTTCCTCCGGAGTCAACTCGGTGACCTCACCCTCGTAGACCTCTTTTGTTTCGCGGACCTTAAGGCCGATGGCTCTTCGAAAGTTCTCCATCAAAGCCTCTGTCTTCTTGACTTCGGCCGAGTATAATTCGCTCCCAACAATGGGGCAAAAGGGTACTTTGGTGCCAAGCTCCTGGCTAATCGCAAGAGCGAGAGCTGTTTTCCCCGTACCCGGACCACCTGCCAGTAATATAGCTCTGCCGGCCATCTTTTGCGCGCGAATTAAATCGACAACTACACCGCATGCCTGGGCAGGAATAGTTAGCATACGTTCACGAGAGCAGGTGGAAATGTTTTCTGACTTCTCGAGCAGCCGCTTGGCCAACAAAGCCCGCAGCTTGTTTCTCCGCGGTGCCATCAGGTCGCAGACCGAGGCCTTTGATGTGTGTATGGGTAGCTGTACGATTGTCGCGGGTATTACCCTTGACCTCGCTGATCTGGACCATGGTGTTGACAGCGAGAAGTATTCGACGAATCTGGTAAGTTCAAAGCACTTGGTTGATGGGATCGGACAGCATGTATTTAGTATGCAACGCAACTCTGCAAAAAGTTAACGCGACGGGCAATGGCGAAGCTTCATCGCTAAATAAATCCAAGGCTGAAGAGACCACCCACCCACGTGATCACGAGGCTGCCATCACCAACATATCGAAAACCGGGATCTAGGAAAGTTTATAGGAGTGGTTGCATAGGAATCATCTGTTCCGGGTGGCCTGGAGCTGCGTTTCGGCCAAGGAAGGGTATCTAATAGGAGGATTGAGTCGTCTATATAGGTACATAGTCTTAGAAGCAAGCACATCAATCATTATTCAAGGACGCCTTCAAAACCATCCATTTTCTGATTCTCGTCACTAATTTACAGAAAAGAAAAGCGAACCCCATGGACACCGAGATCCCAATTCCAGTTTGATGCTGGAGTTTTGCGGCCTTCCCGTAAGTGCAAACCGTCAGGCATCGGCTTCAATACGGATGCAGGGTGCACGCGATCCAAATCAATATCATCCCAGGCGTACGTGGTATCATCATAAAGTGCCCAGAGGTAATACTTCAAGAGTGAAGTCAAAATTAAGTATGTCTCAAAACTTGCCTAGATGTTCAGCATTATGCAAGTCGAAGAGACCTATTTTGAGCGCCAGCAACTCCGAGATCATAGGTAAGCACGAAAGACTTGACCGACCAATTGCAAATCATATGTGTAAGGTGATGAGCGCTGAGAGAAGGTCATGTCATGCAACGTTAAATCAATGCAATACTTGTGGTCGAGATCTTAGCTTGATTCCAAGGGTGGGTGTTATGTTGGCACCGAGGCATGTCAAATCCTGGTCGGCAGTATCGAAAGATTAGAAGAGCACCAGCTGGAAAAGCCAGGGACTTGATGTGTGAAAGAGGGCGACAAGGGAGGAAATCGTCATCAAGTGCATAGAGGCAAGTCATACCGATCCACACTCGAAATCATGGTCTCAAAACAATCAGACGAAAATACGTGCAAGTCATGCAAGTCATACGATCAACAGTGCGCCGGTCATCCAGGATAGAGGTAAAAAGCGTCAATCACGATGTTGGGTCGCCCTGCTGTTGGCCTGCTTGTTGTTGTTGTTGAGCCGCTGTTGCTTGATACCAAAGGGCAACATAATTTTCATATCCGCCATCTGAACAAAAGTAAGTAAATCATCAACACGGGCCTTGAACAGAGTCTTACAGGCTGCATATGGATCAACAGCACCGGCACCTGACCCTGCCATTGAACCAGCCTGTGCTTGCGGATTTGCTGCCTGGGGTTGGTTCTGTTGTTGCTGCGAGTAACTCCTATCACTGTAGTCGTTATGCGAAGCACGGTTACGACCGCCTCCACCTCCACCTCCACCGTTCTTTTGTGCCTACAAAGTGTGAGTGTTGTACTAGACAATGATCGATTAAAGGAGACAGTCAACTTACCACTGCGTCTACTTTATCTTCAATGGCGCTTTTAGCGGCGGCAATAGCTTCCCGAGATCCTACGAGCCCAATCTCGCGTTCACTCTCGCCCGGTCCTGAAGAAGGGGATACGTTTATCTTGCAACCTGTGGTGTTTTGCATTTCCTTGATGGTTTCTCCACCTTTACCAATAATCATGCCTACAGCTTCAGAGGGCACGTAGATGGAATCGGTGATTTTGTCTCCACCACCTCCGCCATGGCCGCCGCCATAGCCAGCATCTCTTCCGGGATCTCTTTGAGCAGGAGCTCGTTCTTTGGTTGCTGTGGATTTGCTGTCGCTCTCGACAATTTCCATAATCATCTCCTTAGCAACATTAGCTGCCTCCCGGGAGCCGATCAAGTTCACTGGCCGAAGGCCATTCACACTCTTTTGTTCACCAACAATATTTACGTGACAGCCACTGCGTTCTTGAAGATCTCTAATAGTCTCGCCGCCTCGACCAATGATGAGACCAACAGTTTTATCTGGCACCATGATTTGCATGCTATCCTCACCATCTCTAAGAACAGGCTGGTGTGCAGAGCGCGCTGCTGGAGGCTCACGAGACTGTCTATCTGAAGTTGGGTTTGCAGTACCGGCCAAGCCACTGTCATTGATAATGCGATTGATCTCAGCTTTCGCATCAGCGCGGCGGGCTCGAGGCCCAGTAATCTTGCATTCCCTGTATGGGCCAGTTTCATCGGGGCCAGTGATAAATTGCACTCTACACCCAGTTTCCGACTCAACGCGCCTGAGATTCTCGCCCTGTCTACCGATAATTAGGCCAACCAGATTGGATTCGATGGAAATGGATTCAACATTCTCATCTCCACCACGCGGCGGCGAGCGTTGACGAGTATATCCACTGTTGGCTTGTGGGGGGGAGAAGGCACCAGCAGCGGCCCTACCTCTTGGTCCAGGAGAAAACGATCGCTCACGATAGTCTCGCATTGCAGGGGCTCGGTCTCCTCGTCGTTCATCTCGATATGGGTTGAAATTATCGCGGAAGGCTTCCCGACGCACCGGTGGAGAACGCGATCGAGATCTTGATGCAAGATATGGGCGTCCCCCGGGAGCGCGTGAGTCTTGACCACTGTAGGAAGGGGGTCGCTCGTATGCGACGCCTTTCTCGGCGGCGATAGCCTTCGCCTTTGCAATTGCATCGGCAATGCTCACTACGCCTGAATTTACTGGCTTGACATTACTCAAATCAACACTTCCTGAACTGGTAGGCTGTGGCAGCGAATATCCGCCCTGGGGTGGGTAGGGGTTTTGCGACGCATGCGGTTGGGGAGGGGCTTGATGGTAGGCAGGCTGCTGATTTTGAGGGATCCCATTGGGGGGTCTTTGCGCTGCTGTAAGGATATTAGCTAGAGTCTCTTGAGAGTAAGAGTAGATGTATAGGTATAGGAGAGCGCAATAAATACCTAGGGCAGCCAGAATAGAGGTGATGCTAGGTTGCTGATCAGCCATGTTGCGCTGCGACAACACAACTGTGGTATTTGTCCTTGGGGGGGGGGAGAAGCTGTTGAGGGTGATGAGAGACTTGGGGGAGGCAGAACGAAGAGCAGTGCTTCGGGACAAAGAGGTAATCGACTCAACTACCTATGGAAAGTAAATGTCAAGAGGACAAGAATTCCAGGTTTGCCTTTTGTCCTTTGTCGACTTCTTTTCTTTTGAAAATGAGATGCGGGAGCAGATTTAGCGTTAGCGCTAGTATTTCGAGGTAAAATGTGAATGCGGATGCAGTCACTGAATACACGTGACATACTTTCAAATTTGGCACGATTAAAACGAATGCAACTGCGCTTTTCACTCCCGCCTCTTTTGAGTTGCCTCTCCCTCTCCGTTCTTGGGCATTTGATTATGGAATCCAATGCTCGCAACTTGGCTAACATCTAGGTCTAGGTATCAACGTAAGTATACCTACCTAAGTTCCCTAATAACCTATCTTTTGGTGGCAGATCAGAGATGTCTAAACCGCCTGCCTTGATCGTGCCCTACCTTCGTTTCTACAATACATCTAAGCCGCAGTGCTTGCTGATACTGCCTGTATATCTAGAAGTACCTTGGGTTGGCTTCGTACCTAGCAAGGGGCGTGCATGGTGAAGAAAATCAAGGTCCAGATAAGGTACCTAGGTAACTAGAAACTCCCCTCAACGACAAAGCTCTCATCTCCATTAGAAAAGGTCTGTATGGCATTGGACCTGTCCTATTTTTATCTCGCTCGTCCTGATATCCACCTATTTAGGTAACCCGTTACAACAAGCACGTCTACATATCTAGGAAGGTACCTACCTACCTATAGCTGTAGAGACTTCGGTTGAGCTAGCAAGACAAGTCACACATCCACCAATTTCTAAGCTTTCCATGTGTTGAATATATTGATTCTCCTTTTCATTATGTTTTTCTGTAGCCATCATCCTCCATTGTTTTGTCTATCACTTTTGATAATGGTAAGCCTTTCACGTGCAGCATACCTAGGTACCTACCTATAGTCACCAGCGGACAGATTATTGGTGCACGACGTTCCCAAACCTACTCGCAGAGAACAACAAGCTTCCTTAGATGGATTGGATAGCTAGTTATATCTATGGCTACCTTAGGTATTCTCCGCTCTCAAAGAAGCGTTTTCATTATCGACTTTCAACTCGTTGCAATTACAGTTCTGACTGACCACACGCTACCAACACCTCTTGTTTGCGACTTTTCTTGAACTTTGCTTTCACCTTGCTGTCCCTTAAAGGTAACCATTGAGGCCTATTCGGTCTGTGGAAGCCTTGAAAGAAGACAAATCCTCTAGTCAGTAACCTAATGATTGACTTTCTTTCTCGGAATACATGTGCTTGTTTGCTATGCTCATTTGCTAAATCTGCTGCCTTGTTCTGCATACTTACTAAACCTGTGGGTGGATCTGTATAAATTGAATGCCGGTCTGTACAAGTAATTCATCTCCAACTGGAGGAGAGCAGGGTTTAATATCTCCCCACTTCTCCCGAAAGTGAATCTCCCAAGGGCTCTAGAAGCATCGTTGATTTGTCAAGTAACTCCATTCCTTTTCTTCTACCAACAGAGTCCGCCTTAACGTTTTGACACAGACGCACTGCCACCTCGACCTCAACGACAACCTTGGAAGGTTGGGAAGAAAAAGGCCCAAAGTATCATGGCAAGTTGTTTTTGATCTCTCTCTACTCCAACCCCAAATGTCATACCGTCCTTTTCACCCCCGCCGAACTGACAGTACTGTCCGATTTGGTCACCACCGCATAGCGTATCTGGCACATTCAAAGGCATACATATCCTCATGCGCCCCTCCCCGCCTCGCCCTCTCACGCATCCTACCTTTTCTTAATCCTTCTTCCATTCTAGATGCCCCGTTTGCTAACTTCTGAACCCCTCTGTTAGGCTCTACAAGACGCAGCAGATACTTCAAGGGATAAACAGCAGAATAACCGAAAACCTGGCGACGGCTCTCATGCGACGCATACTGCCACTGCTGCGATCCAGCCCCCCGAATTCCATTCTCCAGGGCTAGCACAAGCAACTCAACCACTCCAGTCCAAGGCCTCTGGTGGCTCTTTGGATTGCCCTTCCCTGCCCCCAATCCCTATGCTTATGTCTTCCAATTCATCTTGGAGCACCGAGACTGAAATTATAGTTAAGACGGAGGCGCAGACGGAGGCGAAGGGAGAGGTAGAGGAGGATGCTGATGTCGAATTTGGGCGGGAGGACATCAATCCTACACAAGGGTAAATAAAGAAAATTATCTCTCATTCAAATATTACATTCCCATCGGCCATCATGGAGCCTACTCCAAGAATTTTCTGACAAATAGCAGTTTCAACGATTTGGCTCTAGCACACCCTCAAAACGGTATGGACTTCGGGTCAACTGCGCTTTCCTCGATTTCTTCTAAGTTAGCTGCCTCCTTCGGAGGAGATAATTCGCCGGCAACCTTTTTCGTATTTGGAAACAACAATCTAGGGTTCTTCGACGCTTCGCCAACGCACACAATTGAGGGCACAGACCCCTCCGCTATTCGTTGGGAAGCTCGCCAGAAAGAGGTCCAGCACACCCGAAATACTTATCTTTGCTGGCAACTCGGATTGCTAGGGGAGCTAGATCCGCACAACTTGTGGTCCGAACCCGAGAAACGCAACATGAAATCTACGCTTACGCCGGCTTTGCTACGGGAGGAAGATTTAGAGAAGAAGGGTTACTTGAGGTGTTGGTACAATGCAAGCGGCTTAACACTCCATATGCCATGGACTTTTACTGACGGATCTCGCAGGGGTTTGATACTCAATTGTTTGCGCAATCCCTTCGCCTCTATCCAAGCCAGAGGGCACTCTTTGTCCCATACAGGTTGCGCGGTACCAACATCACTTACAAGGCTTACCATGACCCGATCAATGCTTGGATCAGGAGAAAGAGCGCTGCGAATACTCTGAAAGGTACGAATATTCCACATGCCCACATTCTTTCTGCTGTTTTTAACGCATCTAGAACAACTTGACCCTTCCAGTATTACAGCTGCTCTTTCGCCAGAGTTTGATCAACTAGCAACTGCTTTCTTCAATGGAGAGAAAGTCCCCAAAAACTTTGATACCCCTCAAAATGATGTTCAGGCAAATTCCGAGTCCGCCGCCCAGCCTGCTACTAAGAATGTACACTACAAGATCAACTACATTACCTTGTGGGGTAGAGTGGTTGAAACACAATGGCTACTTGAGCCTGTTCTATCAACGTTCCTAATCGACGTTATCATGGCCAACGAGATGGAACAGTCTATTCTTTCAGGGCGCGATTATTGCGAGGTTAAACTAAATCGACATCCGAAGTACGACGAATTTCGTGGATCTATTGACTTGGACCCAGAAGTATCTACAGATCTTGGCAATCCCCCGGAACTGGATGAAGAGGCGAACGCCGATAATGATGATATTCGAAGTATTACCCCAGAAATATTCACAGCGTCAGAATTTCCAGAGCTCGCAAACCCTATCAAAACTCAGTCATCCAAGCTATCTGAAAAAGCCAAGAAGAAGAAAAAGACCAAAGCCAAAGTCAAAGCCCCGGCGAAGATTAAGAGCACCTCCGATGATTCTACAGAGGAGGACGCTGTTATGGCTACTACTACTTTTGAAGAAACGAGGAAACGTCCAGGCTCAACAACTGAAAATAGTCCCAAGTCTCGGCCAGTACGATCCCCGGTTCCTAGCGATAGCGGGACTTCCTCTATGTCCACATTCAACCTGTATGCTAAGTCGGGTGATGGAATGGAGGATGATGCTGGACCGGAATGGACGACAATCTCTAACAGCTCTCAACGAATCAAACGTAAAAACCGTCCGAACCCAATCCCAGATTTTTCTCAGAGTGCGTCAAGCAGTGCGGACAGAGGGCATCAAAGTTACCCAGGAATGGGTTCCAGCCAAGTAGGTTTCATCTTAGGTCACGGTTTCTTCTGCTAACTATTTTCTCTTCAGGCCGGTCCCCCACGAAAGCAGGCCCAGACCAGCAGCGTACCTCAGAAGCAAACCACAAAGCATCAAGCTGCCCAGAGCCAACCAGCTAATATGCATAGGGCGCAGAATAGCCAGCCAAGAACAAATGTTGCCCAAGTAAGTTATGCCCTAAATATTCATTTCATATATTGATATCAGTTACTACAGGTTGGTACCTCGCTAAAGCAGGCCACCCACTCCGCCGGCACGCTTCAGAAGCAACCTTCCAATTCTCGAAGAACGGTCACGACTCCATTCGAGATGTTGTCAAAGCCTACACAAAGCATAGTCGCCGTCCCTGCTGTTCTCCGAAACGCCAAACATCGAGCCCTTGATCTCGTTGATTATCCCGCCCTTTCTTCGCAACTGCTTACATCTGCGGTGATTGCAACTCGAGATTATAGCCTAGAGTATGAAACGGAGACAAGCCAACCAACAGATACCATCCAGGTCCGGTCTAGGGCTGAATCTACCTCGAACCAGGTTCACGTCAAAGACCAAACTCGACACCTGGATACAACATTGGCATCTAATGGTGACTTTGCATCTGCATCTGCTACAGATGCTCTCTACAAGGACACAGTGGCAAGCAACCCAGATGATCTAACAGACAATTTGAAGGCTGGAGTCCCCGGTACTATTAAACCTTATCATAATGCTCGCGCCCAAAAACTTGTAGTCCAACGGCACGAGTCTCAGTCCTCTGTTTCGACCGAGACACCTAACAACGATGTCCTTACTTGTGATCACGACACTGATGTAGCTGTTACTGTTATTGGGATATCGCCAAGCGATCATGATACTGCCAAATATGAGGACCATGAAGACGACGTTCCAATCCTCTCCGGGGCTCTTGTTGAAGACCAAGATCTCCCTGGCCTTAAACAAGCCGTGGGTGTGAACATAGTTGAGAAGGATGACGAAGAACCCACACGAAGAGGTGTGGTTGGTTTAGCAGTACGCCCTAGACGAAGCCAATCGCTTCCTCAGAAGCCGTCTACCATGATTCTCTCTGATATTCTTACATCGCCTGTTCTTGACGATTCTATCGAAGTTACTAGCGATACAATGGAAATCCCAATTTCAACTGAAGACGGAGTCGCCTCGTGCCCAGTCACCCCTTCTGTGGTCTCTAGTCAGCCCAGCCTTAAAAAGGCTGCTATCCATTTAAAACCTGTTCCAGAGCAAGAACTAGAAGAAGAGTATGCTGGGCAATCACATGCAGATAACTACTCTTCGTATCCCGGTTATGATTATCCCACCAACGATAGCGCCGACACGATTGTCTGTCTAGGTCCAGGTCCAGGTCCAGCTTTATCACCACCTCAACAGTTGCCTCAGAACTCTTTGGCGTCCCCACCATTCAATGATATCAGTAGAGCACCCGAAGCAGAGCAAATCTCTATATCACATAATGTTCTTCCAACCATCGACAGCCCCCCTATGAATACAGCATCTGGTTACTTCCACGCCCAGTATCCTGATACTCGTCAATATGGTCATCCACCTCTGACAATGGGTAACCAACCTCTAACGAAGGGGTCTCAATCCTTAGTTGACCTTCAGCCTCCATCTGGTCCTGGTTCTGCGCCTTTTGTTCAGCAGATACCATATTCTTCGCATCCGGATATTAATCCTCCAACCAGAGTACCAACCATTCCTTCCACTGTCAGCACGCCAACAGACTCCGAATATCAATCTTGTATGGGTGATAGGACTAAGAACAACTCCGATGTGCAAAACACGTGTAGTAATACTATAGGCGATGCAGCAGGAAGATGCAGAAATGACCTCGAGAACTCCGGAAACGATAAATTTAATCAAGAAAAGCAGGGAGCTCTTCTTGAGGGTACTAAATATACTACAAATGGAGCTAGTTACGGTCATCAGGGGGGCAGCTTAGAGGGAGTTGAGGCCGAGCACACGATCCTAGCGACCCAACAAAGCGTTAACGAGAGTCTTATGCCCTCTGAGAGCCCCGCAGACCGAGTAACAAATCCTACAGAAGTATTCCAACCCTCAATAGTCGGTTGCACGTTTTGCACTCGAGATTGCCCGACGACACTCGAACGGCCAGCCATTCTTTGTCCCGGTTGTGGACCAACTGGTAACATTCGCTATTGCTCGCAGGCTTGTATTTTAGGTGACGCATACGGTCATGCAGTACGCTGTCTGATGTACCCTGCCTCTCAGAGGTTTGGACCCCAAGACTACCCCCCTCAATATGTCTATTTCCAACATCCAATTATGCATAAGCATTACCCATTTAAGGAATCACGGGAGAAATTCAGACAAAAGACCTTCATGATGTGTTGCTCTGAAGGGGCATTCCCGCAGATTCTCAAGGCATGGGGGAGGAGAGCTAGTAATACGATTCCAGTAGGGGTTGATATCGAAGAAACGGGGAAGAGGACGGGCAGCTACTTCGTTTTCAAATCTACGGCAACAGCCCCCCTAATTCACCCGAGCAAGATATACATGCATGATATACAGCAGTCTTATGAGTCTTATGACCGCTTCAATCATGGCGCCGATGTCATCTTCGTAAGTTCCTCAGATTTCCTCCTTGTCATTAATGGGGGCTTACTCCTTACAGGTTGTTACTCTTCCGCACGGTAAAGAACAGGATTTCTTGAGCCGTGCCTTGAACTGCTGCTTTTTCGACGACAATTACACCGTTAAAGCTTCCCTTTTCCGAATGATTCGTTATTATATCTGTGACGAGAAAAGGTTCCGTGAGATGAAGCACGAAGAGCCTCGCGAAATCGTTCTCCGCGAGTTTGAACAGCAATTCGAGAAGGAGTTCGCGTTCGACGTTGCGGCGTTTTACAAAGAGAGTCACTCTTTTTTGGGTGTAGACGAAGAATGGAAGCGTTGTGGGATGGCGGTACTTATTCTTGAGCGGCAGAGCAGTGCACTAGAAAAGTGGAAGCGTCCTGGCTGGAGGAACCCGCTCACCCAAATTGTCTCTTACCCACATTGATGCTTGGGGACGATCTCGAGTTTCACTGATTCGGAAAGGTGCTAAGAAACAGCCCCGAAACACAATTTTGCCCCCCATACAGATGACACTGCTTGTACTCTAGTTTACATGTTCACTGATCGCCTGTAGAAATACTTACTACACCGGGTCTTCACTACTAGGAGTTGCAAGTCAAAAAAATAGCTAGACAATACAACAAAAATGTTCTACTATCCTTGATGCCTTAAATCAAGCATGATATATTCCGCTTCTCTAGAGAACCTTGGACCGATAGAAGCCCTTCCCCTTCCAAGAAGAATATGTCGTATCACGTGCCAGCGAGTTAAGTCGCGTTAATGGAAACGCGGGGACCCTCACAATCGCTCGCTGGATTTTCAATCATCATCATCAATATAATCCATGCTCCCAAGACCTTTCCACCAATACAGACCATTTGTTTTAGACTGCACAAATTGGAGTGCTTAGGAAGGATTCACGATTCAAAACATATACTTGAAGCAGAAAGATATGGAACCTTACAAGTACGTTGTAAAAGTACATCCCTTGAATGATAGATTTTCAGGTACTGTACGAGACGAATACGTCTTACGCTTGATCAGATTCGCAAATGTTTACAAGCCTTACTGTACCCCTCACCTGACTGTTGATCCTCGTTCCCTTTCTTCCATGCTTGCTAAGAAAGATTATTTTAGGGTAAATTTTGCTGATCACAGATTCTGGTAACCATTTTTTACATATCGTAGTCCTATTTTCCGGGTGTTAACGGCATTAAGTATTCATAGGGTGGGGTGGGCTGATACGTCGTACCCGTATGAAAAATGACCACATGCTCAGGATTGCCATCAATTGCCATTATCACCGTTGCCGAATTTGTAACATGATGACTATATGCAATTGCCTTGAAAGCTAAGCTAATACATTAAACCTTCGGTCTCTTAACAGGAACGTGAACCTAAAATTATAGTTAGCATAAGTTTCCCTACATGTATCTATTGCATTGAAACCACTCACCATCCAGTGTAAGATCTCATAGATAATTTGGCCTACAGCAATCCCTGTGGTCTCTGCTGCGTTGTCGTAGACGGGAGTAAATTCCACCACATCAGCGCCCACGATCTTGATACCTGCATCTGACAGCCCTCCGATTATTTGCAATAGCTGTTCTCATTAGCAACTTATGCTCGCTCACATCATGAGTTCTAATTTACTTCTCTTGTCGTCCAGCCTCCCGGCTCGATAGTACCTGTTGCTGGAGCGAAAGCAGGATCCAACACGTCAATATCAACACTGAGGTACACGTATTCATCCCCGACAGTCTTTACGATCTGCTTGACGACTTTCTCGACTCCAAGCGTGTCTAGTTCCCGCGCTCGTATGTAGCTAAAGCCACATCTCAGGTCATTGTTGAGATCATAATGCTCGTCGAACAAGGCGCAGCGAGATCCAAGATGCATGTTGCTGTGATTAGATAGTAGACCTTCCTCATGAGCTAGATGAAGCATGGTGCCGTGATTAACTTCTGAGTATTTGGTCAAGCCACCCCCAAGCTGCTTAGGATCCCAGGTATCCAAGTGGCTGTCAAAATGGAGGACTGCGACCCGACCCCACGTTGAGTGAAGTGCTCGCAGGATTGGCAACGCTACATGAGAGATTATTAAAGAGCCTGAAGACGAAGGATTTCAGTACTTACTAATAGTGTGATCGCCGCCAATTGTAATGAGCCGTACCGCGTCGGAAGTAGATTCGTTTTTTGCCTTGAGCTTGTGGATAGCTTCCATACCCCGCTCTAATTCATGAATTGCTGCGAGCTTGTCGAAAGGTGTATTTGAAATATCACCACAATCAGTGACAGTAGCCCAATCACGAAATGGATTTACGCCTCCGTGATCCAAACTTAGAAACATTAATATCTGCTTTACTGGCAAGGTTGTAAAACTCACTCCCAACCGGCTTTTGGGCTCAGTCTTCGAGCACCCTGTCGAGCAGCATGCGGACCAAACCTTTGGCCTGGCCGATAAGAGACACCCAGATCAAAAGGATGACCAACGATACCAATGTCAAAGGTGCCACTACTCTCCAATTCGGTGCACTTGGTGAAATCGAGGTGCGCAAAGGTTCCTAGGCCTTGGAAAGGATAATCTTCGGAATCGCGAGGATTGTATGTTGGGGCTAGAACTTCCGGTTCTGAAAGATTGAGTACATCTATGTTCCTACGGGCAAATATCGATAGCTCAATGAAAGAAGAAGGCTCTTTAGCATGGGCATTGCTCAGGACTTCCTGAGGGTGCTGCTCGGTTGCTCCTGAAAGGGAGCCGGTGACGGCTAATCCAAGCACGGCGAGTAGATGAGGGAACATTTTCTAATATTAGTTGAACACAAAGATATACAAGGAAAGAAGAAAGCGAAACTCCAGTATAGATATCAGCATTTGAAATTGATGCTAGTGACTATCAAACAAAACATGCATTTTAGTCAAGACTTGACCTAGCTTCCTTTAAGAATGTCTAGCCGAAGTAGTTCTTGCCTCAAAACATCCATCAACGCCAATCTCTATCCTCAGGCTCACATTACCCCCTGTCAGCCCACCCCAAAAGAGCTCGCTAATAATAAAGACGGAGGTTTAGTAAGCAGATTGCTTCGATGCGTGCTGTGCTGTCTCTATCTCTATCTCGATCTTTTTCTCTTTCGCTTTCGTCCTGTCACACCACACCCCGCTCAAGACTGAGATATTGCTGCTTTGCAAATTCTGCGTCTCTCTTACCTCGACGTACGAATAGCTTACGGCGCCAAAAAGGGTTATTTTAAGAAATCTGTTCTAAAATTCGACCAGAACGCGTGGAGTATCAACCAATGAGATGTTGCATCACGCCGAGTTGGGGGCCAGTCCGCCTGACTTCACCCTTCCTACAGGAAACGAAACATTTTACTATATTTTACTAGGCATCTACTGGGGCCTTTACGAGAGGTGCATTCTCGTTGGCTTTCTTGCTTCAGCTTCAGGGCCAGGGCCAGGGTTTCGATCAGCACTAAGGTTTGTTACCTCCGCAGAAGGTGGGTGCATGTTATTGTATACGCCGTAAGGCTGTTCAAGCTTATTTCGTTTCTATCTTTCTCTTTCTAATATCTTTCTCTTTTTCTCTAATGTATTTAGACTTTACAGTCAATATCTCCTCCACATCGACAACAAATTTCCTTACTGTATTGATTGACATAGGCGACCACTGCACATCCACCGTAATCTAGTCTTGTACTTACCTCCTACAATACACCCAACCTAACGCAAACCTACAAAAACATGACAGCAGGCAGCATCGCATCCAGCTCCTCTGGCTCTTCAAGCAGCTCCAGGGGAAATAACAGAGGTCACGAGGCTCTGCCATTCGTGCTTGTAGCCGCGCCTCCTCCACCTAAGAAAACGAAGCAGTCTCCCCAGGCATCGATTGACGAGTTCTGGTCTAAGTTCAATAGTAAAACTCCAGGCAGAGGTAAGCTATAGCTGAATCCCTCTCAGAGAGAAATCTTTTACTAATTCCATGTTCCTACAGCTACGACTATCCTGCCGAAAGACCGATATGCAAAGCAAGCCGAGGAGAACGCTCTGAAAGGGATCATAGATGGGGCTAATCCAGTCTCTTCCTACGACGAAGCAGCAAGGCTTTGCAGAGAGAAGGTGGAAAAGATTGTTAAGGAATGTCGTCGAGTCAACCAGAAATATACCGACAAGCATTTTGATCTTGAGTTTGATCTGAAAGGATGGAATGGGAAGAAGGATTGCCTTAGAACTCTTACAGCCACCTCTGAAGATGACCCATATGTTAGTTTCAGCCCAGGTTCTGTGAAGCGAGTCACCGACATTTTCGAAAACCCGCAATTTTTCGTCGAGGGCGCTACTGCGAATGATATTCGCCAGGGCCGAGATGGGGATTGCTGGCTACTTGCCGCACTGTGCACCTTGGGGAATAAGGAAGGCCTCGTAGAAAAAGTCTGTGTAGCCAGAAACGCGCAGGTTGGCGTCTATGGCTTCGTTTTCCATCGCGGTTCGTTATATCCTGCCTCCTTGCTTTCGGGAGTTATCTTAGGAGCTCGTTTCCTTGGTCCTTGAACGCGACCTTCTCAAAGAGCCTTTACTAATTTACCTATAGATGGCGAGTGGATTTCGGAAATTATCGACGATAAGCTGTACTTGATAAAACCTGACTACGACGAGAGCTGGAATGAGCGCAATCTTCTGGATGAAGACCGTCAACGAATCAACTCAGAGGAGGATTATCGCAAGATTTATCAATCAAACTCTGGTGCATTGTATTTTGCACAGTGCGAGGATCCTAACGAAACATGTCAGTCGAATTTTCATATAAAAAGCCATATTTTACTATATAAGCTTAGAGGTTGAGAGCTATGTCAGGCCCCAAAGCAGGGTATTCCATCGCATGTGGAATCCTGACTCCTGAATCACCCCCAGGTTCTTTAGCTATCTAGACTAATTTGCTTCTTCATCATACTAATATGTAGAGCAGGGTTGCCATTGTTAGAAAAAGCTTATGCCAAAGCTCATGGAGTATGTTCTTTTGCATCCTGCTATAGGCTGTAGCTCATTGTATACAGGATTTCGCTGCTATCGAAGGCGGGTTTACCGGAGAAGGTCTTGAAGATTTGACAGGCGGGGTAAGTTTCTTTTCTCAGGAAGACTCTATCATTCTCTACAGGAGCCAGGTCATTGTTTCAGGTGCCCATATGCCGATTCCCGAGACAACTCCAGGGCTCCGCTGTTCTCTCTATACATTCAACCAAATTTCATGCTAATTAGTTGGAACAAGGTGACCACTGAGGTATTCAGCACCGATATTCTGGACAAGGAACATTTCTGGCAGGAAATTCTGCAGGTCAATGAGGACTTTCTTTTTGGCTGCTCAAGTAGTGTTTTCTGGGGGCGAGGCAAGTACAACAACTTTTCCATTCGTTTCCTATTCTAGCATGTTTGGAGACTTTGTAAAACATACTCTAAAGTACATTTCCGAATCCTTTAGAAAGTTGTACGGCTTTTGGACCATTGAGACGTACTCATGAATATCCCCGAAATTCAAAGCTAACTCGCCTCTTCTCACAGGTTATCGAAGGGGCATCTATGAAGGTCATGCATATTCCATTATGAAGGCCGTAGAGGTCGACGGAAAACGGCTGTGCCTCTTGAGAAATCCATGGGGAGAAGGAGAGTGGACCGGGCCATGGTCAGACGGCAGTAAAGAGTGGACACCCGAATGGATGCAAAAGCTGAACCACCGGTTCGGAGACGACGGTAAGGATCCCATTCATTTCCCATTTCAGCATGTTTCGGGAATCTTGAGCCATGTCTATAAATCACATGTTCTATGAGTGTCAGACGGCTCCTGAGTCATTGATTTGCTCCTGTATGCATCGTAAAGAAGAAGGACAGCTGACTGCCGGTATCTTTCAGGAGCATTCTGGATGGAGTACTCGGATTTGCTGAGGAAATATCAAACCTTCGATCGCACACGGCTGTTCACCGATGAGTGGAAGGTAACTCAACAGTGGACATCGATGAGCGTGCCCTGGACTGTCGAGTACAATAAGACAAAGTTTTGTTTCATACTCGAGAAAAAAGCCAACGTCGTGCTTGTTCTATCGCAATTGGACGACCGTTATTTTGCCGGCCTTGCAGGCCAGTATGATTTTGAGCTTTCATTTCGTGTGCATGGAGCCGGCGAAGAAGATTATATTGTCCGATCTCATGGCGGCGTGAGTATCACCCCGTGTATTGACAAGTTTCAGGGTTGAATACTGATTGAATCTCTTCTAGTATTCGATGCGCCGATCCGTGACTGCAGAACTAGAACTCGAGGCCGGGGAGTATCATGTATGCAATACCCACCTTGAAAACCCAAAATTCGTTCAGATGTTTTGGACAAGGTCCACTTCAATATCTCAGAGCTAGAAGGTTCCCGAAAAATCTTGCTCAAACAATACTGACTCATGAGATCTGCAGGTCCTTGTGAAAATAGAGGCCACACGTAACACTAATGCCTCTCCCGTTGAAGATGTAGTTCGCAATAATGTAAAGGAGAGACGGGATAAGCTTTTGAGAATTGGTCTAGCATATGACTTAGCGCATGTGAAGGGAGAAATCAAGGAGACCGAAGAAGAAAAGAAAGGACGCAAGAAGGCCGCGGCTATTAACAAAGCTAAAGAGAAGAAAACGATGAGAGAAAAGCTAGAGAAGGAGAAAAAGAAGAGGTACGTAATTTTTTCATTCGCCTGTCTTTATACCTTCAGCGTCGCAATGTCGGTTTTCTGCAGTGGTTTGTGTAAGGTGTATAATTTTCCACCCACCATCGAGTCCCAAGACAGGCGGGCTCGGACATCTTTTCAGCCCTATAAAGCTCACTCATGTGTAAGAGTCTAAAGGCCTGGAAATGGAATTATGGGTTCCTTGCTCTCCTGAATGAGGACATGTGTTATGCTAGGATATGGGGCAGAATATTAAGCAAAGACACTATACTGACATTTTCCCCCGACAGAACTCACAACGACAACAAGGAGAAGCGGAAGCTGCGAGCTGCTGCCACAAAGAGGAAGGAAAAGTCTAAAGCCAAGGCCGAAAAGCTAGCTGCTGAGAATAAAGAGAAGCAGCAGAAAGATACTTCCAAACCAGAAGCGAAAGCAAAGGCTGTTGAAGAAACAAGGTCTGACCAAAAGACAGAAGCTGGACCCGCTGAGCCAGAGGCGACTACTATTGAGAGAGAAGAGCCGGTCGCCAAACCCAATGAACCTGCAAATGAGCAAGCATCCGGAAAATCAATTACAACTATTGTCGCTAATGTGACTGGCGAAGCGACTGAGAAGAACGAAAAGGAGCCTCCTTCCATCGAATCCACCGAGAAGCCCGAGGACACCAACGCGGCAGCTTCAAAGACTTTAGAAATTCCCATCATTGGTGCAAGAGCCTCTGTAGCACCGTCTATCTCGGGGTTTGATTCCGAAGACGACTCAGACATCGTCTCGGTAATCTCAGATATCTCATCTGGGGCCGTCTCTGACGCGATTGCTCAAGCCAAAAAAGTGGTGGCCGAGGCAGCCAATACCGCACCTCCACCGCCGAACTCGGATGATGAGGATGAGTTTGAAAAGGACCCTTGGAATGCCATTGCCGTGGTTGGGTTGCGAGTTTACAGCAAAGATAGTGGGGTAAGCATCAAAGTAATTCGGCCGAGGGATTGGGAGCATGTGGAAGGCAAGGGGGAGGCTAAGTTGGATGTGGATGATTCTGCTGCTGATGCTACGAAGGATATCGAGTTGGAGGGTGGGGGGCAAGAGGAGAGTAAGAAGGAAAGGGGTAGTGAGGGGTCTGGGGTTACTGTTTGATTTGTATCAGTGGGCAATTTGAGCGCTTGGATCTCTTACCTTCCATTGTTTTCTGAACCTTCCTCTTTTTCATTTATAATTGCTACCGTCTGTGAACTATGATGAGGTCTCTGGAATGTCAATAACATAGCATGCTCGGTGCGCCGATTTTGACTGTCGCTCAAATACGCTAGAGAAAATGCGGCCAGAACGGTATATCATTTCGACTCATCTCCCCTCGAAACCCCTCATCGCTTAGCGACCGACAGCGGCGGGCGAATAATAAGCAGCTTACTAAGGCCATGCCGTGGCAGTGCGAGTCTTAGACTATCAGTGTTGTCTAGCACATAGGCTATCAAAGTTCAAAGTCTTATTATAGTAGTCAGAATGCACGCCTATATTCGGAAGCAGTATCGTGTACGGACTAAGTTGGTTGCGGCGGACGAAGGAGGAGCTATGCTGTGCAGAATCATCTTCCTTTTCGTGCACATCCCATCACTTGGAGCCTCTCCTAAGCTATGGGTTCATTTGTTATGCTTGTCACGATGCATGCCACGGATCCGTATTTGCTCGGCGGGCCCTGAGAAAGTGTAAAATTGCTGCGAATGGTCTTCGCCGTACAGTCATAGCGAAAGTTCGCGCATTTTGTCAAGCTTATATATGCTGGCCCATGCTGTGGCTCGCATTTCAGTTGTCCGTTGTTCATAAATTTTCTCATTCTCATACTTGATTTAATCATATCTCTTCTTCTATCATTCTCACCTTTATATGCTCAAGATGTTCAATGCAGAATTTGCCAAAATGGATCTCCCACTAGATGCCAAATCAGCCACATTGGCTGGGGAGAAACAGGTCGGAAGAAGTGTACCGTCAACTCCATCTCTAGCACTCAACCAAGAGAAAAATCCAACCGTGGATGACCCGGCTACAGAAAATGAAGAAGATTCATTCAAAGATGCTCCTGCTGAATTGCAGGACGACGACATAGAATATCCCACCGGGATACGGATGGCTTTAGTCGTTATATCACTGCTTCTATCGATCTTCCTGGTACGATATCCTTATTCTTCACTGTGGGTAAGTAAGCTAAATAGCATCAGGTTTCGCTTGATATGACGATCGTGGCGACCGCCATTCCTAAAATCAGACGAATTCCATGGTTTGGATCTTGTTGGATGGTAAGTTGCTCGAAAGGCCCATCCCTATCTAGGATCACTTATGGGTTCTGTACTCCTTCAATATGTTTGAAAGAGTTGGCTACTACTGAAATATTGCCTCAACAACTTCGCCCCGCCCCCACAGGTGGAATATCGTTCCACGTCCCAATTTCTACTATATAAATGAAACTAACGCGGATTTCAGGTATGGCAGTGCATTTTCCTAACGCTTGCAGCATTCCAGGTGAGCTTATTCTCATACAAAAAATCAATTCTCCTCTACGGGAGCTGAGGAGCCCGGAGCTGTTTCAGGGGCCCATGTGCAAGCTCTCGAGAAAGCTTTCCTTGACCTTTCAATCCAGTCCCGCTATTCAGCTTTTTACTCTGCTGATACTTCTGTCAGTCGACTTGGGGCAAAGCGTACAAATATTTCCCGATGAAGACGACCTTCCTCATATCCATCTTTATTTTCGAACTAGGCAGTCTCGTCTGTGGAGTTGCCCCAAACAGCACGGCCCTCATTGTAGGCAGAGCTATTGCAGGTGTAGGAGGGGCTGGTATTGCATCTGGTGCCTATACTCTCATTGCCTTCTCTGCCGCGCCTCGACTGCGACCGGCTTTCACTGGACTCATGGGAGCTTCGTATGGGATTGCTAGTGCTATCGGCCCACTTCTCGGGGGTGTTTTCGCGGGGAAAGTCTCGTGGAGATGGTGCTTTTATATCAATCTTCCCATCGGAGGAGTTGCAGCTACGATCATTCTATTTTCCTTCAAGACTCCTGCTCATGCCATTCCAGCCCAGGCTACGCTCAAAGAAAAGATCTTTCAGATGGATCTCCCAGGTAATTTTACCGTCATGGCAGCCATCGTCTGCTACATCCTCGCGCTCCAATGGGGCGGCCAATCGAAAGCTTGGAACTCTCCAGACGTAATTGGCACCCTAGTCGGCTTCGCTCTCCTCACAATCGCCTTCTGTGCAATCGAATGGTACCAAGGCGAGCGTGCAATAATGGTCGGCAGATTGCTAAACGACCGCACGATATCCGTCGGCATGTTTTACATATTCTTCCTCTCTGGCGGATACTTCCTGCTCGTATATTATCTGCCCATCTACTTCCAGGTAATCGATGGAGTCACAGCTTCCCAATCCGGATACGGAACTTGCCCCTGATCCTCGGAACCGTGCTTGCAACCATCACGTCCGGTACTCTGATCACAGTAACTGGTTCCTTCGTCCCCTGGCTCATCGGCGGCAGTGTATTCTCCACCATCGGCTCAGGCTTACTCTACACACTAACCACGCATTCCAGCTCTGCGCACTGGATCGGATACCAAGCCATCGTGGGCCTTGGAGTTGGAGCTGCTGTCCAATCCCCATCATTGCAGCACAGGCCGTCGTCGCGCCAGCTGATCTCAGCTCCGCGACTGCCATGGTATTATACATGCAGACGATCGGAGGGGCGTTTTTCGTCTCGGCAGGCAATGCGGCCTTCTCGGATATTCTTATGGGATACTTGCCCAGATACGTGCCCGGTATTGATCCGAGTATGGTGGTCACTGTGGGCGTGACAGAGATCAGGGCAACGTTTCCAGCGGACGTTGTTCGGGGATCGTCCAAGCGTATATGGATGGACTGATGGTGGATTACGCGATTGCTATTGCGAGTTCGGGCATCGCTGTGTTGATTAGTCTGTTGAGTAAGTGGAGGAGTTTGAAGGGGAAGGTTGTCGTTGGTGGTGCGGTTTGAGTCAAAAGGGGATATTCGCGTATCTTTACTTGGATAACTGCAAGGCGTTGGGTCTTTGAATTGGAATGGAAATATGCATTAGAGAGGCAGTGGGGTATAAACATGGCAAGAGCATGATGTCAAAAGACGGCGCTTACATTTAAGATTTTATTTCTGATTATTTACTCAATTTAGATAGACACTTTGACTTAAGATGCTTTCAAAAAGGGTCTTTATTACTAGAGCTACAAAAATAGTCTTAATGACGCTTCGTATACCTATTGCAAGTTGCAAGAATACAAATAAAATTTAGAGGCGTCAAGAAATGGATCAAGGTGATTGGGGCCGGCAGCAGGCTCGTCCCGTCTTGCCCAACAAACCGGGAGACTACCTTCGGTCCGCACCGCAAAAATTAATTATAAGACTGCAAGCAAACTAGCGATCTTAACAACCTGGAAGGTTTTACGATTTGCAACAGAAGTTTAGTAAAGGGTGAAACTGGGAATACCGCAACCTGGAAGGTCTGACGACTTGCAACAAAAACTCAATAAACAGTACCAGACCCAATGACTATTCGCTCAAATACTACATAATTTCTCACTTGCGGAAGAACAATAACAATCACTTCACGCGAGCAAGATACCACAGGTATTTCATAAAGGGGGTATATCAATTTGCGAGCTATCTGCTCAAGCAAGCCATGCATCACAACGCGTAAATCCCATCATATCCTAGTAAGTATAGTACAGCCCAACCAATTACACGCAAGTCGTCGAGTATCTTCATAACCTAGGCATTCTGCTTCTGGATATCCGCCTCAGCACCACGCTGCTGTGTCTTGCCAACATCATGCTTCTCCTGTGCCCTGAGTTGTGCATCGCGATCGCCTGTAACACCAGCAACAGCACCCTCAACGGCGCCTCCAACACGGCCTTTGACCCCGGAACCGAAGTCGTTAAGTTGGCCTTGCGCTTCTTGGCCTTTGCCTGCAGCATTCTGCTCAGCTCCTGCTCTCTTGAGATCCTGTATTTATATACATTAGTAACCGTCTTGGCAATAAAAGGTTGTGGAACAAGGGGCTTCTGAGTTGGGAAGAGGAGGGGTAAACAAACCTCGGAGCCAACCAGCCCACCCACACTCTCTTTCGCAGCTCCTACAGTTTGGTTCCACGCGCCCTCTTGGCGGTTCGGGTCATCCTTGGTGACCGCACCGGATGAGGACGCAGAAAATGGGCCAACCTTTGCGGTGGCATGAGAGAGGTCTTTCTCAATCGCTGCATCGTCCTTCTTCACTTCGCCGGCGTTCTGGTTATTATTAGCTGTGAACAGAAAGCAGTTACTGCCATTTTTTCAGGCATAGGGGCATATCTAGAGTCGCTGAGAAAGACAGCACCGGGCTGTGTAAAGATGCGGGGGAAGAGGCATTACCTTGTCAGCAGAGGAACCTGTGAGGGAGCCAAGAACAGACTGAGCTGTTCCGGTGGCAGAGTCGATATAGGACTGGAGGGTGGAGGTGTTCTTGTCAGACATGATTGGTAAAGTGTTGTTTGATGATTTGAATTTTTGTTTGTGTTTCAAGGCGGATTTTGAGGTTTCGATTGTTCTTATACTTGTAGTTGATGAGGAAAAGAAAAGAATAGAAAGAAGTCGTGAGTTTGCGCGGAGGAGTTATGTTATACTTTACGTGGTCAACAATGATGTCATATGGCAATTCAGCCTTGCGTGCGAACAGAGGTCACTTACAAGGAAGGATCGCAAATGTGCGTCATATTCGAAACATTTGGCGAGTGGCTTGGAATGTTTCACGTGGCGTGACTGACTATTATCAACTAGCGTTTGTAATTATGGAATGGCGTGGCGTTTGCCTTCCCAAGTCTAGGACCGGAGGCAGCTGATGAAGTGATAAAGTCCCTCTGCTATGATCATGGCGTTAGAGCATCGAAGACTGCAGCTACCAGCTACCAGACCACAATCATCTCCAGAGAAATATAAATAGTCTATACTGTATTATTCATTATTCGATCCTCTCCCTATCTTCCTCTAAAGGAGTCGGTTTAGGCGCTCGAGCCCGTCGAGTCCATACTCATGCTAATGGCTGAATCAAATCTTGAATGGAGAGGACTCTTGGTCCCATTCTTCTGATTATCCTGAATTCGCTGGTACTTCTCCTCATCCCACAGCCAGATCATATGGTGTGCATCCACAGCACCTTTCATTGATGTATTCTTCAGCCCTTCCGCAAGCTTCTCTCCCACTGGATCTTCTTTGGCGAGACTGAAGTACCGCCTTGGAAAGTCTTTCCCTTCGCTCTTTTCTTGCTTCCGCATCTCCCTTTGCTCGTTCTCGATTTTGGATTTCTCCTGGCCGACAGCAAATATATCCCCCTGGTTAATTGCATCTACGACTGGCTTCCAAGCGCGCCTTGACTCTAAGTGATGTTGATTTTGCACGGGGGCTACAGTCAAAGGTGTCCGTGAGTATGTGTTGACATCGACCGTCTCCAAAATGTTCTGCCGGTCACCCTCCTTGATAGTGTATTTATCGTTCCACTGGCCTTCAGCAACATATATTGGTTCGTCCTCATGGTTATCGTGGAAGATAGTAGCCAGAAATGAATTTCGCTTCCCGCTGACCCAGCCTTTGCAGTAATACTCGATTTTAGTTGTGTAGCCGGATGAGCTTCTAATGTATGAAGTACCTGATAGTTCAGGGGCGAGAGAAGCGGACATGAGCCCTTCAACGTGAACTTTTGGCATGGTTATTAGGTGATCTTCGTCGTATTTGTCGATGTGCATGGTGCCGTAGCCTTTCCGGTCAATGTGTACTGTGCCAGAAAAGTAGACTTTGGGTATGATATGGCCCTGCAGCTACCATAGAGTTAATACTAGAGCACCTCCAATGCGGGGGGCTGGACGTACTCGGATACCGTGTTCATTATTCCAAACATTAAATGCGGTTGCAGGTGGATGATGGCTGCCGTCTTCATCAGCATTGCTCCCCATATTCATATATTGAAACTCACCTAACCTGCTCACTAACCAACTCGGTTGTACCCACGCTATCAACCCACTTCCCCAAGAATAGCTCCCCGAGGAACGGATTTAAGGGCTTCATTTTCTTCTTCCTGCCGATCTCATCCTTATTACTATGTTGTTGCTTCAACGTACTCAGAAACCACTTCAGTACACTTAGCGCCCGCTTCTGGGCATCATCTTCATGCGCCGGCGCAACAAATAAGGCAGGATGTTCAGCCCAGTATGCGCTATATTCAGTGATGGATTGCGGGGAGAGGAGGAATGGAGGCGCGGTTAGGGAGGATAAATCGCCCTTGAAGGTCGCGATTGACTGCATGCGAAATTAGTTATGGACGTAATGGGCTTTTGCTATATCGAGCAGAACGTACTTTGATGAAAGAGAAGAATGCACCCTTCTGCTGAGTAGGGATTTTCTCGCTTTCGCATTTACTGGCCATTGAGACCATTGGGACACGATTCTTTGGGTATGTTGTAGAGATATGTAACAAGAGATAATGAAGCTACGAAATAAGTATTCAGTGCAGCGCAAGCGATTATGGCAGACAACAAGATATAGTGAGTTGAAGGACAGAGAAAAAAGAGACGGGGAATGAGAATGCTTCTACTTCTCCTACATATACCTACAGGGCAAGAGCGTTTGAGAGCTCCATTCTGGGTTGGGGGAATGATTCAGGGACCCGCAGCTGGGGCTGTTACATGCATTCGTGTGCGACGGATGTTTGGTCGTCCGAATCTGTAGTCCAGACATTTGGAACGATAGCTGCTTCACATGTGAATGACGATTAGAATCCTGGAATTTGGTCACGTGGATAACAGCCTAACTACTTTCGGATATTGCTCTTTGCTGAGAAAGGCTTTTAAACTAGATACATTGAAGCTCTAAAAGATCAAAAGGCTCATATCAGTTCTCGAAGTAGGCTTATCGGAGGGTGTATGGGCGCAGCAATTGACACTCTAGCTCGTGTCAAAGTCACATGAAAGGCTATGCCTCATTTGGGCAATGCTATTCTGGGCTTTAAGGTTTGTACGGACGTACCCAGGTGCCGCACAGAACAAGATATAGGCACTGCTGGGTAAGGTAAACACTGCAGCTACCGCGTAGCACGCTTGCGGTCATGCCACTACTCGATTATTTTCTCCAGGACGAAACCCGTCAATATTCACATGTAATGACAGTCACGTCTGGTCTATAAATAGTAACATCGACGTCGAATTGAACGAAAACTGTTGATGAACAGTCAGGGGTATCAAGTACAAAAATGTGAATCAAAAGTCTCTATCCCAAGGCCAAACGCCATTTCCCATACAGCGTACTGTAACCGACTTAAAGTGTCATGCCGTTGGGTTCTTCACTCTTCCTCCTATTACAGCTCCGACAACGGCTCTTCTTCAGTTCCAGCTCCGCATCCATAAGCCTAGTCTGAACCCAATTCCTATATCTCCTATCACCCCTGACACTTTCACAGTTGAGCAGGGCTGTCAAGGTGCTCTTGATTTGCTGGTTTACATCCTTCAACCTGGTCTCATCTTCCTCGATCTCACCCAAGAGACTCTCGGTAACGACTGTCGGCAGAGATGATCTTCTAGTCTTCAGTACGGGTCTCTGGGGCTGAGGGAATGGTATGCTGCCGCTTCGATGATGGTGTCTGGCATGTTTGGGAGGAGAAGATGATAGATAGCTTGAGTCTGATCCAGCTGAGGATGAGATTGATCCCTGTCGATATCGATCTGGAGATGGTTCAGGCGATGAGGGCGCTTCGGGGAGGGAGGTTGTGATCTGGCTCAGATGCTTCTGAAGGGCATCGTGTTGCGAGTGGAGGAGGAGATATTTCTGGAGAGCAAATGCTCGCTCTGGGGATCTCTGAGTTGGATCCATTGCGGAAGAAGATGATCTGATTAATCAATGCGTAGTGTTTATGGCGTTACTAACGATATCATGGAAAGACCGACTGACTAACTTTCGAAAGAATGAATAGACTTTGAATTCGATATCTAAAGATCTAGAAGATGTGGAAGATGTGAAAGTGAGGTACGTAGAAATATAAAGCATCTCAGGAATGTGACGTATGCCGACTTCCTGGACAGAGCAACGAGTCCGGAGGTCAGCTCCGTTGGGAACGCGAGCCACAGCATGGAACTTGTGGCTCATACAGAATACTTGGACATTTCATTGGATCACTTGCGCCTATCTATGGACGAATCTGTGTGAATTGGTGAAAGAAGGGAGATATAATTGGAGGTCAAGACTCGTGGAAAAGGGGAAAACCTGCTTGTAAGGTGTGGCGTAAAGGTGTGGCGTCATAACCAATTTGGGATGTTTCCCCTCGACCAATAGGATCGCTCCCTGCCACATGGGGGCCTTGCACTTGTTTCAAGCAGTTCTCAGGATCATGTAACGTGGAACAGCTCAAGCAATGATCCGCGTGTACTGACGCAGACTGGCTTTTTTGGGACGTCTCTGCTCCCGACAAAAAAGAGATCGACCGATAGCAGGATACGAGTACGGAGGTACGGTACGAGTACGGGAGGTACAGTATTAAGAAGCAAGACGTGTCTGCATGTGTGCTGTCATTGATTCCATGTGATGTGTTCTCATTGCACCTCATTGCAACTCACATCGCCTTGGACCTTGGACCTTGGAACCGCTTCAATTGAGCTAGGACTTCTCAGGTGCTGAACAAAACCGCTACCAGATATTTATCTCACATGGTCAGACGGCTTCTTGGGGACCACGATAATTAGCGCATGGAGCTAGGCCGGAATAGGAGAGGCGGTATGAATGCTAAACCAAAATAGGCAAGGCGCATCTTCAAGAGTGGATCCAGGCTTCATGGTCTCTGCGAAGCGTCTGAGATAGTATGGGAGATTTTTTAGTGAAGGGTTCTAAAATCCAAATATTTTTTTAAATCACTTAATTATTCTATTACAACTACTAATCGTAATAACCCCTTGGCTAAATAGAAAGTCAGATATGCTTCTTTTTATCCTTTCTCTTATTTTTATAATATCCTCTCTTTTATTAGTATATGAAGTATATTATCCCGCGTAGAAGGTACTTTTTAGTATTATGCATTTTATAATTTTATAACTTATACTTAAATGCCTTTTCTAGGGCTACAACCACGCTAGCCTAGCGTAATGCGCACTAGCCATTAGGGGTCATATTTACTAGTAGAATGCCATCTAACTAGTTTTATAATAATCGGATAAGTATTTATAAAATGCTAGCTGAAAACATAACGGTCTAGTTTATTTTAATTGATTTTATGCTAAGACCGCTTCTTATCTTATAACCACGCTAGCTAAGCATACTAAAAAGATCCCTAATGGTTATATAGCTTATATAAGCCTCAGATAAGTGTTTTTATAATTATTAGATAGGTATTCGTAGAATACTAGCTAGAAACGTAGTGGTTTTAGTAGGTAGCGGAGCGCGGGACCTATATTGGCGTATATCTTAGCACGCTCGCGTATTATCTAGTACTAGGAAATCCGCGGATTTAATTAATAAATTAATAAGTATTCCAATTCAGGATTAGGAATAATAGAGATTAACTTGAATTAAAGAGCAAAATCAGGGCTTTAACACAGGCTCTTTACTCTTTTTAATCATATTATTAAAGGTTAATATTTAGCAAATTAAGTGATAGGCTGTTTACCACCAAAAAAGCCGCATATTAGGTTAAAATCTCCTATATCCTCTTAGACCCTCTGGTGACTTATAAGTGTGAAGGGGGAATAGAGGGCTGTGATTGGCTATTTAGGTAGTGGGGCTGTAGAATTGCGCTAAATAGTAAGAACTGAGTCCACGTAAAGCCTTACAGAGGGTATGATTTATGAGATAAACCAGAAATTGACTGGATTGCAAGACGAGAAGGGTCCAATAACATCCAGATACTTCCATACTCTAGGCCATGTTACAGCTGCAAACACGACAACATCCTCTATACAATGGTACCTACTCCACTCACTTGCGAGTCCAGGTACCGAAGTGTAAGACAGTGCCGTCGATGCCCGATTCCAATGTTAGCTGTCATATACGTGAAGGCGTCCGATGGCGTGGCTCCCCCTATTCGTTTCCACGGTCAGCAAGAATGCTCGAAGACTGTCGTATAAAGGAAGGGGCTTTAGGGGAATCACTGCCGTCTGGCGTCCTAGTTGGATTTGAATCACCAGAATAGGATGTAGTAATGTAAGCGAAGAGAGACAAGAACACAGTAAGTAGACGGAACGAGAAATCACGAGAACGAGAATCCAATAAATGATTACTTACACTTTCAAGGGGATCCTGTCCTTCACTTCCAGTATCTTCAGGTGCTTTCTTGTCTTTCACGGCTTTACTACTTAGAGGTGGAGAATTCTTAAGGAATTCAGGCTGACAAACGCATTCGGAAAATCATTCTCAGCAAAAATTTTAGAACGGAAAATGGTCGATATCTTCCTGTAGGTAAGACTTTACCAACCACGGAGGAAAAATAACCTATTCCACCCCTTATTGACCTCTCTTAGTCTGAACCCTCTCCACGTGAACTCGTTTGGCGCTTGAACCGCGCCTATCAGAAATTATCAGGTGTGCTTTCTCTTCTCTGACAGCTCAGATGGATTCTAGTCTGCTTTTGTAAACTTTGAGTTACGAGAATCCGTCGAAATAAAGTTGATTCAAACTTTAGCCTCAATCCCCGATTCGTGGAAACCCAAACTAGGGCCTCACGAAATGCCCGCTGTACCCCGCAAATACCGAAGGACAACAAGGGAAACCCAAACTAGGGCCTCACGAAATGCCCGCTGTACCCCGCAAATACCGAAGGACAACAAGGGAGATCCATAATTGGTCCCTCCGAATCCCACAACTATACGAAGCTTATATCCACGTGCTTCAATTACCCGGGTCCCGGGACGCCTTGTGATCTATGTCGCGCTGAACAGGCAAGCTTCCTGTTTCCTCATCTGACTAGAGAGTTGGCTGAACGACCTGGAGGAATTTGGATCCCTGTTCCTGCGATGGAAGAAAACCGTGGTCGGTGGGAACTTCGCTCTCGTCGAATTTCCGTGGCTTCTTTCTATCGTATATTGGCACAGTAGCATATTGTTAGCCCAGATGCATCACATGAAGGTCTACCCACACTAGGAGACTCTCGTGTTGATGTGGAGCTTTCCACGAATGAAAGATGAAGTAAAATTAAGAATCCTCTATGCTCCCTGAACCAATATCTCAGAATGAACATTCATACGAAGTATAAGGAGAATGCTTTCTCAGGACAGTTTTCTGAGCAGTGACTTCATTCACCACACCCGCCAACATGTTTTCTCTCCTCCGGTCTGCAACAGCTTTTCTCATCGCAACTGCATCTCTCGCACAAGGCTACTCCAACCCCGGAGCTTGTTCTGGTGCTTGCTGGGCCCACGACCCTTCTATCATCCAGCGTACGAGCGATGATTTATACTTCAAATTCAACACTGGAGGTGGAGTGGAAATAGCGACTGCGAGTTCGCTAAGTGGTCCTTGGACTATCAAGGGCTATGCTCTCCCAAGCGGAAGTAAGATCGACTTGGCTAACAATACAGATCTATGGGTTAGTAGCAAGCAGCCGCCACATATGAGTATTTTACTGATCAATACACATATAGGCTCCCGATGTTCACAAGGTTGGAGATCTCTACTACATGTACTATGCCGTCTCGACATTCGGATCCCAGGCCAGTGCAATCGGTCTGGCGACCAGCAGCACGATGGACGTAGGCTCTTGGACTGACCTCGGGGCTACCGGAGTAGCATCGTCTTCTGGGAAAGCATACAATGCGATTGATCCTAACCTCATAGCAGTCGGCAGTAGCTACTACCTCAACTTCGGATCCTTCTGGCACGATATCTACCAAGTGCCAATGAGCTCGGATGCGAAAAAGACAGATGGCACGTCAGTCAACATCGAGTACGACTCAACTGGTACACATCCATGCGAAGGAAGTTACATGTTTTATTACAGCGGCTACTATTATCTGCTCTGGTCTCATGGAATATGCTGTGGATATGATACGTAAGTGAAGTTGTGTTCTTGTTAGCCACGATACTGATATTGTTCCTCAGGACCAAACCCGCGACAGGCGCCGAGTACAAAATCATGATGGGCAGGTCGACATCCGCAACTGGCGGCTTTGTAGACCAGAGCGGTGTTGCATGTACTTCAAGCGGAGGATCAGTATTACTCGCAAGCCATGGGACTACCTATGGCCCAGGTGGACAGCAAGTCCTTCCTTCCCTGTTGTGCCACCAGAAGCTAATTTGTTTGGAACAGAGGTGTGTTTACCGACTCAAGCAAAGGACTAGTACTCTACTACCATTACGCCGACACGGACGTAGGACTAGGAGATGGCAGTTACCTGTTTGGTTGGAACGTTCTAGGATGGTCGAACGGATGGCCAACTGTGTAGACGGGAGGTTTTGAAACTGCACGGGAGGGAGGCGACAGTACTGTACGGGCTGGTTGTCCGGGAGAAGTTCGACTTCACACTTGTGATTATTGCATATAGGACTTGATTTCATAGGCTTCGCACCACTTGGTACGGAGTGCTTGTAGATAGCTAAATTTGAGTGATTCACGATTCACAAACTTGGAATGGCGTGAATAAAGCTCCTCAGTAGAGGTGTTGTTCACGATGTGTCACCTTGTTATTGGTTTTATAGTGAAGGTGGCTGGGAAAAGTCTCAGTTCAGGAGGCAGAAGCCAATCAATTTGGTGTGTACCTGCTTGGATACAGGGTTTGCTAGATACACTACTCCACTGCCGGCAGGGCTTGCGGTGAGCTGAATAAGCGGCACCAATTTATTAATGTTCCAGATGGGAGTGGGACAAATAAGAGTCGATAAAAATCAGTGCCGCTTTTTGTGTCCAGCACAAGCAGGCAGGCTTCGGCCCGCTAATCTATGGGCCGAGTGGGCTTCCAAGTTCCCACGAACTCATGCCCCGTGGCCCGTGACTGTACCGTAACCGTAACAAAACAACAATCACCAGCCATTTCACTTTATTCACCACCACCACCACCACCACCACCACGCCTTGGAATGGGATTCGAATGCCTCTTTTCGAACGCCATCCCAACCACCAGATAAAATACCGAGGGTTCCTCAGTGTACCTACCTACCACCTTATCGTTGTCGGAGTCGCGCCGCAACTATGATACAAGTACGACGCGACACTCGGAATTCAGAAACGACCCGGTAGGACGCCCAGAGATTATTGTGATGGCTGAGGACGAGAATCTCGAGGCCTTGATAGGCCGCATTCCAGCTGGTGCCTCGACGAGGCCCGATCTCCACTGCTGCTGTGGAAGAAGTGATTGCGCATTTCTAAAACATAATTGCATCGCGCTAGATGATTTGGAAAAAGAAGTTCATACTGCTGCTCAGCTAGGCCAGGTAGGTCACATTCCTCGTTGTCTCGGGTGGAGATTGAAAGGTCTTTACCCCTGGAGTGCATCTTTTCTGCATTGCTTTCTATTTCAAATAAGTACGTACAGGCAAGATGTCGAAGGGACTGACTTTTGCTCTACAGGCTCTTCTAGTTAGACATGAGCAGTATATGCAAGATGCCGAGCGCGATCGCCTGGATATGAATTCAACTATTGAGAGACTTGAGTGTGATAAGAGGGAGTTGGAAACCATGAATGAGAAAACCAGTATCGAGAATCGCGGCCTGTTAGATCAGTTGGAAACACTCAATACAACCGTGTCAGGCTCGGAACTGCACATCAAATCTCTCGAGAACACACTTCAGTCAACACGGCAAGAGTTGCGACGTTTAGAGGGGCTGGCATCGCGGACTCTTGAGCTCGAAATCCAGTTGGCGGCCTTGGAACAAGAGCAAGACTTGTTGCAGAGGACGGTTACGAAGACAGAAGCCGAAGAACGTTCTGCGATACAGAGATGGAAGAAAGCCGAGAGGGGTCTATGCGATTTACAAGACCAGTTGGAGAGGATAGAACGCGAAGCAAGGGATGAAAGAGAGCGGCATGTCGAGGTTCTTGGTCGCATGGAGAGACAGCGAACGGTTGAGAGGGAATTAGACACCGCCGCGGGACGACTAAAGGCTGCAGCGGCCACGACAGGTCATGGAAAGAATGGTAGTAACGTCGTGTCACATTTCGTCAAGGATATCCTCCAGGATAATGCGAACTTGCAGATGGGAATCATGGAACTGCGGGAGATGCTGCAAAGTTCGAACGATGAGGTAGAAGAATTACGGCTGCAACTCGAGCTGCATCAACCTCTTGAGGGCACCCAGGATGTTAGCGGACCATCGACTCTGAGGGCAGAGCTTGCTTCAAAAGAAATGCCCGACCCACCGCCCATCATATCACAGGAGCTCCACATCCATCACCATTATCATGTTCCGAAGAAAGAGATTCGCCCCAAAAAGAAGAGAACATCTCTTAATACTTCACTCTTCACTCCGCCGCGAAATGCTCAGTCTCCAAACACACCCAGGAACCAGGATACTGCCAGCGCGATCCTTTCTCAAACAGCCGTCACTATACCAACAACCCCGAATAATCATCGCTGGTCGGTGCAATCTGGTCATATGTCGGATTTCGCGCCGTCATCTGTACCAAGTTCGCCTCAATCGATGTACAGGAACAGCACATTGTTTGATAGAGGATTTGATGTCGATTCATCTCGTCCCACCTCCCCTGGGTCAAGTATCGATCCAATGTCACCACAATTTCAACCAATCCGTCACCGTAAACGGGGATCAGAAGTGTCAACTAGGAGTTTCATACCTCCTTCCAACTTCCGACCAGATAATGTGATCAAGGAAGAAGATGACGACGTCGAAGAAATCGGAAACCTAGAAACACCTGGCATACCTCCACTAGACGCCGGCATCACTCCTTCTGATACGTCCCGGGATTCCGATTATATGCAGGAAGACAACGACATTTGGAATCCATCCTTCCAACCATCACTTCGACGCTCCAACTCGCATGAATCCGTTTTATCCATATCCGGAATCGACATTCACACCTTGAAATCTCGCCCATCACAGTTCACCATCACGCGGGGAAATGCAATGCTTCGTCCACGATCAAGGCTCGGGGCACCTGCTTCCATGGCTACCGTTGATACAATGGTTACGGCGCGTCCGACGCTTTCGCGCCAGGGCCATGATAGCTCCGCATACCTCCGTTCCAGCATCCGCCAGAACAATTCTGACGCTCGTTCCATCAACTCTTCGAACTCGGGCGAAAGTCCCTCCACTGGTCTTGGCGGCAAGCTTGGTGGCTGGGTCTTCGGCCGCTGGGGCATGAGTCCTGCGAAATCATCCGAGAATCTGAGAGCGCCGAATAGGACTCAGCAGAGAGTAGTTAGCACACCCGTCGATCCGTTGAAAGCGACATTCGGAAGACCACCAGGTATCAACCAGAAAGGACCCATACCCGGCTTCGTGAAAAGGGCGGAGAGAACACCGAGTAGCGTTGAACCAACTACAGTGGATCATGAAGCATTGAGGGAGGTATTAATGGAAGGTGAAGCGCCAGGTTGAGCTTACCAACAAATGGTAATGACCGTACATGGGTGGAAATCATTCTTTATATATAGCCCTTTCATTTGTTGGATATGCATGAGATATGAGATATTTGGAGTTCGGCATGGATGGAATGGAATACCCCGTGATGTTAGATTGATACTGCTTGCATTTAGGATTTAAATTTAACTTAATGATTTCAGATCTCTATCCTGATGAAATACAATTTGTATTGTTCTTCAAACTTGGCCAGGTCCAAGTCCAGGGTGTCAAAGCCTTACAGAGCTAAATACAACATAAGACTTATTAACGTCTCACATCCTACAAGGAATTCTCGTTCTTACAACTCCACACGCTATCCCCGTGGTTTGCTTAACTGTACAAGCTAAGCGATGGGGTGAAAGCATGCTTTATCTCCACTATACTCCCAGCAGCCTTCAGACCCACTGCCTGCATCTCACTCCCTTCTATACTCTATTCTGCATCGTGCGCGAGCTCGCTCAAGGTGAAATCTGATTGCTTTCTGGTTTTCTTTTCTACACTACACTACTCTACTCTACTCTACTCTACTCTACTCTACTCTACTCTACTCTACTCTACTCTACTCAAGTCCACGTTTACCCATACTCAAGCAGCCTGTTCTTTTCCCTTACTGCGATCCATCTTTCAAACTCCACAGTCCCTCAAAGGTAATTAGTTGAGAGCTTAGAATACCTATTAAAAATAGACGCAAAAAATACGGCAAGGTAAGTACCGTATAGCAAAGTAGAATATTTTATTTTTTTTCATTAATCTTCTCCGTCATCTTCTAGAAATCCCATCCCTCCCCTCCCTAGTACACGTAGTGCACGGATCCTTGAACGTACAGTGCGGTGACAATTGCCGGGCCGGTCCGGCACCCCAGTTTATCCTTCCCTAAGGTACTATATAGAACGAAATAAGCATAAGCAGTTCTCAAGTTACTTTACGCGGCATGTCGCTAGTATGGACGGTATGGTTAGGAGTGATTCCCTTTCTTGTACCGCTGCTGCCAGAATAGAAGCATGCTTGGGTATTCTTAGGGAACGTAGCTGGGCTGTACAGTAATAGGCGCTGTGAACCTTTTGCTTCTTAAAATCGAAAAAAATGTCATGCTTTTCGACTGGGAATTAGTAGAGGATATTTCTCTTTTGTTTGTATAAGATTTTGCTGCAAAAATCTGATCATTTCTCATTCGTGATATTCATTCCGTCACATCAACAGTCCTCAAATCGTCAACTCAGCCGGCACGCTGATACTAAGCGGATCAACCCCCTTCTTCAACTCACTCTTACTCGGCATATTACCCCTCCGCATCAGTTCACTAGACTGTGCCATAACTGGATCAACCTGCATACTCGCTACCGCAACCACTGTCTCGCCCTTTGTATAATACGCGACGAACTTTGCCTCTTCAGGGCTCCCAGTGAGAACCAAATCGTCCCATCCATTTACGGTGTTACCGCAGTAGCGCAGCTGACTTCCGAGTGCTGACCAGAAAATTGGGATGAATGCCTTTGGAGGTGCAGATGGGTCGACGATGTGAGCTGCTGCTCCACGGCCGGCGTTTTGAGCTACATTCCAGTGCTCGATGCGTGTCAGCGCACCATCACCACCGGGGCCGTGGTATGGGTAGGTAGCGATGTCACCAATGGCGTAAACATCCTTCAGGCCCGAGACAACGAAGTTCTCATCAGTCTTGAGAGAACCATCTTTCTGTAGCTCCACAGCTTTGTTGTCCTTTAAGAAGGTGGTGGCTGGCCCGACACCAGTGCCGAGGATCACGAGATCAGCTTCGAGGGTTGTGCCGTCTTTGAGGAGAATGCCACCGACATTTGACGAGTTGGACTTTGAAGGAACGGCTTTTTCGACACCAGCGCTGAGCTTGAACTTTACGCCGTTCTTCTCGAGGGTCTTTTGGAAGATCCTACCGACTTCCTCACCCATGACCCTCTCCAAGGGAGCCTTTTCCATTCCAACAACTGTAACATCGTTATCTTTGGCGACAGCATTAGCGACTTCCATGCCAATGAAAGAACTTCCGATGATAACGATCTTCTTATTCTTATCTCCGATAGCTCCGAGAATAGCCTTAACATGTGGGATTGTGCGAAGGAGAAAGATATTGCTCAGTTCCTTGAAACCTGGTAGGGGGAGACTCTTGGGAGATCCACCAGTAGCTAAGACCAGCTTCGTGTATGGGAATGAGCTTCCTCCCTTTGTTGTAACTTTCTTGGCAGAAAAGTCAACATCAGTGACCTCATCATTAACATAGTTGATTGAGCCTTCCTTGAACCAGGCTTCATCTCGAAGAGCAATCTTGGATGGGTCGTCGATGAGAGCTTTCGATAGCTTGGTCCGGTCGATTGGGGGGTATCCTTCACTGCCAATCAATGTAATTGCTCCCTTGAAGCCATTCTCGCGAAGTGCTTCCAATGTTCCAAGAGCTCCACTTCCTCCACCAACAATAACGACCTTCTCTGAACCCGCAGTTCCTGTGATCTTGATATTTGGCTTTCTTCGGCTGCCCTTGATGCTTTGTTGTTCACCAGTGATGTAGACTCCACCATTCTTTTCGGACAATTGGAAGGAGGGTAGGGCATCGATGGCAGGTGCATTCTCGATGTCTCCGTTTGAAGCTTTGAAGCAAGCTATTCAAATTAGCAACAGTATTTTCGGATTGGATTGTGGACTTACCTCCATGCCATGGGCAAGTAATCCTTCCATCACCAGTCAGAACTCCCTTTACCAGCGGAGCTCCATAATGGGTACACTTGCTTCCCAAGGCGGAAGTCTTTCCCCCTACGTTCAGTAGCAGCACCTTTCCCTCGTCGATACCCTCAACTTCAACTTCTCTCTTCTCGCCAGACTTCAGATCGAGGCTGGTGAGGCCTTTGAGCTTGTATTCTTGAGCCATGATTCGTGACGTAGTACTAAACGTTTGTATAATGCCGAGATTGCGGGGTGGAGCTTGATGGAGAAACTGTCGAAGTACAGTGTTTGCCGGAAGTTTTAGAGAGAACATAAAACAATGTGGAGAGGGGAGGAAGAGTGGAGAGTGGAGAGTGGAGGAGAATGGAAGAAGAATGGGTAGTGGTGATGAAGAGGGAGAGCTACCTTGTTGTCAGTGGGGTGTGGTGAAGAGTGGTGGCATATTACCAGAGGGATGTCGAAGGTCAATGATGATCTGATTGGGAGATGTGGCGCTGACAGGGGGTGGTCTTTGAAACTGCAGAGCTGTGATTGGCTAATTATCAGCATGCTTGAAATAACGTCACTACTGCATGACACTAGGAATGACCCCTAAGCTTCTTGTGCTTAGCGCCGTACTAAAACCGTGAATATCAAGACTCCTGCCCTGCCATACTGAGGATATAATAGATATACGTCTTTGTAAGTTCCTACTAACACATATTTGATTCACATTAATTAAAGAGAGGATACCTAGGATGTTGGTGATGCTGGGTCAAGGAGGATATATACTCACATGACTACCCTGCCCACGGTGGTGAGACTACCTATAAAGCCTCTTTTAACAGATAACAGTCTAAGAACCTCTTATGAAGCAGAGAAGACCTAGAATCAGAATGCTACCATCCTGCCAGGGAAACATGATGTCAGTTTAGTGAATTGGGAAACTAATACGGCCTATACCGAAGGATACAAGCCACTGTCGGCTGCAGGAAGAAGGAAGACGTTGGTGCGTGGTCCCCGTCTGAACCCCTCAATCTCACTGCAATCTAAATACATTCTTGTCTTGGTCTTGGAAATTGATTTGCGTCATTACTTCCTCTACGTTAAGCACTATCACAAGCGGTATCAAGAGGTTAAGACAGTCCTAGACATAGTCGATGGCCGATCGTTCCAACTGCTTCTCATCTCGAAAGCATCAAGATATTGGCCAAGCATTAAGCCCTCTTCCTGTTCTGCACGAACCCGCAAGTGCCTGCTAGCCAAATTTAGGACCTCCAATTTCTCTAGACATTCTAGAAGTTTTCCTGGGAGAGATCGCTGCATGGAATCTTTAAAGGCCGTTCCTGATATGTTTGGGGGGTTTTTTATTTAAAAATAATAGCTACGTCATTGGGATCACACTGAAGTTGGTTCATTGCGATTTTTAGGTCTGACTTTATGTTGGATGTGCTGCTTGTTATTATTCCTACATAGCCCGATTCCTCTTCACCTTGAAGCATATGTTCCTCGCCGGAGTTTCGACTTCATGCTCTTCCTTGTCATATTCGAGTTCCTGGATCTGTCCAAACGCCTCCCCGTTGGCAGCTGTTATCTGATCCTCAACATATTAAAGCATCTTCTGGGTCTCTTCGCGCAATATCGGGCCGGTCGTTGATACCATCTATCATTCAATTAGACCAAATACGAAAAGCCCCAAAACCTGTTCAACATACCTCGTCACACACAGCGAGTGCGTTCTCCAGAAACAGCTCCGCTTTGTGGGGGGAGCATCAACAAGCTAGCAATTGAAATGTTTCGAATCTTGTGATCCGGGGCACGTATGCATACTCCAGAAGCTCGAGCCATTTCTCCCTGCACAAGCAGAACTGTCCTTTATCAAAGATCTCCCGCGCCTGACATGTATTAGCTTTGACTCGGGCAAGGGGCACAAAAGCAGAGAATCTTACCGCATCATAGCGTGAGTGGTAGAATAGAGTCTCCATCGAAAATCCCCCCGCCCAGCCCCCTCCCTACAAGCTACCTGAGGTGGTAGTTTCTCTCTCCGTAGGTACCTGTATCAATAATCCGCTTTCTTCCACTATTACTATTTACCTACCTAAACTAATTAATCAATCTCTTTTGCACTAGACTGGGGTGGGTGCAGGTGCAGAGTAGACAGGATAGGCATCTGATCTGGTTCATTACATAATTGTAATGCGGGGTGCAGTAGCTCACTTACCCCACACTTTCCCACTACGAGTACCCGCGCTACTGCTGCTTATTGCTGCTTGTTGTTTGCGTTTGTCACGGCGCCGTGAGATGGATGGGGGAAGGCAGCGGGGGACCTGAAGAAGAAGGTAGGTAGGTAGGCGGTGGGCTAGGTTGGGGAGCTGGGGTTGATACTGTAAGGAGTAATTCAAATGTGTGTGAAAGTAAGAAGGAGTAGAAGAAACATGCTTCAAAATCTCGATGTTATGATTCAATCAAGGCATATTTCAAGTGAAACCGAATAGGAAGATGTTAGGTATGTTTGATGAAACAGTTCATTATGTTTTTAGGGGTATATCCGTTTTAAAAACATCAATCGATCAAGTCTATATGCAGCCAGCCAGCCAATGCCAATGTTTATGCAGCCAAGTTTCCCAAATCATACAACCGACAACACCAACCATCCATCCAGCCCATGCATACAATTCACGCACGCACGCTAAAATCTAAAAAGCCTTGTTGTAATATTTCTTCCACGTCGGCCATTGCGCCTGCTCTTCACGCTCTAGACGCATCTCCTCGTTAAAGGCAGCCATGTCGTAGTCACGGCGCCCCTCATCGATCTTGATAGCGCTGAAATCCACACCGAAGGACCATTGCCTGTACCAGAGCTTGTAGGCAACGAAGAAGGCAATGACGATCGGCGCCGCGAGATAAGCTTGGAAGAAGGCGTTGGCGCTTGGAGGGTCTCCACCGATTGGGAACAGGGCAATGTAAAACTGAGCTGCGAGGCAGATGCAGTTCAGGAAGAGACCGATCCAGGAGCCCGTGACGCCGAAGATGGCAGCAAATGGCAAGTCGTCGGTAGTGCGGCCGTTCATGTACCAGACTTTGCGGAACATGATGTGTGCCAAGCAGATGGAGCCCCAGGTAAAGAAGTTGGAGAGCCCGGAAAGAGCCAGCAGCCAGTCGAAGATGACGTCTCCTTGCTTGGCCTCGTTGATGTACGCGAGGCAGCCGAAGAGGAGACCGATGAGAACAACCCAGTAAGGACGTCCCTTTTTGTCAACGGCGGCTAGGAACTTGGGTCCCATACCTTGGGCGGAAAGAGCTTGGATGGTACGAGTAGATCCGTAAATGGAAGAGTTGGCGACCGAAATGACCGAGATGGTAATGACGGCGTTGAAGATGGAGGGGAGGATCTTGATTCCTGCGAGTTGGAAAGACAGGACGAATGGAGAGTATCGAGTGTTTCCACCGGATGCGCTGGAGAGGTTCTCGTTGTCAGATGGGACAATGAGACCGAGGAGGAAAAGACCGAGGACGTAGAACAAGGTGATACGCCAGAACACCTGCTTGGTAGCCTTGGGGATGGTCTTTCTTGGGTTGGCGGACTCTGCAGCAGCAAGACCGACCAACTCAGTTCCACCGAAAGCGAAAGCAGCAGTGACGAAGACTGAGCAGAAACCCTTGAAACCGTTGCGGAACGCGCCTGGTTTGTGCCAGTAGTGGGCTCCAATGTAGCCTCTGGTATCGGTAGGTACGCCACCACAATCAATGATTATACCCAGAATGATGAAACCAATGACAGCGATAACCTTGATCAGACCGAGAATGAATTCGACCTCACCATAACCCTTGACACCGAAGAATTGGATAGCGCAAACAAGCACCAAGAAGATAGTGATCCAGACACCGACGTTGATGGATGGGGTCCCAGTATCATTTGGGTCGGTCCAGAAAGCTATGGTGATACCAGCGGTTGTGAGTTCGAAAGGCAAGACGACTAGCCAGTTCATAGCATAATTCCAGCCCATGGCGAAACCCCACGCGGGGTCAATGAAGCGGACCGAGTAGTTGTAGAAGGAACCAGCGACAGGGTAGAGAGCTATTAATAGTGAGTTAGAATTTGATCTGCTTGTTGTCTTTCTCTTCAAATCATGACATACCAGCAAGCTCGCCCATGGCGTTGACCGTGAGCAGCAACATGAAACCCGTGATCATGAAATCAATAACCAACCAACCTGGTCCACCCGAGTGTAGAGCAGAACCCGAACCAACAAACAGACCAGCTCCAATAGAACCACCGATGGCGATCATTTGCATGTGTCTTCCCTTCAAGGTCTTGGACAGCTGGTTAGTCTCGCCCGTCTCGAGATCGCCCTCTGGTGGTGGAGAGCCCGAGACATCGCTATCGTATTTCTCTTTGGTGTCCATGATGGAGGTTGTGTATCCGACTGACACACTATACCGAAGTGAAGAAGAGGGAGTCGGGTCGAAGAGTGAGTCGCCTCTACACTTTGAGTGAGGAAGTGATGATGATGGAATGGAGTGGAATGAGGAGAGAGATCGGAACAAGGCTGGGTACGCGACAACTTAAGTATTCATTATTCACCGGCGAACACATTCACCTGGGTAGCAACTCGTAGCGGTCTAGTGGGAACTCAAGTGTACCTACCCCCCCGTACGTACTACTCCGTACACCTCTTAGCGCAAGATTTGCCGCCACACAGACGCATGTCGGGAGTCCCTTTGATGATCCTCCTCGACTCCTCAACTCTTTTATCTCGAGTTAGGCCTATCTCGAGAACGGAGTAGCAGGCCAGGTTGCACGGCATGGCCGAGCCCGTGAGACTAGCGTCGACCTATACCCAAGCAATGCAAGCAGGACAAATACCTACCTAGGTACCCATGTCAACATTTGCCGGGCGTACCTAGGTAGTGCTGTCTCATATTACGTTGATCCACAGATCCACAGATAAGGGTAGCGCCCGCTCGTCAGTTGAGGCATATCAACCAATCAGAAGGCTTGACTGTGAGAGGAGGCTGGACGTGACATATCATCCCCGGACAAATCCATATTTATTTTAGAAACCGTCGAGATGAGGTTCGGGAACTGATAGATCTAAGCAGAACGGCGAAACCAGGTATATTTTAGCTTTTGCCCGCGGCTTTATCATGAGATGCGGGAAGGGTTTTGCCACCGTAGAGTCAGGTAGGCTCGGTAGGGTGAATTCTGTACGTATAGAGTTTGATAGCTACAGTACCAGCTGGTGCTAACTAGGCAGGGGTATAGTCTAGCTTGGCTACAGAGGGAAATGTTCTAGAAGGAAACACTAGGACCATTTCGAGAAAGAGGGCGCCCCAAGAAGTCATGTATACGAAACTAAACAGGCAACATGCATCGACGTTCTTTCCCAGGCCGGGGTCTAATTGACTCTGATTTGTCCAGAGCGCCGTGTTAGATGCAAGCGTGTGTGTTTTCATGCTGTCAGATCTCAAGGAGCTAAGGTACTATTTACGAAGTAATAATCGGGACCCTGGAGAACCTTGCAATGTACAAAGTAATTCAGTGCAAAGCTGGTGACACCCAATGGTGCGTGAAAGAATAGGCAGTGTAGCTGGAGATCACTCTGTGCACCCAACACCAACCCTCACCTCAGCAGATGAGGGGTTCTCAAAACACCCGTCCCGAGGTTGAACTTTGAATGAGGTGAGTGTAGAAAGGGTACAGTAGTAGTAAAAAATGAATAAATAAACTTTACGTAACTGCCGAGGACAATAGGACAAAGGCCGCTTCAGTCCACCTCTCCCTCACCAACATCAATCACACTGTATAGAAGATCAGCTCACTTCACCTGTCGTCCTCAACCTCATCTCATGTCGTTCATTCCGAATGCGAGGGAATCCATATTTGATTACCGTCGCGCATGTACCATACAAGAGGCACGCACGTCTCTTGTATTACAAGTAACAATATGTCAAACGAATGCATTAATGTGGCCCCTTGCTTCCCCTCTCGCCAAGTCGCCGCACTGCACTGCACCGCATTGTGCACGGCACATCTCATGGCGTATATTTCAATCTCATCTACGGTCTACCCTTGCAAGCGACCAATGAGGGGCGGCCCTCGGAATATTTCTTCTGTGTGGCGTTACGGCTTGCAGAGAAGGATGCGCGTTGTCTTCTGGAAGTTTGCCCCTTTGGGCTGACCTCCCCCACTCCACTCCACCGTTGTGCGGCTAGGCTGGAAGCTAAGCCACTTCCACTTTCCACCCTTCTCTTGGCTCCTCCGGGCACGCCAGCCGGCATGGATGGCTTTCTTCGAATCTTCCTTCCGATGTTCTAGCTTGGCTGAGGCTGCTGGTGGGCTCAAGATACACAATTCATGATTGTCCATCTTAACTTTTCCATCCGTTCAAGTTCTCGCTGAAGACTGACTGACTCACTCACTCACTCACTTACTCACTTATATCTCGAAAAGTCTTTTTTTGGAACAAGATATCTAGCATATATCTCAACATACTTTTCTTTTTCACAGGTAGGTAAAAAGGTAGATCGCGGATTTCTTTCCCCATTCATCCAGTCCAGTCCATCCAATCCATCGTTTGATTTTAATCTACGTGTACCTAAGCATTTTTTACCTGATTACTTTACCTGATCATGTCGAGTCGACACGGGAATTCCGCCCCCAATAAATCACCACTCACCTGATTTAGATCTGATTGGTTCACAGAGGAGTACCCGCTTTAGATAGGGTCAGCAGTGTGACTGACTGTGTGACCTAACCTCAAAGCGTGATCGATCATGGATCGATGTGGATTCTGGAATAATGCCAAAGCTTCTTCGCTTTGCTCCGTACAATACGGGTTTTGCTTTGCGTTTAAAGTTTGAACTGGAGAAATGCCAAGCTTGTATCTATCTATTGTCCAGGTTTAATAATAATTATAAGTAAGTTTACGGTACTGTTCGATTTATCCAATCAAAAATACCTAGTACTGTACGTGCATGGCATGGATATTGCAAGTACCTAAGCTCGACGAATGGATCTCGCGTCTCCTCTTGTCTCGGCTCAAGCCGAACTCACCAACCCAACACCAACTCTATTAATCCTTCGATTCGCACTCTCCACTCGGAGACATTGACCTGACCTGATCTTCTTATCTCACTCATGGAAGCCCTAGAAGCCTTCTAGAAGGAATCCTAAATCTAAATTCATCTATCGTCCGAACTACTCTAGGTATCCATATCATGATCCTTCGCCTCGTCTCGCCTCGCTTCTGGAGACGGCGACGTACGCAGACCGTAGACGCATCCTTCAACTCCTACACTACACCACATTACTTAAAGATGTAAGCGAAACTTCCATCGTTGGAGATTTCTTGTGATAAGGAAGGATTATAAGCTTAAGATGTAGGCTATACGGAGTAAGTTAACGCGCTACGCTACGCGCTCCTTCAAGATACCTACCGTAGGCCCGGAATACCTACAGTACAGTGAAATTTTACTTACGAAGTAAAGTACCTGGTATGGAATCCTGCGCTTGTAGTCTATTTCCAACTCAGCTGAATTCAAATCGGATGTGATCCTCTGCTATCTTTCGTTTACAGTACTGTACCGTATTCTCGGTATTCCTCCGATCGAATAGGTATTTGCAATACAATACCGAGGGGCTTAGTGGCTTGTTTTCTGGGCTAATTATAGATTTTTCACTCTTGTATATGTACTATCTACGGAATGTGGAGTAAGCTAATTCTAGGATGTAATTCATTCTTGTTGGCGGAATAGCCGCCTGTTATATTGCGAAATGGGAAAGGGGAAAGGGGAAAGGATGGGTACGTAGGTATGGTATGGTATGGTATGTATCGTATAATTATACGCCGTACTTATACGCTGTGCAGTACATGGCTAGGCTGGCCTAGCTGACTACTTCATGGGCGTAGATTGAAGCGGTAACTTGGTAGGTTATGGGATGATGGATGGATGGATGGATGATTGCTTAAGCAGTTCCTGGTTCTTTCGTCTCACCTCCTCTCTCCCCCTCTTCTCTTCTGATCATCAAGAGTCTTTACTATGCTTCGTATACATGCACTCTTACATTCTACCTACTCATCACCTACCTACGAACAAGATGGATATCTAAAAACGACGCATCAAGAAATGCAAAATCTCGAATTCTCCGCACTGCTTCCTATACATGAACGTGCAGCCAGCCAGCCATTCTACGCTATCACGTTCTTACAGTACTCTGTATATATTACCAAGGAAAAGCAGTATCCTGCGGAGAGAGCAACTTGTCGGCAAGGTGAATAATACTACCAATGCATTCACGGCAAGCGCACCTGCTCTTCTTCATTCGACCCGGAGTCGTCAAGTCGTTTCGTGAAAAGGGAAACGGAAAGAATGTCTCGTGTCTAGGAACTTGAGCTTAAGCATACCGGTGATCAGGAGTCGATCGATTGTCTGCTATTACGTTGCTTGATTCCTTTTGCAAATGTATGTATGAATCTCCTGCGAATTGCTACTTATCTCAAGACAATCAGTCGAGCCTGGCATGGATGTTTCAATACATTGCACTCGGGAGTCAGGTCTGAACTTGAGCAAGCTAGGTGCTTTACGTTCAGCGATACTGTCATAGTATGCGGCGAGTTTTGGTATTGGAATTCTCGGATGAATTAGACTTTGCTTTGCTTTGGTAATGGTATAGATAGGCATCCACGTTCCCGCACCCTTCTCCATGGCCAACAGTACATCCTGCGGACGTGGACGCACTGCCGCCGCCCCGAGGAGACATAGTGGCTTTCATTTGATTGGCAGCTAATCAACAATTCAGTTGTATAGCTGCTCGAGAATCTTCAAGTAGCTACAGTACTGTACAGTACCTTGGCACGCATGTGTTTTCGAGAGGCCGTGCCGTGCCGTGCCATGCCGTGCATAGGTCAGCTATGGTACGTTTTTCTAGACTGACCAGGGAGTTCGAGCGAGCGGTATTTGGAAGCGCGACCTCGTAGCTCCCGCTCTAGGTACTTCTTTCATTGGGTATCCTCATTTTCGTTTTCTTCTTCGTCCTCGTAGGCTATATGTAGAGCTCTCCGCCGCGAATACGGATATACATTTGGTTCGGTGGGGTTGCGTTGCGTTGTTTAGTCACGGGTTCGAGATAGGGAGAGTAGGGACTCGCACCTCTCTGAAGAGAGAGAGAGAGCTTAGTTCCTTTGCTTTTGCTCATCAAGGCACCATACACTCGCTCCCTTCTATATAGACGGCCTAGTGATAGGACAGCGGTGAGTGTTTCTCGCTTTCCTATATATCTGTCAGGGAATCTCTTCCACTTTCAGCCCCATCACTCCCTTGCCGTTGCCGGTATGAATCTCTGTTCCTGGACTGTTTTATGGGGGAGAAGGGAGGGCGTGCGCGGTTGGAATAGTGGGCACTGGATGTGTTGTACGTATACGTCTCTCCATAACTGTTTCTCTTCCGGGAAGGCGTTGCGTTGCATGCTGAATTAATGGATTTACTGACACTGACACTGACGTTGACTGGCGACTTCATATGATACTATACCTCCGTCCTCTAAATTTGCGCTTCCTTCAAACATCACTATGGCTTCAAATTGAAGTTAAGCTTATATAGATATAACCAGTCATTTGAACATGCCGGACTGGAGCATCGACCGACTTCAAGGCCTGATCAAGAACTATTTCTTCCATGGCAAATCGTTTGGACTTCGAGAGAGCAAGATGGATAGCCGCGGCGGTTGATTGAGGCTGGAAAGGATGGGGTCTGAAGTGAAGTGATGTGGTTTGAAAGTTGTACAGAGTAATGCAGCGTGCGATGGGGAGATTCATTCATTAGTGATACGTGAAGTGATAATTAAAAGGCAGCGCGGTGCTACGCGTGGAATATTTAAGACTGCTTGTAGGGTGTAGCGATAAATAGGTAGAGAGGGAATATAAGGGAAGTGTTGAATTAGTATTGGCCTAAGGGGAAGATTAAGAAGAGTGAGTCGTGAGGAAGCAGTGAGGCGGTCTCCGCAACGCTTCATGCTGCAATGCGTCTATGTCTGGACTATGATTGAAAGGGACTGGTTGGAGAGGTCACAGGGAATGTTTGGTTCTTGCTCATTGCACGAAGCTGTGAATAATCTTGTGGTATATGCTTGATTCACTTAATTAAGGATATCGAGTGAACCATTTGCCACATCACTCACTGCGCGAGGGTTGGAAGAATTGAAACTCTTGCTTAAATTACATTGCTAGCTACAAAAACACGCTGATGTCTATCTTGCGAGTATGGGATGTCGTTGGATGTAGATTGGTGGGGGAAGTGTGATTTGTGTTGAAAGGGTGGCAATGTAGCGGTCCGAGGGTTAGAGGCAGAGCCACCGAATCCGCTGATATGGTGAATAGAGAAAATCTTTTAGGATGACTGGTTTGGGAGGTTGTTGAAGTGTCGATACGTTCGATAGTGTAGAGATGTAGGTAGAATGGAATCATGTGTTTGAGGACTCGGGTATGTTGGTGCACGTCAGCGATCTGTGAATTCTTTGGGTTTCAATCGGCGAGCTGTAAGTACCTAATGTGATGTTAGCCAGGCAAGCGTTGAAATACTAGGCAGAGGTATGGATCTGACTCTTTGAACAACACCCCGAGGGTTTCAACGCGAAGCATTATGTTGTTCATGAAAACCGTGTCTAAAGCATTATTCGGGTGCAAAGTATTGGTGCTGCTTCGTAGCCCACTCTGGAAGCGACGCCGCCTTTTTCTGCGTGTCGAAACCAGCAGCATACTGTAATTGTTCAAACTTCCTTACAAACCCCACAGCGTCAGGTCGGTCTCGTGGATTCCAACATGTTGCTCGCCGAATGGCTTCCTTCAACTGGGAGGAATAGTTGGTTGGAATGGTGAGGGGATCCTTCAACTTTCGGCACTCAGTTCCCTGCATATAATCATTGGCGTTTATATCCTGCGGGAGGCGACTGAAATCGCAATGGCCTAAAATGCTTTTACATTCAGCGAGGTTGAACATGGTAGCACCAAGTGCCCACATATCAGATTTCCGGCTATTTAAAGCTCCAGGTGGAAACATGTTCAGTTGCTGCTTGTTTTGAGGAAAGGGTGCCCAGCAGAGCTCTGGTGCAAGGTAACCCATTGTGCCAATTTTTGAGCCCTCTCGCTGGAATCGATCGCATAATGGATCACTGCTTGGACGGTCTTCACAAGCAAGCCCAAAGTCGCTCAGTACACAATAGAAGTACTTGTTGGAGCCGACTGTAGATCTCGATCGAAGGAGCACATTATCTGGCTTCATATCCCTATGAAGAATTGGCATCCAACTCGGTGGTGCTCTTGCATGCGGATTGTGGAGATGCCCAACCCCGGTTTGCAGGTAGGCCAGTCCATCTAATAGTCCTCCAAATGCGTGCCATACAAAGGCTTCAGGGGGTAGAATTCGTGGGGATACTTGCTTGCGTTTTGAGAATTCTCGAATAAGCCCGTCCAAATCTCCGCGATCACAAAACTCAATCCAAACAGATGCCTCCGGGTTGCGGTTTTCGATAATGTAGGCAACCGAGTAACACGTCAAAGCCGCATGGTTGAGTCTACGGATCATCATTATCTCGTCCTTTGCCATGTCGACTTGATCCGCCTTGAACCTTTTTTCGATGTATAGCTTGTTGGGTACACCTTTGACTCGAACCACGAAGACGCCTCCATTCATGCCGCCCTTGGTTCCATCGCCTGGATCAAGAACTTTCATGATCTCGAAGTAGTCTCGAATATTTTTATTCCCGATCGGTTGCCGCTTCATTTTGCTAATGTCCAGATTCTTGTTCCTTTGCGAAGAGGCGGCTATCCAGAGCTCTTTTGGAACATTCTTTGAGTGCTGAAGTAACGTTTTGTCTAAAAACCTGGGGTCTTGTCTGGATTTAATATGATTCTTGGGATCGTAATACAGTATTTGAAAAGTGTTTTTCGAATGGTTTGACACGAGCTTCAGGATCCACGGACTAGGCAGAGGTCCAAGAGATGGATGAGTGTAGTGCTTCTCGGCCGGACGAGCGTCCCTGAAAAAATAAACACGGTCTCCAGCGTCAGGGTCGACTCCAATGGCCCAGTCGTCGGGAAGACTCTGGTATTCAGGACAATCTCTAAGAGCATTTGTTCTAGCCCTCTGGACAGAGTCAGACATCGTCGCCGGCATGATGTTGAAAGTAATCGGGGCGAAATTGTGTTGATGTAGCTGGAGATGGTAGGGGCTTGATGATGGATATAATCCCGCACGACGCAAGAGGAATGTCTCTCTTATGTGCAAATTCACATGGTTTGTGCATGAATCACTGACTGGGTCGAAGGGATTGGTGCTCCTTAGTGAATGGACTGATGGCTGCTCCTATTGTGCTGCACTCACAGACAACCGGAAGACATTGTCTACCGGATTAAAGTTGTTATTGTATCATATTAAAGTTTTATAAAGGTTTGGAGCTTCTATATTTCGAGACAAATGAACATACAAACATACGAACGCCAGAACAAATGCTGCGTCAAGACAATTACCCTCCGCCACTCGTCAACAAAGCTCCCGGCGAGGAGCGAAGTAGATTGGAGGATACATTAGCAGAATCATTGGCCATAGCTCATACACGCGGTAAAATTGGAATGCACGCACTTCATAGTCCCAGAAGAGGTACTGCGGCAGCTATGAGACTCGAGGACTATGAGCGTACCGATATTGAAGACCTTAAACGGTACACTCGCAGATACAGAAGGAAAAGCAGAAACGGAAATGGGGAACCGGAAAAGGAGCTCCAGCGTCCAGAAGAGCAAACGCGAGGACAGTCATTCGAGTGGTGGCAGAATACCTTCAAGGGAAATTCATTGATGAGGTGTCTGGACGACTATGATTTCGACCAAGATCCGCTCTTTGCTAAATTGTACGAAGAAGTCCACATCCCCGTGGGCGAGGTAGTTCACTCGAGCAGAGAGGTGTGGCAGAATAGAGCATACTGGAACCATGTAAGAACTCAACTACAGGAAGAGGACGACGAGGAAGAGACAGCCGACCTGTGGCCTGGTTTTCCGAGTGTGAATGGGAATCGGAATCGGAATGGGAATGAGGATGCTGGAAGGAAATCTATGTTTAGACTCGATGTTTTCATGCAACGGACCAGGAATTTAGACAAGTTGTGGCAGGAGAGAGTCGCATTTGAGACGAGAGAGAGAACGTTGAAATATGTAAATAAATGGTAGTGGAAGTGGAACTTGGAGCATTTAAGAGGAAGAGAAAAGAAGACTTTGAAGTGTGTTCATTCTCCATGTTTTGCTTGTACAGTACTGTACTGCAGATCAGCAAGTATACGCTAGAAACCCACCTGCGGGAGCCTGCCTCAGGACATCTTCAAACACGTATCCCGACCACCATCACATCCAATAGCCCTGCCACTTCACCATGGATCCCTTTTCCGCAGAAGGCGAGTTGCTCAACTTGCACAATTACTTCCACCAAGGCCAATACCAGGAGGTCATTGATTTCGATACGGCTGGCCTTTCCCCCGAGAACGCCCTTCCAGCTCGTGTGCTCTCCCTTCGCGCCCAAATTGCCCTTGGACAAGCAGAAGATGTGATTGCAGATGTGCAGGGAGAATCAGAGCCTGATCTGGCTGCTGTGGGTGCGCTGGCTGAGCTTGCGGCTGGGAACGAGTCTAAGGCCGTAAAGATTGCGGAGGAGCTGGCGCAGGAATCTGCGGACAACTCTACGGTTCAGGTGCTTGCTGGCACAGTTCTGCAAGCAGGAGGCAATAGCGAGGAGGCTTTGGCTCTTCTTTCACAACACCAGGGGAATCGTATGCGGCCCTTGAAATACATATTGAGGAAGATGCTAATCCAATGCTACAGTGGAAGCCGTTGCTCTCATCGTGCAGATCCATCTTCAACAAAATCGCACAAATCTAGCTATCAAAGAAGTCCAAGCAGCGAGAAGATGGGCCCAGGATAGTCTACTTGTCAACCTTGCGGAATCCTGGGTTGGCATGAGAGTGGTAGGTTATACAATGCATCTTATAAATTCTTCACTCCAACTAAGACATTGTACAGGGCGGAGAAAAATACCAGCAGGCATTCTATGTCTTCGAAGAGCTAGCACAAGCATCATCAACTTCCTCTATTCAGAGCCTAGTATCACAAGCTGTTGCCGAGATTCACCTTGGGCGATTAGAGGAGGCTGAAGCTGCACTCCAACAAGCTCTCGCAAAGGACCCCAAGAGCGCGGAAGTCATAGCCAACAGTGCTGTCCTAAACATAATTGCAGGCAAGGATGCTACGGAACTCATCAGGTACGTCTTCGTATTTTTATGTGTCTATAATGCACATTTCCTAACGAGCAACGACACAGTGCCCTTTCTACGACTGCGCCAGAGCACCATTACCTGCAAGACCTTCAAGAAAAGAGCGCTTTATTCGACAAGGCTGCTACAAAATACTCCGCGAAAGTCAAAGCATAGAATACCCCGAGATCGAATTAGGCGTTAGCGGGGAGGGGTTCACATGATGCTGTTTAGGTCAGAAATGGAAATTACGAAGCAATTGTCACGATATCCAGTTATTTTTTTCACACATTGTGCGCCATACAGGTCTAGGTCCACACCTGCCGAGTGCCAATCGGAGATCCACAGCCGCAGACGCATATTGACATCACCTGTGGGAGTACGAGTAAGTCCATGCATGCACTTCCAGACTTGCCCGTGCCCGTACCCGTGTACCCCAAAACCACGACAGTTTTCCGTAGTGACGCTGATATGCAGTGAAGCCCCCGCGAAATGTCCAAATGTGCAAGCAGCGGAGGTGAGAGCCGCCCACACGTCTAACAAAGTGACGCGCTTTAATAATTGCATCAATACGCCGTACTAGGAGGGGATTAACGCTTGCATCGTGCATCGTAAGCTTCAAAAAAATGACAAGTACGCATATGACTCGAACATCTCTTCAAGGGTTGGCATCGGACTCATACATACATGATGGAATCGCACACTTTGACTTCCTATTGTCAGCGTTGAATTTCTTCTTCAGTCAGTAATAGTAGAACAACAACGGTGAAATTTGTATTACTCTTCAGATTGAAGAATCAAGACCACAGATCGTATTTCATGGACCCCATCTCCAGCCCCATCCTAAATTCCATCCCACAAGCTTTTCCCCTTTTCCCCTCCGTTCCTTATCAGTTAGACTCGAGCTCGGGACTGCACTGCACTGCACTGCCCCTCCCCTCCACACCAAAATTGCCCCACTTCAAGCGAGTTTTGCTTTGCCTTGGCTCTTGGACGACATCCAGACTCGCAACATTTCAAGCACAATGTAGTCATAGTGCTCTTCAGCAAGCGCTCGGAATACCTAACTCGTACAGGGATTTCTCCTGATAGTTGGATCGATGCAAACAGACCAACTAGATCCCGTTATTGACCGACGCTATGTCAAAGAAGTCTTTTCGTTATCATCGTGAGATTCGGAGCCAGGGATTTTGACTGGCTGGAGCGCCGTTTCTTTCTTTGTACGGAGTATGTTCGTCATTGTTTCAGTACTCCGTACATAGGGAGGTATGCTTCACGAGAATAAGATAAGAGGGTCGTTGTTGCCCACATTTTGAATCCATCTAAAAGCACATTTCTCCAGTTTTCAAATCCCACTATCCCACCATCCTACAAGCCTTCATCCCACAGGTAGACAAAGACCCCCACCGTATTTGCCACTTTGTATAAGATATTCAAGATGCCTATCGCCATCACTCCTCCTTCAACAACGCCCACGCCCAAAAACATTTCTTCTGTAGCTAGAACAAGCATGCCCACCACGATTATGCCAACGAAGCGGAAGATCATCTGCTTTTCAGGTACGCATGCCGATCCATTTCCGTTTCCGTTGATTGTATCTTGTCTCGTTGCCGTGCAGATTCAGCAGACGCAGCAGGCGCCCTCCATTTTCACTCCTCAATTACTCAAGCTTTATCAAATATCCTAATAAAATGACCTTCCTAACACAAATAACCCCCAGATTTCGACGGCACGATCTTCATGCAAGACACCGGCCATGTCCTCTTCGACGCGCACGGCTGTGGCGCCGAGCGCCGCACGATGCTAGACGAGCAGATCAAGACTGGTGAGCGCTCATTCCGCGACGTCTCGGAGGAGATGTGGGGATCGCTGCATATCCCCTTTGACGACGGATTCCAAGCCATGGAGAAGACGCTCGAGATCGATCCGGATTTCCAGCAATTCCATAAATTCTGCATAGCGAATAACATTCCGTTCAATGTTATCAGTGCGGGGTTGAAGCCGATACTGCGGAAGGTTCTCGATTCGTTTCTGGGCGAGGAGGAGAGTAGGCATATCGAGATTGTAGCGAATGAGGCGGAGATTAGCGGGGATGGGAGTAAGTGGAAGCCGGTTTGGAGGCATGATACGGAGTTGGGTCATGATAAGGCGCTTAGTATTACGGAGGCGAGGAAGGAGGCTGAACTGCAGTGCGAGGATGGCACGATTCCGCTTATTGTGTTTATTGGGGATGGGGTTAGTGATTTGCCGGCCGCGAGGGAGGCGGATGTGTTGTTTGCGAGGAGGGGGTTGAGGCTAGAGGAGTATTGTATCGAGAATGGGATTAAGTATATTCCGTTTGATACTTTTGCTGATGTGGAGAGGGAGGTGAAGGCCATTATGGAGGAGGATGAAAGGAAGACTGGTGGAAAGGGCGTTCCTGTTAGGTTCAATCCGAGGGCGAATATGTGGAGGAGGGTTAGCAGTCAGAATGCTGTAAGTGTTTACTGAAAGGAAGATAGATGGGAATTGGTGTGCTGACATTGATATAGGTCCCTCGGCTCGTTGCTGCTACTCCCAGCAAAGAGGAGAAGATGTTCTTGTGGCCAGAAGCATTCTCGGAATATAATCCAAGCAGCACAGGTACTATCACGGAGAGTGTGGCCACTTGATCTTGTTACATTCTTCCCTATTCTAGTTTTCGTACAAGAAAGGCGGCATTGCATCGGCGTTGAAGGACTAAGCAACATCTATACTGTTGGGGGCGTTTTGATAATACCTAGATATACAGATTAGACAGAGAAATAGAAACAATAGACCCTTCGTACTTTTGCGCGAGGTTGCATCAGTAAGGAACCCGGTGATACTTTGTTTGAGGCAAACCAGCTCTGCATTTGGGAGATTCTTGACCTTCTCGTGACGGTGTCAGATGCATGAATGGCAGAATTCGGGATATAAACTTAGTTCTGGAAGATGAGTTAGCTCGAAGGAGGATGTGTTGTTGGTTTTCACGGGATGGGTAATATATATATTCAATGCATGAGGCTCGATAGAGGGCTCCATCCGATCACTGATCAGGTGGGCTGGAGAACCTTCCATGCACCTTCTCTATAAAGTACAAAGAAATGCTTGCATGAAGTTATTTTCAATTGAAAATATACCGCAATATTATCAATGCTTTAAACATCATATTCAACCCGAGCGTTGACTGAATCATTGCCCATTCTAGTACTGTGCCCAAACCGTTGACTCGATGCACGGCTAACAGTAACAAATAACCAACGTAGCTTCATATACTGCTTGAATAAATTTCATCAAGAAAGACGTTTGGGGAAGGGTAGGTACAATAACTCCTGTTGACCCCGAACGTGGCTTCCGAAAGTTCTAGAAAATAACGCTGCGGGCTTGTTGCATATTGAACTATGAGAAGTCAAAATCAAGGATACATATTTAAACAAATCCCACTCAGCCGGATTTTTCGGATTCAAACATCCACTCTTTGATATCCAACGATCAATGTGGGGTTGATCTAGAACGTCAGCAAACGATTCGGATCAACAAGTATTTATCTCTATTTTTACTTTCATCCTCACCGAAACACCAGGTCTAAACGAAATTACATCCTCCATCATCTTATACAGTACACGGCTCGACAAATCGTTGAATAGCAGCAGACTTACCCAGGCGGCCGACTAGCCCTACGATTAAATCCAAGCCGGGAAGTATAAAAACCCCGCACTGCCAATACGGTACAGTATCTTGGGAGTCTCTTCAGCCAACCAACATCATTCATTCTGCCAAGAATCCTGCTCTTTCAGCTCATACCCTGTCCACAGCATCAGCAATCCTGAGAGCTGTCAGCTACGTCGCTCGCTCGCTCTTGGCCGCCCAGCGTGGTAGCACCGGTCTGCATTCACATTATATCCATATATACCTCCCCACCTTCGACAACATGGTCCGCAACATCCTCCCAAACCGCCTGAAATCATACACCGGCACCAGCACCAACAACAGTCGAAGCACCAGTCCAAATCCAGGCACCATGAAGAAGACACTGTCGGCAGGTATTGATCCAAACCCAGAGTTGGCACGGGCCAATGGATTGATGCTAAAAGCGGTGGTGCTAAAGGTATGTTTTTATTATCTGTCAACTGGGCAGGGTATTAGGAGGTGTCTCAATGGATTATGCTGATGGTTACAGGCGAGAAATCTTGCTGCGAAGGACAGGAGCGGTACTTCTGATCCGGTGAGTTTTCGCAGCCTGCAAAGCTACAGTAGACTGGCAACAATTAACTTTGGAACTGCAGTATTGCGTCCTCACTGTCGGCGATACGAAGAGTGCTACACAGGCAGTTCCAAAGACTCTAAACCCCGAATGGAACGTCACAGTCCAGTTCCCAGTATCTGGTGTCAACTGCCTACTATTCGAACTCGTTTGTTGGGACAAGGACAGATTTGGGAAGGACTATCTGGGCGAATTCGACCTCGCCGTAGAGGAAATATTCTCGGGCGATGCTACCGAATTAGAACCACGATGGTACCCTCTCAAGAGCAAGAGACCAGGCGGCAAGAAGAGCAGCAATGTTTCAGGGGAGGTCCAGCTGCAATTTACCCTATTCGACTCCTCCAATGTCGCATCGCCGCCTGCACAGGTTTTGGAGAAGTTCCGCGCACTCGCTGGGATTGATATATCTGATATTAATACTAGTGCTCCTTCGACGCCTGGGCTGATGGGTACTGCTGGTGGGGACGATGAAGACGAATACTTCGATGAAGACGAAGAGCCTAGCGATGAGACGGACGATCCTACAAAACCAGAATCTGCCGAAAAGAGACGACGGAAGTTGAGACTTCGCGGATTGAGAAAGAAGAAACAAACTGGTGCATACGAGTTCGGTGGTGGAAGTGAGGTTGTGGGCATCGTATTCCTTGAAATTGGCAAGATTACGGATCTGCCACCTGAACGGAACATGACGAGAACCTCGTTTGATATGGATCCGTTTGTGGTTGCATCTCTTGGAAAGAAGACATACCGAACTCGCGTTATCAGACACAATCTCAATCCGGTATTCAACGAGAAGATGGTTTTCCAGGTTCTTAAGCACGAACAGACTTACTCTCTCGCGTTTACGGTTATTGATAGGGATAAGCTATCTGGGAACGATTTCATTGCTTCGACAGTCCTCCCTCTAAAAGACATTACAGATACAGCCCCTGATGCGGATCCGGAAACTGGCCTTTATGCCTTGAAAGATCCGCCAGATGCCGCCGCATTCCCAGTCGAAAAGAATCGGTCACGCTTCAAGTTGCCACTATCCAGGTCCTCCTCATCACAAAGCTTGAACAAATTATCTGCTCGGCCAGCTCTGACTTCCAATAGGTCTAGTTCGAGTATTATGCAGAGTACCAATACCTCTGGGACGACCACACCAATTCAGGGACTAGCTCCTACTTCCAACCCAGTAGCGGGCCTCCATCCGGGTGATAATGTACCAGTACCAAACGCCGTTGATGATGATGAGGGCTTCAATGGGCGCGGAGACCCTGACTTGCATCCATTCACGGTGCAATTGAAGCTCAAGAACGCTGAGAAATGGGAAGAGAAGCACAGCCCAGCTTTGTTCATCAAGGCCAAGTATGTCCCATACCCCGCTCTTCGCCAACAATTTTGGAGATCTATGCTCAGGCAATACGATACCGATGAGAGTGGGAGGATTAGCAAGGTCGAGCTCACAACTATGCTCGACACCCTGGGGTCGACATTGAAGGAATCTACGATTGATAAGTTCTTCAAGCGCTTCCCACATCACGCGACAAACAGCGGAGACGATAATAATTCCGACTTGACCTTTGACGAAGCTGTGATATGTCTAGAGGACCAACTTCTAGAGAAGTCGAAGACCCAATCTATGGGTGATAAGGTCAGAAACTTGATGCCAGACAGCGCTGCTGTAAAAGCCCGTATTCCAACACAACTAGGAGGCACACAAGGCCAAGCTCCAGCATCTTCATCTGAAATAACCTCAACGGATACTGAGAATCTACGACCCATGGATCAGTCTCTTGGTGTCGAGGCACAAAGCGTCGAGGATCTCTCCACACCTGGTGAAGAAGGAGATTACTTGGACCGAGATGATCTCAACGACAAGGGTGAAGAGCACGTTGTTGAAATCAGAGAATGCCCAATCTGCCACCAGCCGCGTCTGAATAAGCGTTCTGATGCAGACATCATCACGCATATTGCCACTTGTGCCAGTCAGGATTGGAGGCAGGTCAACAATATTGTGATGGCTGGATTTGTTACTTCAAGCCAAGCACAGCGAAAATGGTATTCTAAAGTCATCACCAAGATATCTTACGGTGGCTACAAGCTTGGCGCAAACTCGGCAAACATTCTTGTACAAGACCGTATTACTGGTCAAATAAATGAAGAACGCATGAGCGTCTACGTGAGATTGGGAATTCGGCTACTATATAAGGGACTGAAGTCTAGAGATATGGAGAAGAAGAGAAGTATGTATGGCCTTAATTTATACGTACCTAGCAAAAAGCCTAGCAAAACAGTAGCTAACACAACACCAGTCCGCAAGCTCCTCCGCGGCTTAAGTTTTAAGCAGGGTGTCAAATATGACGATCCTGCTTCGAAGGCAGAAATTGAAAAATTCATCAATTTTCATCAATTGGACATGAGCGAGGTGCTTCTATCGACCGAACAGTTTAAGAATTTCAACGAGTTCTTCTATAGAGCTCTCAAGCCAGACGCGAGACCTTGCTCTGCGCCTGATAATCCGAGAATCATCGTTTCGCCTGCTGATTGCCGATCAGTGGTATTCAACAGAATGGACGAGGCTACTAAGATCTGGGTCAAGGGTCGTGAGTTCTCCATCGAGAGATTACTGGGCAATGCCTACCCTGAGGACGCGAAGCGGTACACCAATGGTGCTCTTGGCATCTTCCGTCTCGCTCCGCAGGACTACCATCGTTTCCACATTCCCGTTGACGGCGTGATGGGTACACCTAAGCTTATTGAAGGCGAGTACTACACCGTGAATCCAATGGCTATTCGATCTGCACTCGACGTCTACGGAGAAAACATCAGAGTCGTGGTGCCTATTGACTCGGTGGCTCACGGCAGGGTTATGGTCATCTGCGTAGGTGCTATGATGGTAGGCAGCACCGTCATCACTCGCAAAGCTGGAGAGAACGTCAAGCGTGCTGAGGAACTAGGATACTTCAAGTTTGGAGGGAGTACGATTCTGACCTTGTTCGAGGAAGGAACGATGAAGTTTGATGACGATTTGGCGGCTAATTCGGCGACCGCATTGGAAACCTTGGTGAGTCGTTCTTTCCCTTGCTCTTTTTTATTTTTGGGAGATGTGATGGTTGCTAATGATCATTGATATAGATCCGCGTAGGCATGTCCATCGGCCACCACCCCTCTCAAGGTCAACATACGCCCGACATGCGCAAGAAAGACGAAGATATTTCCGAGTCAGAGCGCGCGGAAGCTAAACGGAGGATCGAAGGTTCGATCCAAACTGATGGTGAGAGTGGCACTACTGGCAAGGTGCCGCCGGCTGCTAGTATGGCTGGATAGATGCCACTCTTTCCTCTTCACTCATATGCGATGTTACCGGCGGGGGTTTGGAGGTGAGGTGATAGGAGACTTTGCATAGACATTCGACATTGAAGTGCTCGGGTTGGATGTGTTCATTCGTTGAAATTGGAGTGAAAGAGAAAAAAAGTGTGACGGTTGTTTCACATCCGTAGTTCTGCCACTGGTTTGGTCAGGTAGCGTAGCGTAGGGATTTAATGCTTTAACGTTGTGCAAGTCTTTCTTTCTGGCCTCTTTGGGTAGTAAGTAATGCGAAGATGGATTGGTGTAAGCTCTGATTGAAATCTTGCTTTTCATCGGTCTTGAATGATATATATCTCAAGCAACTAGGTAGGCAGGTAGGTATCTAGTTCCAGACAGTAAACAGCGCTCATAAACCTGCCTACCTACCTGCTTAGAAGACAACGAACTGCTCATAGGTAGGTAGGTAGGTAGGTAGGTAGATCCAGTCATGCATGATCAGTGAGTGAACCTCGGTAGGATTTCAATGCCTGTTGTATGCATGCATGTATGTAGAAGGGGGAGTGGAGTGGGAGCGGGGTAACACAGCATTTTGTATTGTATTCAACCATCCGGGCCGATCAATCGAGTACATACAGATAAATACCTAGGTACATACATTTTTCTCTCGAAATGGATGCATGCAGCCTGGCTACAAGTGCTTGGATTGGATTGGATTGGATTGGAATATTGGTTTAGTCATGCAGCGGTTATATGCATCAGCCTTACGCAATGGATGTGCTGACTGGGCACGGAAATAGGCAAGCAGGTAGGATGGTCCAATGAGATTAATATATGGCTGAAGATTTCGATGAAAGAAATGCACGAATGAGGCATGGAGTTCTCAAGTCTGCCTTACTGTGGATATTTTGGATATATTAGGGAGGGGTCTTATCGAATTATCGAATTATCGATGATGATGATAATCTTACTGGCGATATTATGTGGATATCGTGTGTCTACCTTTTTAGGACGAAACAAATAGGATTTGCTTGGGAAGTACTTGTACACATATTCCCCTGGTAACGTATTAGTGGTGCGTTTTCTGGCATTAATTATATTAATAATACCGGATATCTATTGTTGATTAATGATATACAGTGTATATGTATGTATGACATCTTGGTATTTGAGTGGGCTTACGATCTATCCAATAAAAGTTGATGGTTTTCTTTTTCAGGGAAGTACAACTTGGATTTCTTGAAATCTTGAGAGTTGAGATACATAGTGTTCTATTTCTGTCCGAGACTTACAGTACTTTCAATCCAGGAACTCAGTCGAGCCGTTTCAGAAAATGCCGATTTCGAGCTACTATTTTGAATGAATGAATGCTGGGCTGGGCTGGGCTTCGGGGATGAAGTTCCCCGGGTGTTTCATTCCGTCTCCCGTACCGTGCCGTTCCCGTACCGCAACTTGCGCTCTGCATAGTACTGTACTTCCTGATATATCTGTATGTATAGTATGGAGGTAGTATTGCATCATAGGTGCAGCTTATACTTCGTACTATTGTATTGTAGCCTTAGACAAGCAAGTAAGAAATACACACTACAAATGCGTTTTCCCCCCTGTTCGCTCGCTCTACTAGATCCAGTCCTATGCACCGCACCGCACCGCACCGCACCGCACCGCACCGCACCCCCCCGTGCGTATGTTTTGGAAGCTGTAGAAACGAAACAAGGTGTGGTGTTTCAACACTCACCTGACTGAAAAGTCGGGCTTAACTAGTGGATGGGGTGGGGCATGCCACTTTTGCGAGCATGCGATGGAGTCTCTGTTCTTGCAATATTGTATATGGGGGTGTGCGTACTAGGAACTCAAGAATGACTTCATTATGTCTTTGAGATGGCTGTGGTGAAAAGGTCTTTACGCCCGTGGATATTTGGTGGGGTATGTTACTTGGTTTGCATATTCATTCCAGAAGCGTTTTCTCCTATTCGACGCCAGCAATTAGTATTTCGTATAATAATAAAGAAAAGGGAAAACGGCAAGCAGTATAGGTGGTGCATTATAGTAGTGGGGTACTGAGGACTACTTATATTTTATAATGATCTTGGTGAGAGATCTTTTTGTCTTTTGAGACACCAAGCTTTAAAGCCTCGAGTCCTCGTATCTCCTGGCTTTTTCGAGATGTTTCTTCTAAGAGTGTAAGATGAAAGGTGAAATGTGGGTAGACATATATGGTTCCAAGATTTAGCCTAGAATTCGCAAGAATATACTCGAGCAATAATGCCTAAAGTTATTGATAGCTAGGAAGCACTTGCCGTCTATTCTTACACTGAGAGTGCATCTCTACATTGGCCTCACTTGAAGTTGGAACTGTGATGAGACCTAGAAATTCATATCCTTGATATTGTTTGTTTGAACGAGCATAGAAATTTTAGGATCAGGGTATCGAGCAAGCCTTGCTTAATCCGATAGCCAGAATCTTCCAGCGGGCGAATCTCCATTTCATGTGTTATGTCAAAATTCGCCCACACCCCCTTGAAGCTGGAAGTACCGATTGACTCCTGTCGCTGTGTGATGGTCTTTAGCGGCACCAAAGATACAACGACACACTCACCGATAGAGGTGTCGAATAGTACAAGGAAGTCAGCCGGACGTTCGCACGAAAATGACTTTGTGACGCATATGTTTAGTACAAGATTGCCAAGTTGGCACCCCGCGGGGTCACAAGAGGCATTCTGATTATTAGGAAGGGACCGGTTCTTACTTAGAGGAGCGAGAAAAAGGCCGTGATCGCATGGTTAGTTAGCAAAAAGTCCATCACCGCGGTCGCCACGCAAGGAAGTCTCGTGGTTACTGTACTCACATGCGTTTCCTAGAAACCTATTGGGGGAACTATACTTTCCCAAGATGGAGGTTCTATAGAACACTGACAAGAGGTCCAGATTCTAGCTTCCTAAATGCAATCATATGTACTTATGGCATGGATCTTGTTGGGCGCTTGCTTTATATCAGTCCTGCCAGACTCGCTGGCTTGAATGGTGGGACAGACCGCATTCAGCCAGCACCTCCTTATTCCAGATCCGATACCTACAACTGTGCCCCTACTATACATTCCAGTCAACACCCCCCGAGTAGCAGTCTTTGGCTTGCAGTATATGATGTGCCTTAGCATTTAAATCGAAAGATACAGCTTGACATAAATCTTCGAAAAGTTATATCCTCTGCTGTTTTCGCTGACGTGGAGGTAGACTTGAGGCGCCCCATGTTTCATTTTTGATTTAGACTTGGTATTGGTCGGTCTGCGATGTCCGTACAGCAGATGAAACTTGGAGTGAATGGGGCTCTGGTACCGATCTAGGACCTTTGGCAACCACTAAATGGTATAGCAGTAAGAATCTTGGCGAGTCATAGGAAAACAAAAGATAGCACTTTCCAAATCAATCTAATATGAGTAAATACTAATTTTAGCAGCATCTGAAGGTTGCGAAACGTGGGATGATATAAATGAACCTAGGGAGGGGGGAAGCGAGGGAAGGGCAAAGAATGCACCACCGCTAGATTCAAGAACAAGCAAAATGTTCCACAAGGTCCTTAGCAGAGGCAAATTGGACTGCAAAGTATACTTGTATGAGTCTGGTGAGGTATTGTTCCTCGGCAGGGGACATCTCGAATAACCAGACATATTGACTATCACTCAAGCAAACCATATACCGTACGTATTTCACTTGATCTCCCTATCGGCTACTCCGTCCTTTGGTAGGAAGCATGAAATATGCATTAGCCATCTCCAAGTCACACTTGCGGCTTGCCCTATATCGACCAGCTTTGGCAGGCAAACTTACTCGACGCTACCAAACGACTCAGTCATTGGCATGCGTGAAGTATCCCGGCAGAAACGGCTTCATGATGGCTGAATTGGGATAATTGACCTCATGACTTTTAGAACCATTCCAAATCTTAGCTCCTTCTAACAGTAACTCAAATTCAGGACATCGATCGGAGTTCGTAAAGGTCTTGACAGATGCAAGAAAAGGTAACATTCGACGGCGCATGCTAATCGAACTTAAAAGTCAGGAGATTCAAGCGGCCTATACACCCAAAATTTCAACAACAAACAGGTTTTGTACGAGTACGTTTGGGATAATTCCAAATCGCTTTTTTTCGCAACTCTGCGATGTTTAACAAATTTATGACTGTATCTGTACAAAGCATTGACAGAATGAAGAAGGTGGGGTTTACGCCACTGATAACGGGCGGGACACAAGACGGGAGGCTGGGACTGACAGTAGCGAGGACGGCACGGTACCTCCGTAGTGGGAAGGGTCCCAGAGCTAAAGTGAGACAATTCGGGCACTCCATGAATGCCGGTATTCACGCCTCACAAAGATCAGATCAAATGCAAATAATACGGTACGAAGTACATACAAACCGGGAACAAGCAATCATTCCGATCTCTGCGCGTTATCGCCTCAGCCGCGCCGTAACTTGACATGAGAGCTAGGCAGCTAGGAGACGAATTTGGGAGAAGATCTACAAACGTCTGTTAATGTTCTAGAGTTTCCCACCAATCGTCTAATATGGAGTACGGACGTAGTGCCATCGTGTTCTAGACCAATCAATTAAATTGGTAGTGTCCATACTAATACTGTACAGCACATGCTCCAGCTAAATGGAGACTTGGGGATGCAATTCGACTTGTATATTGTACCTCCGTAAGGTTATACGGTATACGAATTTCCGAGTCCACCTCGCTGCTTGAAACCCTTTTTGACACTCGTAACATGCACACCACACCATCAAATACGAAACAATGCAGGTCAGAGTCGTACGGAGTACTCGTAGGAACAGGAGTATGTATGGCAAGCACGTGGCACTTGATAAGAAATTCCGTCTTCTACACGCGGCACACTGCCGGGAATAATAAGCTGACACTCACGTCAATAAGACGTCAACAAGAATCCGAGAGTCCGAAGGGAAGGCCAAACTTGGTTTCTCCTCTCAACATCAATGGTACTGCGATACTGAAATAATAAAAAGCCATGAGACTTTTGACGCGCCTGCCGCACTCTTGATAGCGATTCTATATATGTCTTTACTAGCTTTGGGAAAAGTCGGTCAAGAAATTAAATAGATAGGGAGAATTGATCAAATGATTACCAGAAGAAGAAGAAGAAATAGCCAGATGCAGAATGGTGAAATCGCCACATCTAAAAATACCTTGGCAAGCCTCTGTCTGATTACTATACAGTAGTAGAGAAAGAGGAGAAGGGTACTAAAGCACGCCAATACTTGTACCGTAAGTGTGATCTACTAGTGACCGGTACTTTGTACTTTGTACTTGTAGGTTCCCCACATGTTTGCGCGGACTGTGAGTAAGTGATCAATAGATCAGATAAACCTTTCCTTATTTCGCACCAAAGTTACCGAGTAGGCATAGACAAGACGAGTTATCACTGGTGTAGTGTTCTACAAGTACTCCTACAAGTGCTTGTATTTCTAAGATCATCGTTTGAGTACAGTAGTGCGCGAGACACGTGGAGGTTACCTTTTCCGCTACCTTGGTGCTGGACACTGACACTCTCTTTCCTAAGCTGATGGAGCTGTAATCTGCCTTATCTAGAAGGATTCGCGAAAGCTTCTAAAGATAACCGCTGTGCTGTGGGGTGAGAATTACTCCCGTAGATATCTATTCTGACATCTACGCACAGCGTCAGAACTTTCTAGTACTGGAACACTCGATCATGAAGAGAAGAGCCTGAGTGCGTTTGTGCCTGGCCCCCAATCCGGCAGCGGGGAGCCCCTGAAGCTTACTCGCAGCAGCTGAGCAGCCTCCTCCTTTCATCGCCTCCACCATCACCAGAGGGGCCAAGTAACGAACAACAGGAAGGAAAGGAAAGGAAAGCAGGCACGCGCGATGTTGAAGCGCAATGTTCGCGGAGGGAAACCCTCGGATTATCCGCGATGGCCATTCCACGGACTGCGATGCGCGCAGTTGCTTTCGTCGATGACCGTCAGTGGTATCATGGCCTTCTTTATGTATTACCTGAGTGAGTGCTCCCTCGCACATTTTGTGCTGCTGAGACGACGACTGATGCGGGTTTCTCTCTAGAGAAAGAAAGTTTCCCTATTCCTTGGACGTTCATCGTGGTGAGTTTCCCCTTTTCCTCTCGTCCGAACTTGGGCGCTTAACTGACTGTGAACCGTGCAGTTATTCTCAATATCACTCGCGACGATCGCGTCCCTCCTCATTACAATCATCCTATATAACTTTACCTTCCTTTCCCCGCGCTTCAACCTGGTTTTGAACGGCGGCATATCATTTTTCTGGGCGATGGGTCTGGGGATGCTCTCCTGGTCCGTGAGCAGATCCCATGTTCTGAATAAAGCCTGTACAGGCTCGGTCTGGGGTGGGGAGGCAGAGGCAGGTGTATGCAGGGACTACAAAGCTCTGTGGTCCATGACTTTAGTCGGCACGTAAGTAAAGTGCTTATCTCTATAACCCCGCAATCCGTTCACCCTGGCTGCTTCCTACGTGCAGTAATATTTAATCGAAATCATCATTTATTGACGTCAATCATGTCATAGGGTCTCTACCTTGCTTGCACTCGCTCTAGACCTCCAGACTTGGAAGAAGTCAACGAGACGTGGGGCATATGTTATGCCTGAAGACGATAAGGATGCACAGAAAATGAATGATCTGAAGAACCCGCGCGTGAGAGACGCAGGGTATGAAGCACCGAGGGACCAAGATGCTAATAAAAGCACGGGTTCAACTACGATATGGCAAGAGCAAGATATTGGATATCACAACCGGTATGGCGCGGAAGAGGCGCACGGTCCACTTGATGGTGAAGAGATAAAAGATATGCGCTATCAGAATCGGCACTTCCGTGACTGAAGAGCAATGCAAGGTGCTTGCCAAGGCGTGGAAAAAGAAAAGAGGGAAGGGAAAAAGAGGAAGGTAAGGGGTTAGGTCTGGCAGGTCCGGAGTATGTTACAGTGGGATGGTGGTACGTTTCTGTGCTCAGGTGTTGCTGGGGTTTCATTTTCGTGGGGTAAATAATAATAGGACTCTAGAGCAGATAGGTATCCAGCTCGTCCAATTTCAGGATCGACTGCCGCCCACTGTTTTCCTATGTTCCAAAGTTCATATAGCACCTTTCCTACTAGAGCTTTATAAAGTCTGATTTCCCACTTGACGTTTAGAGTTCCCTCGAAGGATTTGTTATTCGAACGCTTGTTCGGCGTTGTCGTTTTTAAGCATGAATTTTGACTTCTCCGTTTCCGTCCCGTTGCAACCCACTACCGCAAATTACCTTTTATGTGGAGAAACTTGCATTCATTCACAAGGTGATCTACGGAGGGGCTTCTGAAGGATTCAATTCCATGTTCATCATAGTACAGTACTGTACTGCAGAGGATGGGGTAAATACTGGGACTTCAAGTGGGAGCCTAGAATTTGCAAGTGCATCGGTATTGCCACGAGAACCGCCGCTTCCGCCCCCTGTATACGCGTTCGCGTTTACACCCTCCGTCTCCGTCTCTTAGAAAAGAATGGGAGGATCAATAAGATGAGGCAGATGATCTACGAACCCATGCATGAGTCTAAAATTCGCCATGTGGTCTTCGCAGGAAACGGAGCTTGGGAAAAGTCGGTTCAGTACAAGTATGTTTCGGCCAGTCACTCGGCCACGTTTTCGTCATCGAAAGAAAGACTTCGCGAAAGGTTCGCGAGATTCGGAATACAAAAGTTCGAAGGATCTCAGTCCCGTTTGGCGAGGGATAAGGTAGGGAAGGGAACGGGTAGCAATGGACAATTCTTATTATAGCTGCCCGTCTCTCTGTTGATCTTAATGTTCCATGAATGTCGATCGAGACTCATGGTAAGTAGACAGGGAGGTGTTTTAGAACTTGGAAGCATATGAAGACGGGAGAGCAAAGGATAGCAAGTGTTCAAAACTGCACCTTGCTCTACCCTTGCGTGTTCTGTCCAATGAACAATGTTGACATGATGTCTGAACTACGGATGACAATTCCCAAGTCCGTCTTGTCCTTGACCATCTTGCATTCCAGATGGCACAGAAAGGAACCCTGACTTTGTTACTTGAATAAGAGAGCTTCTGGACCTCGGCGTAAAAGCACCCGATCGATGCTGTTGAAGAGCCTCGACTGATAGAGGGGTGTGCAGGACCTCAAGGAATCATATAACTACTGTGAATGGTCGAAGCTTCTCAAAAGGTACGGAGTGAGCTTGGAAGAGACACACACTCCGGCCTTCTCGGCCCGTGCCGAGAGGGATGTGGGGTGAAATATACTCGATATAGAAGAAGGTGAGGGACGGCACGGGGATGTTTCGAGGGGGAAGTACGTCTGATACTGCATGTATCTGTATGTGATGTGCCTCTTATCACATCAAATTAGTTCTGATCATGTTATCGCTGTGTGCGGGGTTCCACGGGGATCAAACGTGCGTTCAAGGATTGAAATGAGTTGCCATGAGGTTGATGTTTGGAGAACCTGGTTATCAGGTTGGCAAGTACAGTAGCCCTTGTCGCATCACAGCTCCCTATTTGTGTTTATCTCCACACTCAGAATTTGGCAAGCTGGACCTGGGATGCATGGCGACATTTGACAGGCCCATATAAAGCACGAATGAGGAAGGTGGGAAAAGGAAAGACGCAGGGATAAATAGCTAGACGTCAAGTTAAGAATAGAATTGGAGGTCTGGAGGACTCAAGTGACAATCAGTCAAGGTGATCGAAAACCGAGAAGCAAGGTATAAGTTCTAAGTGGGTTTTACTGTCCTAGTGTGCAACGTGGGTATAGCAAAAGACTACTCTCTCGGGACGGATTGTTGAATATCACGTTAGCCAAGTGGGCCTAGGTACCGGCGTGACGTTCTTTGGATTGCTTTTTATCGATTGACGCTGGAGAAGGAGCAAGGTACCGGCAGTACGCCACATTTCGAGGAGGTACAGTAGCAGTACCGTTGTTGCAGCTTTGCCGGTTGAGCAGTGGGTGAGAAAGACGTGTGCGAGAGTGGGTGATATCAAACCAACACGCCTCTACCTCGCCGCCGGAATTCCGGACCTGTTTAACGCGTCTAAATGCGACGCTTAACGCACGCACGCGGCGCGGCGTAAAGAGGTGGGGTGGGGTGGGGTGAAATGGGACGAAAAGATAAGTGCGTGTGGGCGGCGGGTGTTTCTTTTCTTATCACGAATAATACCTCCGTAAATACTTACAGTATGAGTGTATAACCTTATTCCAACCCTGGGAAGAGTCATACTGCAACTAACTGGTACAATGATACCCACAGGTATCGCATCCGCAGTACTGTATGCTCACCGCACGACGCATAGAGCGGGCTGTGCATCAAATACTGTACTTGTATCTATGCAGCCCTGACTATCGACTTTACCCCCTCAGGTAAAAAGGCTCGCTGTTAGGCAGATGCTATTGGCCGTGTCGGTAAACCTAAGCTGCTTTTGGCTACTTACGATACAGTACAGTCCATTATGGGGGTAAATTACTGTATCCTTGTTCTAGAAGCCTTGCCTTGCCCTTGCCTGGCCTGGTCAAGCCTAGGCTTATATCGCATGTTGGTTGTGCTGCCTCTCTAAGCGCGTGGAAAGCGACAAAGTGCGAAAGAAGCCAGGCTTCTGCGCTTCTTGCCATTGCCATCGCCATTGCCATCATCGATCCAGCCTCCGTCGTCATGATTCCCGCACTCTGAAGATAGAAACAGAAACCTCACCATCAAGTCTTCTGGCAGTTGGTAGCGTCCTCAAGGGCACCGCTCCTTTGTGCTTGCCCTCCCCCTTTCCCTTACCGAGCCGTCCAGACCTCCAGACCTCCAGACCTCCAGACCTCCAGATCTCTCCGTAGAGCCTCTTCTCTGTATAGTAATCTAGTACCCCGCCTACTCTCCTCTCCCACTGCTCTGCACCGTTGGATTCTGTTCTCGTTGGCCCGAATTCGCCTGCACACTTATATTCAAATATGCCAGGGCGTATGCATCCGCGTGTGGTATTGGGTCCAAAACGTGGCGCGAAAGCGACGTTGCCACCGTCTGCTTCGGATTTTCTTGCTTCCTGCCACTCGTCCAGTCTTCCACACCCCCTCTACACCCCTTCCCGAATCCTTCGCTATAAATCGCATCGCTTCCTGCAACCATCACAGCTGTCGCCCACGTTTTTCTTGACTGGGTAGGTAGGTAGTAGGTGCATGGTATGGCTACTAGTCTAGTGTACGGAGTTCATGGGTGTTGCATGGTGCCCCGCTAGGTTATGTAGCTCATGCCCCCAACCCTGGCAGCCGTTGAGTAGCATTATTGTGTGTACAAAGCGTTTTACAAGTGCTGGCCAAAATAAGACGCCCGATCTATTCGCGCGGCTGACCCCTCCTCGATCTATCCATAGATACCTGGGAAAGGTCTACACGGTCCCTTGTCCCTGGCTGGTTCCTGCCATGTGCCGATTCACAAGGTGCGGTGCCTGCATGGGTCAAGGGTCAGAGACAGACTCGCTGATGATAGCCACCCTGCAGGCTAGCTACATCATCTCAGCTTATATCTTCATCTGTGCCACCCCTTCCCTCCCTTTCCAAAAAACTCTTGGACCTCTTAATGACCTTTTGCAATATGAAGCCCAAATCCGGTAATCGTTTCAGAGTTTGTGGAACTCCTTCACGGACAGGATGTATTACCTGCAAGTAGGTCAATCAATAAGCAAGCAATTGCTTCCATCTGTGTACCTGCATCGGGCTGACACCTGAGTAGAATTCGAAGAGTCAAGTGTGGAGAAGAGAAGCCATGTTGCAAGAGATGTACCTCAACAGGACGGAAGTGTGACGGGTATGCTCCTGTCAAACCTTCCGACGGTTCACGGAAATCTCCATCATCACCAGCGAAATACCCTCCACCAAGCCCCAACCTAGATCCTGCAGAACAGCGGTTACTGTACTTCTTTCGAACATTTACGGCACCCAAGTTATCTGGGTACTTCTCCCCAGACTTCTGGGAACGCAGAGTAATCCAAGCAACCGAGTTTGAACCTGCAATTCGACATGCCGCCATTGCCATTGCTGCCGTTCATCAAGACTATGTTGGCTGGCAACAGAGCAAAGTCTACGACCCTTCAATACAATCTTTTGCCTTTCGACAATATACCAAAGCTATCAGTTACCTATACCAGTTAATGTCGACGCAAACACAACATTTGGATATCACATTAACAGCGTGCATTTTATTTATTAGCTTTGACTGTCTTCTGGGAAATCAGTAAGTAGCCCACTCCTACATTCCCTTCACATCCATTACTGTGTTTTCTTAATACCGCTCCTCGCACGATAAGATACGAGAGCGCTTGCTAACATCATCGACAGTGAATCAGCCATCATACATCTAAAATCTGGACTGAAAATCCTAGAAGACATCAAGATGAAGAAAGTACCTGGTGGGAGCTCTGCTCACGAATGGGAGCGGGAATTTTCACCACTGTTGCTCTCCCTCGGAATTCAGGCAGCTTCATTTGCCAACCCAAGGCAGCGAGTAGATCGCCTATCGCTTTGGGTTGCACTGAAGAATGCTGGATTACCAGCTCAACCAACCCGGTTTTACTCTCTAGACGAGGCGCGACATGCCCTTAACACATTAACGGCAGACATTACGGTCGATAGAACGGCTGCCGCTGACCGTACAATGGATCGGCAATGTCCCAACCCCAGAAACAATGAGTCACTTCGACACATTGCTGCAATGCAAGCGTGGTCAGAAACGTTTGAGATATTCCTCCTCGAATCCATGCCGGAGGATAGAACCATCATTACCAAACACGACCTAGGCGCATCATTACTCAAGCTTCACTCACTCATTTTCTTCATTGTCATCGAGACACCGGAGCCAAGCCACAAGAAGTTTGACGAAGTCCTCGCCCATTGCGAGTTCCTCATCGCTGCTAAGATCAATTCTCCTTTTCCCAACGAGAATCTAAACTTCACAGCAACAATGGGTCTCATTGCACCTCTATTTTTCACAGCTATGAGATCACCAAACCGGGCAATTCAACAAAGAGCCATCGATTTACTTTCCCGCTCGCCAGGAAGAGAAGGCACGTGGGACGCCGACGATGCACTTCGAATAGCAGGCGAAACTGCCGAAGCAGCTGGATATTATCAGGACTTTGATCCACCATTTTTTTCTATATCAGGCTCTATGTCTCCTCAATCGGAAGTGGGCATGAAAAGCTTCATGGCGGATCGCATGATATGGCCTTTCGGCGAGAAATATCACCCTGATTTGACGCATCGGGCGTCAATGGTGCACGAGGTACCTTTTTCACTTGAGATTCAACCAAACTTGGATTGGATGCCTTTTCCGAACACTCCAGTTCGCAGCAATACTGTATGATTATATATGTATTATTACTATTTAGACTGTTTTGGTCGTAATATACCCACTTTCGCTTCGCATCTACTGTACCAGACTCAGATTTCAATTTTGGCAAGAACTCTAATAATGATGCTTGTGAACTCTATCGACCGATTTCGGGCGGGAAGTATGTTTATATTTAGTTCCCGGTACAGACGCACAGACGCTGTCCCGGCCAAGCCAACGGAATTACTTGTAGGAGGTGGGGTGGGGTAATCTGATTTGCCAGCGATTTGATGGGTGAGCGACGCGCAGGAAACAGTGGAAAGTACGGACCTGGGGGACTGTATAATATATATAGATTTATGTAGTGCTTGGTAGCACGTGTTTCAGGATAGGGTCTGCGCCCCCAACTTCACCCTTCGTCATCTCAAGTTGCCTACTTTAACAACATGCCAAGGAGGCACAGTACAGCCTCAGCCTCCTAAGAGGTTAGAAGCTGTGAGCTGAGCCGCTTGGGGTTGTTAGTTCCAGCAGTACCCGGCAGGCTCTGTTGGAAGCCTAAATTCGTCATTAAATCTGTATGTAGGCTGGAATCCCCACCGGACCAATTTTCTTTACGTTTTTTTCTTTTACTGCATTCAAAAGAGGGTACGTTGGCATCTTGTCGCGATGGCGTCTGGGGCTCGATTCTCGCGGCTGTTTGATGAATGGGAGCATGATCCGGACATTACTATGGTGGAGTTGGGGTAAAGTCCAAGCTCCTAAAACTTACACCACGCGATGAAATTGAAACTGATTGGCGTCGCATTATAGCGAGAACGAATCCCCAGAACCGCAGCGTGAACATCATTCTCCAACAAACAGCTCCGATGAGCTTGGGAGATTTGAGACGACTGGTACGGATAGAGACTCAAATGATCTTTCGCGGCGGCGGACACTGCCTTCAATTGACGACACATCGACGAGATCTCTGCTCCATAGGGAAAGCTTGAGTGTTGCCAAAGCGGCGTATTCTGATGACAGAAAAAGCTCGCAGAGTTACCTGAGTGTATCTGGGGAACCTCGTCAACGGACTGGCATTAGAGACAATATCCAACAGCTATGGCACAAGAAATCAGTTTTATCGGCGCGAACGGCCTCGACTTTCGACGGCAATTTTGCACATGGGAAACCTGGGCTATGGTACAAGCAGATGCTGGCTGACCGCAGTCTGCGGAGCATGGCAGCGTTTACTGCTGTGTGCGCTGTGATCATGTTGATTATAACACTGAGTTACATTGGCGATTTTGCGAATAGGCTCAATTTGAAAACTACGTCTGTGGGAGGAAAAGATGGGGAAAGCTGCGGGTCAATGGAGCAAAAGAATGTGGTATATTAAGCTTAAACTGCCCACCGGTAGATGTGGAACCTAATGTGAACCTTCTAGGCTGTTCATCTTTTTATCAATATAGCAGCTACAATGATCTTGGGTTGCTCGAACACCTACCAGCAGCTTGTCACTTCACTGAAAGTGGATGAGATTAGATGGGTGCTCTCTAAACGGGGGGACTCGAAAGTTGGAACGAATAGTCCTTGGGCTATTAACCACAAGCGCGACGGGAAAACCAAGGCGTGGTTAGCATGGCTATTACTTATTAGCACTTCTCTCGTGAGTGATTACCAGTCATTTCAGCTGCCCCTTTGACGCTTCGTTCGTAACACCTAGCGAATTCAGTATTTCTATGCTATTACCTGATACTAATTCCCTTGTTGTTTATTCTGCTTTTAACCCAAGTAAAATTGCTAATTGGAAATAGCCTGTCCATTTTCTTGCCAACTCTGTCATTGGACCTTCGTTTTACATTCACATGCCAAGTAATATCACTTACACGTTCGACAACAACACGCAGTCTAATACCTATTCCTCTCCCGATGCAGGGTGTTGGACTGCACTCAGAGCCAACGCATATGTACTACCAACAAAGACGACTCTACTCAACCGAGACTATAATGTCCATGAGCTCGGAAATTCGACTACATATCGGAGTGTAAATGTTAAATACGCGGCAGTATGTGAATCGTTTAAGGGAACAGCCGATGTTGAGACGGCGTTGAAAGAAGCGGTTTTTCGGCAAGGGGAGTTAGAAAATTATGCGAACGGCAACTGCTCAAGTGTAAGCATCTCATGCTTTCTCAGTGATCCCATGCCAAAGCAATGCCGAATGAATGTGCGCATGCAAGCTGCCTTCATTTTGACGGGCTGCCTTTTCATCAAAGCCATCTACATGATAGTTCTCAATGTTCGGGCTCGACATCGAACCAAGCATAATTGTCTCACGTATGGAGATGTCATCGTTGCATCGGTACTTGATCCAAGTCTCAAAATCAAAAACGAGTGTATGCTCAATTCGGGAGATGGTTGGCGTGAGAAAGTCGAACATACATGCCACAAGCATTGCAAAGACCCTGTACCTTCAACGACGGGTGACAATATTGGTCATTGCCAGAAATGCAAAAAGTTCAACAAGAGCGACAAAGCAGCAGATCTTCCGCATCCCAGCATAGCGATCAAGTACAAACGATCTCTTCTCTCCAACCTAGGTTCCACAGCTATAGTTCAGATGATCACTCTCATGTTTATCTCTATCATCATGATATCAGTCTCCATCATGATCGCCGTTTCTATGTCCGGATTTACCTCGGATTACCATGAGTTTTGCCCACCTAGGGATGGTAGAACATATGACGAATACGATTGCACTGTACCTCTTTCGTGGTATTTGAAAGACAGATTCGGTACATGGGGTGGCTTTAGCTCGAGTGCTTCCCTAGGCGCCCTCCCTTCTGACAGCCTCTCCAGCGAGTTCACCGCTTTCGCCGTGTCCAATGGAGCGCAATTCTTATACAGCTTGCTGTATCTTCTCCTAATCTACAATCTCAGTCTCATCAGCATGGAGAACGAATGGGGCGCCTGGGAGGAGAAGCGCAGGAGACCCAGGTGTACACTAGTGCGTGGAAAGCAATTCGAGCAGTCTTACTTCCTGCAACTGCCCAGCAAAATTCTTCTCCCGCTCATGGCGTATGCGGCGTTGATGCATTGGCTTCTCGGACAAGCTATCTCGACAACCGAGACAATATTTACGGATCCGGAGCATAAGGTTGAGCATTCTACATATTTTGTAAGTCTCGTTTTATTCTACTTCTACTTTCACTCCGCTTTCAAAGCCGCCATGGAAATTAGACTAATGCGAATGCAGGTGACCTACGCCGCCTACCCAATTTTTATGTCCACCATCCTCATGATAGCAATGACCGCAGTCTGCTGGTGGGCGTTTACATTTACGCGAGAGGGTTTTATTCCACAAATGTACCTACCCTCCCCCCTAATTTATCCTAATATCCTAGCTACTAACTAACAACCTAGGTACGGCTCGATCCGCGCATGCTGCGCCTCGACCGCCGAGCTCGAAGACTTCGCTTATGAGGGTATACAATGGGGCGATTGTAAGTTGCTCTTCCCCCGGTTCCTAAATTCTTTGAGACAGAGGGATGGATGGTTGCTAATGATTGGCGATAGTGGGCATGGGCGAGAAGTTCCGACATGCGGGGTTTACGAGCGATGAGCCGTCGAAGATTGTGCCTGCTGAGTTGTATGCGGGGAGAGAAAAGATGGAGTGATTGTGTGATTATGAAAATTTTGAAGCGTTTGGCTATTGAATTATGATTTAGCGGGTAGGAGTCAATATAATACCCTATAGCTTATTAGATTTGATGTACTGTTTACATATACTAGGACCTCGACTGTAGGGGTTGGGATTTTGTTCAATGGAAGAAAAGCACAAGAGGCGTTCGGAATATTCAAACAGGTTCCTTTAGGATACAAGGATGAGGAGAAGTGACATGATGCGATCGTTTTTCGAGTGTGCTGTATAGTCCATCTAATCTACTAATTCAAAGCCATATATATCCGTCGTTTCTAGGGTATTCCCGATCATGTGTACCAGTACCAGATCTTCAAACGCCGTCACCATCACCCAAACTCCATCAAACAAATCAAATCTCCAACCAAATCAACCCTGGTAAACAGCCACATAAAGCACCTCCATCCCCGCATCTATTCCAGACGCCGTATTCGCCGCCGGCGAACCAGGCCATGAACCGCCCACCGCAATATTCAACGTCATATAATAAGGCTTCTGCGCCAAAGCCGCCCAGGCCGTCGCATCCCCCACATCGCTTCCGTGCACGATATGATACGCCTGTCCATCCATATACCAAGTGATGCTCTGCTGCGTCCAATCGTCACTCCGCAGATCAATCGCATGCGCCCAGGTATGGTAGGCGCCGTAGTCAAAGGCGATAGCGGAACTCAGGCCCGTGGGGTCGTTGCAGGCGCTGCCGCAATGGATGGTTCCGTAGCCCAGGGGCCCGCCGTTGATGTTCTCCATGGTGTCGATTTCGCCGCATGCGGGCCAGGGTGTGCCTTCGCGCATCGCTTGGCCGAGGGACCAGAATGCGGGCCAGATGCCTTGGAGGGCTGCGCCTGGAGTGCCGAGCTTGAGACGCGCTTGCACGATGATCTGACTGCCTGGGGTGGCGGCGAAGGAGGGGTTAGATTCGATGCGGCAGCTGGTCCATTGGCCGTTGTTTAGTTGGGGGGTTATGAGGAAGGTGCCGGAACCGCTAAGTTGGCAGGTTGTAGGGGAGGTGGTGTATGTCTCTTTCTCGTTATTCGAGGATATGCCTGTCCAGCGTGTCCATTTCGATGTATCGAGTGCAGAGCCCGAGAAGTCGTCGGACCAGATGACGTTGAAGCCCGAGATGGACTCTGGCGCTGTAGCGTAGATGGTTCTGGCCAGCAGGCAAAGGAGGGTGTATGTTTTGAAGATAGACATTATGTAGAATAGAAATAGCAAAGCTGTATTTAAGGATAGGCTGGAAGTGAAAACTTGAAGAGGCAAACAAAACGCATGGTGGTGGGAGGAAACAGCAAACTCTTATACCATTTACCTCCCCTCTCCAGCTCAGGGGCAAGGTCCGTCCCCATGGGCAGCAGCCCAACGGACAAAGAAGACCTCGGGCATACCCAGATGCCAATAAGAGCCAGACACGAAGAACTGCCGAACCATGTGGTTCATTTAGTTTCGATGCAATGCAGTATGCAAGAAAGACTTCCCCTGAGGACTTGTCTAGACTCTCGAGTCTGTACACAACAAAGGGAGACAGAAAATGCGCTGGCATATCCGGACAGGGGTAGATTTTGATGAGAAATCCGATAGATCTCCCCATAGCATGCCCCCGCGATGCATCTGAAACATCGATACCTGAGCCCCACGTTCAACATCATGGCACTACCACCCTATCAAACAATGTTTCGTTTCCGGAAGTCGGGACTGGTCCGAAAGTGTAGTGTTTTGTATGTTTCTCAGGGGAAAGCGGGTCCACATTTTTAAGCGAGCCCCTTGGAGAGCAGAGCGAAACGCTGGCCGGAATCAAAGCAGCGAATTGCCGTGCAGAGACGACATGTTCAAGCTGGTTGCCGTTATCAGCTATCGCCTACCCTTGTGATAGAAGAGACGTTCCGGCCATGCCTAAATTGTAAGCGTGTTTGAGATGGTGCAAGATTTGCAGCGCTGGCTTTGTTCAGATGAACAGTTTTCATGTGCTACGCACGGATGGGGCCAGGTGAGAGTGTTGGTGCGTGTGATTATTTGGTGCCAGCGCCTTTCTTTATGGAAGCTGAAAGTATATCAGAAGATGAGAATATGGTCAGTTGGGTAACTTGGGAAACACAGAGTGAGCGATTGTGACTTCTTAGTGAAGTGATGAAGTGTTGAAAGAGGTCGCGTTTCACATGTAGACTTTCGAGGCTTGTGCTTGAGTCACGTGATATACATTCAGGAGTATTACTTCATGCGGCTCCGCCACAGTGAAATTACTACTCCGCCTTGTTCATGGCATTTAATCTGAATCATTGGTAAGAAACTCTGCGCAGTGGAAGGCCAATTAGGAAGTACCGTAGATGTCTAGTTACGTTGATGTATTAAGTTAAAACGACTCTTCTACTCAAGGAGATGATATCTCAGCTTAGATGCCTCGGTATAAAGCTAGATCAGGCTAGCTCTGTTTTCAACGTTCCCTTCTGGGCTGGATCCAAATAACAGATATTATTGATGGAATTCGATGTCCTACTGGTTGCATGAATCTGTAGATGAGAATCGGCGCGTCTTATCACGATGTTAGACACTTGGAGCTGCCTGCGCTGCGCCGTTGAGGCACATAGATCGATGCACAAAACTGCTGTAATTGGCAGGATTCCCTCGTAACTTCGTAAAGACGAGCCTGGGCAGGCTGGGCGCAGCAAATAGAGAGTCGCTACGGCCTTTCGGTTCCCTCGACTCCAAATCCTCCAAGATGAACGACATAATATTCCCAAGATGAGAGTGCCCATCAGGAGCCTCCGTATTCTTCTCCAACGCATTCTCTTCTCCTCAGCAGGCAAGGTCTTCATCATCTCCTCGATATGCTGGCTCCTCGTATTTCAGTACTGCCGGAATAGGTATTGGAGAGAGCCGCATTCCGCGTTCTTCCAGTCGGAACATGTCTACGACCTCCAGTATTCCGAATACCGCGAGGAGCAGGCCAATGAATTCATCGATAGAGCCCATGACCCAAATGTGAAATTGACAAAGGCATCATCACACCCCGATATATGTGCGGCATTTTTCACGGTCAGGAGGGAGAATAAACAATATATCGACGCTGGGATCGGGTCAATGTTGGAAGGGTTGACGGATGAAGAGAGGAGCAAGCTCTACGCCTATGTTTTCTTTGCGAATACTGATCCGACGGTTCATCCAACATGGAACCAGCCGTGGCTGAAGAATGCTGTCGATGCCGCATTGAGCTACAATGTGAATGCCACGGTCATGGATCATCTGCGAGAGCTAGAGGAGAAGCGCAACTTCTACGAGAAGGGGGTCTAGTAAGTAGTTCTCGGAAGCGTGAAACTTGAGCTAACGCAGTTCGGCAGTGATTACCTCTACGCTCTCGACTACTGCTATGAAACCAGTGCACCTTACATTGCGATGTTCGAGGGGGATATCATTCTCGCAGACGGCTGGATGATAAAGACTAGAAAGGCACTTGGTGAAATCGAAAAATATGCTGGGGTTGAGGGAGAAAAATATTGGAACTGGATATACCTACGGATTTTTTATACGGAAACCTCTGTTGGATGGGAAGAGACGGATTTCATGTACCACTACAAGGGTTCGATATTTGCAGCGGCCGCCATCCTGGGATATGTTATCTTGTTTCTCACTCGTTGCTTTGTCCCGAGCACAAGACGATATCTGGACAGTTGGGCGATCGCAGTTATATGTTTGGCCACTATCCCAGCTTTCGTGTTACTGCTCTTCATGGTGGGGAAGAATTCTTTGTACCCGCCCAATGGAGTCTTCAAGATGAACAAATTCGGATGCTGTACACAAGCGCTTATATTTCCACGGACTCAAGTCCCCGAGCTTGCGTCCTATCTGAGGGAAATCGGAACCGGGCAGACGGATACGATGATTGAAAATTACGCGGATGAGAGAGGAAAGCAAAGACTTGCGTTGAGGCCACAACTGGTCCAACATGTCGGCCTTGAGAGCTCCCGAGATAACACCTTTCAAAATTCGCAGAGCACTTGGTCATTTTGGTTTGAGGAGTATAATCCGGATACCCTAAGGAAGGAGCATGATGCCTTGACGAGAGAATTGGAGCACTGAAAATTCTTGGAAGTGATTTACAACTTAGTGCCACTGTGCCAATGTCTAGGCCTGTTGTATGAATAAAGACACAGCCCGCGGTACAATACACAATCATCTTGTTGTCTCGACATGGTTCGGAAACTGAGGAGGCTCAACCCTAGCAAGGAAGCTGCATTGCAAGCAAGGCGATCGGGTTTCCTGGCTTCCATCTGCTGAAACACAGTATCTCAATCGACTCAGAAGTAATCCCTATACAAAACCTACTACCGCCAAGTACGCCAATCATTAACGAGCTCCCCATCAGCCCCAAATTTCACTACAAGCGTCTGCCAGAAAGTCACCACCTCATTTCAGCTTCTATGCCTGGCAATTTATCTTGATTCGGATCCTCAATCTCCGCGAATCCTCTTCAAATAAGTACATTCACATCATAACAGCCACCACGCCTTTCTTCACATCAAGACTCGTACTATCGAAGAAAATGCATGGCACGCCAACTACCGTAACTTCGGGATAAGGAGAGCCATTCCTCCTAATTAATATTAGGTAAAGAATAGGAAGCCACGGTACTGCTTCCAGGTGGTGTGGAAAACAGATGGTTGAATCTGTTAGTTGTTAAAAAGGTGGCCGAGCTTGGAAACACTTAACGGCAAGAGGTTGTACAGGCTGTCATTTGGCGAGCACGCAGAAGCAAGTGAGGAATCAGGCTGAACAGTATAAAATTCTAGTATCTTCCTTTCAAATCAGACACCATTTTTCTCTCTTTCCGTTCCCACCTTCACTATTCACAGTCCGGCAACTTCTTCGTCCCGCCATTGGGAAGAACCTGTGCCGAACGTCAAAATGTGGAGTCAAAATGTGGAGTCTCCCTGGTCGACTCTTTCATCTGTTGCCAGGCCCGCTAGTCTCACTGAGGATGTCTCAGTGAAAGACATTATTCAAGTCTCTGAATTCTCCCCTGAGGTTTTCAATCCCTTCCTGCCTAACATTTTCAATAAATTCGAAAACCTTGGGAGCAATCACTTCCGCGTCAAAACCAAAGTATTTATAAGCATCTTTGCCGGGCAGTGAATGTCCGAAAGTGTTCATTGAATACCCCGCGTCGGCATACCGCTCCCATCCATTCACGGCATACGCCTCAATGACCACCCTTGGCGCTTTGGATCTGTACTGAAGTACCTCTCTTTTGTACTCAATTGGCTGCTGGTCAAAAAGTCTCTGGCAAGGAAAGCTAACGACTCGAGCCTTCAGGCCGAACTTCGACTCCAAGAGTCTGGCTGTGTCGACTGCGAAGACCATCTCCGCGCCGACGCCGATAAGTGTTACATCAGCATCTTTCTTCTCGATAAAGACATATGCACCCTTTTGAACGCCGTCCCGGGATGAATATGAGGGATATTGCTCGAGATTCTGGCGGGAAAGAGAGATGATTGAAGGTGTGTTCTTCGCTCTCAAGGCCGCAATATATGCACCTGCGGTTTCCTCGCTATCTGCTGGGCGGATGTAGAGGATGTTCGGCATGGCGCGGTACAGGTTAGCAAGTGCAATAGGTTGATGAGTTGGCCCGTCCTCGCCAGTGCCAATCGAATCGTGTGTTGCGATATGGATTTGTTGCAGGCTCTGCAAAGCTCCCATGCGGATCCCAGGCGCGGCATAGATGTAGAACATGAAGAATGTTGATGTTACTGGGAGAATTGTACCTTTGTTGAAGGCGGCGAGCCCATTGGAAATGGATGCCATGGCGTGTTCTCGGATGCCCCAGTGGATGTAACGACCGGAATAGTCGCCGTTTATTCCACAAGTAGTTTTGAGATCAGGGTTTTGGAAGTCCACTTTACCTTTCCACACCATGTTGACAGAAGGCGTGAGATCTGCTGTTCCGACCATGAAGTTCTTGATCTTTTCGGCGAGTGGATTGCAGACCAACCCAGAGGATTTCCTCGAAGGCGTGGGGCTTGTCGGGAAACTTTCTTTGGAAGGGATTATTTCCTCCCAATTCTCTGTGAACTCTCCTTTCATTCGTAGAGCAAATTCATCGCCCAGATCGGGGTATTTTATTCGATATCCGCTCACTAATTCTTCCCATTCGGCTTCAAATTGCCTTCCCCTTGACTTTGCTTCGCGGAAATAGTCATAAACTTCCTCTGATACCTGGAAATGCTTCGTCTCATCCATTCCAGAAGAGCGCTTGATGTTTGCCACATCGTCAGCGCCGAAAGCTGCTCCGTGGGCTTTGGCGTCTCCGGCTGACTTGCTGCCGATTCCAATCACTGTCCGTACGTTGATCAATGTCGGCTTGTCTTTGCTGGTTTTGGCAGTTATGAGGGCCCGGACAATTGTTTCGATATCGTGGCTGCCGTCCTCAACATCAATGACATTCCAACCACATGCTCTCATCTTATCGTTTACATCCTCGTTGTTGCAGATATCTACCGATCCGTCACAAGTAACCTGATTATTATCGTAGATTACGACCAAGTTGTTGAGTTTCCAATGTCCCGCAAGTGAGATGGCCTCTAGTGCGACCCCTTCTTGCAGGCATGCGTCTCCTATCATGCACCATGTTGTATTATCAACAAGGGAAAAGTTTGGCTTGTTGTATGTTGCTCCCAGATGTTTGGTCGCCATGGCAAGTCCAACAGCATTTGCAATTCCTTGCCCCAATGGACCGGTTGTCACCTCGATTCCTTCATGTTCAATTTCAGGGTGGCCCGGGCAGAACGAATCGGTCCTTGCGGAGTGGTAGGATTTCAATTGATCAAAGGTCATATATTTGTATCCCACTAAGTGTAGAAATGTATATTGAAAAAGACATGTGTGGCCTATAAAGTTAGCATAGGAACATTGACCTGGCTGAAGACATACCATTTGACAGCACGAAGCGGTCTCGATTGAAGAAGCTAGGGTTCTCTGGGGAATACTTCATGGCGTACTTCCACAGTGCCACGCCAATAGCTGCCATTCCCATAGCACCACCCGGATGTCCGCCATTGAATTGCTGGCAAAGGTCTGCAATCAGACATCGAAAAGTCTTCAGAACTCGCCCGTCCAGTTCTGAATCCTGTAAGTCGAGATTCAAGAGGTCATTAGAAGAAGTCTTTTTGGAAGCCACTTTCAGCGGCAGGTTAGACACGCTTTCGACTGCTGATGGGGCCATGCTGGAAGATTTTTCTGTTGTTTTGCAATTAGGAGTGTGATGAGTACCACACAGCTACACCGCTGCACATCGCAGGTATTGAGATATATAACGGCCATCTTGACGACAAAGACTTGTTCTGTTTCGGTTGCGCTTACAGTTGCATTATCATAGTACCTTAAGGTGGAGAGTGTTAGCTCAGTGAAGAGAAGAAAGGTAGAAGTGGAGACAGTTGGGCAATGCGGGGGTGGGGTTTCAGTGCTTATAAGTTCCTCTTTAGGCAGTGTGGATCCGTTTTCAAGCTAGCAGCCCACTCTTTCGGCAGCTCGCCAAGCTTGCCCCTCCGCGAACACGCTATTCAGGGGTCTCAAATTGGCAGTCCCAAGCCTTTCGATCTTCTCTTCAACCTCAAGCTCTTATTCTCATAGGCACTTGTAACACTGCATCCAGCGAAACCGTTCGAGGAAGTTTCAAGCAATGGTTCCCCACTATGAGTTGAAAAAGAGTCCCCACTCATGTCTTACCAATATCTGAAGTGGGTTTGAACATCGGTAAGTTCTGATGAGGGATTCTCAACGAAAGAACCTCTCTTGGTTCTTTCACCACCCTCCAACTGCAGCAGAATTCGTTGCATTTTCCTAACCATATTCAAGCAACTTCACCAATTCCATCCCTTCGGCCATACTCCAATCTCACGATGGGAAGCATAGAAGAAAAGGTCGTTAGCGACATCACTCTTCCACACCACATTCCAGAATCTGCCCAAACACCCTCGCAAGCGCCTGTACCCCGCCTCTTCTCGCTCGAGGGACGCACGATTGCCATAACAGGTGCTGGGCGCGGGGTCGGTATCAACCTCGCTGCTGCGGTCCTCGAAGCGGGTGGACACGCTGCCTGTATTGATGTACTGCCAGAGCCGTCGCCAGTCGAATGGGCGTCCTTACAGAAACTTGCGAAATCATCAAACCTTACAATCTCATATCATAAATGCGACATAACTTCTGAGGAAAGCGTTTCTGAGACTTTGGATACAATTGCAAAGGAGGCGTTAGAAGCAAAAGCACCACTACACGGCACAATTGCATGTGCTGGAATTCAACAAAAAGCACCTGCTGTTGATTATCCAATGGATGGGTTCCGGAGGATTATGGAAGTCAACGTCACCGGGACCTTTTTGACAATCAAACATTCTGCTAGAATTTTCATGAAACAGCAAACCCCCGGAAGCATTGTCATGATTGCATCCATGTCAGGGCAGATTGCCAACAGGGTAAGAAATCAGATCTCGCTTTGAAGAAGACCACTCACGTAATCTAGGGATTGACTTGCACGGCGTACAACTCTTCGAAAGCTGCGGTTCACCAGATGTGTCGGTCTGTCGCTCAAGAATGGGGCCAGCATGGCATTCGTGTGAACACAATATCACCCGGATACATTCGAACAGCGATGACCGACGAATTACTTGCAGCCGAACCTGCCTTAGAGAAGACATGGATGGCTGGAGCTCTGCTTGGAAGACTTGGTGCGCCCGAGGACTTTAAAGCTCCAACTGTTTTCTTGCTCGCAGATGGAAGCTCTTGGATGACCGGTGCTGATTTAAGGTATTTATCACTATTATCCTTAGCTAAGTTCAATTGCTTACTGCCTAATGTAGGGTTGATGGGGGTCATTGTGCTTCTGCATGATACATTGCCAGCGTGTGGGTTTGAAAGCCACGTTCAGCACCGAATATGCTGGTCCAAATTTAATAGCAAATTTAGATGTTTCCAAAGAGTAGGCTTGTGAATCTTGCCCAGGAATGTCTGGAATCAGATTTTTATAATCTAGTGATAACATCATTGTCATTTCTATCTCGGTCAATAACTTACCATTCTTAAATTTGAATCTTAACTGCAGCCCAAGTTATAAGCGTCGCAAAATTTCTGACGCTTCATTAATCGACTCGAACATCAACACAGCTAAAGAATACTGTCATACTACCGGTATTACGTCAAAACAGCCGATTTCTCCAGCCGTTTCTCATAGTAATAGTCGGTCTTCCTTCTTAGCTCCCGAGGTCTTAGTGCCGTCAGTCAGCCCCTTCGCTAAGGCGCTTACTGCAACCTTTTCTGGAGTCTTGGGACGGCCTCATCTCGCGATCCCCGCAAAATTTTACATTGCATGACTCTCACCTCGTACCTCATGCTCCCCACCATCCCCAGAATCGTAGAATGGGGTGCTGAGTTCGGGGCCCCACGCTTAGACCCTGGAAGCCACCAAGTTCCAAATTGACATGAAGAAAAGACATAAGATCCGATCGGTCCCAACATGAAAAGATTCCTAGACATTTATTTCATGTTTGATTTGATTTCTAATTCGAAGACGAACCAAGAACGACTAAGTCGACGCTAAAAACCTGCCAACATGACCATCCTGACGGGTGCACCCTTATCATGGGCTATCACTGCTACTGCTGGCTGTGGATTCATGCTGTAAGTGTCTTGCAGAAAGTTGCATCAAGCTATATATGCTAATAGAAATTTACAGCTTTGGTTATGATCAAGGAGTAATGAGTGGTCTCCTGACTGGCAGCGCCTTTACAAAACAGTTCCCTGAGATTGATACGACAGACTCGGGAACTGGGAGTTCCTCGTTGCAAGGCACAGTGTGGGTATTCCAGAAACCAATTGTAATTATTTTGCTAACATGACCATCTAGAGTTGCCATTTATGAGATTGTACGCACCAGATATCCAGCAATACAAATATCAATTAGGTCGATATGCTAACCTTCAATAGGGCTGCTTCTTCGGCGCCATCTTATGTTTCATGTTTGGCGAACGACTGGGACGAAGGAAATCTATCTTGATCGGAAGTTTTATTCTTGCCATCGGGGCAGTTTTACAAGCTAGTGCTTATTCCATCCCCCAACTTATTGTTGGTCGTATCGTGGCCGGGTTTGGGAATGGAATGAACACGAGTACCATTCCGGTTTGGCATGCAGAACTCATGAAGGCTCACAAACGGGGCAAGGGTCTGGCTGTTGAACTTGCTATCAATATTTTGTGAGCTCCCCTCCCTCTTTCAACACAAATTCATATATAGGTTGCTGATTTTCTTAGTGGCGTAATGACCGCTTACTGGGTTGGTAAGTTTCGAGACTCCAGTTCTAGAGTAAAGGAAATAAGCTAACTTTTGCAGATTACGGAATGAGTTATGTTGCCAGCGAAGCTCAGTTCAGATTCCCACTGGCTTTACAAATCCTCTTCGCCGTTCTGACCGTCATGGGCATCCTTGTCCTTCCCGAGTCTCCCCGCTGGCTCATTGCCCACGACAAGCACGAAGAAGCAAGACATATTCTCTGGGCATTAGAGCTGAATGCAGCGGCGATTGAGCCTACGGACCCAGCAATTGACAAAGAAATGGCGGAAATCCAACATGCTATTTACGAGGAAAATGAAGCTGCGGCTGGAACAGGAGGACGGTTGGCTCTATTCAAGAATGGGCCTCAGAGATTCCTGCACAGAACACTTCTGGGTATCGGCGGGCAGTTCATGCAACAGCTTTCTGGTATCAATCTGATAACATACGTGAGAAAAGAATCCACCATAATAATATAGTGAGTTTACATTTACTAATTCGTCACAGTATGCTCCTGTGATTTTCGAGGAGTCCGTCGGCCTGTCCCATAGCTTGTCGCTATTGCTTTCCGGTTTCAATGGAGTGGCGTATTTCCTTTCGTCCTTGATCCCAATTTGGACCATTGACAGGTAAATACATGACCTCTTGTTCTCTGAATTAGTTGATTGACGGTATCTTAGGCTCGGCCGCCGAAAGCTCATGCTATTCGCTGCAGCCGGCCAGTGTGCTTGCATGGCGATCTTGGCTGGAACCGTTGCCAACGGCAGCACATCAGCAGGTTACGTCGCAACTGTGATGCTGTTTCTGTTCAATTTCTTCTTCGCTATCGGTCTTCTCGCAATTCCATGGCTGCGTGAGTCTTCTGCCTGAACGTCGATACATCTTGTGCCCGCTAACAAACAAAGTGCCCGCCGAATATGCGCCCCTCGCTATCAGGACCCCAGCAGCTTCTCTCGCATCCGCCTCGAACTGGATCTTCACTTTTCTGGTGGTTGAGATCACGCCAGTTAGTATCAAAAGTATTGAGTGGAGGACTTACATCTACTTTGCTAGTAAGATGTTAGATTCCCAATCAGATTTAGCCTTCATTAACACAGCGCCAGTTTTCAACGCCTGCTTTCTCCCACTCATCTACTTTTGCTATCCCGAGACCCAGAATCTGTCGCTAGAGCAGATCGATAAACTGTTTACTGGTGACAAGGTCTTGCTACACTGGAAGTCATCAATGGATGATTCGGAAGTTTCACAGAGCGATCTTGTCACGACTTTTGCTGAGAAGCATGAAGTCAAGCATGTCGATTGAAAAGAGCATTGTAGGAATTGAATTTGCTAGGCTTGGGGTTGGGACTGGGTGTAAATATGAGGTGATAGTGATCTGTATGTTTTAAGGGTATGCGATTAACAAAAAATATGACTTGAGGGCTAAACACATTACTCGGGAGAATCCTCACTAAAAGCTCAGCTCACCCAGAGAACAGGTCATGTGATATGAAATATGACATCTACTTGTTAAACAATATAGCCTGTGTTCTGCGTCTGTTGTGTAGAAGGTGAAGTGTCTACGCTATAGAAGTGATGAGTTTTCTATGTCTGCTGATTAAGCAACCCCGACACTGCGGGGAAGCCACAACTTGGTTCTTGGGACAGTGGAGTGGCTACTCTTTCCTATTTGGGAACCTGGCGTGGCTATTTCTCCTTGGCAGACGTACTAGACCCATTACCATTTCCACTCACTACCTACCTACCTACTCAGCCATCCATCCCAAGTTGCTAAGTTGGGATTGGATTCCCAATTGGAACTTTCTCCCTCCTCTCCTGCCATCAACTCCAATAACAATCCCCTCTAATCTGAAATGGCCATTCAGTATGGAGCACCACGACAATGACTCCGGGGCAGAGCTGAGCTCGGGACCATCGGCGAAGAAGGCCAGGACTCGTACACGCACAGGCTGCCGCAATTGTCGACGGCGGAGAAGAAAATGTACCTACCGTCAGTCATCACACCTGAGCATGCACCTGACATAGATTGCAGGCGATGAGAGAAAGCCTGAATGCAGTAATTGCAAGCTTCGAGAAGAGTCGTGCGAGTGGGGTGTGAAGCTCGTGTACAAGGACGGAAATGCCGAGTCGATAGGGGAGGAGCATCCGTCCATGCTTGAGGGGTCGAGAAGACGACCGAGACGCTTCGAGGTATGTTTATATTTACATTTACCTTCCAATACTCTTTGGTCGCTTTAATAGGTATAGACCTAGTATTTAACGCTCGCAGATTCACAATGTAACTTCTCAGATTGAGCGAGGATATGCTCCGGGGGGTTCTTCAGCCGGCGCAGCTACTGGTCTTGATGCGCAATCATCACCATTCAATCATACACCGGATTCAGTGGTGCCTTCTCAGTCCCGGAGATTTTCGTATCAAATGAGCGATGGCTACACACCACAGATGGACAATAGCCCCAGGACTGTTGCTTCGCCTCAAACCTCCTTCACCGATGGACTGGCTTTCACACCACAATCGGCCTCAGATGGCAATTCGCTGGCAAGAATATCATCTTCGACGTCTGCGGCTTTGGCAGAAAACGCTGCGGCTGACTTGTTAACACTGAGATATTTGTCCTCACATCCAGCTACAGATCACTCACCAGGCTATGTGCATGAAAATGACACTCCCATGGAAGAAGTCCAGCTTGAACAACCAATCTCTGTAACCCAAATGAACTATAGAGATGACGCGTCTCTCAGATCTTCTATGTTTGGTGAAAGGGATGGAATTTTCTTGCCAGGCTCTGCTTATCAAGAGCTCCACTCAACACTTCGAAATCATCTCATCTCCACTGCTCGCTCAAATGCGCCAACAAGACTGGGAACGCCAGAACAAGACCATGTCCCTGCTCCCCTGGGGAGGTCTGATTTTCGACTTAATGCAGATGTCCCCGACACCAGAATAGAATCTGATCCCGAGTCGGTTCAATCATCAAAGGCACCCGAAATCTCACCTCACAGAGAATACGTTTTGTGGAAAACTTGGATTGATGAAGTAGCACCATGGGTAAGTTTACTTCCTTTGCTTGGAACCATCATCACCACTAACTTGCATCAGCTCGATAAATTTGATAACAAACGTCACTTTGAGCAAAAGATTCCAATCATGGCAAAGCAGTCAGCACACCTGAGGAAGTCAATACTTGCAGTATGTGCAAGGCAGATTGAACAAAAACACAATTCAAAGTCGCTTTCAGAGAGTCTTGGCTTGTATCAAGAAGCTATTCACCTCCTGCTTCCAGAATTGCAGACGAAAAACACAGCAGTCATTGCTTCTTGCGTGATCCTATGCGTGTTGGAAATGATGAGCTGTGAGTCTTGAAGGGCCTTTGCGCATTTTCCCCTTGATTACTGATGATTATAGGTTCACCAAAAGAGTGGAGGCGCCACCTTGAAGGCTGTGCGAATCTTTTGGGGGCGGTGGGTATCAACGGATTCGTTGGAGGGGTAGAAGAGGCATTGTTTTGGTGCTTCATTCGAATGGGTAAGGTCTATATACCACTATACCAAAAGATTTCGCTGATTAGAAACAGATGTATGCGGTGCTCTGATCTCCCAAGACGTGACTCTCATCCCGGTTGAGCGCTGGGCTTCCAATTTAGACCTCGACTCCGATATAAAGCTCTTCCGTAACAGCTCTAGGGATTTTGATACCTATGCTGCCTACGCAGTTTTCCTGGTAGGATATTGCGCCGCGTACCTTAAAGACTACAAAGACCGAGAAAAGAGCAGACTTACCGGCAAGGATTGGTGCTATCGCTGGAACGAACTAGTATGTCATTTGGATGACTGGTACGAAGGGAGGCCCGAGGAGATGAAACCTATCATCTCGATTCCACCCGGTGAAGAGAAAGATGACTCACCATTTCCAACCGTGTTATATGGCCATGGCTCTGCAAGTATAAAATCACATTAGGTCTTGCCCACTGATGCTTGGGCTAACATGAACAGTTTCTGGGAACCAAATGTATCATACAGCCACTTTGCTCATGTTGCAAGAAAAGCCTGCTGGCTTGACAATGCAAAGGAAACAGGTAGGCAAGCCCAATTTCCCCGAACTTGCACCGCATCTTCTAGGCTATCTCCAAGTTTTCAAAGGTTCATGTTAATCATCAATAAAATAGAAATCTATATTCTGGCACGCCCGCCAGATCTGCGCCATCTCAGAATCCAACACCCATCAGTAAGATAGCTCCCTACACGTTCTAGCCTCGAAGCAAAGACTAATTTGATGAAAAACAGCGGGGCCTGGACTAACTCCATTCAACCGATCTGGATCGCAGGCAAACTCATGAGCCATCCGAGCGAGCATCGCGCCATACTGAAAATATACGAACGCATCGAAACAGATCTAGGTTGGAAAACTAGATGGAGGAGAGATGATCTAAAAGCGTGGTGGGGCGATGCTGATGATTGATCGGGCGTTGCATACTGGGGTGTTTTCTAATGAGATACCGTCAAATGACCAAAACCGCACCTGCGGCTTTCCGAGTAACTAAGACTGCACACTCTTCTAGGAGGCATCTACATTTGTATGTATGTTCACATCCGCAAAGGAGGCACGCTACTTGGAGATAATCAAGCTTGCTTTAAACTCGATACTTACTATTATTAGAATCGGCGTCGCAGAGGATTATGATAAAAATCTATATATAAATGGTGTAATTGTGCCACTATATACACCCTATATCTCAGGACGCTTCGTCACACTCCCTCGCTTTATTTCCTAGCTCTCTTTCGGTCTCTTTTGGGGTATCTAGCCATGGGAGGGGCCTGAGCATCCCTCTTCCCATAATAAACCGGATTCACACCCGTCCCAACACCATTCACATCGATGTGCGCCCCTGCCCCTGGCTTACGCTCCGTACTTCGCGTCCTCTCCCTCCAGAACCGGAACTGAAACTGCAACGTGCGTACGAGTATATCCCACACTTTCAACGCCACAAGACCGACGCCGATCGATGTATGCCAGATGCCCAAAAGCACACGGTCGGCGAAGGTCAATGCAGTGTATATGCCGAGCGACGTATGCCAGATGCCTAATACCACACGCCCGGCTAGCTTGAACGCGAAACAGATGCAGATGGAGCTGAGCATGCTGGGGATGAGGAGGACGAGGAAGGTGCCGCTGCTGGAGATTATGAGGGGGGTCCAGAGGAGGTAGACGATTAGGTGGGTGAGGGCGATGGCTTGGAAGGATAGTTGGGTGGAGGCTAGGGAGAGGAGGAGGAGGATGAGGAAGATGAGGGGGATGATGGGAATGGGGATGGAGGGGAGGGGTTCTGGTGGCATTGTGGTGGTGTGATTGATGGCTGGGATGGGGTAAGGGATTGAGTTTGCTGCTGAATGAATGAATGATTGAAGATTGATCGATTGAACGATTATTGTTTTCCATAGTGGTTTCTGACTTGGTGGTATTCAGACCTCTTTGTTATCTCAACTTCAGCAAGTAAGCATTCTTTATCTTCCGCGTGTGGTACGACAATGGCAATGCCGCTGCCGGACTGTTACTGTAGAAGTCGTTTGTCCTTGCTCTTTGTTTCTTTTCTCTCTACGACTGCATAGGAATGAATAGCCTTGGGGCTTCTCGGGTGAATTCTGTATGTTCGATTTCTGTTGATGGGGGGCTCTGATATTTACGTTCTTATTACACATAATGATACGGTATCCTTCAGAACTAGTTGGATCAAAGAAAGACTACCTGTATCAACGTCCAATCTTTAGCGCGGTTAAAGAAGTCAGATACCCCAATTAAGTGACGATCAAATAGCTGCAGTGAGTACTTTGGGAAAGTGGATTGATTGCAATATATGTCCTAAAGAGGGAATTATATAGGTTTTGTTGCATGTCGCAAAAACAAAACTCGCGGATGGAAACAATATGGGATTCAATGTTGACATTCCCACATATCGCCGGGCCGATCATAGGTAGAGGGGTATATAAGGTAGATAAAAGGTTTGCAAAAATGTTCAAATGTAATGAATGGTGTACTGATCTAGGCTTCCTCTCCTTATTCATTGTCGACATGTTCATGTTCGGGGGTGTCCCAGGCTGAATATCTCTTTTTGGAGGTTTCTTTTTTGCAATTTGTAATGTAGTATAAAGTTATATGACTCGCTGCTACCTCCATCTTTATTAACTTATTACAGCTTCCCAGTTGACCCCATAATATCCATCTGGTAATCGATCAAGTCCTCAGAACCCTCTCCACCTTACCAAGTATAACCAACCGCCTTAAGCTTCATGCCAGCAGTCCGACTTACCTCTCCATCCCAAAGCGCCCACACCACCCAGGCAAACCAGGCAAGGATCCCTATCTCAACCACTACCTTCATCAGCTGCCTCAGAAACCTTACCGATGCAAACACCCTAGGCACCGCCCTGACGACGGAAAATATCAAGAGCGATCTGCTCAGGATGCCGAGCGTGAGGGAGGCGGGCACCTGGGTGCAGAAGATGGTGGCAAGGAATGTGAAGAGATGGGCTGCGAGTACTGTGTCTGCGGGGAGGCTGGAGTTGGTGGTTTGGATGGCGAGGAGGCAGATGGCGAGGATGCTGGCTATGAGGGGGAATGCTACGGTTGGGGACGATTGGGCGGGTGTGAGGAACAGATTTGCTGCTGGGGAGGAGACATATGGGAGGGGGTTCCAGCGGATGTCTGTTAAACGGTTGAAGTTGTAATGGGTGAAGGCATCTAGAAAGGCGTCCATGTTGGGTTTTTCTCTTTTCTTCTTTTGCGTTCTTGGGTGATTTGGAGGCAGTTGACTGTTGATTGTTGAGGATGACTTGTCTTTTCCAGAATCTGGTGTCCCTTATGCTGGATTGCCTTTGTTGTAGCTTTCCTTTATGTGTTTTCCGGCATTAGATTCGATTTTTACCTTGAAAGTAAGAAGTGAATGGCAAGAGTTCTTTCTTGTTGACAAAGAATCCAGTGCCATAACCAGACTTTTCTTCTTCTTATCTTTCTCTTTCTCTTTCGGCAACATTGATTGGTGGCATCAATTGCCATCTTAGAAATTGACGGGATTGATGTTCTTTCTCTTTTGATCTCCTTTTCCACTCTTGCATCTTGCCGAGGCGAGGAGCAGAAAAGGGGGAAAGGTAGGACTGATCACGTGGCTATTTGAAACCGCCAAGTAATGTATGCCAAGACTTGACGCGTCGTCGATGCGAGTCAAAATATTCTTCACAAGTTCACGACCGCATCTTTCCCCCACATACCGATGTTAGTACGCCGTACAGCACAGAAGAATCCCGTGCTGACGAGTCACGAAAACTAATGTCGAGTAAGTTACTAAGCGTTTCTGGCTATTGCATACGACGCCAATTTGCCCTGCCCTACCCAACCCAGCCTCGAGGCTCGAGATCTGCATAAACAGTTGAAGTCGCCGCGTCAGACGTCTTGGCTTTTCAAAATCCAGCCGTAACGAGAAAAGGAACGAGTCCCGCATCTAGTACAGGGGAGGTATATGGTCAGCGTATCAGGAAGCCTTCCCACTGGTCAATGCAGTTGTATCTGCCGAGATATAGCTTCAAAATAGCATTCGCCTCGGAGATATTGCCTGCATTTCCCCACAGATTCATCAGCCTCAAGGGACATCTCTGTTTGTTTCTTTGCCAAGGCTGAATGAAGAAGTGGGCATCAATTGTCTCTAATGGTGGATGGTCCAATGAAGGTGAAGGTGTTTCGAAACTACGCAATTTAAGCTGGCAACGCTGACGAAGTCTTCGTCCAAAGCCTCCTTGCTATGGAGAAGGGCTCTGTCTGCTTTCAAGTTGGGAGAGACACGAAATGTATAAATGATGATTCATTTCTGGAGGAACAGTTCTTGATCCTCATCCTCATTCTCATCCTCTTCAGCCTTCTCTCTTTCAATATCTCATCTCCCAGCCTATTCAGCCATATTTCTCCATCGTTACTCACTTAGCAATCATGGTCTATCTTACCAAGATCGCAGTCGCAGCCGCCTGCTTTGCCAGTAGTGTTCTCGCTCACCCTGGCGAGCACCATGACGCCCACGTTGTCAGACGTGAAATTGCGGCTCGAAACCAGATGGCTTCAGCAGCCAAAAGATCCATCGACTCTTGCTCTGGCTCGCTCAAGCACCGAGAGGTAAATGCTCGATCAGTTGCCCGTAGAGCCAATATCGCACGAGAGATTCGCCAGAAGCGTAACATCAAGTCCAGTGAGTCTCAATGAACAATACAAGTTGCAACAATTGTTGACATTGCATACAGAGCCAAAGAAGTACCGTCGTGATCTTGCAACCTTGGAGGTCTACGAGGCAATCAATCACAATGAGACTGCTCTTGGCTACTCAACCGCCACCCCGGAAACCACCATCTTCTCCGCCAACACCTCCTGCATCCTGACACCCGAAAACACGGATGGCCCATACTACGTCACGGGCGAGTCGATTCGCAAAAATGTCACCGAAGACCAAGCTGGTGTCCCGCTATACCTTGAGATTCAATACCTCGATATCAACACCTGTCTACCTGTAGAGGATGTCTATGTCGACATCTGGAACTGCAACTCGACCGGTGTATACTCCGGTGTTGTCGCAACTGGCAATAAGGACAGCTGGAACTCGACGTTCCTGCGTGGTATCCAAGTCAGCGATTCCGACGGAGTAGCTTCCTTCGAGACCCTCTTCCCAGGTCATTACGAAGGCCGTGCTACCCACACCCATTTACTGTCACATTCAAACGTTACTGTAATGGCCAATGGTACCATCCAAGGCGGGAGCGTCTCGCACATCGGACAGCTGTTCTGGAACGAGGATCTCCGTAGCGCAGTCGAAGCCACTTCCCCATACAACACGAACACCCAAGCGGTCACCTCAAACGCTGATGATACGTGGTCGGTCATACAAGCTGAAAATGATTACGATCCATACCCAGAATATCTGTACCTTGGTGATGATATCACCGATGGTCTTCTTGCTTGGATTCAAATCGGTATCAACGTCACTGCCGACCAGTCTAGCACAGATTATTATTCCGTTGCGGCTGTTCTCCAAGCAGATGGTGGACACTCGACTGGAGCAAGCGGCGTTGGAAATGGCAATGGTACTGCGCCTGCGAACGGCACGGCTCCGTCTTCTTAAATGTCAAAGTTGCGGTTAGGGTTAGAGTTTGAGTGAGGATGGTGTTCGCCGGTCTTTTTTATTTCATTTGGATTTAGATAAAACTTGTACTCGTATGTTCAATACACAGAGTCACGGCCATGACTAAATATCCAGTTGAGCTGGTATTCTTTGAAGCGTCTTTCCGGTTCTATCGTGGCGATTCGTTTGCAACAGCTTGCACCCCAGCCTGCATTTCCTCCTCTGATGGCAGGTTGACAATCATCATGTATAGAACATCCTATTTCAAATTAGTGCTCAAGCAATAGTATCTTGGAGAGTCGATAGTCTTCTCACCTTCTGGATGATTTTCTTCACGAATCCACCACTTTCTCGTCCACCAGTGCCTCTTCCTCTTCCTCCGAGTCTCTCTTGTAGCACATTCTGTCTTCTGTATTCCTGACTTCCTCGTCTAAATCTATCACCAAGTGCGCCTTTTATTCCACCGCTTCCACTCCCAAGTCTGTCGCTCAAAATTCCTGGTAGTCCGCCTCCACCCCCCCTCCCAAGTGGAAGCTTACCCAACAAGCCACCCAAACCTCCCTGGCTCCTACTCGTATCAATCGTACCCCCCGTGACCAGCGATATCAAGTTCCCGCTATTCGCAGGATGATTTGGGTCCGCAAACCTGCTTCTAAACTTAGGATCAGTCTGCGCCAACCCGCTCCCCGGATTCTCGCACGCATATTTCGCCTGAGCTCTGCGATCCATATAATCAGCCACAAATTTACCACTCTTCTTCATCCTGTTTTGCTTCCTCGCTCCTTCTTCACTCATTTCGGCAGCCACGGAATCGAGACCGGGGAATATTAGAGGCGCTGCTTGTGGCAATTCCAACTCGCCGTATGTTTTTCCTGAAGAGACCCGCATTTTTTTCGTCCAGCTGGAGAAGAAAGAGGTGGAGGTGACGGATTTCATCATGTTGACTGAGCCGTGGCTGTCGCTTGAATCAGGTTTATATGTCATGATTAGGCAGTACAAACCACGAGGCTTGAAGAAATCGTCGTTCATGCGGTCTAGGAATGAGTTTGCTCTGCGAGAATAAGCCACAATATCAGCAACGAACCATTTCGAAATCCGGGAGGGAATAAACGAACCTAGTGCGTCTCTGAATTTCCATCGCAACCCCAACCGCGACTTGCACAGCGGTCGAAACGGCCATAGCGGTGATACTCGGTGCTATCCCAGCAGCCATAGCCGCGATATTGACAACATGCAGCCACGGATCCTCTTTACTGGCCGTTTGGAACGACTTTAAAAAATCCAGAAAGGCGATTTGGTCAATTCCACAGTCCGCTAGTACAGGCGCATATGCCCTGACGAAGCCGCGCTTTTTATCCTTGGGTCTACGTTGGGGAATGATGACTGCACATGGCAATTGTGCTCGAGCTCCAGCTACCGGTCTCGCTGGTCGTGGATGGTTTTTGAGGAAAATATCTGCGATGGCTTTTGATTCTTTGGGAGATGAAGATTCGGCTGGATCTTCCATTTGTGTACCTGGACTGGCTGCTTCGTCGAGTGCCCATATCTCTTCATCGTCTTCTTCTTCTGCGAATGGGAATTCTTGTTCGTATTCTCTAATCTTCTCTCCGAATCCTTCTTTCGAGTCGACAGGGACAGCTTCTCCACGGGCAATAAGGGCATTTACTTGCGCCTGGGACACTTCGACGTACTCTGGAGGTGGCTCACTCGGGACTGACGTTATCTGACTATGGGATGAAGCAGAAGCAGTAGCAGCGCTTCTGCTGCTTTCGCCATGTTGTTCTGCCCTTGAGGCTTTTGAAGCTTGGTAAGCTTCAGATGCGAGACCGATGCCTGAACCGACGAGTTTGACGAGTTGGGACATGCTGTTTATTATTCAGAGATGTTTATTTTCTTACTTCTCCTCAAGGTATTGGAATAAAAGTTGGAAAGAGAGGGTAGTTCTATGATTCTATGAGAATTTCTCAATTTAAGAACCGAGAAAGAATGCCTTTTATATATATCTATCTATCTTTCTATGACATACTCATACTCCCTGCCCAGTACATCAAGAATACCACTTCCGGTCAAAGGAAGCAAGGAATATACGCATACGCGTATTTGAGAATAAAGTGTGCCCCTGAACGCTTGAGGTAATGCAGCCGCAGGCAAGGCAAGGCAGCCGCAACCCCCTCGCTAAGCCTATTCAGGCAACCACGATGCATTCGCGACGAGTCGGGCTAATGCTCAGCCGCATCTCTTACGTCTGTCTATCTGGTTTGTAATAAACAATAGGTACTTAGGTAGGTACTGTAGTCTCGAATCTCGAATCTTGAATCTCAAATCTCAAATCTCAAATCTCGAATCTCGAATCTCGAATCTCGAGTCCGAATGTCTAGGAAGTACTGTATGGAGATAGGTACAGCGCTAATTTACGCGCCAAAACAGACCCTTCCCCTTCTTCCCAGAACCCCCCATTTCAACAGACTGGCGAGTCTGTAATCTCCTATCGAAAGTCACGCATTGAATTATTTACATCCCCTCTCCATGAAATATCCTATTTGAATCTTCTCCAAGTATCCACTATTCTCAACTTCAAATCCCTCCGTAAGTTCCTACCCTCGCCTTCTTTCCTTCCTTCCTCTGCAACTTCAAGAACTTGCTTTAGAATAACCAATCGTCTCTAGAAACTACTTAGGTAGGCATTTATGATATTCCGTACATACCTTACCATACCTGGTCCTCACCGTCCTATGAGCATGCAGTAAGCGCTCTAGCTTGCTCCACCTCTTTCCATCTACCCTACCCCTGTCTACCCCGCCATTCCTCACCTCCCTCCACCTCTACTATTAGAACCCACTTTACTACAAACGATTGCCAGCCATTGATTAATTGCATAGCAGAGCATATGAGAAAGATAGATAGCAAGAAGACAAAAAGAGCTTTTCTTTAGGGACGGACGTGAGTTTATAGATAAAAGAACACTGCTTGCTTGCTGAGAGATTAGTCATAACGGAGAAGAAGGCGTTGGCAGTCTAAAATAAGAGTTTGTGAAAATTGATCTATAGATTTTAGATGTTGATAGAAGATAAGCTCATACAATCCGCCGCTTGGAACGAGTGCGTAATCCATTCGGACTCCAGATTGAAAAGACAAAACGTGAAACGAATCGATCTTCGAGTTTCGGAGACAGCCCGGTGAATCATTAAAACCTACTCCGATATAGTTGTTAGAAGCTCTATATCTGGCTGCCCTTTGTCAATGTTCAAGGTAAGCCGATCAAGCCCGCTTTCCAATACAATGAAGTGACAAAATCGGAATAGCTGGATTCACAAAGCCAATCCAATAAGTCCGAGTTTGGGCTTCGGCTTCCAATCTATATGCTGCATGTATTGTACATACAGTAGAGCCGGCATCCGCAGTCTATTCCAATCTCTTCCTACTCCACTCAATACAAACATCAGCCGTCGCGCCATCGAAAAAGTCATTCATAACCACCACCAGCTGATTCGGATCCAGCCGTCCAGCATTCTGCTGGATCCACGGCAAAGTCTTACTATCACACATTGGCTTCGTTGCAAGTAGACAGCTACTGCTAGCATTTGCGGCCAGGACGCTGTATGCCACAACCTGCGGAATATTCGTAGCTGTGGCCTGGCATTGCAAGTTCGTAAACGGCTTTCCGGCTTGTTTCTCCGGGCTCAAGCTGTTGAATTCCGCGACGATGGTGTCGCCATTCAGCGTTGCATTTCCTTCATCTGTGTAGGTAGAGAAAGAGTCGCTGTTTACAAAGAGGATGAGACGCTTGTGTTGGTCTCGGAGCTCGGAGATGGAGCAGTGCAGTATGTCGTCTAGAGAGCCTGCTACTATGGAGCCGTTTGATGGCGAGAGGGCGGTATTGAGGTAGTTTGCCAGGTCTTCGTCTGTGGGCCTTGCGCACTCTGCGGGTACACCATCCCAGCGGAGCTGTACGACGACGATCTCTTCCGGGTTTTGCATCAAGAACTCGACGGTGTCGTGCAGGAACTCATCGTATTGCATCCCGGGAATGGCAGAGTGCGAGAAATATAGCTCGTCGGGGATTGGGTGGTCTGGACGGATGGCACTGTGCAGGTATGCGGGACGGAACTCGAAATACCTCGCGCCGATGCTTAGAATGGCTGCGAGGCTATCCTTCTGTGTGATAGCGAGCCCACGGATGATGTTGGGGGCGATTGCTAGAACAGCATCGTGGGTCATCATGTCTGCGATTTTTGCAAACACGGGGTTGACATGGGTTAGGACATCAACGAGGCAGCTGCCTTGAAGGAGTGCATCTGCCGATTGCATGGTGTTCATGCCAATGTCATGTGCTGCTGGAAGGAAGAGTTTGGAGAATGGCTTGGATGCTTGAGGAGATGCTGGTGGTGCTAGCCGTCCCATCCACGTTGAGTAATTTGGTGTAACAGTGACCCAAATCTGATCTCGGTCCGGAAGGTCTGCAGCGCCTGTTCCCGCATCGTAGAAGCCATAAGTGACAATAGCCTCATTTGTGATGATTGAGGTTTGGTTCGCCATAGACTTTAGATTTCCTCCTTCCAGATTTCCCGTCACGACGTTGACTTCAATACTTTCAGACACAAGTTGGTTGCCATTCCGAATAACCTTAAAGGAGAAAGTGCCTGTGAAGTTGAAGTGTCCTTTGATGAATTTCTTGTCGATTTCCAAATGGTCATTGCCGAAAGTTTGAAGTTCATTCTTCGAGACGGTATTTCCAGGGACACAGAATTCAATTTGACACCCTGCCACGCCTATATACGAATAGCATTGAATACCTTTGCTCGGCATCTTGATAGCTCAATAGTTAGTATGTTATGTATGCTCGTAAGATATTTTATAAGTTGAGAGGGGAGTGCGAAGAAATGAAGGGCAACGCTCTTTTAAGGTCGAGATGCAATGCTACTTATGTATGAATATGGCGTGCCGACAACTAATAAAGAGGCAGGGACAATTGAATGTAAACGAATCAATACATGAAAGGAAGGCACGATACGATGCAGCTCATAACAAGTGTCTTGTTTACCCATCGCGCCTAGCTCCTCTTAGATTAGCACATGGCTTGGCTGAAGCTGATCACCTGGCCACTGTTGTGACACTTTGAAAGATAGGCTCGACATTAAAGAACACAAGAATGGATGGCTTTGTTGCCATTATCTGGAGCGCTTTGTACTCTGTCGGAAGGTGGCGAGAAATAGCAAGCTAAATCGTTGGTGAAGTGAGCTTGGGGTCACATTTGTCGAGGCCCGTGACCAGCCAGCTTCGTTACATCCCACGCAATACCTCGCAAGCCCCAAAAAGCAAAGATGGATTGAGGGGGTTCAGCTAAGCCACTCACTGAGAATCGATCTGGGGTATCATAGTGACGAGAGGCATGAGTTTTGATAAGTTATACTAAAACTGTTTTCTTCTATCTCTATTCAGCGAGGTATAGTCGACATTGAACAGGCTGATCACGACTTTGGGCTGAATGATAAAGTTGAGAGAGTACACAAATAGCTTTGAATCATAGCGTGATGATATACTATGATATATTGTATACATATATGCATTTGCACTTGTATAATTAATAAATGACTAGTGGGATATTACAGACATATGTACTTACCTAAGCTAGAGACAAATATGCTGGCGTGGAATGGAGGGAGGGATCATTGGATCAATACTCGGGTAATTCCAACTACGACACAAACCAATCATAACACTAGTTGAATGATTAGTCTGCAGTTTGTCCTGTTTGCTCTAAAGACAAACGAAAAGAATTTGCAGCTTTTTAGCGCCAACTAGCGTTTTCGAAATTTCTATAAGAAAGACCATCCCATCGCTCGTTTTACCTTTTTTTCTTTTCTCTTTAGCTCTCTTTGCCTATTGGCTTAGATCAAGTGTAGTATCTGTTCTTTTCAGTTTAATCTCTGAAAGTTCGCCACGTGTGAACATCAAGATTATTCCTATTTTTGTCCCTCGACGACTGGCCTCCAGGCTTGCCTGTGCCAGTTGTCACTGTGTCTCTGGTATTTCACTGCCTCCAGATGACGCGACCACTTTTCATTGCACTGTTTGGCTTGCCAGACTTGCGAAGAAGAGCTTCCCGACCTGGCCACTACTATCCAAATTACCATAACTCGTATTAAAATGAATTGACACCGAGACGGTTCGAAGCGCCAACGCTTGTCGGGAAAGCTACACTCGTTGCTGTTACGTGGATCGAAATCGAAAATCTAAAATTTTCCTGAGCCAACAAGCATTTAGAAAAAAGTAGCATTTGATGTACTCGAGTAGAGCTTCGTGAATGAGTCTTGACATTGTGACCCGGAAAACCAAATCCCCAAAAAGCACCTAGTAAATTCCAATAGTCTAAAACATATATAGCAGCTCTACATAAATCATAATTCTTGACGTCTTGTTGTGAGGCAATATTAAAATCCTCATTCCCTAAACCGACTTGCGCAGCCCTAGAATTTAGTGACTCAACATCACCAAAATGGCCAACCCCAGCGAGACAGGAATGGTCGACCCACGAATCTTTGAAGAACTCCAGAACAAGATTGATGAGGATGCTGAAGTACGAGAGCAGATCCGAGCCATTGTCCAAACCCTGGAACGACAGGGTCGAGGCGCGCAGTCAATCCTCTCACGAGCCCATTCAACCCCCGCAGCACATCGTGAGCTTCACTACCAAGTTCCAAAGCTTCCTCTAATGAGTTGCAGTCAAGCCAGTCCTCGACGCCGCTGAGGGTGCCATCAAGGAAGAGGTTGCGAGTATCAAAAGCCTCTCTGATGTAGCCTCAAGCTCGCCATATTACAAGTATGCCGGCGCCACAGTTTTCAAAGCCTAGCTAATCAGTACAGGTACAACGGGCTTTGGACGAGGGATGTTCAGAATGTCATCTTTTCAATCCTTCTTTGTGGATGGCTTGGAGGCATGGCACATAATGGCAAGGCAGCTGAAGCTGGCAGACTTTTAACCATCGAAGACGTCGGCGCAATCCTCGACGGTACGTTGATTCCCATCTTCCAGAGCTTGAGGCTGACAATTTCAGTACCCGTAAATCTGAAAGACCGAGATGCTTTCCACATCTCAATTGAAGAGTACCTGCAATCACTCATCACGCTCATTGAAGAGCTCGCAAGACTCGCAGTCAATTCTGTTACTCTAGGCGATTATCAACGACCATTGCAGATCAGCCAATTTGTCAAAGACCTTCATGCTGGTTTCCAGATCTTGAACCTGAAGAACGATTCGTTGAGAAGGAGGAGCGATAGCATCAAGTATAATGTAAAGAAGATTGAGGACATTGTCTATGATCTTTCCTTGAGAAACCTGGTTTCGAAGTCCTGAGCAAAGGACGGGGACCGATCATGTATCAGAAGGGCTTGTTTGGGTTGCAAAAGTTTATGGAAATGGGTTTATGGCTTCACGGCGATGGTGGCTCGTGTGTTTAGCTCACTTTGTCCATTAATGGACCGGATAACACATGTATTACAACAACCTTTACTCGAGCAGAACTGTTCTACGTCTGTATTGAATTTGTCTGGCCCCCAATATAAAGCGTTCTTCAAAACCGATCTTACTCCGTAGTCTGGCGTAGCGCTCCACCTGCAGTCCCATTCTCCACCCCTGCCGTCCTTTTCATTTACACCCGAACCCTCTGAGCTTCAAGAACTCGTTCTCAACAAGCAAAATGCCTCTCATCGACCCCGTAACAATGTCTGCCATCAATCCAGCATCCCAATCAGCTCCGGCGAAAACTTCATCACCAATTGAGCTTCTCCCAAACGACCTCGCGCGAATCATCTCACAGGTCCACCCAGCTCTGCTCCTTTCAGCATACTACCTACGATTCCCAGCCTTTGTCGCAGACCCCGTACCAACCCTGCTAAGCTCTCTCCTCCCACTGGCAATTATCCAGGTCGCATATGCAGCCCTCTGTCTCCCTGCTACCGGCTCCAATGCGAAGGCTGTGAAGAGAGGAAAGCTCAACGGGGCGAAGAAGACAGGGGATGCGCCATCGGCGAACGCTTTTGTATGACATTCCCAGCACATCCGAACAATTCGGTTGCTAATCAAGTTCTGCAGACTCTTCTATTCTCCCTAGTTCTCTCCCTCCTCTCAACTCCCGTCCTGGCAGGGCTTCAAATCCTCTTCGGCGCACCCATTACAACCCACCTCCCGCACACGCTCCTCAGCTCCGCGTACCTGGCCCTACTGGCCGTCTTCCCTTTGGTATACGTACACGGCTCCGATGGCAAAAAGTGGAGGGAGATAGCGTCGCTGCATAGCCCTATTGATGAAGTATTTGGAGGGGCTGTAGGCTGCTTTCTCGGAGCTTGGTTGGGCGCTGTGCCCATCCCCTTGGATTGGGACAGGGAATGGCAGAAGTGGCCCGTTACAATTGTTACGGGTGCGTATGCTGGATATGTTCTGGGTAAGACGGTGGGGGGCTGGCTGTTGAAGGGGAGGAGGATTGAGTTTGATTGAGTAGTCGGTTTAGTGGTTACATCTGATATGCTTTAAGAACTTCCTTCATGTGCAAGTTTATGCCTAGTAGTTCCTATTCTATTTTCGCTATGTGCTTTTTAAGCCAGTGATGTGAACATCTCTTTGCCCACGTCTGCTTGAATTTTTTGCTTCTTATACCACGGCCGAGGGAGAGTAAATTATCCCACCTCTATAGACCTAGTTTTCACAGTCTTGTTAAGCTGAATTTCCGCGATAAATCCTCATATTCTAAGTAACGATGTCTGAAGGAATCCAGTTGACGCACAGCACCTCCAGAATGAGTACCACGGTCGAAGTATCGACAACTGAATGCAATGCTTCGGCAAGGTGCCTGGCAAACTCAAGACGACAATCGTAAGTAAGTCCCTGGAAGACTTTCATACGCTTTCAACAATTTAAATGTCCTGGGAATTATTGAATCCTCATGAACCTTCGAACGTTCTCGAACAAGCACCAATGACCCTGACATATTATAGTAGGAGTATAATTATTACCTTGAAAGTAATTTAATTATATGGACCGCTAGCCTTCTAGCATCGGTGGCTAGCAATGATCGCGGAGACGTCTACACATATGTCTTTAATACTCCGGGCAGAGGGCTGTTAGTCTGGGGGAGAGGCCGTATTTTGATCCCTAGAGCACGGGAGGAGGGGTGCTCTTGCTAAGGAGAAGGTGTAGATTCCTTTCCGGGTGATGATGAGAAAGTACAATGAAGTTGTTTTGTCACAATAGTGTGATCCAACCTTCAAATCAGGAAACCCCTCTAGCAAATCCGATGTTCGCATTGTTGTTATTATTATTAGCATTAAAGACTCGAGATCGAGCAAAGAGTATCTATGTATACAAACCAAGCAGACAGTTATACGAGTCACCCGCTTCCTCAGTTACTTCAAAAGCGAGCATCACTCAGCACTCCACTTTCACCTCCACCATACGCCTGATTGCTAACCCTACAGTACCTCCACGCAACACTAACATTGATCCCAACTCCTCTCCCCACCTCAGACCTTGACCCGATGCCAAGCAGTAGCCAGGTTGCCTCGTACATTGTAGGTCGAGTCATGCGTTTCCGGCTGAGTATTGTAAGCTTCGTCCGTAGCTTTGACAGCCAAAACGGAGCCGCGAAACTCAGCAGCGGGGATCTGGTATCGCCATTGCTTCCAGCACCACACCTTGCTGCCCCTATTCTCAGATTGCACGAGTTCAGCCTGGTCCCAAGTCTTGCCGTTGTCTTTGCTTATGTCCACGCGGACAATTTCTCGTCCGCCGCCCGAATATGCATAACCTTCAACGACGACGAAGTCCGAATCTTTCTTTCCCTCAGACAAGGCCTGGGGTTTTAGCTTCGGAGCTGAAGGAGCGGTGGTTATGGACGTGATGGCGGACGTGACGGGCATCTCTTGGATTGACCTTGCCTGGCTCCAATCTGGCTTCGAGCCCTCGTTTGGCCCGAAGGACTTGTAATCTCTTCGTTGCCATTGAGAAAGAGACTCTTCGTCCGATATCGTGATTTTCTGTAGCCATTTGACGCTGCGAGCCGCGACGTGCCCCGGCACGATGACTCGAAGTGGAAAACCATGATCTCTTGGGATGCCCGAGCCGTTCATCTCGTAGGCCAATAGAACGTCGCCATGTGCATCGATTGCCTTTGACAAAGGAACCGAGGCTCCGTATGCTTCTAGTCCCGTGAATTGAGCGTGTTTTGCATCCGCTGGTGGTGCGTCGATGGGGAAGCCTGCATCGACCAGGACGTCTCGTAGCCTCACGCCGGTCCAAGTCGCATTACCAATGGCGCCAACGGTCCACTGGAGGCCGTTTGTAGAGCCACACTTCTCAGTCATGTGCTTTCTCCGATTCCCAGAGCATTGCATGGTTGATGTAATTGTGACACTTGGAAACTTCTCCCTCAGATCCCTCAAAGTATACGTCTTCTCCTCTCCATCGTCCAACTCTATCGTCAAACGATATTGCTCCTCTTCAATGGTTGGTACCCACATATGATTCCTCACATAAAAAAGCCTATTCGGCGTAATAAAACCTCTCAACTCGTCTCCAGGTGTCTCTGCATTACACGGCCTGGCCGATAGCACCACCAATTTCTTATCTCTTCTGGGGTCATCAATAAAAGGGTCAATGATACTATCCGCCGGTACCTGCCCATCGACCAGATCCCGCTCATCAATGCATCCAATGCGGTACTGTTCAAGAATATCGTACACTTCCTGCTTCTGATGGATACTGAAGATCTTCCAGTACGGCTCGACGCTTCCCCCAGCTGCACGCAGTATGACTTCTCCGCCTGGATGGCCGGCCACCCAGTCCGTGATATCGTAGACGGATTGACCTCTGACGACCCATGGGCTCTCGGAATCCCGTCCATGCTCTTTCACCTCATCCAGTCTAATCCTCCTCTGAGGCAGGTCATCTTCCTTGGAGCCCTGATAAGGTGGCGCTTCAGCCTGAACAGTTTGGAATGGGGTTTCAAACCAGAAGAGAAGAGGCAGGCCGAGAAGGATTATAGCTGAGTATACGTATCTCAGATCCGGCCGGCTGAGGACGACACTGGTAGAGGAGATCTTCGGACGCTCCTGCCCATGATGAAGATATCGTGACCCTGCTTGTATCCTCGCCAGCCTCCATGTTGGAGGCGATGCGAAGGCCCTTGACTTGGGTGGTATGAAAGGCTTGAGTGAAGGATTAATAATGGACGCTTTAGATCTGCAGGGCCTTCCCAAAGCAGTCAGCAGGCGTACGAAGCCAGGCGTAGGGTGCATGTTGAAGCCACGTGCACCTAGAATGCTCTCTGTTCAGGCTATTTAATCAGTCGCATTAGCCCAACAACTGCATCGTGAATCGTCCCCTTTCTTGATTTCAAACAAATGGTAATTTTGTAGAAACAAGAGAAACAAAAGCAACAGAACACACTAGCACGTTAGCAATCTGATAAAAATAAGACAGCGCGGGTACCCGTAAACTCTACCTGTATAAGAAAGTGGCGGCCGCCGCCACTTTTCACACCTAAAGGCAAGTGCGCCTTATTCCGCTACTCTACCTTTAGGTAACCTTTAGGTAATAGGTATTTATTTCGTATCCGTAGAAGTATCTAAGTAAACATATATTTCCTAAGTACCTACATATACTTTCCCTCGAGTAGCTTCCGTACCTATAAGTGCCGTACCAAACTCACCTGTGCAATAACTCATCCTAGCTGGTACAGCATAATAAGATGCCACGCTAAAGCACAGTATGCACTTTACTATAATCCAACACCTTACCTTAGCTTAAATACCTACCGTACCTCTTAACACTGTTACTCGTCCACATTGACATTAACATTAACCATTTCAAGAATCAATCAATTCATTCTTTAATTCTTTTACCTACTCACACCGGGCGAGTGGCAATTGATCAATCAATATCTTTTAGACTAGAATCGGCGGACAGATATCATCTGATCTGATCGGGCTACTCAGGTACGTACGTTAATTGCGATGCGGGGTTAGTAGCGTAGCCGACCCGACCACGCGGCACGCTACTCCGTAAGACTTACTTTGTGCCTTCGTCACAGCTTAGCTGGTAGAAGAAAATCTAGAGGCCTGCTCAAGATTTAGAGGACTCTCACGTAGATGACTTGACATCTTATGACGAGAAGAGTGACGAGTAAATCATGTTCGATTTGACAAGGAAGCGGGGTGATCGAGACCTTACCCTTACATAGGCCAGATACATCTCCGACAAGCACAACCAAGTTCCTCTGGTTGGAAGGCTGTGTGGGTTGAAACAGGGGAGTGGTCGTAGAAGATGTCTCGCTGGACGCTATAGCAGTTCGAAAAGCATCAGCGTAGGCTCTCCATACGTTTCTCCTGGGGAGCAACAGTTGACACCCCCCCCCAGGAACTCTCATTTTAAGGACACGGTTTGACTTACCGCTGCTACCAGAAAGTGTACCCATCATGTCCCGAACAACACTCTGACCGCTGGCGGAGGCGGCGGAGCTGGTGTTGGTGGTGTTGGTGGCATAGGTGTTGGTTGCGGTGGTTGACTGCCGTTCCATGGAGTAAAACGAATTCGGCTGATTCAATGCGGTCAGTCATCATGCTATACCCTATTTTCGTAAAAGAGCACTCACGCCAATCGTTTCCTCATACTCATCGGAATCCCCACCATCGAAATATTGCTCCGGCCCTTCTCCTGGTACTTCCGCATCCTGGTCCAATTAATACCAACAAACGCGAAATCGAGATCGATAATTACCCTCGCCAAAACACACTCTTCACACCAGTCGTGATTATTACGATGAGTGGCTTTAGAAAAGTTCTCTAAACTCTTCGTGAACCCGCAAGGTCCCTTGCATCTTCGCTCGACGACATTTCCGCTATGATGGGTTGGCTGAGGCATTCTAGGAAGCTTGGAATAGACTAGATTCATGTTAGGATATATACTTGCAGGCAAGGCAGCGAGGACTTTTCTTTCTCTGCTGGCCCTTACTGAAGAACCTACAATGCTGTTAGTCTTAGAACAGCTGGAAGATCTAGAACGGGCGGCCTACTTGGGATCATTGGGTAAAATTACACACGTAGCAGGTCTTGTGGAATGCCGCCATGTTTATTTGCTCGTGGTTCTTTTAGTAAAGGTTATGTGTAAATGGACGTTAAAAGGGAGAGTGACAGGAGGAAGAAAAAGAAGAAAAGGCATGGGGGAAGGAAGAGGCTCGATTGAATTAGTGGCAAGAGCATACAGTGTGCCAAGAAGGATCCACAGCTGAACTGAGATGAAGGTCAAGTTCAGTCTTTGTTCCAGAAGTCAGGGCGCTCACCATTCGTAATACACTCTTTGCATGAACACACATGAAGTCTTACTCTCGCTTCTTCTTTCGGCTTCAACTCTAACACGAGCATATAAAACGCGGACCAAAAGTGATTTTAGCCAAAGATCCTGGCGAGGGAAGCCGAGTGAATGTGTTACAGTACCTCAAATGATACCCTTTTCGCTCTCACCCCAGACAGAAAGAAGTATCATGCCCGAATCCTTGGCCCAAGCACAAGTGAGCGAATAAGTCGCCTAGCACACCTGTTTAGGAACTCCCAAAGATATCAATAAGGTGTGGATTCCAACGAAAAACTATAATCACTACGAAGCCATATCCTACCAAGTCTATTATGCACGCTGAGAAAAGGCAACTAAACACAAAGTGCGCGACTCAGAAGAACTCGAGCATCGGCGCCAGTCCAAGAGCAGTACTTTTTCTCTTGAAAAGACCTCTCAAGACAGTATTTAGAAATGCAAAGGCAAGGGGAAATATCAATGCCTCCGCTTTTGAACGGGCGGCTAATGGATGCAACTTTTCATATGCCGAACGGTTCGGAGGTGATGCAGTGTACAAATAATGAAGAAAGACGTCGCGGAAATCAACTAGACCGATGTTCCACCTCAAGTGAGGAATTAGAATGTTGTTGGCAGAATGTCCATGCGTTCAGAATTCTAGTTCGTATTCAGTGTCTGCACTCGCGAAGTTGATCTTGGGGTTCTTGAGAAGTTCTGTTTGAAATAGGATCATTGTCCAAATTGAGTCTAGAAAATTGGAAATATGGCAACTTCTGCTTCTGCTCAGGGAATTTTAAAAAACCATGAAAGCTTGAATTCAAGTACCCAAATACGTACCTCGAAGCACTCCATCTCTCTCCACTGCACGCGAGGTAGGTAGTAGAATTATTCCACGTATTTTCCTGTATTTTTCGGAAGCCATGGAATATCGAGACACAAGCGCCGAGGTTTATAGATGACGTTTACGGTTCATCTGCTCACTGGTACGGTAATTAGTAGCACGAAGAGTTGTATCGGCTGCACCAGGCTGTATATTATCAGGTATAAAGATAAGCATATGTTAAATTTGCGGGGGGTTCATTCCGACTTCTTCATCTCAAATCCAGTCATTGAATATGATTCAAGAGTCGCCCCAACCACTTACAGGGTAGGCTCCCATCAAACCTCACAGTAAGTTGATAGTCGTAGGATGGATTCAGCCTCTGGAGAGGTTCACCCACTCCAGGTAAGACAATGTGGCAGCTGGTTTCCAGACTCCGGACAAATCATGTCGACAAGCTGACAGCGCTGGTCGCTGTCGAACTACTTGGGAGGACTATGCCGAGTTCGTTAGTCACTAGAGCAACTCATGACCAAGACCTTTCTAGTCACCGACAATCAATAATTGGTACCCGAAGCCACCACCAGCCAGAGCAGCCTTGACTTCCGGTGAAGAGATGGCTTGAATACCGTCTAGCTGAACACAAAAGACGTCCTGGTTCTTCCATGATGACAACGATAGTTCGCTGGCTGAGACCTTTGTGCGTCGAGCCAAGGCCTGATACTGCAAGGACATTCGAAATTGGATGAAGACAACTCTGACTATAGTTCCAGATTATATCTACTCATATAAGAGGACCAACATATGTAGATGCAATGCAAGGCTACTACGTGAGGTTTCTGGGTTGGGCGCAACTGATTTGCCGAGGTAAGTGCGTGCAAGGCTGTCCCAAGCCATACCCATTTTGGAAGCAACATCTGTGTGCTATACGTGGAACTTCTGCTCCTTGTCATGGAAGGAAGTGGCTGGTTACCAACGCTGGGAAGATGAAACATGGTGCCGGCAATCTAGATGCTGTCGATTGGAGCAGGGGGGTTGACTTTGATACCAAGACCGAGTACACATTACATTACGAAGTAGCCATATACAGTTACTGCGAATTTTGACAACGGGTAAAGGTACTTAGTACCTAATGGTATGTTCTCGATTTAGACCACTAGGAGGCATGGGACGATTCCTAGTGTAAGGTACCTGGGTACCTTGGTACTTTACGTACTATAAATTTATGTAGATATCTTACACTAGCTAAGACATTATGAACGACATGTACCTTATGGCGAAGTATTACTGTAAATTTACTTCCCTGCTTCTCTTTTATACGCAATATAGGAACAATAAACCTGTTTGCGACGGATAAATGGAGTTTTGAAATAGTGGCGCTTTTACTCGTAACGGGATTTCCTTGCTTTTCTTGACTCCACCAGTTTAATTCACACCCTCAGTCACTCCTACACGGCGAACTGCTTCTACTCTACTCTCCTCTCCATCAGCACCAGCCGACACCAGCACCCAATCCCGCGAGCTTCCGATACTCGTAACCATCCTGCAAACTAAGCAAACATCCTATTAACGACCCTCCGCCACTTGTTATCGCAATCAGCCCAATCCTCGTTATCGTTGCGGCACAAGGAAAACAAACATACTTAGATGACTTGCTTCAACAACACCCAGCCTCGCCATGGCTTATGCCTACGATCATAGTGCAGAGGCTGGTCATGATAACTTTCCGATTTACACATCCAGCCATTCCCCCGACCTTCGAGATACTTCTTCGCGCCGGGACGAATCTGGCCATACCAAGACCCCTAAACCCGATAACATGACTACTTCTAGCACCGATGATGGCGTTAGCCCAGAGCTGATTGAAAGAATCGCCGAGAGAGTGAGGAAAGAAAGTACGAGTCTCAAGACGCTTCCAGCCTTATGTTCCCTTTACTAATATAATATATAGTTGTTGAGCACCTCAAGCAAACAGGAAATGTCGAGGACCAAGCTAAAGCTCAGCCCGTGCGAAGAGATTCCTCACCCAGCTCGACTTCATCACATCATACAGGGAGAATGACCCCGCCTTCGCCTACACAATCGACCACACGACCGGCCGTATCGCCTGGATCGGCGCGAAGGTTTTCCGAAAGAGAACCGCCGAAAAAGACCTTGGAATTAAGTACGATAGACTTGAAATGGGGGACACTATTCTCCAGTGAAGGAGTACCGACTAAGCGGCTGGGACAATTTCTCAGAGGTCTTGCGAACCATATGGTATTGCTTTCCGATACGCTACTTAGTTACATATTGTTAACAATGTTTTAGATTGCGGAGTACCATCCCAAGAAGAGCATCGTAGTGACGCCCACCAAGATGGTCAAATATTATACAGATTATGCTCTAGAAAACGAACCTCATCCCCTTCTTTGTAAGTCGCCTTGTTACGATAAAGTGTCGCTTACTGACCATAGCAGCTGTATTCCGAGCCCAGTCGAATGAGACTATATCACATCTGTATAGAGATTTGGGTATGCAACTTTTCCAATTTTTTATTCCCTCATCGAAACATCTACAAGAGTTCTTAGTATCTCGGAAGTTCTGAGACATAAAGATTCTCTAAGTGCAATCGTGATCAGGCAATGCTAACTCTTCGAACTCGCAGGCTGCGAACACTTCTTGGTACAGGAAGACCCCAAAGCAAGGCCTATGGTTCCTGCTCTCACAGCTTTAGGGTTTGCACAATGGATGACGATAAACATCTTATCCTACCCCGAAGAAGAGAGCAGTCGACTTGAGAGAGTTGTCTTGGACCTACCGTTAGTTAAAATGTGCGCTCTTTTCTATATCCTACTAACTCCAACTTAGAATAGATGCCGATGGTGAGGACATCGATGGAAAACCTGAGAGACTTCCCAAGCAAAGTAAGTCACCAATATTCCCTATTTCGGACATTCCAGGAGCGAAGTCGATTGTTTCTATTATTACAACTTCCAGGTCTACCACGACATAAGGCAATGCTGACTGAGATCTCAACGTACAGTTTCTAGACATTTACTGCCTGAGAGAGCAGATAGGGAGTCCAAAGAAGTTCTTAAGGATGCTATTTCTGATTTCCTCGAAGACCTGGGAGCGGCAAATAGGCGCAAGGCCACCGTCAGCCCACCTATCAGCCGACGATCATCTACATCTCAATCTCGAACCCGCCCGGTTGAGATCCACCAAACCAAAACAGTACCCAAATCTTCCAAAGTCCAACCGATCGAGAGAGAGCGCAAGCCTTACGGAACCGCCTCGGACTCTTCAATCGAAGAGACCATCAAGATTGAACGGGAAAGACAACCCTATTCTGCTCAACCAGGAAATGGCAAAGTATATACTGAGAAGTCGAACCATAAAGCCTCTTCCAGCCGAAAAACCTCAACGAGTCGTACACGAGATCAGCCCGAAGTCCGTGAACGACGCCATCGATCTCAGTCCACAAATACTAGTGCCTATGTTCCTCCACCTCGGGCTGGCGGCAGCACCCGCAAGTCCCGAAGAACTAGCAGTCCGCCAATCAAATCGTTTAGCACCTCTACACCTGCCGATATTGATATGGGCACTGGCTCTAAATACCCTCCTCTATCCTCTTCCTCATCGAGCTTCACATCCCAAAACCAGCCTCAGAGCCAGCAGAGTCAGCAGAGCTTCAACCCCGGCTCGTACGGCTCAACATCTAGCACCTCCAATACCTTCCCGCCTCCACCTCCCCCTCCCATCGATATCAGAAACAACCCCAAGCGTTTATCTCGCGATGAACGACCGTATAGCCGTAGACTAACTGACGATGAAGGACGTCTTGCAACTGGCGAATTCAACAGCCCGCGAGACGCAGAGCGTTGGGATCGCTATCAAGAAAGCACAGGCCGGGATGTTGATTACGGTAGTCGGGGCTCTGCTTCTGTTGAACCAACAGACCCAGCACCTTCTTCGAACAGAGTGCCAAGCGAAGACTGGTATCGCGATTCAAGGGACAAGAATCGGACAAGTGGATATTATGGCACGCGGGGCGGATATTGATTCATGACGAGACGAATAAGGAATGAAACGGTCTTGATTGTTTGAGTACACTTTAAAGTATAGGATACCAACGTCTTCGATTCTTTGTCTATTTTTGGGTGGTTTATATGGATGTCTGTCTATGCTGTACGTTTTGGGAAAGAATTCGGAGATAGAGATGGAGTTGTAACGGTGTCCGGGTGTTTCTTATTGTCCTTGTTATATCTACTGTATTGTGCATAGGTTCATTAAGTTTGGGAGATTTCTCCTGTATAGCTTGGTTCCTCTAGATGGATTACTTTCGTTCTGGATATATGGTCAATAGAGAGAGACTTGTCGCTCTTTGGCAGCTGGGCTGGAGGCAGAATTGACACTGCAATATATTCTTTCGCTGACAATACAATGCGATATCTAAAGCCCGTTTCATCATCATCATTCCTTACTGTATGTATTGCCGCTCCGTTATGCTTCATTAGCAAAAACTCAGCCTCGAAATTCAATCCAATCCAGTCCAGTACAGCAGCTATACATATGTCAGAATAAGCACGTTCCCCCAACAAACAAAACCCAACAGGCGGTGCGTTGGGTTTTTTCCCCTGACGAGTTGGTTTATCCAATCCAAAAAGTCTTCATGGTACGTCGATATAGTATTGTACGGCCCTGCTGTTCAAGTAGTTAAGAGATATACCGAATTACTATATATGAAATGTTCGGTTTATATAACCGGTTATGAAGCTCTGATGGTTGGATAGTCAACGGATTATGTCAGGTTTTTTTGGGGAGAGTTTTATATTTGGCTTTTTGGGGATTTATTTCTTCTTCCATTTGTTTCTTTTTGACCTTGTTTCAGAAGTGAATGCTGTCCCACGATCCAGTATGCGTCATGTGACCGTTTCGCGCTCTGGGTACTCCGGAGTATATCCTCCTTTCACCTCTTAGCTAGCTTCCTGACTATCCGATTATGTTTTAATACAAGGGTATATATCTGACATGACTCTACTCCACAATCTTTTGTGCAATGTTGCGATAAAACTGCGGTTCACTCCGCCGGTAATTCCCTCCGAGAGAGAGCCCGATATCACGTAACGCCACACCCGCCGCTATTCAACCATTGCATCGCCCACACTATCCACCTCCCCGCCACCAACACCATCCTTTCGCGTCCCCAGAATAGCGACAGCTAGTTCCGCGGCCTTTGTCTGCGCCTCCATTTTACTCACACCTCCTTCATACTGAACAATCCTCTCCGCGCCCACAAACACCTCGCACACATACCGTTTCACACTATCGATCCTCAACGAATACTTGACTTTGAGGTCGTCGGCTAGGATGCCTAGTTCTTCCTTCGGGTGCATCACATGAACGCCATCCTGCAGTATGCGCCGGAGGTATTTGAGAATACCCATCCTCTCGACGATTGCCGTGCATTCGTCTAGCGAGCCGGAATCGATCCACACTGCTCCTAAGAGACTCTCGACGATATCTGAGTAGAACTTCTGCGCTTGGAGTTTGGCGAGGAGGGCCCAGGGGTAGTGAGAGCCGTTCTCGATTACCTTTTCGATCTCGGGCTGTAGCTCGGCGAATTGTTTCGACGTAGCGAGTTGTACGGAACTGAGAGTGGGCGACATGTGCCGCAAAAAGCGCCAGAGGGGGAACTTGACTGTCGTCGAGATTTCTGCAAAAGTAGCAGGATCGCTGTCACTACCCTTGGGGCCCGTTTGTTGGAGGCTGGATTCTTCTTGCTCAATACCCCAGCTCATGCAGAGGAAGGCCAAAAAGTCTGCGTTTACCAATGCGGTGCGAAGGAGATGCATTTGGAAATGGGAAAGCTCTGGGTTTTGGGCGTACATGGCTAGTACCACAATGTTATCGAGGATTGAATCTCCCAAGAACTCCAACCTCTCGTAAGACTGCAAGCCCGCGTTGTACGAAGCGTGAGTGATTCCTTCTAAAAGGAGTGCCTTTTTGTTGAATTGGTATCCAATCAGTGTCTCAAGCGGCTTCAAACCTTCGGGGAGCTCGGTGTCGGCAGCTCGTTCGAACAATTCCCCCCTTCTTGTATTGAGAGGCTTCCATTGTATTTCTGGAAGGAAGGCCTGGAGGCATGCGAGTGCTTTTGGAAACCCTCCATTGACCATTGCTGCTCCCACGAGAGCCTCTACAACATCAGCTAGCACTTTTGAAGACACCTCCCTTTCCCCATCCTGATTTGCCTTTGCAAGTAGGTCTTCGTCATAGAGAGGTCTCCATTTCAGGCCTTTGAATGGTTGTGTGATGATGAACCGGTCTAAGCCGACCTCTAGACAACCTCTGGAAAGCCTAGAGTTTGCAACGAGACGATCTTTTAACACATCAGTATGACATCCAATTTTGACTGTATAGGAAGACTTGAGGACCAAAATTCTTCCGGGGTCCCAAAACAGCAAGTTTAGGGATAGGAAACAAAGAAGATGGTTATTCTACCTTTCTTAGCAGATAAATAGCCTTCATGAAAAAGCTACAAGACTTAGCACTAAATCTCCTGTAAAAAGCAAGAGAAAAATAAAAGTATCTTCGACAGCTCCAATACAGAAAATTCAAAGAGGGACAGAGGAAGGGGCTAGTTACAGGATATTCTGCAATCAGCTGGATAGAAGTACACAACTTGAGTATCGAATCGCCCAAGAATTCAAGTCGCTGATAGTTAATTCCCTCATTGGCACTCGAAGCAATGATAGCTGTCCGGACGAGTTCCAAATCCGAGATGTCGACTTTCTTCAAGATAGACTTGGAAAGCTTCTCCGCAATGAGGTACGATTCGAAGCGATGCATTATCGATGGGATGAACAATCCGAACTGGACGAACGCAAAAGGTATATCGTCAACAGTACATCTGCGTCAAAATATGGAGGTCAGTACTGTCTGATATGATAGATTTCGGGAACTCGATATTGCTCCATGGGAGACGAGACATTTATGCTCGGGTCGACTCTTGAAATTATCAAGAGCGATGTCTGAGAGGGGTATTGGAAAGGTCACTCACCTCGATATGGGTAGTACCACAGAAAACGGCTTGCTCGATGGCTTGACATTATCCGACGGGATTTTGTGGAGGAAATTCGCCTTTTTGGTGAGGAGCTTCAGATGGAGGTGTGCGGAAGCCGGTGCGTTCTCATAGCCATCATAAGGGGATTTAACGGTCTCGATCGGTGGCTTGCTCGACAGAAACGACTGGTAAATGTATCTCCGGTTATTGTACACAACATCCCGGATCAAGCCGAATGACGAGACTTGTATATCATAGTTGTAGCCATCAGCTTTGTGCCGACCATTTGGCGTCTCAAGCGGAGTGATGCCAGGAGTCGAAAAGAGGATGACATGGCGCTTCTGTTCGATTGGAAACCTGGATCCAAAGGCAGCTGCCAGTAACAGCAGAGTCTCATCTTGTGCTTGCCGGTAATTTCCCACCAATACGCTGATCTTGAGAACAGTCTTTACCGTCATCTCGGTCTGACTGTCCCAAAAGAGCTGGAATGGAGGTATTGTAGGTAGCTCGAGCGGAAGATACATATCGATGGCTAGTTCGCCTATGGTCATTTCATAGGGAACCAAATGACCTTCCGCTTTTCGAACTTGAGCAATTCCAATCCACGGGTTCAGCTGGTCTTTGACCGTCATCAATGAGGCTCTAGTTTCGACTTTACTCGATAACAAATCATCTACATCAACTCCGTGCCGCAAAAGTGGTAACATGTGATCGTTAACCAGCCCTGCGTTGTACAGTGCCACTACAATGATATTAGTACTCTGTTGCCTGTTAAAGAGTAAGAGCCGAAAAGATGAGTCACTCTTTGGGAATCCCGACACTGCAAAACCAAGAAGGAAGAACAAAGAAAAGGGTTCGTTACTGTACGCTTCAAAAGCGGCATCTTTGATGGCATTTTTCTCGCTCCTCCATGATGTCTGGCTTGAAGCAACTCGAACCATCTTATCGACAGAGAGCGGCAGGATAACGGTAGCTTGGACAAGGCCTCCTACTTCTGTGCATATGAACTCCGGCCTGAGATCCACATACTCCGTCGCTGGCAGTTTTGCGCAGAAGTGATACAAGTGCTAAAGACTCATGCATCAGAGTTGTAAATTTGATAGAATGTTAGGGTGAAAGAACAACACTTTGGGATAAAGCCGCAAAAGCTGTGAGTCTTCTATAAAACCAAAGAAACTTACTGGCAGAGCGTTATCTAGGTCTAACAACGCCCCAGTTTTCTCAACGCGAAAGTAACGACCATCATGTTCCTCGCTGTCCTCGAGGACTTCATATTGGCGCAGCTGACGCATATCATCTTCGTAGATGGTTTTCATATCCATCTCGATTTGTTCCCAGGGCGTTGAATTGGTTTCAGTTGCCTCCAGAAGAAGAATGAGTTTAGAATCTCTACTTCTGGCTCTCCCGCGTCTCTGTACAAAACTCTTTAAGTTGGCTGCCAAAGAATCAGCATATGTGGCATCCAGTGTTGGAAAAGTTAAGGAGCCTGGGAGCTATCTCAGGAGCTGAAAATCCTGACAGATTACAGACTCCTAGTCCTCCCAAGGATTTTAGCAAATTGTTTGGGGAGTAAGCCTACCAGGTTTCTGGAAACATATAACGACGTTGCAAGCGGGAACTGCGCAGCGAATTAGTATAATAGAAAGTCGATGTCTGGAGAAAGTGGAACTTACCATCTATCCCTTCCTCGAGGACGCTCGTTGCAATAACTAAATTTAGCTTCCCAGATCTGAAATCAGATAGCGTGTCTGTCTGTGAATCTGCGTTCAAGAACTCAGCAACACTCTGGGGACGAGCACTATGCGAAGAATTCCCAACCATGGTTCCGACTCTGAAGCGTCCTCTCGTTTCGGGATGCACGGAAAGAAGATGAGCAAGTACAAAAACCACTGCCCGTTCTTGTACAAATACTATTCCGCTGAAAGTAGGCGGCTCTTCAAGGAGGATGTTGAGTAGTTTTCGGACCTTGTTGGAGATTAGAGGCATTGCTTCTGGGTATTCAGACGTTCGTGTGATATGGACATGGCTCAGGGCTTTAGCCAGGTAGGTTTTCTCCGCGCTTGACACATCACATATGCCAGCCAGCGAGTTCTCAACGTCTTTCGTAAAATTTGTCACAACTTCCGAGACATATTTATCGACGGCCCAGGCGCCCAATTCTTCGCATACTTTCAAAGTCGTGGTGTAAAATCGTTTCATTTCAGAAGTGCACCACGTCTTTCTACTGAGACGTGCTTTCTCCAACTTTCTCCGGCTTTTGTCGGTGTTTTCTTTTGCCAAAGCGAGAACGTAAGGATCCTCTGTAATGTCGAGACGGCCATATGCTTGACCAAGGCTTGCGATAGTCTTAGTATACTCAGATAAGTCCCTTATTTCCATGTTATCAAAAAACACTTCTGACAAGACTGGACGCTTGTTATTTTGGAGCAGCTCCGCGCGATGGTATTTTGGCGTGCGGCATATTGCATCCAGTGTTTCTTCAATACGAGTAACGGATTTAGGGTCTGATCGCATAACCGGACTAGCAGTTAATCCAAGTATGCGTGGAATACTGTGGCCTTCAGCCTTTCGCTGGTGATAGAAAGATTTCATTATTTTTGATCCCGCGTGGTTTCCGACGCAGTTATGGGCTTGCGAAAAGGTTAGCAAAAGTCAGACTTGGGAATATGAGATACATATTTCGTCAAATACAATCAAGCCTAATGAATCCATCTTAATGAATCCGTGGGTTAGAGCATCTAGGAGTATCTGGTAAGTACACACCAGGATCTTCAAGTTTTTGAGAACGATGGCCCAGTGTTGAGGATCTGTCCATCGATCCACGTTGTCGGCACCACTGAGGAACTTGACTTGGACGGAAGGTATGTGTTTTTTAATGTACTCATATTGCTGGAAGCAGAGAGAGACTGTTGGAGCGAGAAACCAGATCATCTGATATGTTAGCGTTGGGACATGTATATGGAATGGATTGTGTACCTGATGTGAAGGGAGGTGGTCGAGCTCATGTAACATCCTCATCACAGCCCTAAATAGCATCACAGTTAGACAATTAAAGACTCTAATATTGTCTCTGATACTGCAAGTATAGAAGATCATTGCATGAAAGTCTTATGAGGATAAGACATTCGAAGTGTGAACAGAGCAACAATGATGACAAGATAGAATAAACACAAATGATAATAACAACAAAAACCCGAGCAATCCCGGTGAACTCTGGAATCAGATACTCACACATGTGTTTTCCCCGACCCAGTATCCATCTTCCATCCACCTCAATCAGCTCCCATAAAACCCACACACGTGACAAGAAACTCACAGCGACAATAACATTCCTCCTCAAGCTCTCCTGGAACACCTCCGTCTGATATGACCATGGTTTTAGGACCGGAGGCCCATCAACATCAACCAAGCCCTCCTCGTCGTCTGCTTCGCCTGTCAAATCTTCCACGATTTCGTTTGCTTTGACGGGGTGTTCAAGTTCGTCCTCCGGTGGGGAGCTGGCTTCTGAGGGCTCGGAGGAGGAATCGGAATCGTCTAGATCCATGGTGAGGTAGGTAGAGATTTATTGTAATGAAGAGCGGGAGCTAAGGAAAGAAAGGCTGTAGTTGAGTAGGTAGTGAAGGAACGTTCTTCTACAGTACCTCGAGCTCTTGGCTGGAGCTGGGCAAGACAAGACAAGACAAAACAAGCGAAACAAATCAATCAAGTTGGCTCATCCATACAGTATATCCCTGCCCCTTGCTGCAGCCACCCATATAAACGAGTCCCTTACCCGATCGACCCTCTATCCCAAACTACATCGGCCAAGAAACTCAAATGTTTGTTTGTTCCTTTCGGTGCGGTGCGGTGTTATGCTCCCAGGGCCAGGTTTCGGATTTAATCTTGCTTGTTTATGGCCCGGGCCGCATGTGCAAGGATACACCATACAGTACCATACCATACCATACCTGATCTGATACCTATGCTCTAGTCTAGACAACCACCACTTCTCTAGTAGTACTCGATACAAAACAAGACAAGACAGGCAAATATCTAAACATTCGGAATAACCGCTCATCCGAAGCAGCACTTTAACTTCGTATCTACTTCTCCACCACCCCCAAGATAAACCCACCATCGCATGCATAATGCCACCTAAACCCCCCTCTCAAAAACTCACGCATTTCCTCTGGTAAGTTATAAACCCCCGCTCTGACAGTACCCCGCCATATCCCATCCCCATATTCCAACCGCCAAACTAAAAAGAAAACCCCTAGTATCCCCCTACTAACATCCTCCTCGCTCCCTTCCCTATCCACCTCCCTCTCACACTTCCACCGCACCGTAACGACCCCCTCGCACGTCCCTCCAATCCCAGCTTCTGCGATCCGCCCACTCGGAACGCTGCATTTGACGCTGGGCGTTATGAGTTTGGGCACGGAGGAGCGGGTGGAGGAGGCGTTGGGGGTGCTGAGGGGGTTGGATTTAGGGAGGTTGGTTCGGGATGCTTTGTCACCAGAATCAGAGACGCTTTCGGCGGAGAAGAAGGGGATAGAGGGAGAGGGAAAGGGTAAGGGAGAAGTTGGAAGGGGAAGGGAAAAGGGGAAAGAGAGTAACGGAATCGAAGATCTGAGAATCACGCTCAGAGGATTGAAGTCAATGCAGGCTTCTACTAGCACGTCAACTCTCTACGCGCCGCCTCTGCCCTCCCCCGCGCTATCCTCATTTTGTCTTGCCTTAAAAAAGATATTCACGGATGCTGGGTTATTGGTAAAGGATGACAGGCCATTGTTGTTGCATGTTACGGTGGTTAATACGGTGTATGTGCCGCGTGGTCGGGGGGAGGGAGTTGGAGGAGGAGTTGGAGGTGGAGGAGCAGGGCAAAGGAGGAAGGGCAGGATTACGATAGATGCGCAGGAAATGCTAGAGGATTGGGCGGAGTTCACTTGGATGGAAGGGGTGAAGGTTGAGAGGGTTGCGGTTTGTAGGATGGGGGCTAAGAAGGGTGCGGATGGGCAGGAGGCTTATGAGGTGGAGGGAAGTGTGGATATGCCGTGAGGTTGTGGGAAAGCTTGCGGGAGTTTGAATTGATGTGGAGGTTTGATTGAGTAGCGAGGGAGTTACATGTTTGAGGTGCTTTTGTGGGGAATTCTGGCTTGGGGGTGATTTACTTGTATGCAAGGCTGGCCACTCATTTGATGGTCCTCACTTGTTGGAGTCGATTCAAGTATAACACGTTTAGCAGGCTGGAAAGGGTTCTCTCGGTTTCTGATATTGGGATCTAGATGAGTATGCCTATTCGATTTGGATCTGTCAAGTACGAGATGGCACAAGGAAACAGATGCAGATTGCTGGCGGTGTGTTGAGAGGTGGGGTTCAATAGTAGGATGATGATTGACGATGCCTCCGCATATCATAGCTATATATCCTCGACATGGTGGTAAGCCTATACTAAAGCACGGGAATCAGTAGGAGAGAAGGGAGTCCCAGAAGCAAAAGTCGCATCACGGCAACGTCCAAGTCGAGCTCATCTCTTGCCATTCCAAAGTCGTGAAATCATACTATCTCTCATGTCCCGTAGAACCATGAGTAACATTCTCAAGCGTGAGGAAAAATGAAACACCCAATCCCATGCCACTCTAGACCGGGAAACGAAGATCCAACCCAGACGCCAGAGCCATGAGGAGCATTTTGTTGTAAGAGAAGCCCACTGCTCATGCGTGAGCTTCAATGTCGCAAGTGGAGACCGAAGGCATACGTTGCTTGTGCCATCAGTAATCCAATTCGATAACGCCCCTACGTATCTAGGCCAGCTCAGCTTGCGGCTGGTGTCGCATAGAACTTCTTGAGGACTTTCTCCACTTCTGCATATTCCTCCTTGACAACAACCAGTATTGCCTTGATTCTCGAAAGGCACAAGTCCTCGTCTGGCTCATCCGTCGTTCCGGCTTCGTCCTTCTGCTGTCCATAATGCTGGATCTTTTCACAACTCTCCTTCACCTTGGTGAGACCTAGGGTTGCGGAAGAGCCCTTGAGGAAATGACCAAGACTCGATAATTCGGCAAGGTCGCGGTCTTCTCTGCGCAAAAGGATAGTCAGTCTCTCGTTGCTGATAATATTATTCGCCTACTTACAGTGCCGTACCCATCTTGACAAACGTCTCCTCAGCTTGTTCGAAAAATCCAAAAACAATGCTTTTGCTATTCCCCACTAGTTAGTATGCGATTTTAATTCTCTTGTGGCGGGGGTAGGCCGAGGCACCTAAACTCCCTCTCGTCTTCGTCGTCATCCATCTCCAGGATTTGTTCAAAAGTCAAGGCGTCGATGGAGTCTCCTAGATCGGGCAGTCCGTCACCTACAGACCCCTCCTCACTCTATTGCGCGTGTGTCAGCAGCATCTTGCATGAGGGGTTGGAAGGAGTCGGTGGTGAATGGAGTTGTATGCTTACCCGCTCTTCCTCGTGACGGCTGGGCATAGCAACAGTCTTTAGGGGTAAAACTAGGTGTCGAGCAATTTCTAGGTGGTGCTGCAAGAGACGGAGAAGTTGAAGATGTCTTTGTCGTGGTGTTTAGTCGGGACGGGAAGGTTCTTGACGCTAACAGAGGTAGCCGAGTTCGCAACTGCTTCATTCACTGTTCTTAAACTAAGGTAATCATTGGTGGGTTGTGGATGGAAGATGGAGGATGGAATACGGAAGACGGAAGAAAGGGAACAAGTAGAAGTGTGTCTGTCAGATATAGAGTAATCCTTCCCAGTCAGCCTAAGGTAAGGCTCGATGCTTCTCTAGGTACTAGATAAGTAGGTAGGTAGGTACAGTGTATGAGGAACAGAATTAGAAAGGGAGCTTTACATGGCCATACTCCAGCGAGTACAGTACGGGACGACAGACAGATAGATAGACTCTTATAACACACCAAGCCAAGCAAGAATGGTGGGATGGCATGCACTGGAGGACTGACTGGGTGGACTCGGGACAGGAAAGGACAGGACAGGGGATTTACTATGCTACTGCCGAGTACTTCGTACAGCCTACTTTCCTACTTCGTAATTTCAGTTCTGTTGTTGGAATTGGAATTGGAATTGGAATTGGAATTGGAATGGAATGGCATGGCATGGAATGGAATGCCTCGAATGCTTCATTATCAAATCAAGGGTGGGGATTCCCGGAATTCTACACATGTTCTATCCATATCCACATCCCACCACCGCCGCCGCGACGACGACCCCATTTCGGGAGATTGTGTGTTGTTGCTCGAACCACCCAACCATACATAGCGTAAGTATCTCCGCTGCACCTGGTGCACCATCCAAGTCTTCAAATCCAAAGCAATCTCATCGTTGATTTGCTGGAGCGGTGCGGGCCTACTCCGCAACCTTCGTCATCCTGCACCAGGACCCATAATAGTGACGATGTGGCGTCGAGGGAACAATACATGATCCTGTTCCGAAATCACTTTTAAACTCTCGAGGGTCCAGAACATCTTCAGAACATCCCCGGTGTGTTTGTGTCCATCATCCCATCAGTACTGCACCTGCCATACAGAGTAATGGAGTATTCCCTCCAGATTCTAGACCATCCATTTTTAGATTGTTACAAAGGTACTGTATTGTCCTGTACCGTTCCGTTGCCGATCGCAAATCATCCGAGCCGAGCACCACTGTCCAAAATCGGGTCACGGTCACGGTCACGGTCATGTCACGTCACAGTCACAGTCACAGTCAGTCACAGTAAGTCACAGTCACGTCACGACCGTCCTGGCACAGGAGAAAGCCACCAAGACCCTGAAGGCTGAAGGTCACCACCCTGCCTGACCTTCTGCGGAGCTACAGTATGGTAAACCCCCCCCGGCTCCTCAGCCGCCATATTGTCCCAAGTTTCACACGATACAACAAATACTGTCATGGTCGAAATGGGGAAAGACTTACACCATTGTGTTGTGATTCCGGTCTTCCGCATTCTAGACTTCACCATCTTGTGTTACTTTTTTTCAGCCAGCTGTGCTTGATGTCCACCCACAACCCGCGCCGTATGCAGATCACCGACGTTGGTGATGGTGGGGTTGGGTGGTCATGCATGCAAGAGGTTTGGATCGCTGAGAGGCAGGTGCTGGGGGCATGAGATGAGGGGTATTCCTTCCTCTTTACTAAAACAGACCGCTAATACTTGTGGTGGGAACTAACGAACATGCGAATACTTCTACGAAGTATTCGCACACTCAAACATCACCCAAGGCGGCAATACTGAAGGATCCTTGAGGCTTGAGTTGAAGTGTAGTGTCGCACGCGTCAAAGACAAGTCATGGGGAGCCCTCCAGTATTCATGCAGCCGATTTCACACGGACCCCCCGCATGAACCAGGGGGCTGTTCTACCCGGTCATTCGTTTTTGTACGACCCCTTGGATATATCATGGAACTCGGAAGATCCCTGCTAAGATTTCTAATATCTTGAATCCAACCTTTGCCGTTGTGGCAGCACTTTGAACATCGAAGTCGAGCCCACTTTGCCCTTGATGGATGGATTCTTTGGCAAGAGCTGGGGAGACCAGGAAGGAGACTTGATACCCCCATAAAGAAGTCCTTTCTGAGATGAGAGATTTGGAGTAGTTTGGATCGGAACCATCGCGCGATTACGACTGCTGAGGACTTCATTTTCTTTCATATGCTGGCGTGATTGCGGCAAATGGCCCGTCCGCCCAGGCTTCAAAGGCAGTTGGGACGAGATGTCCGGTTCCAATAAGGAAGACAATTGAGTTCGACTTTTCAGTCCGGATCTTTTAATGAGAATTCGCAGCCCTCTTACTTCTGCGTTCAAATCTTGATTGCTTGGTGCTTCATGCGGGGCTGATGGAGATATGTGGAATCAAACTTGTGCTCAATTGAGGTGCCTCTCAAGTAGACAAGTCACCTGGATGTCTTGCAACCATATATATACCGGGGTTTTTTTTTCGTTTTGCATTTATCGATAGCCTTCTAGCTACATTAAAGGGCTATCTTACAACGGAGACAAGCATATTTCGTAAGTTTGACCAGGTATCGTTCGAATCCTTCCACTGCTCGGAGAATTTTTCTATGTCCTAAAGATTGAACTCTTTAACGTTTCGTAAGTCTAATCAACTGTGTCTTCCACTCCTCCGAAAATTCATTCCCTCAAGTCCTAAACTTTTAGGGCTTTGAGATATTATGTCAAGTCATTTCGGCGTTAAAAGAGCTCTCCAAGCAAGTGGACCAAATCTCGCCGTTCACTACTTGTTTACTGACTACCGGCATATATTCTTTTGGATATTTACTACTTTTATTTGACAATCTTTAAAGGCGGGTTAAAGGGTCTATAATGATGTAATGACGCTCTCTTTGCCATGTGTTGGGCAATACAATGTGGGGTAGTCGCTGGCTACAGCGTAGTGGCTTGACTAGACTATTCGCGTCACATCTTTTCTCGGGGAATGGTTTGAAATCTGAGGGGTAACTTCGCAAAAGAGAGGGGTAGAGGTTAGCGAACTCGATATATGACGGCCAATGCTGTCGAGTGAATCTTTCAATTTGTTGAAACATTCACTCTGCCAGACCTTCCAATATACAATTTGAGGCTCAGAACACAAGTCTATTCATCATGGCAAACACCAAAACAGTACATGTCCCTCATTTGGGAGGCATTGACGCTGGGTTCTAACTCCTTGTCCTTCATCAACCTACGTATGCTAACAGCACTATCCAGATATCAGATGCCATATAAATATGACTTCTCAAAACCTACATTGGTGCTTGTAAACTCTTTCACCACAAGTTCCGAGCTTTACAAAGGTCAATATGCCAACAAAGCACTTACCGATACGATGAACCTCCTCGCAATCGAGCTTCTTGGACACGGAAAGACAAGGACGAAATCAGAGAACTTTACATACTGGGATACTGCACTCATGAACCTCCAAGTGATGGAGGCTCTCGGTATCAAGAAGGCCTTCGTGTTAGGTACTTCTCAAGGAGGATGGATCACAGTCCGCATGGCCCTCCTCGCACCCGACAAGATCGAGGGTATTATTCCCCTCGGTACATCCATGGACTACGAATCCGAGCGTACCCGGAATCTCGGCTGCTGGGACGGTGCAGCCGCCTGTACAGGCCCGATCGACAAATGGACCACCACCCGCGCAACGCCGGAGTTCCAGCCCGACGAAGACTTTTGCAACTTCCTTATCGACATCGGTTTCGGTAAAGATTGCGAGCAAGCACTGCGAGACTTCTGGATCAAGACGATTCAAGGGAATTATATAGGAGATGAGGGACGGCGGCGTGCGCGCATGGCTGCTATTAACTTGCGAGAGCGGGATGGGCTGCACGGTAGGCTTTTCGATGTGAAATGTCCGGTTTTGTGGCTGCATGGCACGGCGGATGTTGTTTATAGTGTTAGCAATGCACAGCAGGAGATCAAGATGTTTACCAATGCTGTATCTGCTGAGCTTGTTACGGTGGCTGGTGGGGCGCATTTTCTCAGCGCGTCGCATCCGAAGGAGGTGGATCAGGCTCTTGTTAAATTCGTTGGGAAGTGGAAGGATAAGCATGTTTAAGGATGGAGTTGGTGGGATGAAGCGCGGGGTCTGTTGATGTAGGTTGGTTGTTTTTGATATACTGGGTAGGCGAAAAATACCGCATTCATACCTAGGCATATTGGAAGACCGGACATAGGAATGGTCAGTCACTAGTTTGAACGCTTGATTCGACTATATCAAAATAGATCAAGCAAAAACCCCGAAGACTGTCGTGTAGAACATCCTGTGGCCTCTCCATGAATCTCTAAAATCCACCCTAATCCTTAATTCGATCATCAGCCGGGAAATATTTCCAGTTCCAGCCAGCCTTCCTTCCATCCTCAGCCTCGTGCACTTCAGTTATCTTATGATTCTATAGGTACCTACAGTAGGCGTTAAACACCGAACTCTTATTCTTCCTCCTCCGCCTCTCCCTCGTCTTCAAAATCGAACCTGACCCACAACTTAATCCACAATCCAGGAAATATGTTTGTTTGTCCAGTTACAGTACAGCCAGCCTTCCATCCTCAGCCTCGCGCATGCCCCACTAACTAGGCACCGATATTGAACTTCCCTTACATCTAAAGCCTCCCTCACTTCACCGCACCTCATCTCACTATATATTTAAAAACATGAAACTCCCAACAATCAGAGGGAACTTGAACCTTTTTTCTTCGAAATGATGATTCCCCCCGATCCCAAGAAACCGCAACCGCACCGCGGCACAGGAAGCACGACAAGCAGTGCAAGCAAACCAAGCAAACACCCCATCATCGCAACTCCACCCCGCGTTGCGCTGAGGGCCAAACATGAAACTTCCACGTCGAACGAGGCCGCATCAACGAAACCAAGCCAATCGAAATCGAAACCAACAAGACCAAATACAAATACAGCGATTTCCGGAACCCGTAATTCGGAAGACGGCGAAGACGATTCAGCAGCCAAGGCCAAGGAAGCTCAAGATGAGGCTGAAGATGATGCTCAGGATGCTCAAGATGCTCAAGCTCAAATAACAGCTCTCCAAAACGAACTCTCGATCATGGAATCGGAATTCTCGCACGAATTGGTTACGCTGAGTCAGAAACTCACCAACGCGCACGAGAGCACGCAGTTCTGGGCGTCCAAGCACTCGCTGCTGAATCAGAACTTCTTGAAGAGCGATACTGAGGTGCGGGTTTTGCGGGGGGATATAGAAGTGTCGAATGGTAAGGTGGACGGGTTGGTTGCGGAGAGGGAGAGGTGGAGGAGGGCTTGTGAGGGAGTTTGGGGGGAGAGAGATGAGTTGTTGAGGGAGAGGAGGGAGAAGGATGAGGTGCTCAGGGAGAAGGATAGGGAAGTGAGGGAATTGAGAGAGCAAGTTAGGGGGCTGAAGAGTTGGGTGTCCCGTGGGAGGGGCGGCGATGAGCAGGTTAGTGATGAGGTTTTTGGGGAGGGGATGGGGAGGTTGGGCAATGGGTTGCAGAATTGGGTTATTGTGCATTTTAGGAGGGTTAGGGTTGGTAGGTTTCTGTGGTTTTCTTTTTTGGTTTGATGTGGTGGGAGGCAGGAAGGCTGACAATTGGTGCCTATAGATGCAGAGAAAGCGAATGATGAGACGAGAGAGCTGTTACTGCGTCTAATTCCCACGTACGAATCTCTAGCCGCAACATCCAAGATCCACTTCATCCAATCACTAGTGTCACGACTTCTCGTCGAGTCGATATTCAGAGCTTATTTTGTGGGGGTATCGGAAGAACAAGCAGATGAGCTACAGAAGGTAGAAAAGTATCTAAGTGATTTTGGTAAGCTAGCTATATTTCAGTAATCGTTTTTGTACATAGCTGATTGATTCGTTCTAGGTCCAGTAGAAAGCATAAATACATGGCGCTCCACCACCCTCGCAATCCTCCGAAAAGACGCATGCCAGAAACTGCAGACAGAAACAACCGCTATAGTAGAATCCATTGTGCATCAAATAAACCGCATCATGACGTCTATCAGCGATGTGCAAGCGTCCGAGACGCGAGACCAAGCACTGCGGGCTTTGATAAATAGTTCTATTGAACTATCGCGCCTGCTAAGGGTGCAAAAAGCTGTATTCACTATTACAATGCCGTCGCTCGAGGGGCATCAGAGGACTATGTTTGATAAGGAGAGTATGGAGGATATTGGAGGGGAGGACGAGGATACGCTGAGTGACAGAGAACTGCGATGTGTCACGTTTCCGGGCATCGTGAAGGCGGGAGATGAAAATGGTGAGAGAACGTATTTGAGGAACGTCGTTGCGAAAATACGAGTGCTTTGTGCGCCTGATTGAAGCTATTTATTGCACGACAGATAGATGGTACGAGGCGGTTAGCTATCCGGTTCATGTACCGGCGGTGTTTCAAGACTGTGTCTGTGTTTGTATACAAGACAAGTTACAGGCGAAAGCCGAAGGTTAGGTTGTATCCTTATAAGCTCAGAGACCGGCTTGGAGGCTTCGTCCAATCAAGCCGGTCTATCATACAAGAGTGAAAGGCTTTCAGAGAAAGCCACTTTCCAAATGAGCGGTCAGAGTTTAATATGAGCCGTGAATGTTGTATTCACTATCCAATCGTCACCTTTTTATTGTATTGTACAGCCAAGACAATGTTTGGCGGGGATGTGATGTGATTGATCCGATCTACGGCAACCCCCTACAGGCGGTCATTAAGTCCGAAATATTGTATTGTAAAGGAGGCTCTGCGGCAGGCGGCCTAGGTGAAGGGTGCCACACCATATCCACTTCGAGACCTGTCTGGCTATACAGTGGTATCGTACTACCACTTGAATGAAAGCTCGACTCTGGTTTCTCTGAAAGTTTGAAAGTTTTGAAGTGAAGTGCACGCTTTTGTTGCAGGTTTTGTGTGGTGCTGTAAGTTGGCGAGCAGGAAGTGAAAAGTCCATAGAACAAGAATTGAAGAACCCGAGTATAGGTGAAATATGCATTTCCCAGACTTTCCTGCTCGGGTTGTGCATCGGGGACCCACATGAATCCCCGCGAAGAGTATCCCAAGATGCAAGGATTGGACCCATGACTTGGATGCCGGCTTTAACCTCACCTCCAGAACTCCAGGATAAAGCACCAAGCAACGAGTAAAAGCTCCCGGTACGTCTCCCGGAAGCGGTGAGGAGCAAGAAGGCATGTTTGCTTTTGGGTTCGTCGAGGTCCATCCTTGACTGATTCATTAATTAAGAAGCGGGCGAGTGCATAGTCGCGGGAATGGCTGCACGAACCACGAGTGATAGATGGAATGCTTGCATTTCGAGGAACCAATGGCCAGTGATCCCCTTCAATACAATTAGCCTTTTGATGTCGGTGGGGTGGAGTGCTTGCAGGATCGCGGCATGACGCGAAAGAGCTCGAGGTAGCTGGGTTCAATATGGTTATTGAACCGCGTTTTGGTGGAACTTTGAGGGTGTGAAAAAGCAACACGTTCTTCTACAGACGAATGACGAGTCTTTATTCATTCGAACTCTGAGTTGTTTCTTTCCGCCCTTGTGGAGGTCAGGTCATCAGATGTTTGAATAGTTGAATGCAATGCAATGAAAAGTCTCTGGCGTGGCCGCTTAGTAGGCCGATATGCGTCAGTATTCTGATAGAAATACAAAGTGCCGACGCCCCAACTTTTCCCCAGCAACATCGAAATCTGAAAACATCGATCGATATCAATATACAGGAAGTTGTCGTTGAAGCTCTTCTTCAAATCGATTGTTGACTTGACGCGTCCTCGGACTCGGTCTGAAGCTAGGGAGATTGCTGGCGAAGCGAGACCTCCAAAAGTTGACTTGCACCCCTCCTTCCCTCACTCTGAGCCCTGCACCTTCACCTCCACCACTCTGGCTTTCTCTTCAACGTAACCCCACTTCCCCCCTGCCAGCGGGAAGTCTGGCACATAATCAACTTCTTCCAGACCTGTCAAAGAGCTGGTTCTCGCAACAATCGTCACAAGTTTTCTGGCTTTTCCCCCGTTCGACCCCTCCATCTTCTTCTCATTGCGCCGGTCGCTGTTGATTAGACTTCGTGCCTCCACGCATACAAATATATTCGTTTGACGATGGGTGGTAACGACGGACGAAACAGGATCGACGAGTTTTTGAGCAACCCTGAGAGTCCGAGATATCTTGGGTCTCATACCCAACCCCTGGTTGAGGCGCCCTTCAGTAGACCTCAAGCTTACAGCAAGCTATCCCAACCACTATACATATCAAGCACACCTTCCAGATCTTCGGCATATAGATCTAGCACAAGCTGGGCGAGTGAAAGCGATAAGTCGAGTCGTCGCTCTTCGAATTCCAGCGCTCCAAGCTCAGGACCGCCCTGGCAACCCAACTTGAACGAAGTGCTTGCAATGGCCCCATTCGACTATGGCTACGATCTTCCTTGCGAGTTCACCTACTCTGGGTGCCACGTGCGATTCTATCCAGGTGATTTCGAAGCCTGGATTACCCACAGCATTTCACATTTCGGCAAACACCCTCCTCCTCTCAGAACAATCTGCACCTGTTGCGACCAAGAGTTCGACTGCACTCATAACCCTAGTGATGCCTGGAGGACTTGGAGAGATCGAATGGTCCATATTGGTGCACACTTCGGGGAATATCGACAAGGGGGTGTTGAGGTAAATCATGGGAATCCTGATTTCTGGACGTTGGAATATATGTCCACCAAACGCCTCATCACCGCAGATGACTATGCCCACGCGATTAGATACTCACAACGACCACACTGTGACAATTTATATCCACTTGGATATAGAACTCCTGAGATGCAGGCGAGGGAGGAGCGGAACTCTCACGCTAGCCATGATTTGAGGAAGGAGATCCGAAACAGAAGGAAAGAGGATAGAGGATCCGGAAGGCGTAAGGGCACGAGCAAGACTTACTGATATGTCTGCAAACCAAGGCATCTTCGATCTGAAAAGCTTGGAGATACTGTCTCATATGTCTGGAAGGCATTCGACTTGTGGAGCCACCACATATCCTCAACTAATTCGACATCTGCCACCTAAAAGTTTTTGCATTTGAACACGATAGTGACGACGATACGATGTTATATTCTTCTACCGGTTCCGTTCCCATGTGAACGCCGCGTGGCCGGGCTTTTGCCTCCGAGGTGGCGAAAGCTTTTGGAGGGCCCGTGCCATCTAATTCTTGATTTATTCTCTTGAATCTTCTTGGAGTTATCTTGTCAATGAAAGTTCTATGCACAGTGAATCATGGTACCTGAAAGAGATTTCACTGATGCGATTACCGACATGGAATGGTACGGCACGCGAGGCTGACTTGTGACCGCTGTTTGTGGTGCCTGCTTTGAGTAACACCCGTCGCCTGCTACGGGTATGCTTCTGCAAGGCTCTAGATGAAGCTGATGAGCCGGAGTTTGCAACGCTTGCTGGTCTTTGCTTTCAAATTGACTTATCGGATGAAGCTGCTTTTCTTTATACCCGACTTGAATTCTCGTTGTAGTTTTGGGGAAACTGAGGTCATATACTCCTTGAATGAGTTACTAGTGTCTGAGTCACTCATGGTTGGTCATAAGCAATGAAATTCTCATCTCTAACCAAACATCTGCAAGTCTGCCTCATGGAGTCCGGTGCTAGCAAACAGTCAGTCAGGTACAGAGTATCCTTGGGTGAGATATCTGCATACCCTAGCCCATTTCGGGCTAAATCAGGAACGTTTGACGCCCGCACTGGCCTTGTGGCACCTTTCGACCGGGTTGAGGGGACCCTTGTAGCCCGGCCTGGTCGGGAGAAACTGTACTCATCCCCAACCGACTTAGTACTCGCCAGCCCGAACACTCACAGCAGCACAGCTTCTATCCCAACCTAAAAAGACCAAAACCAACGACTTGTATTTATACCCAACACACCGAGTTGGGTCGATATGATTCAACTCGGTTCCCAACCTCTCCTACTTCCAGCTCCAAGCCTCCAATAAGAAACTTATTTCCGTCCATCCACTCCACTCCTCTCACCGCCTACGAATCAAATGCAGAGTACACATACAACAAGATATGGGGCGCAATGAACCCTTTATACCCAATATTCTCCCGAGGAAAAAACCATTGGTTCTGGTATGTTCGAAAGTTCCTCCGAGGCTGACGTCTCGCCTCGTTTAAAAAGCGCAGCAAAGCCTCATTTCCACTACAGTAGTTACCTCATATCACAGTTTTACCCGGAAGTATAAGCATATCTCCTACAGTACCATTTCCTCAGGTTCAGGTTCTAAAATAAGTTTGTCTGCCTTATTTTCAATTCAAAAATCCGTGCGCATCTACTGTATCCGCCTCGCGTTAGAGGCTGTGATAGGGGGTATCTATTGGCTGGAAATAGAATGGGCGTTTGCCTCATCTTCATGCCTAGTTGCCCGAGGGAAGAAATATGCACGCATCGGTGTATGTGATGGTGATGACCTAGGATTGGGTATGGATGACCTGAGTATATGCACGTATTTGGGGATCATTTAGTCGGTGAGGATGGAGCGTCGGGGAGAAAGGGGTGTATATCCTTGTTGAGTTCAAACTCTCTCTTTTAAGAAACGTCTTCGGCTGAAACATTTTTACTTCAATATAATCCCGACGATAAGTCGAAATACTATTCTTTGTTTAGTACTCAATGTCTTTCAACAGCTATGCTAGATGTTTACTCCTCCTATTTAAATAACCATATATGCTAATCATCGCCCATCCATCCATTCATTACATTCGCCCCCTCCCATCCCATGCCTTCTACCCAAGAATCACTACACTGCACGTACAGTAGAACATGCAAGCAGAGACTGTTCGCAAGCCCCACCCCCACTTCCCCCTCAATGAAACTCCGCTTCCACCCTCCCATATCGAAACCCATCAACCTTAAGCTCAAACGCCAACCCCGCGCTCTCGACAACCATCTCGAGCGTGAAATCCAGATTATCGAACTCCACACCTCGAGTGGTAGTCAGGCGCGTGAAGAGACTCTTAGGCACGGCGCCTAAATCGGTGGTCAGCGTGCATACGTTGATGAGATCGCGCGTGTAGGACGCGGGGGGGGTCGCCGTCGGCGTCGGAGGCGATGAGGTCGTCGGATACGATTAGGGATTGTCCGGGTCTGGTGGTCATGTTTATTAGCAGGAGAAAGGGGTGGTTGACAGGGATGTGGGATTGGGGTTTTGGGGGGGAGTACCTGAAGTTTCGGGTGTAGTGAAAGCTGATAGGAGTAGCAGCACTAAGTGCTTCGCCCTCTGTGACCGTGTTAGTAGGGAAGAGAAGTGTGGATGTGGATTGTAGGTGGGTGTAACACTTACTGGCTATATGCCATTGCATCCTATCACTGACCATCCAGCGCTCCCACAGCGGACTCCAATACCGCTCACTAACCTGATGCTTATCCTCGTCATAAACAGTAGCGTACGAAGTCCCGTAATGCATTCTCGCTTTCCGCGAAATAACCATACTACCCTCGAGACCACGCAGGACGGCTCCTCGCACAACAGCCGTCCATGCATTGACGGGCTGCATGACTTCCACGGAGCCGTTTTCGATCAGAGCTGTTGCTTGCGCGTGTGTAGGCCGCTCGCTGTAGGGAGGCGGGGCTGCGGTGTTGAAGTGGCCTTTTAGTCGCGTGTAGAGGTAATTGCTCTGTCCGAACCCGCCGACTAGGACGATGCCAGATACTATGCCGCCTTTGCGTCGGATCCCATCTACTTGCCCCTGTACTAGATCGCAGACTTCCTTGACGACAGGCTCGAAGATTTCTTTGATCTGCGCAGCTGTCATAACCAAGAATCCGCAATCGAGCCCAGCTTCCTCGTCATCAGGTAAGCCAGGGAATGGGACATTGACTTCGGAATGTTCTTCTTCGTTGAAGTTCCGCTTGACGAATTCTTCCCAGTATCTCAGGCCCATCTGCCAGCACTTGCCTTTCTTGAGTTTCATCTCGTCGAATCTATCTTTCCCAATACGGCCCCGAACATGTTCCTCAAATCGATAATTCAAAAATGCACTTCCGCACAGCCCACCCGTTCCCACAGCGGATTCTTCAACCCGGAGTGGTTTTAAAGAGATGATCTTGTACGCGATTAAATCCACAGTGCCACCACCAGCATCGCAGACAACAAAGTTATCACCGGCGCTTAGGTGGTTGGGTTGTATGGCTTTAAGTGTGTAGACTGCTGCAGCTTCCGGCTCGCTGATCATCTGGATCTCCGATTTCTGGCCCATTCCCGCTCGCTCAGCAGCTTGCAACGTAGTGTTCTTGGCGGCGTCCGACCAGACAGCTGGGCAAGTGAGAACGAAGTCTACTTTGGTCGACGCCATGAACGACTCTCCATACCGCCGAGTAAGCGTCTCCATGGTATGGTTATATACCTGGGTTAAGTAATCGCTTACAGCGTCTACGACATTCTTGTTGAATTTCTTCAACTGAGCGGCTGTTTCCAGTGGGCTGACGTAGAAGGGTAGCTTTTGTGAGCGGTCAAGGAATAGTTTGATGCAGCGAAGACGAGATTCTTCGGGCTTAAATTGGAATCCCCATTTGATGTTAGGCTCGGCTGTTTCTGGCGCATCTGGGGGGTAGTCATATGCTATCTCTGTTGGAACTTTGTCTGATGTTATGCCGTTGCCTCCTGGCCAGGTCTTGATGATCTCGACATCGTCTGGAGTTGATGTGTATACAGCGGCAACACTGTTTGAAAGTTAGCGGACTATAAACAGAACGGTGTGGGAGGAGAACGCCAAGGTGCTTATGAGACTCTAAAAGTACTGCTTTAGAGAAAGATGCATTTTGAACCAGGCTCGCTGGAGCTGTCTAGCATGCGTAGCTTGTGAAGAGGGATTGAAAGCGACATCCGCTGAGAAAGTCAAGCCCTGTTCCTCTAGCTGTGCGCTTGGTTTCGTCTGCAGCGTTGCAGTCTTCCCACAAAACCCGAATTGTACGAGAAGCATCAACTCACCCTGAATAAGTGGTACCAAAGTCCAGCCCAACAATCAATCGATCGTTCAAAGGAGCAGGTTCCCGAATAGGCCCCTCAATTGCTTCGGTAGAAGAAGTAGGGGTGTAATTGTTCGTAAAGTGATTCCTGCTCTCATCATTCCTCCTGCTGGCACTCCGAATTGGGAGACTGAGATTCATTGTCGCAATTGAAGGGATCCCAATTGGAAACAGACCGTGGCCATAAATGCTCGGTTCCAGCGCTTGGAAAAGGGGGCGAGGACCGCGGAGATGCCGGTGCTCGATGCACTCTTCAGGGCCCCGAGAGTAACATATATAAAAGAAGCTTCCTGAAGAGTATTTAAAATGCCACAAAGATCCAAGAATCGATGGTCAACGCAGCAAATACTTGCTTTTCCTGGAGCAGAGCAATGGCGTGACCTGGGCTGGTATATAGCTTCTAAGATGGCTCAGATGAAAGCTCCCCCAATTTCCCAAACACAAACGCAAACGATTCAGCAACTGATGGGTGGCGAGAATGAGACACAAGATCATGTATTTTATTCCTGGGGAAGCTGGGGGCCTGTCTGTCTACGGTCGTATAGTCCCTGCAGGAACAAATATTGGAGCCTGCAGCGTAGGCAACACTGTTGGATCTGGATAGGCTTGGCGCGCGGTCTTGACGAGAAGCCAAGATGGTAGAGGAACAGGTTACGCGTTATTGACGAAATATTCCCAAAGATAACACTAATAACAAACCTTTGAAGAGGGTATGGTTCAATGATTGGCCGGGATGAGTTCGAAATAGTAAGTATGGAAATCGGATCAGCTTGCTGACAAGAGAAACAGAAGCTCCCTTCTCCTCACCGCACGCACTAAAACTTCGGAGTGGGGGGCAGTGTATGTAAGGCTGAGCCTTTGCATCAGAATAATCTAAAACGACCACAACGAGCAGCGTCATCTTTCGAACGACGGGGCACCAGTACCTTGAGCCATGCAGCTCTGGGCCTGTGGTTTCAATGCTTGGGGACAGTTGCATTTCGCCGATGATGAGGCTAGAGAATGTCTCAATTCGGATGGAACGACTCAACGGTCAATTTTTGACGACCTACCCAAAGATCTGGAGAAGTTTGATTGCGTACTCGTCGACCCGGATATTGAAGTCTCCAAAACATCTCATTCGGCCAATTTGAGTAAGTAAGTCAGGCTTTCTCTAAAAGTGTATATAAATCATCACGTGGCGGGCGAGGCTGATGGCCGAGGCTGCTGACCTCCTCTTAAGTCTTGATAATATCTCTCAGCTTCGAGGGTGACTCAAAATCTCTAAGACTAGTATGAACTGGGATACAGATCTCCAAATACCTCCTTTCTATTACCTCAATGTTGCAAAAGTCAACACATCAAATCAAAACTAACGTAACACAGTCCGAAAGTCTTCCCAACTGGTCCAGACCGGTTCCCCTGATCGTTTCTTCCAATACCTCTTGTCAAAAGACTGCCAAGTTCCCCATGAGCACATAGCCCAAACCATCGGCGAGAAAGCCGCAGCTTTCAAGACAGGTACTCTCAATACATACGAAAGCCTAGACAAATACAAGTCAGACACACCTATGATCACGAATCCAATGGCAGTGGAAGATGTAACAAACGTCATTGCAAACGATACCTCTTTCTACGCGCTCACAAAAAGTGGCAAGGTGCTAAGCTGGGGCGACGTACGGCATCAGAATAGTCTTGGGCGCGAGGTAAACGAGGACTAGTAAGTCGATCCGTCAACTAAACAAGTAACCTGTCCTGTCCGAGCTGAATATTCCTCCAGCCCAGCAAATGTGCCTTGTGTGCTTGAAGACCTGACCTCAGATCCTATTACCGGCATCAAGAAGATAGCTGCTGGTGGGTATATTGCGGGGGCTTTGACGAATGAGAATGACCTTTATGTATGGGGAGGACGACAAGGTCAGGAGACGCCGCTTCCTGGTATGAGTGGGATACCGGAGTCGGTGGATATAGAGGGCGAGGATATCTTGGATTTCGGGGTCGGTGATAGACATATCGTTGTGCTGACGATGTCTCATCGGTTATGGGTAATTGGTAACAATTCCAACGGGCAATGTGGTGACGGTAGTAAAAATGAGATCGGGGCTTGGAAAGAAGTCATCCTGCCTCTGCATAAAGGTCGGAAGATTGTGAAAGTGTATGGGGGATATAAGACTTCATTCGCAATAGTCGATGGAGAAGAAGAATAGGCAAAATCCAATTTGGTATCTCATCTTATTCATTTTGCCTCTGATGCCATTTTATAATACATAGTCCGTGAGTGCTCCAGATTTACCAATGCATAGCAGAAGAACTCATAGATTCGTAAGATAATCCTCAATCTCTTGGGGACTCAACTTCCTGAATCTTGGTCCTTGCGCTCCCTCAACTCCGTCAACGCCAAGTAAATGATCAGCTGGTGGCCCAATGATGCCTAGAAATTGGTTAGCTTTGGTTTCCAAAAGCTTCCTGACATCCACTTACCAATCTCTACAGTCTCTCCATTCATCTCACCCTCGATCGTTTCCTTCAAGGTCAACAGGGCAATGTGGACTGCATCTTCTAGCTCCAAACCCTCCGTGTATCTCTTCTCCAAGAAAGTTTTTGCAGATGTAGCACTCTTGCCAATAGCAGTAGCCTTCCATGGGAAATAACTTCCACTGGGATCAACCTGATACAGCATAGGTCCACCCTTCATGACCCCACCCGTCTTGCCAGAAGCCTTCTTCTCATCCGGATGCGCATCGGCCGTGGCAGCCTCCTCGGAATCCGGCTCAACACCCTCATCCCACCCTGCAATCAACAAGCTGACACCGTACGGTCGTACACCACCCGACTGCGTAGCTTCTTGCATGACTCTTGCAACATCCTGCACTAATATTCTCGTTGGTGGATACTCGTTGTAGATGCGCTTGTAGCCGGTGTGGGAGACTTTGCGTGCTTTGTCGACCAGCACTCGGTAGTCGGGTCCCATGCCTGAGTAGACCATACCGATGTCGGGGGTGATGAGGCTGACTTTCGAGAGCGAGGGAGGGTCGATTAAGGGTGATGAGGACTTCTTTTCTGTGGCGAGGACAATGCCGTTTGTAGCTACCAATGTGGTCAGATATTCGCCTTTGAGTATATATTTAAGCCTAGATCGAGCCTACCTTTGATTCCCAGCGCCGTGACACCTTGATTGACTGCATTTAATGCGTATTCTATATACCGTTGGTTAGCTCGGGGTTTATTTACTTCCAGCCGGCGAGGCAAAAGCACTCTGGCATCGGTAGAGTAATGAAGCTGTACGAACCTATTTGGACCAGCTTCCCACTATTGATAGTCAGTATGAATTACCACAACGCCTATCTATTTTCCAATATGCGCGTAAAGCTGTAGGAGGACAGACCTGGGGGAGAACGTAGTCAACGAGAAGGAGTATCTATCTGCCATATTGCCTATCTACCTCGTAATTTGCTTGCGAGAGATATCGAAGGAAGCAGGATGTGGAGGGAGGTGATCGGAGTTGGTAATTTAAAGAAGATGGAGGCTCGAGTTGCTTGGTGTGGTCGAAGGTGAAGCTGTAAATGGAAGCTACAGGCAGCTCACGTTTACGCAGCTCGACGACGCGAAATGCCTTCCTCGTTTTCAAGGCTGCAATAAACTTTAGCTCCAAATTTGGACCGCCGCGACCGATTAAAGCTCTTTTGTCATCCACGACCTTTGGATCAGACAATAATTAAAGCCACATTGCAGATGTTGAATTATTCTTTCAACATCCCACTTTCTTTGAAAAGTTCTCTTCCTATCAGGGTAATGATTTAACGCTAATTGTTCCCAGGAAGCAGCTAAGCTGTCTTGCCGCTGCTTCAATGACAACAAAAGTTCCCACGCGATATTAACTGCGAGCTTACCACAATGACCACACCAGGAGCTGCAGGAGAAGACTCTGGACGGACTGAAACTTTCGACCTGAAAGATGAGGCCGGACCTTTTGAAACCTACAACCAAAACTATCATAAACCAGACCAGGGGGCCGCCGCAACCGCAGTACATCAGGCAGAGCGTGCCGGCTGGGAATGGCCAAAAGACATGACAACAGAGCCATCACATGAAGAGGAAATACCCCTACCTGGGTCATTCAGAGATGAAGAACCGGAAATCCCGATAGGGCCTGTTCAAGACGAGCATGTGGAGGGACAGGGCAATACAGCACCCCCACCAAAGCGAAGGCACTACAAGCCAAGGCAATGCAGAATATGCTTAGAAGAAGTCCTACCATCCTTCGAAACGCCCAGCGAGGGAATCGCTTCTTTTCTCAATCCATCTCCAAAGGTTTCCTACATCTCCGAAGATCCCGAGTCAGGCCGCCTGATACGACCATGCAAATGTACAGGATCGCAAGCCTATGTTCACGAAGGCTGTTTACAAGCGTGGCGACACGCAGATCCCCGGTATGGAGATAGGAATTTCTGGGATTGTCCTACCTGCAAGTTCCGGTACCGACTCGAGAGAATGAAATGGTCGCGCATGATTTCAAGCACTCTCACTCAGATTGTCCTCACGATATTCATCATGTTCGCAACTGTGTTTCTGCTTGGCTTCGTTGCGGACCCGATTATAAATCTATACTTTGAACCGGGTGCAACTATAGCCAGCGTAGCGACTGGTGGTGGTATTGGGGGCCCACTTGATCTCGAAGAGGATTTGGCGGAATATGATGGTTGGGTAATGCACTTTATGAAAGGTTTGACGTCTATAGGAGTGCTTGGGTTCGTCAAGGTGATATGGGCGACGAGTCCCGTCACGATCTGGAACTTCCGTGGAGGGCTATTTGGTAGCAGCGGACGGAGTGGACGAGTGAGGGCTGGCGTGACAGGGAGAGACCGAACTGATAGCACTTTCTGGCTGCTTGTAATTGTTGGAGTCGTGACGTTTTTATATGTAAGTGGAAATGCTTTGGCAAGCTTACTTCAAACACTGACTCTCTTCAGACTATATGGACTTGGGTCCGAAGATGGTCTCGAAGAACTCTCGAGAAAGCTAGTGAACGTGTAGTGGATGTCCACGGTGATGATCCCGACGACGACGATGATGAAGAGAAAGAAGAAGAAGCGCCTCGTCCACAGCCAGATACCAATACCCAAACTGAGGGTGCCTCATCGAGCGACCAAGATGCTGAGAGTCGAAAGACACAATGATTGCGATTAAGGAGTTCAGGGGTTGCATCGCATTTTACACAAGCTTGGGCATTGAGGCGTTCTAGCGATTTGCAAGCATTTTGTATAACAGAACATTGAAGCTTACAGCGAATTTCATCAAGCGAAGACGACTCTCCACGTTGCCCCTTCTTGACATATCCTGAAACAGCAATTCACCCCTTTCCCCTCGTTGCACACTCTTAAGTTACCACGCTCTCTCTCCTCCATGGCGTGTCAACTAGTCTGTGTGCAAATATCAACCACTCGCTGGAGCCCCGAAATCAGAGCGTCTTGTTCTGTTTTCACTATGGGTGGCCGCTTGTCCAATCACCATTCTGCCGTATACCACTTTCTCATTTTGGGATTGCCGGTGTTGGTTCTCCTGCCTTTCTGGCGTGATACTTTCAAGGGAACCTAAGGCAGGAAAGTTGATACATATCTTCTTTCTCATTACAATTGCATAGTTGCTTTTGTTTCTTTTTAGATGTGAGGGAGCAACTCATGGTTCACAAAATGCCAAATGAAACTCCAAAACCCCATCATCATCCCCCACAAATTCCAACTCAGTCCCTACACCAACAAAAAAAACCCATCCCTCTTTCATATCCCTCTCCTTCCCCTCCGCAATCATCTTCCCCTTCCCTGCCGTAACGAGCATCACACCCGGTCCACCAAGCGGTTCCAGCACCTCTCTTTCGCCAGCACCCAAGTTCGTCACCAGCATGTTGAACTCGCTCAATGGCGGCGCTAGCACTTGAGTATGTCCATGCTTTCCCTTGGGCGAGGGTTTGGGTGAAAGCAGAGCTTCGTTTGGTGAGGCAGGGGAGAAGGTTAGGGCGGATGTGAAGGTCGCGACGCTGTCGCGGTCGGCGCGCGGGCAGAAGCCTGTGTTCAGGACGTTGTCGGAGCGAGCCATGCACTCTACAATGTCTCCTGAGAGATAGGCATGAATACCACTGTGAAAGGTTTGTTAGCTTGTTACTCCAAATGGAAATGGACGTGACTATTTCCATCTCGGGGCATATGGAAAGCGAGGGCTTGGAAAACTGCAGTTTCTCGATTTTCGGAAACCTCGCCCAGACTCGGCCTCATGCTAAACACAGAAGCGGCACTTATTATCATCGACTTTTAGTGTCCCACTCCACCTGGAACATTATAAAATGGTGCCGCGTCCACCAAGAGTCGACCGCGAGTGAGAGGCCCTTGCGAACTGCATTCTCATAGGGAAACTTACTCTGCCGGAACGTAAATCGCATCTCCTTTCTTCAACACTAAAAAGTTCATCGTAAGTAGCGCCACCAAATTTCCGGGATCGCTTTTATCATATTGCTCCGCCAGTCGCGGCAGCAATTCAGGGATATAAGTGTGCTTCCCAAAAGCTTTCTTATCAGTGTTTCTCAATGTCTCATAAACCTCTACAATCTCATCATCGCTAGCAGAAAGTATCTTGCCAACGATCCCCTTCAACGTCTCCGCATTGAAATGCGACTGAGATTCATTTGTGAAGCGGGATTTCAGGATCGGGATCGAGGTGAAGAGGCCTTGGATCTCGAGGAGCGGTTTGAAGCCGACGAAGACTTCGAATTTGGAGAGCGCGACGGCGATTTCGGGTTTGTGGTTCTCGTCGCTAAATTTGGAGGGTTCTTTCTTGTGGAGACGCGCTGCGAGGTCTTTGTCGGGGTGGATTTGAAGGGGGAGGGCTTTGGCGATTGAGAGGATCTGGGGGGAGGGAGAAGTAGGGATTCAGTACCGGGTATGTAGGAGGAGCGGGAACGGATGTACCTTGGGGAGAAAGGGAAGATCTGTTCCGAACTTTTCGAGGATTGGCTTTCCTATGAGTTTCTCTTTGTTGGCGTTGAGGTGTTTTTGGAGGTCTTCGCCGCTAGAAAGGATAAGAGAGGGGGTTGTGGGATAGGTTCCACACCACATCTGTTAAGGTCAGAAATGACATTGGATATTGAGAGGTATCAGAGGTATCAGATGTATTTAGAGAGCTGGGCAAAGGCAGAATGAAAGGGGGTTGGATCGAGTCAATTGCATTTCCTCATTAAAAATATAAAACAGTATAGTTCTCAACGAAAAGGCTTCATGGAATCTGAGTGACTTACCTCAGCATACTCTTTAGATTCATCGAGCTTGAAGTGACCCCCTGGAGTTGAAGCTGCAAACTGAGCAGCTAGTGATTGTTTGCCCTTCTTTCCCCACGGGTAGTTGTTGCATTGACACTCTAGTTGAATGACAGATGAAGACATGATGAATTGCTTGTATTCTTTGTGTAATAATCTGTAATATTGTTGACAGTTTATCTAATGTACATGAAATACATATATATATATTGCCAGCAACTCGCTTTCCTATTGAAGATCTCACGTCATGCATATTGTTTTGAGGGCCTTGCGTTACTTACATCATACGAAATAATGGAGCGGGTCTAGCCTTGTCAGGGAAGAAAGGGGCACAATGCCACTGTTTGATAAAAAGCCAATAAAAAGGAGCCTATGGTTAATATGAAAATGAAATATCTAGTTAAAATTCAGCTTCAAGCCACAGGAGACAGGTAATTATAATTGTAATTGTTCTATCTGCTTGCGGCTTATTGTAACGAGATTATGCTCGTAAATTACCACCGTATGCTCTCCTTATCACTTTCCTTGAACATTAATCGGCTCCTGATTGGTCCCTAGGCACGAGCATGCACCATCAGGGACCCTACCTAGTAGTAATAAGGCCGTACAGTAGTAGTCAGCCAGGAAGAGGCTCGCGCTTTCGATATTTCTTCTACAGTATAATTTCCCCCCGTGCAATGGTGATCGTGTTTGTGGGACCTCGAACATTAAATCTCGCCCACCGCCGCCGACATTCAATTAATTATTATATTCCTCCTCTGCCAGGACAGTGTCGCAGGCCTTCGATTATTTACCCACCCAGCTGTCAAGACTACCTAACTGCATGTGCCGTAGCCCGGTGTCGTGTCAGCTGCGAACAGATAGATACGAGTAGCTAGCTATTCGAGCGCGCCAAGAGCCCAGCTGCAAAAGGACACCAATCTCACTACAAACTCGCCATCGCGACCACGTCTTGCGAATTGACGGGCTCCGAGTCTGCAATAACTTCCTCGACACGACAGTCTCTCTGGCGCCTCAACGCCAATTCCGCAGGCCATGCATTTAGCCCTCCCGACGAGGAAGTCCTCGCATCCTCCTCCCTATGCGAATCGCTCGTCTCGGTATCCTATGCTTCGCAGAAGTAGAGTCCAGGCGATAATAATCGGCCTCTGTGCACTCGGCGCCTTGTTCTTCTTATGCTCGCATATTTTCGGGGGTGGAGAGAGGATACCCTCGGGGACCCCTCCAGTGGTAATTGTTACAGTGGTGGATGAGGAGAATTACAGCTCGCAGTACATAAAAAACATCAAGGAGAACCGGATAGAGTATGCAAGGAAACATGGTAAGAAGCACCTGGGGGTGGGAAAAGGAAGGGCTATGCTAATAATGTCCAGGTTACACTACCTTCTTCCCCACTATCAAGGACTACGATCTCAAAGGCTCTCCAGTCTCATGGGCCCGAGTCCCAGCAGTCCGGCACGCATTGACGAAGTTTCCCTTTTCCACCTACGTCTGGTATCTTGACCAAAACTCCCTGATTATGAACCCCGACCTCGCAGTCGAAACCCATATCATGAACCCCAAAGTACTAGAGAGCCTCATGATTAAGGACCAGTCTATCGTACCTCCCGATAGTGTCATCAAGACATTCTCACATCTGAAAGGGGAGAACGTGGATATGGTTGTTACTCAGGACAAGGAGGGATTGGCACAAGGGAGCTTTATCGTCAGGAGAGGAGCTTGGAGCAAATTCTTCCTGGATACCTGGTTCGATCCATTGTACCGCTCTTACAATTTCCAGAAGGCGGATACACATGCCTTGGTAAGTGAACTAATGAACCTCGGATGAAGTTGCAGAAGCTGACAATGAGTAGGAGCATATCGTTCAATGGCATCCTACCATACTTTCCAAACTCGCACTAGTACCGCAGCGGAAGATGAACTCATACGGAAAAGCATCAGTCACAGACGAGTCTGGAGCATACAAAGATGGAGACTTTGTGATCCGCTTCCATGGATGCGAACAAATAGGACGAGACTGCCAAGCGGAAGCAGACCCCTTTTCGAAACAATGGCGGACAGTATTTCACGCACGATGATCTCTTCAAATCCCCACAGAGGATTGAAGCATGTTGAAACAGCGGCCAGAGAAGAAGAGTTGCCGTTACGATCCACGACCAGCGATGTCAAAAGCGGCGTTTAGGGCGTAGAAGAAGAGGATTGGTTGCAGATATGTTTGCATATGTGTATAATCTTGCATGGGCAACTGGATTTTTGAAGGTATACTTTAGAGGGCGTCTGTGTGCGATATTGATGGATGAAGCATGCATGACTCTGCTCTCCTGTAAATTATATTTTCACATACCCTTGCAGTCGTTTAGTACTGCCTTTCGATTCGAACTCCTAGGGTTAGGGGTCTCCGGGCCCAGTGTGGCATTTTGCTCAAACAGATCTGATAGATTCTTGTTTGGATTGTGGAAAGGTCAAATCTGATCAGATGGGCCATAGTCATAATTATAATCAAACCACAATTCGAACGAGGACGAAAGTGTTAATCAAGTGTGAAGCTATTCCACCTTGCGGCGGAAGAGCTGCAAGGCTGACGACTAATATAAATAAACTCATTCGAAACATTGAATTCAGAAAAACCCCGCCGGAAATCATGTACTAATAAGGATTTCTCCTCATAGTATGAGTACTCCACCAGTCCACCAGGTCCTGATGAAATCATCTCGATTGCAACTCACTACGATAAGCGCGAAGCTTCTGTACGACACCCGCATGTGATTTTCCACCTCGGCTCTATCAACATAAATGCAAGAATTTCCTCTTATCACTTAGGCCTTCCCTCGACAACTCGCCCATCCATCATGCCAGGCAGTTCGAGGATGCCCGTGAGCTTGCGCAATACCTTTACTGTCAAGAAAGGAGGGTCTAGCAGCCAATTGCTAGCCCTAAATATCGACCTGTAACTATCCCCGCCTTTGAAGGGCAAAGTGACTTGAACGTTCGAATAAACAAATACTGACTTATATTGTTTCACAGATTCCGGAACCTCGTCTTCTTCCTATTCCTGCTGCGATGGACTCGGAAGGGGCTCTTGAAGCTTAAGGGTCGGGGAATCTTTGGCACATTTGCGGATACATATATTGCCATTCGACGTACGGCCTACGGACTCTTTCTCCACGCGCCGGGTGTGCGTAGTCAGGTCCAGAAGCAAGTCTTGGAAGCTATCACGAAGCTGCAGACGAAGCTTGTGCCGTCTGGCCCGGGTGTAACGCGGTACTTGACGCTGCCGAAGGAAGGATGGACATATGAGACTGTGTTGAAGGAGTTGGAGAATCTAGCTGCTATGGACCATACAAGGTGGGAGGATGGATTTGTCTCGGGAGCTGTGTATCATGGGGGGGGTGATTTAATGAAGTTGCAGACTGAGGCATTTGGGAAGTTCACAGTCGCCAATCCTATTCATCCGGATGTGTTCCCTGGGGTGAGGAAGATGGAGGCAGAGGTTGTGTCTATGGTTCTCGCTATGTTCAATGCTCCCGCAGGAGCAGCGGGTGTCTCTACAAGTGGAGGAACCGAGTCTATTCTAATGGCTTGCTTGAGTGCGAGACAAAAAGCATACTCAGAGCGAGGTGTCACGGAACCAGAGATGTAAGAAGCAAATTCCTTCCCTCCCCCCCCTTGACCAACAATACTGATATATATCACAGGATCCTCCCCGAAACAGGCCACACAGCATTTCGCAAAGCAGGCTCCTACTTCGGCATTAAAGTCCACCTAGTAGCCTGCCCAGCCCCAACCTACCGTGTGGATATAAGATCCGTCTCACGCCTCATAAACAGCAACACCGTGCTCCTCGTCGGCTCATCCCCCAACTTTCCGCACGGAATAATCGACGACATAACCTCGCTCTCCAAGCTCGCTGTAAAACGCAAAATCCCCCTCCACGTAGACTGCTGCCTGGGATCCTTCCTAGTCCCGTTCCTGGAAAAAGCCGGCTTCGAAACCGAGCTCTTCGATTTCAGGCTGAAGGGCGTGACGAGCATAAGCTGCGATACGCATAAATACGGCTTCGCGCCCAAAGGCAACAGCACTGTGCTCTACCGCACCGCGTCCCTGCGCGCCTACCAGTACTTCATCTCGCCCGACTGGTCTGGGGGCGTCTACGCCTCTCCTTCGATCGCTGGATCCCGGCCCGGGGCTCTCATCGCCGGGTGTTGGGCCTCGCTCATGAATACGGGAGAGGTGGGGTATATTGATTCGTGCGCCAAGATCGTGGGCGCTGCGAAGAAAATCGCTGAGGCGATTGCGGAGAACCCAGCGCTGAATGTGGATTTAGAGATCCTGGGTAAGCCGCTAGTAAGTGTAGTGGCGTTTACGAGCAAGACGCTTAACATCTACGATATCGCGGACGCGATGTCCGCGAAGGGATGGCATTTGAATTCGCTGCAGGACCCTCCTGCTATCCACGTAGCGGTGACGCTGCCGATAGTGAAGGTGTGGGAGAAGCTGATCACGGATCTGGAGGCCGTGGTTGAGGGCGAGAAGGAGAAGGAGAGGGTGCGGATTGTGGAGGGGAAGGGCGCCAAGGGGAAGAGTATGGGGGATAGTGCGGCGCTTTATGGGGTTGCGGGCAGTTTGCCGAATAAGAGTGTTGTTGTTGAGCTTGCGAGTGGTTTTTTGGACACGCTGTATAAGGCATAAATTGGTTTCTCAGCTTTGAGGGACGGTATGACTGCGCTTGAACTGTGGCGTTGGGATTCGGATTCTTTGTATTGGCTTGCGGTGTTATATAGCTATTTCAATTCAACTCCTTTGTATCAATCAGTATTTGTTACCCATAGCTGAAAGCTCTCAAAATTTAGGTCCATTTTCTCCGTGCGAAGGTGAGGCTCGAATGATTGTGACTATGGGCATGGCTAATAGGCAGCAGTGGGATTGTCAGAGCTGCTAGAGATCATTTTTCTTTGAGAAGTTCTACGTGGAGTGGTATATTATAAGGATCTCTGTCGCCAGTATTCAGGGGACAGCAGTTTTGAGGTCGCGGATGAAGATATTATAATATTAAAGCCGGATGTTTTAGACGAGGTGAGAGATCTTAGGAAAGGGATCTTGGCTAGCTAGTAAGTGACAAGAATTATGATGAATTGGGCCTGCATCTTCCCAAATACATACTAAATATATCAATATCAAGAAGTCCCCAGCTTCGACAACCAATTAATCACCATCATAGCTTGCACCAAGGCAACTTTCTCTCCATACTTCTCCCCATCCTTACTACCAGCCTGAGCCGTCAAGTTCCATAACCCAAGCACGTCAAAATGTCTCCGCTTTGCCGGCTCAGCAACCTCGTCCTAGAACTTCCACAACGCCGCATTATTATCCTTACCTGCTTTGTTCAGATCCGTTGCTTGAGGACCGAGGAACAGCAAGGGGATGTTGCGTTCAGCGGCCGTTGCGAGAGAGGCCCATTCATCCAGAACCCGAGTCGACGTTGTGATGTCGAGAGACGGACTGAAGGAGAGGATTACTGGCGAGGGTTACCAAGGATTAGGATGGTCGTAGGTGAGATATTTGAAGGCATTTTGGGCTGTCGAGGATGCGGGCGTGATATCGACAGGAACGTAAGCGTGTGGGACTCCTAGCCAATGTTAGCAGTAACGTTTCCCACAGGGTTCAATAAATGGGATCAGCATACGCTCACAGAAATAAGGACTTTCCCTCGTATTCTTCTTCGCCTCTTCAATGCCCCTAATAGTGTACCCCAAACAGTCTCCATTGATAAACTAGTTATCACATTTACAAGCAGCTCGATCTTGATCATTCATCATCCATTGCTGCAAACCTCCGAGGGCGAGGTCTTCGCGTAATAGGATGTTGAGGGCTGTGCTGTCGCCGATGAAGACGAGTGCGTTGAAGCGTTCGAGGTTCATGCATATCTCTGCAGTGGAGAACCACCTGTATGTACAGCCTATTTTTCATATATAACAGTTCCGTACGGAGAACAAGTAAGATTGCCCTTCCCGACGAATGGCTCGTCGAAGCTATGTCGGCCTACGCTGCTTAGTGCTTCGAGAAGCGTTGCTCTGTTTTTGCAAAATGGCGAGGCTTCTAGGTTTAGGGGAAAGGGCGCAAGGTAGATGTCTGATTGTGAGATACCACAGTCTCGGCTTCCCGCGAAATGCCCAAGTGCACTGGCTACTATAGTTTTGAGACCTTTCGTGGGAAGGATTAGTTACTCTTCTCCGGGTCCTGGAACCACTAACTCAGTGTGGAACGAAAAGAGCAATTGGAATCCTTTGAGGATAGCAAAGAGAGGAAGCAAAAGAAGATATCACGACGAAAATACCTCGGACGGTAGAGCCGCGAGAGGAAGTGAAGCTTCTATCGAATCTCATGGATGGGAGTTTGACAGCAAAAGTCATTGTGATTTCTGGTGTTCATGAAGTTGAAATGTAAAAGAGGAAACGAAGTTCTATGATCTAAACTTTTCAAGAACATGTATTTTGTATTCGAAGCCTTGTCCTTTGCTCTTGCCTTTCTTGTTTTGCAAGACTTACATGGGAAGCTGCTACTCAATAGCTTGTCGGGTCAACTGAGACAGCTCAGAACTGTGACAGCGAGCTGATAAATCGGATAATACTTACTATCAGGTAACTTGGAGAATGAACACTCCGACAAGAAATGTATCTGATCTGAACTTAAGAAGAAAGCCTTCGCCAATAGTCACGTGCCTCTTGTCCTCTACCAAAAAGGGGGCAACTGCAACTCCGGCTAGCTGCTGCCCCTTTCCTGCTTTCATCTGGTGTTTAGAGGAGATAAATGCAACTTCCCGGCATTATTCGTTGAGTTGATGTTGCAGTAAGGTTGCCCGAAAACACCCATCCCGAGGTAAGTGCCTACTCGGCTTTCTCGTTTTGGAGATTTTCAGGAAGTGGCTGAAAAACATCCTGCTCGGGCGTGGAGGTGGATGGCGTGGGCGTAAAGGTGTTGAATGTAACTTACGCGACAACAGAGATGTTTGTGACATCGGAGCTATGTATGTAGGATAGCAACAACATCGCACGACAGCAAGCCTTCATCTGGCCTGGCGAAAGGATAGTTTCTTTGCACGCCCAGTTCTAGCGTTGCCGCTTCGGCACTAGCAATGGACGTCTAACCGCATTCTCCGTGTCCCCGTAGGCCCGCGGTTGAAGCTGTCGAGGATGGGACACCATTATCAGATGACTCCACGGCACAAGACAAAACAAAGAAAGAAGCTTCTCTCCTCTACACACAACACTTTCTCCACAATTCATCTTCATCTTTTCGCATACTTTTACTCTTCTATTACTCTCACTTTCCTTCCCTTCTCTCTTATAAAGTGCATGCATACCTTACCTCGGCATTGACTTTCTACGTCAGCCTCCCGAATCGTGGGGTTGCTTCCTGTCTGTGTTCTCCAGCCTCGATCGAGTCACCGAATGGCGACCAAGATATTTGCCAACATTGAAGCCATCTTGTGTCGATTTTAAAGGCCGGGGCCCAGACGATCCTCTCAAGATGTCGTGGAAGAAGACTGACATGCTGATGAATACCATCAAGCATTACTCGGCATTCCCTGCAACTGGCGTGAGTTTACGGCAGATGGTCCAATTTGGAGAAAAACCATCAACAGGTAAGAATTCTTATATGCATTCAATTGAAGGGGAACTATGCTGATAAGAGTATTGGCGTAAACAGGCACTCTCTTCCGAGCCTCCCAATTCCTATCCGAAGAATTACCCATTCGACTCGCACATCGAGTGCAAGAGCTCGGTGAGCTCCCAGATGGACTCAATGATATGCCTTCGATCAAGAAGGTTCAGGACTGGTATGCTCAATCATTCGAGGTAATATCTCCACCTATCCCTCCAGCCTAGTTGCATCCATTGACAAGTGCTGCAGGAGATAACAACCCTCCCGAGACCACACCTTGCGAAAGATGTCCGCCATCGACTTATGAAACCTGCGAGAACGAGTGGTAGAGCCTCCAAAATTCTCGCGGAAGCCACACAGAACCCCAGTGTAAAACAGGGCCAGTACACCTCTTCGCCGTGGCAGCAAAATGGCCATATAAATGGGACTGAAAGTGAACATGAATCGAGGAAAGGCGCGGCTGCAGCTCGACGGTACTTTGCGACCGTCGAGGATGGCGATGATTGGCCTCCAGAGTTACACGACTACAATCAGCGGTTCGCACAGACATTGCATACGATCAAACGGCGACATGACAGTGTGGTGACAACTGTGGCACAAGGGATTTTAGAATACAAGCGGAAACGGCAACGCATGCAGATTGACCGCAATATCCAGGCCTTCCTTGATCGATTTTATATGTCTCGAATTGGTATTCGAATGCTCATTGGACAACACATTGCTTTGACAGACCAAAGTCATAGTAAGGACCCGGCTTATGTTGGGGTTATATGTACCAAGACGAATGTTCGAGATCTAGCCGAGGAAGCCATTGAGAATGCCCGATTTGTATGCGAAGATCACTATGGGTTATTCGACGCGCCAAAAGTCCAGCTTGTGTGCCCTCCCAATCTCAATTTCATGTACGTTCCAGGACATCTATCCCACATGCTATTTGAAACTCTGAAGAACTCGTTACGTGCGGTTGTGGAAACCCATGGACAAGATAAGGAAGAATTTCCGGTCACGAAAGTGGTTGTGGCGGAGGGGAAAGAAGACATCACCATCAAGATTTCAGATGAAGGAGGTGGAATACCCAGGAGCGCTATACCGCTAGTATGGACTTATATGTATACGACAGTGGACACAACCCCGAGCTTGGATCCAGATTTTGACAAGAGTGATTTTAAGGCACCCATGGCTGGATTTGGATACGGGTTACCAATCTCGAGATTATATGCGAGATATTTCGGTGGTGATCTGAAGTTGATTAGTATGGAAGGGTATGAACAGCCAGCCCCTAGTCCCTCTTTACACCATCTAACTCTCTCTCCACAGATATGGAACAGACGTCTATCTACACCTGAACCGGCTTTCGAGTTCCTCGGAACCTCTACAATAACAATCAGCAGTCATGAGGGGGTCTCCGGGATATTCTGCCCCGCGTCCAAATTCCCAAGGATTGACGCAGCTCTTCAGGAAGCAGATGAACCTGAAGCTGTGGCACTCGAGAAAATCACAAGAGGTCACTGAGCGGAAACAGGTCGGCGATGCGGAGAGCATGGTTAATGAGGGCATGAGTTCCTCGGGCCACCATGGTTTCTTCAAGGGCGATGGAGGGGAAGTGTAGTGTAAGTAAGCAAGTAAGCGTCTAGTGGGGGCGAGAGAGGTATATATATTGGTGTACTGTAATATACTGAAGGGATGGTTGGATGGATGGCGTTTAAAGACGTGGAGAGTTAAAGGTACACACGATTATCGTGGCTGGTATGGTATGGTATGGTATAGCTGCATAGTAGTCGATCGGTCGGTTGGTCTAAAAATTCAGGATATGTTCACCCTAAGCTAAGCTAAGCGTGCCTTGAAAAAGAGGTAGTTGCAATTTTCTCTTCGAGACTGATCGTCATACATGCTTAAACATACGTCTATGCCTGATCTGTATAGTGTTAAACTTCAATGCGTTTCCTCTCTTCTAGCTGGATCTGGTGGATCCGACGTTGCGGAATATTAGGAGGTTTAGTGGGGTAAAAGTTGGAAAAATCTTTTGGATAAGGTAAGTGTAAGATTTTAATTTCTGTGTTCAAGTAAAGTAATATATGCTATTGAATGGGTGTGCCCCCAGCAACCTATTCATCCCCAGATCCACAACATCAATCCTTTCACCTATGCTTATGTCTCGGTAACAAAGTCAAATATTTCCCCAGGTTCTCCATCGGATCCTCAGGTATCTCAGCCAGCTTCTTTGCTTCTCCCTGACTCGGCGCGATGCGGGTGTAGGTCTGCACGTTCGACTTCGTCCTCGCCGGCTTGCCCATCAACGCAGCCTTGCTTCCTGCAATCGACGTCGCTAACCGAACGCCGACTTTATCAAACATATCGATGAAGCGTGGAACCATATCGTTGCTGAGTAACCCACCACCCCATACACACCGCAGACTCAATCTGTCGAGAGTTAAGTGTGTCTGCATGGACCTGAAGACAATCTGCCAGTCCGTTGGATTCTCCACGAGCCATAATTTACGCAGAAGAACATGTTTAAGAGTCTTTGCATGTTGCTCGAAGAATCGTGCGGCGTGTTTGGCGGAGAATATCAGGTTATCCAACTTGAGACTCTTAAGGCTTGGCCATACCGTATCTTTTGCAAGCGCGGACCAAAAAACAGGACATGTAAATGTGCTTTGATTGGCGAATTTTCCATCACCAGGAGTTTTAAACCGAAGGGCTAGGCGTTCTAAATGTTGCGCGGAAGCGAGGCAAGTACCAAACATATCCTGGCGCAGGACCGGGAAGGATTTCGTCCAATGGTCTTCTTCGCGGTATTCGAAGATTAGATAGATGGTAACGAGGTTTGAAAACATGTCCATACGGTAATGAAACTGCGGAGTGGAGTGATTGAAGATAGACCAATACAATCCATCGACTTGGAGATGTTGAATGGTCATCTTGTCGATGATAAATGCATCGATCAGCGGCTTAAATGTCAGATCCAGCCGCCGGCTTTGGCCCGCATCAACCAGATTCGGTCCAAAGGTCTTCCACAACTGGTGTGTTGCTCTAGAAGCTGAACTAGAGGTGACTTGAATCGACATCAGATTGGGAAGACTGTGCAGGGTCTGCGTAAATGTAGAGCCAGGGATGTTCATTTCGATCAACTTGTCCTGCTCACCTATCAATACTCTATATGACTTGAAAACTTCGTTGAGTTCGGCTTGAGGCGGGAATTTGGGATCAGATGGGTCGATAGCGCCATTTAGAGTAAGTCGTAGGTCTGGACGTAAAGTCTTTAAATGCAATGTATAATATAACTGCAATATTTCCTGCGTTACCACTTTACGCAAGAGACAAACTTTATACTCCAGAAACCGGACATGAGGAGAAAGGGCTCGGCTTCTTGTGACGCGGATAAGATTCTGGAAGCTCTTGAGGGAGAATGTGACGCTGATTTTTCGAGCAATCTGGCAAAATTTAGCCTTTGCTTCCTTCTGATCGGGGACTCGAGCGATAAGGCATGATGCCAACAAAAGAGAATAGATGGGAAGTAAACATAAGACTTAAATATATGAGATCTTACTATTGGAGTTGCAACTTCATTGAGGAGCTTACATGCAAGTCTGATATTACCAAGGTCTGGCTTGGGCAGGTTCTTTAGCACTATGGACTGAACTTCTGGCGGTAAGTTTTCGAGGTAGGAGAGTTGACGAGGCTGGGTAAGAACTTGATGTGTTGAGATAGGTATGCTCGATGGAAGTGGTGGGTGCGTAGCAGGGCCGCAGGGCCTTGAAGCCATGACAGAGTCTGGATCTGAAGGTTGCGCAACAGCGTTGAATATGCTCGGAGCCATGGTGGTATTTGACATGATCGAAGTCGTGTGTGAAGCTGATCAGAGATATTCTTTTGTGTGGTTCATGTCAAGTCAGTCCTGGAATGTTCCTTCCCCAGTGAACGGGTGATGGGTAAGCAGTGTCATTACTCGAATCATTGAATACAAGATGAGACCGCATGATTGATATGGTGGATACTAGGTAAGGTAAATACAATAAAAGCATATTCTGAACTAAGCACAGAAGATGTTGACCTTGCTAAAGGAGATGAGAGGAAAAGCTTAAAACGGCTCATCCTTCTCGCCTACAGAGCACCGTCCCTCCCAAGTACCCGGGTACAAAGGTAGGTTGGACAAAAAGAAATTTAGTAGAGGTAAACTGCAAAAAATAAAAATACACAAAGTATAAAACAAACATTCAAAATGGCAAAACTCACAGGTCACCTGAAAGTGGGGACCTGTTACTAAACCCCCGGACGGGTTTTATCGAAGGAAACTCCGGGCAGCACCTGAAAGTGGCGGCCCTTAGAAACCCGGATCCATGGATTTTTAAGATAAAGTAAGGTCATGCTTGCTGGAAGTGTTAGTATGTTAGTTACAAGTTGATTTGCCGACTTGACTGCTGAACCGTTGAACTACTTTAATCAGTCGTTGGCTGCTTCTGCTTATTTGGCTATATGTATTCACTTGGGAAGCTAGAGACTTGTCGGTTTGAAAGCCTCGGGTTTGCCGAAGGATTTAATAGACAGGTAGGTAGGTAGGTAGGTACGGTATGGATGACTTTGCCCGTTGAAGTTGCAGCATATATTCGTAGAAAGAAATCCACTCCGCTTGAAGCTATTCCCAAATTCCAACAAGCTCTCGAGACTCAAACTTGAAAGCCGTCTAGTCAAGGATCAAAGATTGCAGTGCTTGGAACCCTCCAAGCTGACAACCTATCAAAGAGATGGCACAATGTTTTGGGGATGTTGGTGATATCTAAATGAAGTTGGGAGCCAGCGAGACGGACTAGGAATATGTTTAGTCCGGACTGCCTATGACTTCTTTGGGACTCAGCCCATTATTTACCCGCACAGGTTTGAGCTCTTCAGTCCTAGGTAATGACTCAAGGTGCTAGCAAGAAGTATATTTGCTGTGATGACCTTTAGAAAAAGTAAATGTACAATGCTAGTCTTTGATGCGGGATGGAAGCGAGTCCGACAAAAAGTGGAACAAGCGATTTAACTTCATATGCCTCTGGTGTTCTAGCTGCCACCCTGTACTACTACCGTAATTATAATATACACGTATCTTTAATCAACTTCTATCAACCCTGATATAATGCGGTGCTTGCTGCTGGCCTCTCCTTCCAGGTTGCGCTACCGCCAGTCGCCTTGGCCCTTCATCTTGACTCTTGGCCCGAGGTATTCTTCATTCATACAATGCAGACCAGCAACGCTAATCATTCCGTACAAAGGTCAGCACTCCACGCTGCCTTCCATCGTGACTCCACTTTGATGAGTGGGTTGTGAGCCGTATCTTGGCTCAGGTTCGTTTTTAAATATCTCCTATCTCGTGGATATTATTTCACCGTCGAAAGTTTATTACGGCCAGCTACAGTCTGTCAGTCTTACATCTTAGTCTGTCAATTACAATCACATACCGAAGTATTAAAGCCGTAAGCCAGCTTCTGCCCGTTGCTATCCCAGGACAAGCAGTATTGCGTTTCTTCTGCAACTGAGTCCTGGGACTGTGGGGTTCGCCAGCCTAATTGATCGCATCCAATCCACGTTGCCCGTGGAAGGGTTGGATCATCGACCTTCCAGATGAATATGCGTTCTGATGTCCCACCAGCGATGAATGCTCCATCTGGAGAAAATGCGAGACATGCCACGGCTGACCCCATCGTCATCGAGCTTCGACACTTAGTCTCCATCGAACGGGCATTCCATATGCTTATGGCTCCATCCTCACCAGCTGAGGCCAGCAATCTTTCGGAATCATCTCGAAGAGCTGCCGGAACTGGAATAGGTTGCCAAAGTAAAGCGGTGATCTGGCCTTGGTGTGCAGTGAGCGACTGACAGTGGCCCTTGTAATCCCATATCTACGTAAAGTCAGTACACAATTTCCAAGTCCATCCTAGGAGTAATCGTACGTCAATTATGCCATTAGCACTAGCAGTTGCAAGCAACTGAGACCGCCAATCATAGGTGATCTTCGACAGGCCATGTCTTTCCCGGGTCTCGTACTTTCTCCCTGGAGAGATTACTCTCTCCACAATCTGAAATGTTTGCAGGTAATCACCGCCACAGAGGACGAACTCCTCGTTGGCCGTCCACGCTGCATCGAGGGGTTCTTGCTCGTGCAACGAATGGGTCGGTAGGGAGTGGCGGGTCGACTCATTTTCCCCAGGATACATGACAGTGATCATTGTACCCTTCCCTTCGTTCTCGGTGCTCAGTGCGAGGCAGGACTGGTTCGAGGGATTCCAGCGGAGAAAAATAACAGGGGATTCGAACGTATTGAAGGAGGCGAACGCATTGCCTTCCTGATCCCAGAATTCGATCTTGGCAGTACCCTCCTCCATCGGTTCACTTGCCACAGCTACAGCCTCACCGTCGGACGACCAGGACAAGCCGGTGACCTGTGTTGAAGGGAGGGCGTCTGCATCCAACAGAGTATGGTGGGGTTGGAAGAGAGGTTTCCGTTGGATTTCAGGGTCTGTTTCTATGTCTGGACCGGCTGCCGTACGGGACAGGGTCCACATACGCGCTAGCGCATCGGTACCCGCAGCTGCCAAGATCTTTGGATCTCGCGGGTTCCACTCGCATTGCAATAAAACGGCGTTTCGAGAGGCCGGGTCGTCTGACAATTCGAGGAACATTGTTTCTGTTGACAACTCGCTCACTTTCTCAATTTGCGTACCTTGGTCCGGGCCAATCGTGACGACGGCCGGCGAAGGCAGCTGCTCAGGTGACGGGTATGCATTCTCGTCACCGTGCTGCGGCTCCTCGTCCACATCCATGGCAGTAGGATCAAATCCATTTCCATTTTCGTAGCCGCCATTGCTGTGACGAGGGCGTTTTGTTGGTGGTCCATTGGCGATTTGCGCTTGTTCCTGGTCAATTGTACGTTTTCGGGCATTTTCGTTTTCCTCGCCAGTTGCAGCTGCAGCCGCAGCCTCAGCTGGTGGGGAAGTTGGCGTCAACGGTCCGAAAAATCCAGGCACCGTCTCAGCTTCTCCAATATTCACCTTTGGGGGTGTCAGTTCGAAACTTACATATGGTCTCGAGATTAGGTGGTCATAGTACGTCGATTTGCTGCTTACCTGGGGATCTTCTCTCGCATTTACATTGTAGATGAGGCCTCTGTTTAGCAGGACCACTAGTGCATGATTCGGTACATGGGGCGCACATGAGAGTTGCTGCGGATCTGGATGGTTCCACTCCTTTTGGAGCCGAACGGCAGACTCTTCGTAACCTAAAGGAATATACTCAGCACTCATGAAGGGGAGAAAAAGCACGCATGATGGTGACATGCGTTGTACACGTACCTGATTCTATGAGGTATCTGAGATGCGACAATTGCCGTTAGCGAAAAGCAGTCCTGTACCTGAAATCCGAGAAGGCGGATCACGAGAAACACGTACCTCCAGATCATGTAGTTGACCCTGTCCGAATCGAGCGTCTCCTTGGTCATGGTTGAGAATGATAGGCCGTACGACGCAGGCGTAATATCTAGGAGCGTTTTGAGAGCCAGCTGCAGCGAGCTGGTCGTGATGTTGATGTTTGTTGGAGGTTTCGAGATGTGGAATGAAGAACAAGGTAGGTAGACGACGACGATGAAAGTACGCAGATGGTGCGGGACGAAATGTGGGGGCTAGGGAGCGCGGCTGCCACTGCCACAAGAAAAGGTACTCCGTACAGAATTGGACTGGCTCACTGGGTATGGGTATGGTACGGTATGGTCCTGTATGGGTTTATCTGGGTACGGATTGGCGTGCAGCGTCTGGCACTAAGTATGGCACTTTGAAGCTTCCTGTTGTACAGGGTTATGGTATGGGTACACTGTTTGTAGTTTAGGGCGCCGTGTGGACCGAGACTTCTTTTAGCCCACTGACAAGGAGATCGACGCCAATATCGCCAATGGGTGTGTCGATGGGTGTGGCCCTGCGAACCCCTGTAAGCTGCAGCCAGGGCCTCTTCGAGAACCAGCCCAGCGTGCAGGACCGCCGCGACACTCCTAAATGCACCAGGGCCAATCCAAGGCCTTCGGATTACGAAACAGGGGGGGGATTGTCTAGAAGGGATGGGGGTCGATTTCGGAGGTGGAGGATAGAAGGACTGCAGATCCAATGCTGACTCGTGGGAGTTTGTGGTCTTAAGGGTTCTGCTTGAATTCGGCTGGCTGTATTCTAATTATTGCTAAAAGCGCGCGGTGACTCTTGACCAGTGGGTTAGCAGCCGTGTGACGGTATCCTGAGTTGCAGCTCGCAGCGTGGGCGTGGGCCGGGCACGCACGGTGATAATAGTGGAGACCCTGGGCTTTGGAGACGATCTAGTCCCGGGAGGTATGCGTTGTAAATGAAAATTGGCGGTATGCAAATGGCGTACTGGTTATGGAGGCGCATGCGGAGAACCAAAGACGAAATCATGGGTGTAGACTTGGATGTGAACATGCTTCCTCGTGAGCGTTGGGGTTGACCGTTTGACTGTCGTATCGAATCGTATCTCGTAAAATATGGTTCGCCCTATGTGTAAGGAAATCCAGCAGGTGCATCGGGAATGCTGACTTGGATATCTGGTGGTTCCAGAGAAATGCAGGGATAAAGATAGGTCGAAACAGTTTCAAGCAAAACAGGCCAAGTAAGCTTAATCTTCCCGGTACAGCAACAGCAGAGCAGCCAGAACAGTCCACGTGATCGTCAAATGGTCCGTGCTTTGCGCTTTCTGCATTGGGAAAGGATAAGGTAAGAAACAATCCCGACGTGTTAACATTTTGCTAAGGAGAGGAGAGAAGCTCTAAAGAAGTGTTTGTTAGCCACAACGTCGAGCCTGGATACGCCCAGAATTCATATACAATCGACATTATGCCTCCTCGACTCAACATCCCCCCAATAACGCGCATTCTCCTCATCACACTGGTGCTACAAACATTTCTCAGCGGCGCAATAAGGTACAGGCAATGGTCTGCAGAGTCTGATGTTGTAGTTCCCTACATTGCACTGGTCCCCCAGCTGTCTTTAATATACCCCTGGACTTTTCTGACGACGACGCTGGTGGAAAATAATATCTTTACATTTGGGATAGCGGGTGTTACAATCTTTTACGGAGGAAGATATCTGGAGAGAGCATGGACGTCAGCCGAGTTCGCAAAGTTCCTATTGGTGACATCTTTGATACCTAATATTATGTGCTTTGGGACGTTGGTCTTTCTGTTTGCTGTTACTGGGGAAATGAGTTGGACGTAGGTTTGGAGAAGTCTTGTCTCAGAGAACTCAGCTAATGCTTCGCAGGTTGACTACTATCAACGGCACCATCCCTCTGCAAATAGGGTTCCTAGTTGCCTTCTCCCAGCTCGTCCCAGCGCACACCGTCACTCTATTCAAAGGGATCATCTCCCTCCGAGTCCCTCGATTCCCGCTCCTCCACATTTTGGGAGTTATCCTCCTCTCCCTAACCCCAATTCTAAGCGCAGCGTCAACATTCTTGGTCCTTTCCGGCTTTCTGATCAGTTGGACCTACCTCCGCTTCTACAAGCAAGCTTTCCCCGACCTCGAAACCTCACAACCAGCTTCCCTACGCGGAGATGCCAGCGAGACATTCGCATTCTCCGAATTCTTCCCTGAACCAGTGAAGCCAGTGGTAGCCAGCCTTTCGAACCAGATCTATAATATTCTTGTTGCGTTCAAAATCTGTACACCGTTCTCTCATGCAGATGTATCAGCGTCGAGGGGCGAAACTATTGTACAGCGTGGTACACCTGGAAGTGCAAGAGCAGAGGCAGAGCGAAGGAGAGCATTGGCGTTAAAAGCATTGGACCAGAGACTGCATGCCGCGACCACAGGGCCCTCGAAACCAAAACCACCACCGGCAGCACCTGCTAGTGTGGAGGTACAGCCACAGCCGAATGTTCAAGCACCTGCGACGATGTTGGGGGAGACGAGCTATGTGCCCGATAGAGATGATGGGAAGTCTTAAGGCGGGGGATGTTATTCATGACTTGGGAACTAAGTGGTAATTCTTTAATTTCGGCGTCGGGGCGAGATCTGTGCAAGCGTGTTTTAATGTCCGTGTATATCAATATTTGAATGATACCCAAAGTTCGCTCCTCTCTTTTCTTGTTGCTTGGTGATACTGGCTGCGTTTGCACCATGGATACAGTCTCTAGCGAATTATTCCAGTGACCTTAAATTTATAAATGATTTCTCGAACGTAATGCTATTTATGAATTTTCAGATGACATTGGAAAGTTATGCAACTACTCATACAACAAGACAGATGGCCGCAATATCTGTCATGTTGCAGTCAGTGAACCGAGAGGATTTGAAGTCAAATTAAAGGAGACCGGCCCCCCTTAACAGCTTAAAAAGCTTCTCAATCTAGCTTAGTCATATCACCTTAAACGTAAACCCCTTTCTATTCTACGGAATTTAGTGTGCTTGGAGAAGTCCTCCGGATGGGGCCTTGGCCTTTCTCTCCTCCAGAGGTAAGAGCTACATTGACAATCTCTTTTAAACACCAGCTTTACTATACGGGGCATTATAAGAACCCAATACACTGCAACAACTGACAAGGTAATGAGTCGAGCTCTGACAACTTCTGTTGGAATCGTATACGACGTTACCTGATCTGCTCTTCCTGCACCGGTCACTCTTCATGGGCCTCAAGCTATCGACACCACCAGTTTCAAGACACCCGGTGAAGGCTGCGATACGAGTAAACTGAGCTCCATGGAATTCCTGATCCATGGCAGTGAATTTCAATCTGAAGATAAGGCCGCTAATCACCGTTGAGGGCTCTGCTCTGGCTGCTCCTCACTTGACGAAAAAAACAACACGAAAACCTTCCTTTTCATAATCTACAACAACGCATCAACAACAACACCTACGCCAACGCCAACGTCACGATGTATTCACAATCTTCGTACAACAACTCTTACGCACGCCAACAAACTATATACACATTCTACCAAGATATGCTGCACAAATGGGGATACTCCCAGCGCCTCAAACTCGCACGCAAATAACGCCACTAACGATAGAGAAGTCCCACGCACATTGTCCGCACGCAGTCGATCCATTGATCATGTGCAAGCCACAAGCACTCCTCAAGGCGTTAAAGACATGTCCCCCCAAATAGTAAATCACAGACGTGCGAAACGACACGCATCACCCACCAGATCCAATAATTCTGAGCGCTCCGCAAAGAGACAGCAACACTCAACGATGCTTCCGTCCTCCGACGCCTCCGACACCTCTTCGGCCCACCAAGCAATGCCCACGCAGACATCCAAGCATCACAATTGAACGCAATGCAGACCGAGATAAATGCACTAAAGGAATGGAAGCATCAAGCCGACTTAAAGAGAACGCGATACAGAGATTGCTCGTCAAAGCCAGTCAGGCATTACTCCTACGCCAACACCCGCCGTACCCTCCATACCTCCGATACAAATTCCCGCTTTATCTTCTCCGTCTCCTGGCAATGCATATCCAGCCCGCATGCTCCCTTCGCCGACACCCAGGGCAGTAGGGGTGGGACAATACCTGCTGAATAGTGCTTTAGCTCCTCTGGGAAGGTGGGGCAATCGGCCTCTTCCACAACCACCTGCAAATTACAACACAGACGGCTCCTTGCCACAAAATGTACAAGCATCAGGAAGAGCTGGCTCTCTCGAGGATATCACCCTACCTGCGCCTGGTGGAGGTTCTGAAGGTACGCAAGCCCCTTATATTGACGCTCAAACTAGAGAGTCCCCATCTCTCTTTGTGCCGGCCCAAATGCTTTTCCATACTTAAACCCCAGTACAAATCATCGGACCTGTTAGGTGATTCCGACGTCAACACCTGATATCTCGCTTCTGCTAACACCATCTCGGGTGTGCTATTCCCCTGAAGCATCAGGTATGCCTCTTCGCCTCGTATTTGCCTATTTATGCATCTCTGCTCCTCCTATTGCATCTCTGCTTGGAGTCTCGCAAGTAAACTTTTCAAAAAGACAAGCATTTCTGCTGTATCAAGCTTTGTTGCTTTATGTAGAATAGATGCCAAATAAAATCACACTGCAAAGTACATCTTTGGTTGTAAAGTGAACTCAAAACTAACGGTGACTGAAGCGACTACCAGCCTACGTGTTACGGAAGTGAAGGCGTGGTAGATCAAAGCAAGAGAAAATAAAGATTTCCACAACACGTCTTCTACTTCAACATCCGCAACCTCCCACCAATCTCTAACCATGAAACTCTAGACACCGACTTCGAATAATCGACAAGGAACAAAACACCACAGATCAGAATCGCAAGGTAAAACGAAGTCTGCGAGCTATAGCTACTGTAATCAATCAAAGATGCATCCAATACGGAATGTGGCGCGTCCAGCAGTAAAGGAGATCGAAAAAGAAGGTGCAGTACGAATGTCTTAATAAAAGCTAAGCTTAAGAAGAGGTTGCTAGGTTTCTAGTGATGCTATCGTGAGTGCGACATTCTCATACTACTAGACTACTTAGCAGATCCTGCTGATACATGCCAAATCATCAACGAGCGTCATAACTCACAGTGGACTACACAAGCTACTGTTAGATCAAACAACCGATACCCATCCGATGTCATCGCTGGCCTGGAAGGGAAGAGCGATTTCGAGAGGCTGGAGATAGAGAGTATATCTGTCGGGTTTTCTGAAGCTCGGGAGGGGTGGGGTCTCGACTCAATACGCTGCATGTGACTCCGCAGATGGTCTGCGTGGAGGATGAGCATGGTACAGTAATGGAGATGGTATAGTAGATGAGCGAAAATTATGAGCAGTAATTTTTGCAATCATAAATTATTCGTCGCGATAAAAGCTGCGTCATGCCATGCACTGTTCAACTGGACCACCGCACTCCCGCAAACATTACACATGGAAGGAGTTCGGGCCTTTAAAAAAAGCACTTGCCTAAGGTAGACAGACACATATGAGATTTCTCCTATGTGTGATTTGCACATCTATAAATATTTTAAAGCCTCACAGCCCACCTGAACATCACCATCAACTACCTCCTACCATCTTAATATCCTCAAACCTACACCAAACCTCACTTCGGAAATCTAAACCAATCAACCCCAAACCCGATGGCTAATGTCTTGAAATTAATGAATCATGTGGTACATCACATGGCAAAAAAACAAAAAGCAAGTACGTAGGTACGTAGGTACTGTACTACAACCATGGTATACCTACCTCTTTATTCGCGGAGGACAAAACAAAACAAAACAAAACAAAACAAAACAAAAAAGCATGTCTCACTCTACTCGCACTTCCACCTCGCTTCTGCAAGTCTAATCGCCACTTGTAACTCGATCTTCGGAACAAGGACCGGGCCAGGTAGAACTACTGGTGCGACGAGTGCGGGAAGGAGTGTACTGTAGGTAAGATAGATACTCGATGAGACGGACGGACAGACAGACCTTGTACTTGTACGGCACGGATAGGTAGGGTAGGCTTGTGTTTGACAGGTACCGTATTTGCAACGTAGCAGTGTTCTACGGATGAAGTGGATGTGGAGGTGGATGTGGATGGGGATGGGGAGGTGGGTGAGCTAAGGTGATTAGGGCTTGCCTCCGGGACTGATAGATATGATAGTGATAGTGATAGTGATAATTGTTTTATATGATATGATAGGATGCTGGGAAACGTGACATGCATCGGGATGATACATACATACATACATACATACCTTAGGTACATATCTTACCTAGGTACAGTACTTACAGATGCATGTATGTATCCGTCCGCAGACAGGGCAGGCGGGCACTTCTCTGACTAGACGTCTGCCTGATTGCATTGCCTGTCGTGAGTACGTACGGTGCGAGCGAGCGAGTATTTCTGTGGAAGGCGCCCGAGGGATAGTCTAGTTTGGACGCCTTGGTTTGGTGCGCATGGGCGGGATTTAAGTAATTTCGTTTTAGGACTCTGGGTTTGTTTTTGAGAGCGAGAGCGAGAGCGCATTGTCTCACGAACTGTGGATGTGCGGCTCGACTCGACGGTAGACAGACAGGACAGGGGATTAGGGCTGGGTTGGATTGGGTCTTGAGTCTTGACACGTGGAATCCGGAGACATTTATTTCGTGAAGAGTTCTATCACGAGTGTCTCTCCTAAAACTCAAAGTCTAGAACACATTCCTGTCTTCGTGCTCTCTTGCTCTCTCCTATCTGTCCACATGTTGAAATTGGGTATATTCGTTCTCAATCAATGGATATTCATTACATAGTCACGTGGCTAATCATCTGACATCTACTTATATTTCCCGGACTGGTTTCAGTGTGCTCCGCCTAGCGAGGCCCAATTGTTTGTTTTTGCTCCATCAAGCCACACCGAGCGGGCCACGCGAGAAGATATCCTTACGGCGCCGGCTATCTTTCGGCACAATCTCCAGCGATGCATTGACGCTACTTAGGGCTAGAATCATCGGGTCCGTGTCCATTTCCAATTTTTGGACGAAGGGATGTTATTCGGAGATAAGGAAGGGATGATGTGGGAAGGGGAAGAGTTGTGGATGGGGAGGGAGGTAAGGTGTGCAGATAAGGTATATGAATACTGCTACTTGTGGAATGTGAGTAAGTTGGGTAGCTAGGTTAAGGAACACATATGCGATTTCATAGTCTGAGTAATGCTCTACCGTTTGACATAAAATATAGCCAAGTCCACACGGGTGTCATACGAAGGTTGATTGAGATCAGGTTGAAGGGGTTGATTCACTCAGCTGGGAGTTGAGTTGATGCTTGAAGAAGGTGAGAATGAGAGGATACACTCTAGTGGTGGGGGAACCTACATTAAGGGGGAACCCTTTGCTTCTTTATCTGAAAGCTTGGTACTCGTAAATCTCTTCGTTGGTACCGTACAGTACATGAAAAAGGTGTGGTGGTGCGGGGAAGTACTCCGTAAAGATGGAATATTTAATGATCACAGACACCCACGCAAGCTAAAGCGAAAGGAGTAATTTCAGAAATGAATAGCAATAAGCGGCTTATGTCTGGATGTGACAGGCCAAACGCCTCCACTAAATTAGTTTGCAGCCATAGCTTACACTTACGGCAAGAGTTGGCCCACCCTAACCCTCATTTGAGAAGCATCTCCATTCGGGCGCGGGAGAGAGGGGCCTGATTTATGGAGCATGCCTGGGTAATGCTTGGCGTTTCTTGGCGGGCCTGTCCATGACTCCATGAGGGATCGCAATGCCGCCGTTCGCCTGTGGCCTGTGGTGGTGGCACTGCAGATTTTTATGCACCTCAAATGCATGTCCTATCTATCTGCGTCTGCAGCCTGCACCTGCACCTGCGTTCTTATTACGAAGTATATTTAAATTCACAGCCTCCGAGCGGCGAGGGAGGGAATAAGGGCCTCGCGTGATGGGAATTAGGTTGCTCTTCTAGAACAAGTAGGTAGGTAGGTGTCTACTCGGTATAGTTGTTCGGGGCGGAGCTGGTAATGATGTTTATATACCGGTACTTCGTGCGTCGTACCTTTTAAATGTAATTGATTGATGGTGGAAAAGGGGCTATAACGAGGTATCTTATGACCGGGATTCATCATTCTCTCCTCCCTCTGTCAGGAATGATCACCTACCCTACTTATATCCCTGAAGCGACCGGTACCATGCACGCCATCCTTTACCATTTCCCGAATGCAACTTAAACGCTCCACCCTGCGACGAAGAAACACACACACGCTTGATCCGGTCGTAAATCACGAGGCCGTGCGTGGTGACTAAGCGGCGTGTTGATATCAATCAATATCAATCTTGATATTGATGATGTGTTTGTGACTGTTACTATAATACCGTAGATAGATAGATAGACTCGAAGTTGACCCTCGTTGCCTTCCTTCCCTTTTCCTTTACTCCGTATTATTCTTATGCGAGCAGTGGAAGTGGAATACGTGGAGGTGGAGTATCACTCGGCACGAGGCGTGACGCATTTCTGTGGGTATCTCCGGGATTTTTCTTCCAACACACGGCTTGACTGGCCACAATAAGTAGACCCGCTGTGATCCATATATGCGCCTCCGGACGCCGCTTAGTGCGTAGCATGCGAATCCTTGCACTACCCTCTTGTGTCTGTAAAACCTTACCTTACCCAGCGCTTGGCTTTTTTAGTCAAATTGACTTTCTTTCCGCGAATCTATCGTCTCCCTCTTCGCTTTTCGTCACATCTATCCACCAGCAGAAGAGAAGAGCCTCAACACCAGCCAACACCACCAGCCCAACATACAACCTGGTTCATGTGCTCTTAACTATACATCCAATCTCGCTCCGAGTTGGGTATCGACCCTTCTTCTATTGCTAGATCCTCACTTTATATCTTCAAGCCTACCTTGGCCTTGGAACCTTGCGCCACAGGTAGCTCCCCTCGACTTGCTGCAACCTCAACTTCAACAACCACTTCCATTTCAACCACCCTTCTCGAATCGACATTTCATCGTTCGGGTTATCAGTACAAGCACGCATTATATTCTTCAACTCGCTAGCGATTCACTTTCGCGGTTCTAATCCGCATTGCCGTCTACCTCGGGTTGAGACGAGGCGCGTAGTCGCCAGCACACACGAACAACTCTTGTTGTCGCATATCCTCCATCACAATGGCAAGCCATCATCCCTCTCCGCCAGCAGGCATGCAGTTGCACCATGGTCCGCCTGTTGGTCCTCCACCTCCAGGAATGGGTCCTCAACCGCAGCAACAATGGCCCGCGGCACAGCAACTCGCTGCTATGAATGAAGCGGTGTGGCTTCAAATAGGTAAGAGATGAACCGAATAATTGAGAGTCAGCTCTGACATAAATATCTAGGGAGCCTTGCAGAACTTATGGGCAACCTCGACGAAGCTATGGGTGCTTACGAGCATGCGCTTCGCTCCAACCCTAGGTCTATTCCCGCGATGAATGCGATCAGTGGTATACTTCGAGCACAAGAACAATTTCATAAAGCCGTCGAGTACCTCCAGAGTATCCTCAAGCTGGATGGGAATAATGGCGATGTTTGGGGAAGTCTTGGTAAGCTCTCTAGATTTCCAAACTTAATTGGCGACACCATTAACACATCAAGGTCACTGCTACTTGATGATGGATGATTTACAACAAGCATACTCTGCTTATCAACAAGCTCTATACCATCTTCGAGACCCCAAGGTTTGTGGGACTGCCGCCGCTGATTGTATTTATCTGACAATTGCATCTAGGAGCCGAAACTTTGGTACGGCATTGGCATACTCTATGATCGATATGGATCTCTTGAGCATGCAGAGGAAGCATTCTCACAAGTCATGCGAATGCAGCCAGACTTTGAAAAGGCCAACGAAATTTACTTTCGTCTCGGCATAATTTACAAGCAGCAGCAAAAATACCAACAAAGTCTTGAGGTATGACCAAGCTGAAATGGAGGATTGCTCGGGTCGCTAATTATTTGTAGTGTTTCCGATATATTGTTTCCGTTCCACCAACTCCATTGACGGAAGAGGATATTTGGTTCCAAATTGGGCACGTCCACGAGCAGCAAAAAGATGTAAATCCACTTTCGCCATTCTGCAATCCCCCATCACTAACCCCATCATAGTACGACAACGCCAAATCGGCATACATGCGTGTTCTGGAACGTGACCCAAACCATGCAAAGGTCCTTCAACAGCTTGGTTGGTTGCATCACCAGCAGAGCAACAGCTTCACAAGCCAAGAGCGTGCTATCGAGTATCTTGAGAAATCTGTCAGCTCTGGTAAGCTTCGTCGAAACGACCTGTCCTGCATCGTACACGCTAACACGTGGCAGACCAAAGTGATGCACAGAGCTGGTATTTGCTTGGACGATGTTACATGTCACAGCAGAAATACCCAAAGGCCTATGAAGCCTATCAGCAAGCTGTCTATCGAGACGGACGGAACCCGACATTCTGGTGCTCGATTGGCGTTTTGTATTACCAGATCAACCAGTACCGAGATGCACTAGATGCATATTCCCGAGCGATACGCTTGAACCCGTACATCTCCGAGGTCTGGTACGACTTGGGAACTTTGGTAAGTTTGCTTCAGCTTCAGCTTCACTTGACCTCGTTTGAAACATTGCTAATCATTGGTCTAGTATGAATCTTGTAACAACCAGATCAACGATGCACTAGATGCGTACCAACGTGCCGCAGAACTTGACCCCACCAATGTGCACATAAAGGCCCGACTACAATTACTTCGCAATGGGCAGACCAATGGCATGCCAGTTCAAACAAGTGCACCGCTGCCTCAAGATGTCCATCCTCAAGCATACCAAGCTACCGGTGCCGTTGGTCCTCCAGGACCTCAGTGGGGTAACTCAGCTCCACCGCCTCCACCGCCTGGACCTCCTAATGGACCTGTCAACGGTTGGGGAAGTCGACTTGCGGAGATAAACCCACCGCCACAACCACCGAACCCATACGATCAACGAGAGCCTGTTCGAGGTCCAATCCCGCCCCCTCCCCGTGGACCACCAAGCCCGAGACAAGAGCCGCAAATGAGACCATACCCTGGCCCTGGTCCAGGTGCCGGTCCCGGCCCTGAGAGAGGCCCTCCACCTCCTCCACCTCGTCGATCTCCCCCACGTGATATGCCAGTTTCAATGGGGGTCTATCCGCCTCCACCTGTTCAGGGTGGTCCTCATGGACCTCCGCCACAGAGTGCTCCATCAGGCCCACCACCTCCGCGAGTCTCTAATCCCAACTATGCCGGTCCAACAGGAGGATCAAGTTCTTCCACTACACTGCCACCCGCGCCTAGCGGTTTGAATGGCTCAGGTGGTTTCCCACCTATTGGCCGAGGCAACAGTCCGCGACCTGAAGTCCGTCCCATATCTCTTGAGGGTAGAATGGCATCTCCAAAGTCCGGCTATCCACACCAACAACCGCAATATCCTCACCATCCAGATATTTCAAACCCTGGTGGTATTGCAGGTGGTGCGCCTCCTCCAGCATCTGCTCTTGCGGCTCAAGAAGCAGTAGAGCGAGAGCGTGATAGTGACAGACCTTCATCTGTAGGCCCTAAAAGGATGCGAGAGTGGGAAGATGAACAACTATCGATGAAGAAACCTGCTTCGGATGAGAACCGAGCCCGCTTGGAAGATACTCATCATCGTAGACCTTCGACGCCAGAGCCTTTCCGTCGTAGCTCTTCAGAAGCACGTCGTGCTGAGGAACAACAACGGCGTATGGAGGATCAACGCCGTGTGGATGATCAAAGACGGGCCGAAGACCAACGCCGCGTAGAAGACCAGCGTCGAGCAAACGAGAACTACCATCCATCTGAGGCAGCACATCACCCTCCAATGGGACTACAATCTCCTTTCCCATCCATGGGAGGACCACCAGGACCCCCAGGACCATTAGGACTACCTGGGCCACCAGCTGTACATACACCTGTTCATGAGCACCCGCCCCCTCCACCAAAGGAATATGCAGTTGAGGAGCGTGAGCAGCGTGAGCGTCTTGATCACCCACCTCCGGCTCACCAACAGGCACTTCCCCCTCCGCCTCCCCCACCTGCCGGCGAGCCGGAACGGGCTGCTCGCAAGATAGATGTTGATGAAGATTATGATGACGATGGGGATGATGAAAAAAAGGGAGGCATTGTTTCAGCAACGGCGTCAGGACCAGCGTCTGCTTCCGGGGAAGTGAAGGCTACGTCTCCCAGTGGCGTTAACGGTCATACAAATGGGATTGTTAATGGCGGTCCTAAGGTGGAGACTGTTGCTTGATGAATTATTCTTTGTTGGGTATTAGGGGTTGGGGGAAGGGGGTTTATTTTCCGTGTTAAGTGTATATGACTTAAGGTAGGTAAGACTGTACAGATTGAAATGAAACTACTCTTTAAGATTATCATGAGCTGCGAGCTTTAAATGGAGAACCTGCGTCTTGAAATCAGTAATAGGTCTGCCCTCATCTTGGAATTCCCAGATAATCTGAACATAGGGCCATTTCTTGGTCAAGGAGGAGAATTTTCTCCCTACAGTCACCCATACGAAGTGTAACATTATAATATACCTCTAGATCCCAGTCAACGGCAGCCGATATCATTGCATACTACTCATGTGCAACATCCAGAGCTTGGTTCTTACAGCCATGGGATACGATAGGAAAATGCACATATACACAGTTATCAAATTAAGAAGGAACTATGAGCAAACTGTTATTTGTTGATGGCTGAAACGGACATAGGCGTGTAACTATTAGCTGTTGACTCCTATAGTGTTTTATTAGCTGTTGGCTCCTATAGTGTTTTACAGCCTTGACTGTCAAGTGTGAATGAACCCCGAGGCACAAAAAGCGCACTTACCTTACCTACCTACTGTATGCGACTTTGAAATGTCCCAGCTACCTAGAAGATTATAGAATTGGTAGCGCTGTTTTTGTCTACAGTGAGTGAGGTCTCTTCTTTTTATAGAGACGGGGTGGGAGGGAGGGGGGGGTGATATAGGGGTTGGGATTTGTGAGAGAGAGCTAGAGAGTATATGTATTTGGGCAGCTGATAGGTGGTTATTTTACGGTACTCATGGAGTTTTGAATTGTGCTTATAGAAAGCTCTAGAGGTGCTTATAGGAAGTTCTAAATGTGCTAAAAGTGCTCTCTAGAAGCTTTAGGCGAGCTCGTAGAAAGATCTGAATGTGCTTATAGGAAGTTCTAACTGTGCTCATAGAGAGATCGAAATGTGCTCATGAAGAAGGCTCTGAACGTGCTCATTGCACCATGAACGTGCCTATAGAAAGCTCTCAATGTGCTTGCTGAAAGGTATAAACCTGCTTACAGAAAGCTCTGAATTTGCTCATAGATATAATATTAGTCACTTGGGATATCTAGGGCAATCTGGCGGTGGATAGAAAAAGTGAGGATTATAATATTCTACTCCGTGTGGAACCCGTTCATAATGAGTGCCGCTTCATCTAGCCAACCTCTACCGGAGGCTATGAGAATCTCGGTATAGGAAGTATTATGATAGAATTGTGAAGTGCTAGGTGCTGGTAGAGAGAACAGATCGGGGTCTTATAGACAACCCCGCTAAGCGCGTGACTAAGGCACGTGGTTCAGGCACGTGCTCCACTGGAGAGGGAATTAGTCACGTGGGATACATAGGGCAGTCTGCCGGTGGAAAGAATAATGTACTACTTGGCGTGGAACATTAAAAATCGAGGATATTGAGTGCCGCTTCATTTATCCCACTGGAGACTGTGAATGTAGGGGATATCGACAAGTTTGAAGGTGTGTTTATATTACAGCGAGTGTAGCAGAAGCCAGAGGCCCCACATTGCAAGGTTTATTTCGCCTCGCTAAGCTTTAGTACGATTTGGAAGACCGCACTCAAAAGTCTCTTAGATATTTTCCCCCGTCGAACTTTGAACTTCCCTCTTCCATCGCCAATCGACAACTGCGCAACTTCGACGCGCAGCTTCATAAATTCGTCTACAGATCCTCTAGGGTTTCTCTGACGACTTCGACATGTCGCATCGAAAATTCGAAGCCCCGAGACACGGGTCTCTCGCGTTTTTACCTCGCAAGAGAGCCGCCAGACATCGCGGGAAGGTAAAGTGTAGGTTTTACGCTCCAATTCATTAATATATCATTGTCCTCGACCTGGAAAAGAGCTTGCTAACCCTTTTTTACATGTAGCATTCCCCAAAGATGACCCAAAGAAGCCTGTTCACCTCACTGCCACCATGGGCTACAAGGCCGGTATGACCACAATCGTTCGCGATCTCGACAGACCTGGAGCGAAATCACACAAGAAGGAGATTGTTGAGGCCGTTACTGTCATTGAGACACCACCAGTACGAACAATGCAGCCCGCTTGGCTTTTCTGTCAATGGCTAACATCTATTTTAGGTGATCGTTGTTGGTCTAGTTGGTTACATCGAGACTCCCCGTGGTCTTCGATCCCTCACCACAGTTTGGGCTGAGCATTTGAGCGACGAGGTAAAGCGCCGATTCTACAAGAACTGGTACAAGAGCAAGAAGAAGGCCTTCACCAAGTACGCCAAGAAGCACTCGGAGAGCTCTGGATCTTCCATCACCCGTGAGCTTGAGCGCATCAAGAAGTACTGCACCGTCGTCCGAGTTCTCGCTCACACCCAGATCCGCAAGACCCCTCTTAAGCAAAAGAAGGCACACTTGATGGAGATCCAGGTTAACGGAGGTAGCATCACTGACAAGGTTGAGTTCGGAAGTGGTCTTTTCGAGAAGCCAGTTGAGATCAGCTCTCTCTTCGAGCAGGATGAGATGATTGATGTCATTGCTGTCACCAAGGGTCACGGATTCTCCGGTGTCACCAGCAGATGGGGAACCAAGAAGCTTCCGAGAAAGACACACAAGGGTCTCCGAAAGGTCGCTTGTATTGGTGCCTGGCATCCTTCCCACGTCCAATGGACTGTTGGTCGTGCTGGTCAAGACGGATACCATCATCGTACTTCTGTCAACCACAAGGTTTACCGTATTGGCAAGGGTGATGATGAGGCCAACGCTACCACCGAGTTTGATCACTCCCAGAAGCAAATCACTCCGTAAGTCTTTTAACATTCTCAAGTTTGAATCTATCTAACAAGATATAGTATGGGTGGCTTCGTCCGTTACGGAGAGGTCAAGAACGACTTCATCATTGTCAAGGGATCTATTCCAGGTGTCAAGAAGCGTGTCATGACTCTCCGCAAGTCCATGTTCGTACACACATCAAGAAAGGCATTGGAGAAGGTTGACCTGAAGTGGATCGATACGTCGTCGAAGTTCGGTCACGGTGCATACCAAACCCCTCAAGAGAAGCACCAGTTCCTCGGTACACTCAAGAAGGACATTGCGCAAGCTTCATAGATTTTCGTCTGGCAATGGTTTGTTTCTCTGCGTTTTCCGGCTTTTGCAAGGGGGGAAATATCTTGCATCTTGCTTTGATAGTCACCTAGGATGCGTCTTAGGCATGGATTAGCTAGATATCCTATGAAATGAATGACAATCAAAAGTAATCCTTGACACTACTCGTCTCATTACTGTGATATCATTATGTTGAAAGCTGTGCGTGACCACAAATCTAAGCTGATCAGCAGGTACAGTACAAACAACCAAACTTCTAAATTCAACACTAAATGCTCATCACGGAAGATGTAAGAGAAAATTCTAGATTCCTTCAAAGTCAGTACAAATTCCCGTAAACAGAGTGTTCTCAAACAGCCTCTTCTAAAGAAACCTCTTTTCGTTCACCTTCGTCATCCTTCAAAACCTGCAGCACCACAGCACAAGTGTCAAGCGCACGTCCCCACTACCGCCAAACCCCACCAAACAGCTCTCTCTGTCCCATCAGCACCCATGGGCTCCCTCATCTCCTCTCTCAAAGAGAAACGCAATAAACGCAAAGCATCGAAACCTCAGCCGTCACAATCACAATCGCAATCATTGCAGCGGGACGTGGATCAGGGGTTGCGCGACGAGCATTTAGCTTCTGGTGTGTATTTCCCTTTAATCTGCTCATCTCTCTTCTATCCTTGCTCTTGGTCTTGCTACTGCTATTGCTTGTTTGAGGTATTGTGATATGTGTATATCTATGTGTATGTGTATGTATATGTACTGATTGATTCGGAAAACAGTGCCACCACCAAAAGAACAAGTGCTGGAAGCCTCACGCGCAGAGCAGCAGATACAAGGCGAGGGAAACATTGGACAAACGGGCGGCGAGATAGCTGTGCAGAAACAGGTGCAGGTCGCAGCACCAGTTCCGTTGGCTGCGTGAGCGCTCTCGTTCTTTCACACAGTCTGTTTCCTTTTGGTTGTGGGGTCCCGGTTATATCTGCGTGGCAGAGGACTGAGAGGTTCTTTTACAGTAACTCCACTTCCACTTCCACTTCCACACCCGCAGCTACTTCCACCTCCAATACTCCCATTGTAAACAGGGAAGGAGGAGAAGGGGACAAAGAAGACGATATGGCATCAGACGAAGACTACGCCTCCTTTCTCGATAAAGCGAACGAGGACCCATCAGCAGGCACTGCGAAGAGCCAGGGTAAAGGGAAGGTGGAACTCAAGGCTGTGGATACGGATGTTCCTGCGCCGTTGACGAAGGCGACGAAGGATGCGTTTTATGTTAGTGATGCTGATGAGCCGTTTGAACCTGTTGCGTTGAAGTTTAGAGGCAAGACACTTCCTACCGAAGGTATGTTATGACCTAATCCTTCATTCTCCATTCTTCCTCCTCCATCTTTCCTCTATAAAGCGCCTGCGAGGGATATGGCTAACAAGTATTGTGTGCATAGTTACATTCGCCAAATTAGTCCATCACCCGAACCCAGAGGACGCAGAAGTCAGCATAATGGATATCGGCGAGTGGGATCCGCGGGGAGAGTACAAGGCGCTTGTGCATGCGACGAGGGATGCGAGTAAGGGGAGTGATGTGCGGGTTTATCGGATTGCGGGGGAGGGCGCGAGGGTTGAGTATTGGGTTATTGGAATTCAGGGGGGGAAATTGGTCGGGGTTAAGGCTTTGGCTGTTGAGAGCTGAGTTGCTTTGCTTGCTTGCATTGAGAGAAAGGCTTGATTTTACTCGTTATGGGTGTTATGAATTAAGAAGTCTCGGTATGGAGTCGTTTCTACACTTCATATTCACTCTTTCTTTCGTACTTCGGAACGACGCACTAGAGGGGCGGGGTTTCATGATTTGGCGTTTAGGCATGGAAGTAGGGTATGGAGGTGGAGGCTTGTGGGATGCGGTGGAGGCTTGTGGGATGCAGTTGAGACCGTGTTGATGATAGAAAATATGCCAGAAGTAATTGCTGTGAACAGAGTAAACCGTTCTTGGTGACCTTACCTGCCGGTTTTTTAAGTGATAAATATGAACAACAGACGGTATGAAAACTTCCAGTCTTAACACGCACCGTCATTTAGTATACATATAAGTTGAAATCATATTGTTTGATAGTTGTACACAACTGCCCTGTGTTTCCGCACAATTGCTTATGCTGTAAAGCTACTGTATAGTGAAATGCAGACTGTAAACGAATTCGGTAACGACCACTTGCACTTTTAGTATCGATTATTGAGGCTGACTTTGGTACTCGAGTACAGTACAGTATCTATCTAGGACCTACCTGAGGTACAGTACATACTAAATTTCCCTTTATCTTTTGATTGCAGTACTGGCTGTCGTCCAGATCTCTAACAGTCAGGGGCTCCAAGCGGTGATGGGGAAGGGGCCGGCGAAATTAACCTTTTATGCGGTCGTAATAATGGAAGCACTTTACGGTACTGTGTTTACGGTACCTTACAGTACTTATACTGTAATAAGGAATCCTCACAGCCTTACTTGCCGCACTTTAGCCACATCTGGGTATGGACGCGCACTTTAAGTCTGAGTTTCCATCTGGTGATTACTTACTGTATTCTCTTGATTCTCGAATAGGGAACTTTGCCTTGCCTTGCCTTGCCTTGCCGCGATACGGTGGGTGTCGTCACTGCCCGCACTGCCGCATTCCGTAATCTGATTTCGACCTCGACCTCGACCTTTAAGTCTGCTGGGGTGTAGTTCTCTTGTGATATTTATAGCAGCAGGGTGCGGTACGATTCGTGCGAATCGGCTGGCGGGTCGGCCGCATGGCATGGACATACGGTACGGTAATACTCCGTAAGCCGCCACAATGTGGAGAGAATCTTGGAAAGGGAGAGAAATACAAGCTCCTTGCCTTATGGAGATTGTTATTATATGCTTTACATCGGAGGAAACAGAACATGAGAGAAAAGAGATTGGGAGAGAAAAAGAAGGTACCAGATGCAAGGCAAGGCAAGGCAAGGCAAGGCAAGGCAAGGCAAGGGGTTTCTTCGCCTGCTTTCCGATGCTAAGCTAAGGAGGGCTGTGCGAGAGTAGAGTGGAGTGTAGTGAGCCAGGCCAAGGCTTCGGATAGGAGGTATCCATCCCCTGAACTAACAATCTGATTTTTGCGCCTCGTAAAGTTAGCTGGCACTGTGGGCGACGGGGCGTGGCTTTACAGGCTTACACTCCCCTTAAGCAAGCCCCCAAGATACCCGCCGACGCTGGGCTGCTTGTGTACGGTGCAGTGACAATTGCGGCAAACTAAGGTGAGGTAGCCACGAACCTAGTAAGGAGTATCGTGAGATTGTACTGTAGGATCCCCTTGGAAAAGAAGATAAACACTGGGTGGATAATGGGACAGCCAGATATAACAATAACAACAACAAACACAATTAACATATCTCACGAAGCCTAGAGTGCAGGAGAGGTAATGTTTTAATATAACAATAATGTGAAAGTACTGCAGCAGTATCATGTATCTCCGTAGATTCGCCAGCCACTCACTCAAACTCACCAACCCCTGTCGTCCTGTTCTGTCCGCCTTCCTCTCATTAGCGCCAATCCTCACAATCTTCGATTCCTCCTTTTGCGTGTCCTGCTTCTGAATGTCCCATCTGGTTACAAACACCAACGTACCTCCAACGACCAGCATTGCCATTCTAACGGTCGTGGTACAGATTCCAACCCTCGACAACATCTGCCTTTCGACTTCCAACCGGATCGCGAATCTTGTTAACCGACACTCGTTTTAGTTGCATCCCCTTTCCTCACGATACGAACTTCTCATTTCTCGACTGCCACTCCTTCATTGCGCGTCGTTCCCGCTAAACCATTCGATAAACACAATAAATACACTCCGAAAAGAATACAGACACCATTGAACCCATTGATCGACGGTTTTAATAGATTTGAGGGACTGTGTTCCTATTTCTGTCTCTACAACAGCAATTTTACTGCTCGCTTGGCATCAACATTCCAACCACCTCTACAGCACCCCCTCCCAACGCCGTCCGATGAGAGCGAACTCTTGGACATCATAACGCGTTTTTCCTACCCATAATCATGTCTTCCGACAACTATTCGCAAGCGCCTGGCGCCCGGCCTCCTCATATAACGGTCAATTCGGGTAACGAAGGAGACATGGTTGAAAGCTTGCGTTCAGATAGTTCATCGGGCACCGGGGCAGGACCAGGGACACCGGGAGCATCCAGAAACTTATTACCACAACGACCACCACCTCCTGGTACTGCAGTATACGGTGCTCCGGGAGTGGCGGATTCTTCAGAGATGCTCTTACCACCTTCACGGTCACGAGTCCCAAGACCATACCAAGATGATCCAACTGATAGCCCTACCTCTCGTTCTGTATCAGGCATGTCTTCAAGGAGAACAAGTTGGGATTCAGAAACGGGGAGTAGAGACAGTCGGTATGGTGCTTCGCCATTCGCTTCGCCATTCGACGATTCGAGAGCACCTTCGAGGTCTGGCAGTATAGATGACAATGTCAACACGCAGACGGTTTCAGAAAAGTACAACATTATGCCCTCGGCAGGCCTGTTACTCTTTCCGGAAGATATAGAGAAGGACGATTACCTCCATAACCCGGACCCTAACGAGAAGGATACCGAAAAGTGCGATATATGGAACAAGCGAGGAATGACGAACATTGGAGGGCTGATTTTCGTGACCCTTGGGGTCTTGGTATTGTTTATTGGATACCCTGTCTTGTACGGTTTTACTCTATTGGTGACCTTCTCAGTTGCTAACATTTTTCAGGACTGCCGCTCGAAGAGTTGTCAATCCTCCGAAAAGTAACTGTGAGCTGGATGCCAGCTGTTTATCGGATAGTGTTGCATTGCTTTCGAATATTAGGAGTGGACTCATCGATCCGGATACTCCGAGTACCGCTACGACCAGGACGTCAGCCGATGGAAAGAAGTTGAACCTCGTGTTCTCGGATGAATTCAATAAGGATGGGCGAACTTTCTACGATGGTGACGATCCATTCTTCCAGGCAATGGATATCTGGTATGGTGTTACTCAAGACATAGAATGGTATGATCCAGATGCTGTAACGACCGCCAACGGAACACTTAACCTGCGAATGGACGCGTTTCAAAGCCACAATCTCAACTACCGGTCAGGTATGGTCCAGTCATGGAATCAACTATGCTTCAAAGGTGGTCGATTGGAGGCAAGCATTTCCTTGCCAGGTCGTGGTGACATTGAGGGTTTCTGGCCTGGTTTCTGGGCTATGGGGAATCTTGGACGACCTGGATTTCCCGCAACTACGGACGGCATGTGGCCTTACAGTTATTGGGACAAGTGCGACGCCGGTATTACCGCGAATCAGAGTTCTCCAGATGGAATAAGTTTGTTGCCTGGAATGAGATTACCAGCTTGTACCTGCGCGAACGAAGATCATCCAACTCCTGGCTTCTCTCGATCCGCCCCGGAAATCGATGCTATCGAAGCTAGTAGCGGTTTCATGGGCCCAGGTCAATATGACGGAGCAACTGGCACTGCGTCGCAATCTTTCCAAGCTGCACCCTTCGACATCTTCTACCAACCCGATGCTGATTATACCGCGGTTTACGACCACGAGATTACTGGTATGAACGTTTATCGTGGTGGCGTGTACCAACAAGCACTCTCAGCCGTGACTTGGCTCAACAACGACTGGTATGATGGCAAGGCTTATCAAACCTACGGCTTTGAAGCCACTCCCGGAGCTACAGGTGATATCTCTTGGTTCGTTGGAGACGACTACACGTGGAAGGTTGATGGCCGTGCTACCCGACCAAATGGAAATATTGGCCAGCGAGTTATTCCCGAAGAACCAATGGCCTTGATCATGAATTTTGGAATGTCGAACAGTTTCGCCACGGTATTCTTGGCAAATTTGGCAGAGTTGTTACCAGCTACTATGCGATTTGACTACGTGAGGATATACCAGGAAGAGGGCAAGGAGTCGATTACCTGTGATCCTACTGGATATGAAACGACGGAATACATCGCGGCGCACCCGGAACCTTACGCAGTATGTATTTCACGATTCATCTGATTGTACTTTATGCTAACTTCCGATAGAACCCCAACTTGACGTTGTGGGACAAGACCAATTACACCTGGCCCCAGAACACGTTAGTCAACGGTTGCACCTAAACGCTCATCCATCTCACACCACAAACCCCCTTCCCTATCTGTACAAATCGAATACCCTGCCTCATAATAAAGGTGGTACGAATATAATGCGTCAAAAGAATATAGAAGGCGTTAATTCACATCAGAGAGTTGCCATAGATCATGTCGCGGGTCCTTTTAATCTCACATCACATGCATAGCGGAGTCGGCGTTTTTGATTCGTACACACAGCCTTTCGCTTGCGTTGTTCTTTCTATTGTTTGTTTGGCTTTTGGTAGTTTGGGGAGGGAATGTGATGATCTGGGAAACGGATGTATTGGTTTGGGGAAGTGGGAGAGGGGGAGACGGAAATGAGGATGAAGCCGAAGATGAAGGAAGGCCTGTCTGTATAAATACCACATTTTGCGAGGAACTCCTATTAAAGACAAGACAAGACGGAGAGAAGAGCTCCTGACGAGTTGGGATGTGACAAATGCGCGTTCGACTCTAGAGTGACCTTTTTAGGGGAAAGTTTTGGAAAGAGGTCGGTCGTTTGGATGTAGATGGGATTTGAATAGATGGATGGATTGAGGGATAGTTGGAGGTTAATAGATAAATACCTCGGTGCGCGTGTAGGTATAGGTACTTGTACAAGGCGTGCAATATAAAACGATATACTTCAATTCTGGTCTTTGTGCTAGAGAGCCGGTTTGTATGCGTGCCTGCTCTGCTCTGCTCTTTTTATCGCATCTTCCTTATTTATTAATGGCTACTGTTAAAGCAAACACGAGTAGCTAGCAAGTGCTACCTACTCCGTCTTTTTCAATACCCGGAATTCAAGGGAGGGAGGAACGACCAAGATCTCTTGGAACTTCAGCCATTCCAAAAATACTCGATTGTTATTCAGGGAAGGAAGGGTGTGTGTAACTTCAGGGACCGAGCCCAAGTTTGTAAAACGTCCAGTTCTTGTGGAGATGGGAGGATTACAATACTTACACATATGTGACGTGACGAGAAGAGACGAACGAACGCTTTTCACCAAAGTCCAAGATCTTATAATTGCTGTGTGTATATGTACACAGATAGTAGTAGCTGCCCCTCCGAACTCCGTGCTCAAAAACAGAGAGAGGGTTGTATAAAGTACAAAAGCAGCCCGACGACAGAAGAAAACCAAAACCTTCTAGACGCACCTGCGGCGCGCAAAGAAAGTTATCTGACACGAACCGAAATTATAATGTGTCGTTGTCCCTGGCTTTCAGACGCTCTAAATATCGGGGACGGGCGCATCCGCCTCAGCAACCGCTTCCTCGGCCGTGGGTTCTTCTTCATCTTCATCTTCGTCTTCATCAGGTTCAGCAGCAAGAGCATCGGCCTGCGTCATCCCGTTCTGCCTCTCCCAGACCTCTTTCCGTATCCGCTCATCCTTCGCCTTTCTCGTCCTTTCCACCTCCTCAAAGCCACCCGCTTTCTTCAGCTTCCCTTCTTCAACAAAGTTGCCTAGTTCCTTCTGGAACTCGCCACCTCGTCGGCTTTCGAGTTCTTTCTGGCGCAGCTTCTCTGCCCGCTCAATGGCTTCGAGTCGGTTCTCGTGATTGGGCTGCAATGCGCGGACTTCGCCCAGGACACCCTCTTTTGCGAGAGCAGAATCAATTGGTGTGACATGGTTGAGTCCTCTTGTGAGGATTTTCGATGCGATCGAGCCGGCAGGAGCATCTTTCAACTGTTCTTTTGTAGCTTGCTCCACTAGAGCGAAAGTCTGCGTAGCTTTCTCAAGATCATCTTCAAGATCCGTGGCGAGATCTTGTATCATCGTGAATTCTTCCCGATCGGTGCAGACACGATCCAGCTCTTTCTCCCAAATCTTGGTCCAGATCGGCCGCTCGCGTTTGAGGAAGTCTTCCATCTTCTTCAACTCCATTGTAGCTTGTGCGATGTCTTTGGCCACAGATTCAAGTTGGCGGGGTAGAGGGCGGACACCTCGCAAAACGACGTCTTTACGGAGATCTTCCACTATGTCTTGGAGATCATCCACCTGGATGACAAGTGTGTCGGAGTCCTTACTAATGCTGAGCTTCCCAGCGTTGACATAAGCACGACCAGAGTCGCCATCGATATTTGGGATAGCAGCCTTGAGCGCCACACTCTTAACAGAGCTTGCCTTTGAGCGGACTGAGGTCATTGATTTCTGGATATCCGACTGGAAGTTGGAATAAGTCTGTCGAAGGACTGCAAGGTCTCGGCGAAGGCTTTGTATCTCGGTCAGCTGAGCCTGGCTGTTGACCTTCGAAGGGCTGATAAGAGCGCCATTAGTTCGTTGGTTGTCAGAATAAGACATCCGAGAGGGTGCGAGTGGTCCTGTGGCTAGACGACCTATTTCTTTTGCAGCGTCTAGCTGGCGGTCTGAGACTTGCTGGAAAATATTTTGTGAGTCACTCATCATTGTGTGTAAGCCGTCGACCGACTTCGATAAAACTCCAATTCGCTCGTCAATGTGGCGTTTGACTTCGTCCAGTTGCTCTATGTTTAGAACTAGTACAGAACGATCCTTGATGTCGTTCATATCTTCAAGCTCGTGGCGCACGCCAGAAACCGGGTCTTGTATATAGATTTCAGGAAGGTCAACTCCGTTGTTGTGTGTATTCCATGCGAATTTCTCTATGAATGCAAGTTGAAGCCTTGCCATTGATAAATCGTTATACCCACTTGCCAAAACGAATTTCTTGACCTTTGTTTTGTATTGCAAGAAAAGGGTCAATTCGTCACCAATTGGCGGCGATTGCTCTGGTGTGAATTGCCTATCTTGCTTTGGATAAGGTGGGCTTTCTCTGGTAGTATCCGCAACCTGCTGGGGCATTGAGGGTTCAGAAGCATTAGAAGGTTCATCATGCATAGGGAGGAACGGAAGTGCATCGCTGGGCGGTCCTTGCAACGTGGCACTTGGTAACGGCGATTCAAAATCGACAATTGATTGCCTTAATTTGTCGTCGGGAGTCTTCACGAGAGGGCTATCATCAGGTGCTGCTTCATCTGGTGGCGTTATCACTGGAGGTTTAGAACCTTCTTCCAATATTTGACTTGGAACACGCGCTGGTGAGATCTCAGTGACTAGACGTGAGGCGTTTCGTGCATGGCGTTCGCCTCGGTTTTGAACTGCCCTCATAGATTCGCGGGTATCGTTCCGACCTCTATTTGGAATAGGAGAGTTCTGAGGCATAGGTACACCATTAGAAGATGCACCTAAGTGTTTCCCTATCTGGTATGCCGAGTATCGCCTGGAGGCTCTCCTTTCGAGTTCCCCGCCTCTTTGGAGAGCTGCTAGTGCATTCTGTTGTTTGGGCGGCGGAGGTGGAGGTGGAAATGAGTCCATATTGAGTTCACCTGAGCCTGGGCGTGCGGGAGGTGGAGCCTCATCCCCTGGATACGGTGGTAGAACAGGCATATTCTGCATCGTTGTACTGGATATTGTTGATTGGTCTGAAGACATCGACTCGCGGGACTGATCTCGCGTTGGAAAGCCTCTGCGCGTGGTTTGTGAAGACATCCTTGGGGGCGCGCTGACTTCGTTCGAGGCTCCACTATCTCTGCTACTTTGCATTCCATCTCCTTGGAAATTGTTTGATATGCCCTGGTCCAGAAGGGTACTGAGACCCGAATTTCCACTCCCAACGCTACTTACACTGCTATTTCGTGGTAACATATCATTAGGAACTGCGCCATCTCTTGGCTGCTTCTGCCGTAACTTCTGTTGTTTTCTTTTTAAGCCTTGTAGAAGGTTGATGATGATGTCCCTAATTCGCGGAAGGTACTTTTCCAAGCTCTCAACGCTTGCTTCCTGGCTGAGCGTAGACTCGAGAATATGACGTAGAAGCTCTGGCACATTGCCTAAGTCTGAGGTATCAACATTGATGGCCGTGAAGGCTCTGCATGCTATGTTGAACTCGTAGCCTAGCCGCACGTATACATCTGAGACCTGCGCGTCGGTAGCCTGGTGACGAGACCACTGTGTAAGGGTTTCGAGGAGTTGCTTCGTCGCGACAAGGAGGTGGGTTACGCTCTTTTCGATCTGGGACAGCGGAGGAGCATTCTGACCGCTTTGTGAAGTTGCGCCTCCCTGAAAGATATTGAGTCAGCATCATATTTATTCGCAGAGCCATTGAAGAAAACGCAAGCTATTGCGACACTCACGTTCTGTCTTCGGTTCAAACTCCCATTTGCAGTAGACTTGGCGGACGATGTCGATGCCCGCGGCTGCGATCCTGGAGCTGGAGACATCGATCTTGCAGGTACTGTCGGTGGTGGCCCTGAATCTGCGGCTGGAGAGCGTCGTTGAACTGATCGTAGGGAGGTGGATTGCATGTCTGTGGTTTCTGTGGATGCTTGTGAGGACAAGTTCTGCTAGTCGTCCCTATAAGCAGTCATGTTATCTTGGATAGAGCGTCTATTAATCACATAGGCGGCGTGTGGGCGGGAGCTTTGCAGATGGTTGATTGAATGTTAAGTTGAAGTGTCCGTCTCTATCGCCGGCCGACAGCGTCCAGATACGGCTACGGCATCATACCATTCCGAATTGGGATTAGCGAGAAAAGTATAAAGTTAGCTTAGCGTGACAATTCGAGGCTTGTGAATTTCGAAACAATGCATGAAAGGTCTGGGGAAGTCAGATACCGCACACTACAGCACATTGTTTCAACCTTTTTCTCGGAACATAAAACCACAGCAGGAACAATAGTGGCTTGGTGCGTGGGTGGTAAGGCCAGCGAACGGCAGGAAAAGGACACTTCAGAAGGGCAGACCTGTTCAGGGCTGCTTCTTCGGGTAATATTCTAGAAGCTTTGATTTCTACCTACGGAGTACCGCGACACATATATATACCTTAGGTAAGATACTAATATTAAATAGATAATACAGAGTAGGTAATGCGACACTATAGTATTAGAGGGCGTTAAAGGTAAAAACAACTTATATCTAGGACAAATGCCTATGATTCCTTGATTCTCTTATAATATCATGCTAATATGCTAATGCCTCCTCATATTCATCAAATCTCAAGGCAGTAACAATCATGTTGTCCGCCCATCTGGTTGGTCGCACTTACTGGATTATTGGATAACGGACTCGATAATTCTGTGTAGTACAAATGCTCTTTCCCGTCGCTGTTGGGCTCAATTTCGATCAGAAATAGTACGAGATTCGACATTCGATTCCCTTCAAGTTCTCTCCAGTCGTCGGCCATGGGTAGGTACCTATATGTATACCGGTGAAATATCAATTACCGGTATTCGTTGAATGGACATGGGAGAGGAAACAAATATTACTAAGTGTCCGCTTTCTCTTTCTACAGTATGCAACAAAAGATAGGGTACCCTTTCTGCATGACACCACCATTATGATACGTGCAAGCAAGACAGCTATTTCTAATATATTTCTTCTGACTCATTGGATGGGATAGAAGTGGAATAGAACCACATCTTGTGGGTGATTGGTTCTCTCACAAAACACCCACTCCGGCCTCACATCCCTCCTAGCCGGTACTTTATGGACCTTTTCCCTTTGACTATTGTTTGAGCAAATGAAATATGGTGGGAGTACGTGTATGATGTTAGGAAAAAGGAAAGACGTGACCTAAGATGCGTTGCAGGTGTCGGATGGAAAGCTGTGCACAATCTGGGATTTGGATGCAACGAATTTGTGAACATAGTAGCAGCAGTCGACTGGCAATTACATGCGCTTCGAACCCTTCAATTGTAAAGTCGAGTATTTGAAACAAAGCGAAGTAGAGTAGATAATCCAGATGACAGCCCGGGTTCCCTTTCCCTTGGCCTCCCTCCCTCGCCTTTGGACCAAACTAACTCCTGGCTCCCGAATATTCTGCCAGGGTTCTTGGTGCACGGCCTCCCTCGCACTCGCAAGCGCAAAGAAAGCCAAACCTAGCATCTAAAAGGGATTAAACTGCCGTTCGCCGTAACGACCCTACACCTCTACAATCTTCCACCTCAACCTCTGCGTCTGCTTGGCCCTCTCAGTCATCCCCGACCTGTTTGTGCTCTTCCTTCTCGTCCTCCCTTAGCCCTCTCTATTGCTGCCCCGAGGTGGTTGATGGCCAGCGTGTGTTGAGAGCGGAGTGCTGTCTTGTCTTGAGGTGTCTTTCCTTCTTCCAGCCATTTCTTGATACAGCAGTTTGAACATCGAGCTTGCGCACCATCGCTTGGCCAGCTTCCCCTTCCACAATTCACCCTTCCGCGATCCTTGAATCCCAAATTCTCTCGACATCTACAGAATCGCGCACATCGTCGACTCCCTCCCCACAGCAAATTGGCCTGACGCGAAGAGGAGAGCGTTGGAAGCTTCGCAAGCCTTCGTAATATTTCGTGGTGAGACACTCCCTGACAACCAGCCTCATTTTATCTATGCCCTTGTTGTGCGTCGATGCTCTGAGCTGCAACGTCCCAACATCTTCTCATCGACTTGCATCAGGCATTTATTGTAATAAATTCGCACATGCTGACTGTTATCAATTCAGTAGGGAGGTTGAGAGCTTGCCTTGCAAGCCAGCCCTGGAGGAGTTCATAATCGATCCACAAGCACAACATTGGCGCGACAGTTCACCTTCTGTGAGCCTCACGCGCCAAGTAGTCAATCAGAAGGTACGCTCTACAGTTCCCTTGATAGCGGGTGGTTCTGCCGGCAGGGCAACCTCGCACCGGGTCATCAATCATTATGTCAAGCTGGGTGTCGAGTAGTCAAAGCCTCGCACGTGAATTTCTCACCATTCAACTATGATGCTAATCAACCCCAGCAGGTTACTGGAGCCATTGAATCGAATAGTGTCGGTCTACGACGGCCTCGACTTGAGTAGCAGCTAGCCTCCAACGTGTTGAACTATGGTGCAAGGGAAAAAGCTTAGCGATATGTCGAACACCAACGGTACACCTAGGTCCAAGTATCAGCAACCGAATATGGCTTTCTCTCGAAAGGAGCCGTCGGAGGCTCGCGGAGGCACAAACGATGGAAGAGTACAGAATGGTGAGTCAAGCACCCGTGTCGATCCATGGATGCCACTAACGACCCCAGGCAATGCAAGCTCTTTCAGGACAGATAGCGCTATTTCTAATGGCAGAAATCAAGGCGAGCGCGTTCTTCAAAGATGGGTTCCCGATGCCCCTGAAGACGTTGATGGCTCCTTGGAGTCCACAAGAATGAAAACGCCAGGTGTCCCATGGGATCAGTTTGATGTCAATGAGCGCCTTTTTGGTGTGAAAACTGACTACGATGAAAACATATATACAACTCCCCTTGACAAAAGCCACCCTCAATACAAGCAAAGAGTTGCAGACGCGGAAATCAAAGCGAGGGAGATTGAGCGCAGTGCGGCTACCAATTCTCATGTTGCAGAAGAGCGAGTCACAGACAATATTAAAAGCGGCGATATTGGTGATGAGGAGGATAAGTATGTTAAAGTGATTTGTTTCCTGTTCAATTTGCTAACCTCCTTTCAGATATAGTGGTGTCCGCCGACAACAAGACTTCCCACCCCTCTCTTCCGCAAACAACAAATACACACCCCCGGCTCGACGGGCCCCTACAGGACAATCAACTGTTGCCGGTGCGCCTGTGGATCCTGCAATCATATCTTCACAGCTCGCACGTCCTGATAAGTCAAGTGTTGAAAAAAAGCCTGCTCCCGGGCAAAAGCCCTCCAAGCCTGAAGCTGCTACTCCACCTACAACGACTGAGACGAGTGTTACTCCGGAGCCGAAAGTGGCTGCCGGCGCGCAAACCTCATCCGTCAGCCACAACGCTTCGCCGCAGGTCAAAAGCATTGCTACTCCAAACGCTACAGCCACTGTTGAACGTGACGTTCTGGGCGCCTATAAGACATTCGCTACCCGAGAGAGAAACAATGTTGCAACAATCCGCACACAGAAAGCCCGAAATGACAAAGAGGTCAAGCTCAATGACTTAAAGAAGTTTGCGGATAGCTTCAAGCTCAACACACCAGTTCCCAAGGACCTTGTGTCTATCATTGCTAAAGACCCCGCAAAGCAACAGGAGATTCAAGAAAAGGCAAAGCGCAACGCGGAAGCGGCCAAGGCTAACCCTGCCGAAGCCACCAAAGCTATATCAACAACCTCAGAGGCTAAACCAGCTACTCGTCCTGTCCCTACAACGCACGGCGCAACCCCTTCACCTAATGCCCCTGGCCGACAGAACGCTAATCGAAACCCTGGATTTCAACACCAAGGCTCATACAACAATTCTCAGTCCTTCCGCCCAGATAGACCTGGAGCCCAGCAAGCAATGCCCTCTCAGCAGGCCCGTCCACCTGGAAATCTAGGCCAGAGGCTGAGAAACATTGAGCAACAGAACAAGCATACCCAGCTTCCTGTGAACCCCATGCCTATTCATGAGACGAGGCTTCCACCAACAGGACCCTCCAACGTCGCCGACCCGAATTTCTCTCGCCGCTCAAGTGGTGTAACAAGCGCCCAAAGTGGAAGATTGAATCCAAACAGCAGCGAGTTCCGGCCAAGTCCGCATGCCGCGACGTTCAACCCCAACGGCAACCCTAGCAGTGGATCAAGCCCTCGATCTGCTGCCAATGCTGTGGAGCCACCTGCTCCAGCCACGAAGTCACTGCTGAAGCACAAGCCCGTTCCTACCTCAGAGCGACCTTCTTTGAAGGAAAAGTTCAATGCTCTGGAACATATCCTGTCGATCAAGCCACCACCTGGAAAGGACTGGGCGAAGACTGGTGGCACAAAGCCCGCTTTTGATACACTTCCTACTTGGCGATCGCCTTCTGATGATGAGAAGCCTGATTCGACAATGCACTTGACTTATAAAGAGTTGTTCGAGATGGCACCCTTCCCAACACAAACCCTATCTTCGCCAAATCCTTCCCATGCTATTCCTCAAGTTCCCCATCAATACCAACTGCCTTTGCATCTGCAACAAGGTGTCCATCCAAGACAGTCTCCCCGACAGCCGCCCATGAATCTTCATGGCAATCAACATGGCCATGGTCCAACTCCACCTTTCAATGGCCCTGACGACCATCGGATGATGCCTTCCCAGTCTGCGCAGTCGTATGCCTCCCCTCGACCCCATAATGTTCCTATGGCATTCCCATCATCGCCCATGGGTCAACCTCAGTTGCCGTACAATCCCCCGATGGTGCAATATCCCGGCGCGCCACCAATGCAGGGCTTCAGATCACTCTCTCAGAATCACCAATTTATGCCACAGCAACAACATATGGGACCCATCATGATGCAAAACCCTGCTAATAGCTTCATGACTTCTCAAGGTATGGCGCCTGGCCCCCAGGTCATGTACCCCCCGGCCGGCCAAAACCACTTCATTCCACCGCAGAATGGTCACCCTCCACCAATGCCTGGTGTCAATGGAGGTTACCCAAGCCCAGGAAGAGGTGCTGCTCCAATGATGATGAGCCAAGGATCCCAACAAGGCCACCAGTCCCAGCCACCAATGTATGGAAATGTGAACCCTGGTATGAGTCCAGGCCCTCAGTATGGACAGCCCATATATCAACAGTCACCAGGACAGAGTAAGATTTACTGAACCAACATCATTTTCAACGGCTGCTAACACATTATAGTGCCCATGCGCGGTTACAACGGCCCAAACCAGTTCGGTACGAGTCCACAACAGATGCATCAATATGGACCGCAGCATCGGAACAATCATCCTAACGGCAATTATAACAATAATAAAAACTTCCAGCCGCACGGCCAACATCCTAATGGCCCATCGAACAATCAGATTCCCAATGGCCCTCAAGCACGAGCCTCGGAGGGTGGTGAGGAGGCAAAATGAGTAATCATACTCAGCCACGAAATATATAATCCGGCGCCGATGCTTAGCATCAACGGTATTGCAGCGCCTCAATATTACATAACATGCGGATCATTCTTTGCTGCATACTTTACTTAGAGTGGCTGCATCGATAGAAGATTTGATGATTTGCCTGGATTCTTGGGTGGAAACAAGCTATGGAAGCGTTGGAATGAGATGTTCTCGAACTGCCAAAATTTGGTGAGTCCTACTTGGCACTTGCCATGAGAGAAAGAGGTCTGATATTGGTATCAGTATAAGTGGCATAGTTTAGTCTCGAGGATTTCTGCTAATGAGATTGGCCAATTCACTCCAAACTGTGGGCTGGGAGGAAGGGAGGGACCATCCTATACTCGAGTCTCATCAAGACATAGAGTCAATAGACGTGGCGAGCTGATCAGCTGGCGAGACATTTACTACGCATGTTTACTGAAATTTTGATGTGGATGATGGTGTTGGGGACCGTAGTAAGACAGATTTGTTCTGGTCTTGCGCTGTATCATAAGCTTTACGTCCATATACACCATTCCACACATTGCTTTTCATTGTGGTGTCTTCATTTGGAATTACTCTGCGCTCAAATTCCCCCAACGTCCGTCCTGAAATCGCGCTCTGCCTCCGCTAATCTTCATCATCGGACATGATATGAGGATCTAGCCCCGCCGCCTCCTCACTGGGAAGCTGTCTAGGAAACCATCCATACTCGGCAAAATCCACCCTGAGTTCGCCCAAGTTGCCCGTATTAACAGTAACTCCTTCGCCACGTAACACTTGTGCTTGGTTCGCAGCTCCGGATGGATGACCTCTAGTCAACGACTCAGCTCTAATGCAGAAAGAATGGCAGACGCACTTCGCGGAGCGGGAATAGAACACGAACTTACCGAGGCGATATAATGCCTTTGGAGTTTATAACGCGCTGCCACTAGATCATGGGGAGTTAGTTATTTCCTATTCAAGAAGGTTTCGGGAGTAGAAGGAGCTTATGTTTCCAGTTCAGGAAGTATGTAAGGAGTAATTGGAGTACATAAGACAAAACGTGATAGAAGTAGGTAGGGTAAAATCAAAGAGCCAGTTTTCCTTACAGGGACGTTGCCGTTGTGGTGGGGGAGGGAGGGGTCTGTGGAGAGGTGCTTGAGACAGAGACCTACTTGGCGGGGTCGTTGAGCTGATGTCTTGTTAATACAAGCACGCTCCAAATTACTATAGGAGAGTTGAAGGTGTTGAGATTAGAAAAGGGCTTACGAGTGCCTATTAATGCAGCAATGTGACCGTAACTCGTGACCTTTCCATATGGTATTTCTTGAATGGCGCTGTATACTGCGTAGAAGAATGATTCCGCTTCATCTGTACGCGGCATTTTTACTATGGGCTTGTGGTGAAAGCGGGATACCTGGGAAGCTTTTCGCGTTCCGTTAGGTGCCGAGTTAAGTTGATTCGCGGTGTCAGGTGATCATGATGAAGACATGCATCACAGCCCATGTTTTTATTTCTAAGTCCTTGACCTTGCACTAACTAGCATTGAAACCCAAGAACAACAAAAGTGAGTGACACGTTGCTAGCTTGACGTGTTTAACACTCTGGTTCTCCACAGACACTTGATCAAGTCAGGGACGGACCTTGTTTGTACCTCCCAGCCACACGGTTTGTTTGTTGACGCTACAGAAATCTTGCTCCTGACAATACCAGCCACCAGCTTGCGGCATCATGATCTAAATCAGCTTTAGATCTTCTCCTCTTGCATTCTTCATAACCGATCCAGATATTTGCTGCTTCCAGTTTTGTAGCGCTCACATCAGCATTGTCTTAGATTATCCTACAATTGCATCATGCGAATCCCCTCCATCCTCAGCCTCCCGGCATCCATCATCCTCCTCATAGCCTCGCACACAGTCTTCGCAGAAGAACAATTGCCAGCACCATTGGTAGAAGCACAAGCCAAACGCTCACTAGAAAGCACCGATCGACGACGAGATGCGGAAGAGCATCTGCGACTAGGAAGAAGTCCTGTGGGAGTTATGAAAATGAGTCCTGATGAGGGAGAGAAGTTCTACATGGAATATTGGCAATTTGAGAAAGACCAAGTGCAATCACCAATGTTGACCACTCCTTTACGAGCTAGGGATGAGGATGAGGAAGCTAGATTGTTGGCGAATGCATCTGCGGCTATATCATTTCGGCCCCCGTTTGCGCTACATTCAGGTTTCGGGACAGCATATGCGGATTTGAGAGCTCGGAGGGCAATGGAGAGTGTTGCGGTCCTTGCTGCGTTACAGAAGAGGGATTTTGTTTGTCCGAGTGGGACGACGAGTTGTGACGGGATTGGATTCCCGAATAGCTGTTGTGGTGCGAACGAGAACTGTTTTAAGATTCAGGATACCGGATTAGGACCCGTCGGTTGTTGTCCAGTGGGAGGGAGTTGTGGGGGAACGATTACGGATTGCAACGCGCCGAATACAGCTTGTGCTGCTGAGCTGGGAGGGGGATGCTGTATACCAAACTTCGTTTGTGAGGGCGTTGGCTGTAAGTACTTCATTATCTTCTTTTTGGGGGGATTCAAGGCTAATTTGTGACTAGGTGTCATGAATTCAGTGACAACGATAGTTGTAATTGAAACCCTCAGCAGCACTAAGGCGTCCTCGATTTCCATCTTAACGACCACGCAAATCAGCACAATCGTTGTTGCCTCGACTACGGCAACAGCTACATCAACCCCATCTTCTTCATCTTCATCTTCACCATCCAGCCGGAGTTCCACTACAACCTCAGCAAGTTCAGCAACAGGCGTAGCTCCAGTGCGTCCTACAAGCGCTACATCTACAACTACTTCCTCGACAGGCCCAACTCAATGTCCCACCGGATTCTACGCTTGCGATGCTTACTACGCTGGAGGCTGTTGCCGAACAGGAAGGGACTGCCAAACAACATCATGTCCAGTAGCAAGCTCCACGACTATCATAAGTACTGGGGTTACGGTTGTCGTTCCTGTCGGCTCGGCAGCTACCGTCAATAGCCCAACCGGTGCCTGCGCAAGCGGATGGGCAAGTTGTGCGGCTAGTGATGGAGGAAATTGCTGTCCTAGCGGATGGCAATGTGGAGCCACGAGCTGTTCGTCACTCTCGCCGACTTCGACTGCTGTCGCTCAAAAGAAGAGTCCAAATGGGGCGTCGAGCCAGAGAAAGGGGGTAGATCTTGCAGCTATATTGGGGACTTTGATACTTGCTCTGGTGCTTGTTTAGATGTTTTGTATGGACTACCTTTAGTGGTAATGATAAGATGAGAATGAATATATTATGATTTAGATTATCTCGTATACCTCTGCATAAAAATACTATGTCATACGAACCTCCTAGGGGGTAAGTTCCGCGCTAACACCCGCATAAATCGCAACCAGCCGATTGTGAACCGCGGGGCAACATGCGAGAAATTCTGGCAAAGCAAGCTTCGTCATCCACCTCACTTCTTCAAATACAATCCATTACTATACAGTACCCTGCAAGTACCTTCCTCGATACCTCCGCAATCCCGTCATCATTACCAGCAGTATCTAAGAACGCCGCGGAGTAAAACCCTACCCCCGCATCCATTCTACCATTCTCAAGAAAAAAACATACGACCCCTCACAAAGAGCGAGCCATCCAGCCATCCTCGCACACGACGCAAGATCTCGCACGGCACGTACACGCAATGGCATCAAATAGCGCAACAGCCTCGCGCGCCTCTGGCTCAGGCACAACCGCGCAAACCCAAGTGCAGATCCCGGCCTCGACGTCTACTTCGGATAGACCGCAAATACCCAGCACGACTACTAGTGCGCCAGTGCTGCATTTACGGGGCGCGACAAGGGAGGAGGAGGCGAGTATGGGGACGAGGACGAGGAGACCACGGATACAGTGGGCGGAGGACGTGGTTGATAATGAGGGGTTGGGGAGGAAGAAGAGTAAAGGTATGTTATGTTATGTTATGTTATGATATGATTATAGCTATGGTTATTATTATGGGTAGTGGGAGGAAGTGAGTGAGTGATGGCTAATGATTTGTGGGATAGTGTGTTGTATTTATCATGCGCCGAAGGCTATAGATGAGTCGAGTGATGAGAGTTCGTCGGATAGCAGTAGTGATGATAGTGATAGTGATAGTGATGATGGGGGTGCGAGGCCGAGTGGAAGAGGGAATGGGAAGAAGGATTGTGGGCATGATGGACATGAGCATGGTAAGGATAAGGGGAAGGGGAGGGCGAGGAGTCCGAATGCGTATGAGAAGGTACCAAAGGTTAAGGGGAAGGAGTGAGTATGGAGGGGGGGCGTTCATTGATGATTTGTATGAATAATGAGGCATATGGTTTTGCATCGGCATTGATCGGCGCTGGGCTACTGGGGCAAGAAATAAAAATAATTGCTATGAAAAGAGCGGGGGTTTAACAAAGTTCGCAGCATCAGATATATCGAGTCGAATCCAAGACAGTTGGATTTTGCAGCCTGTGATTTACACAAGTTGAATATACAAGCACTATCCATCCAAGTGGATCTTCTATTATACAGGGAAAGTAGCTTGCTTTGCATATGCAGGTTAAAATATGGTTACAGTAGAATATAAAGCGGGATCGATCTAGATCCCCACAACCTCCTTCTCTTGGGCCCTTGGCCTATCGTCTATTTTCCACACCCATTTAGCAAGAAGCCCCTGATGGGATGTTCGAACACTTGGTGCTGGCCTTTCCTCCTGTGAAAGTCACGCCCGACCAAGACCAGCCAGAGCATGAACTGGAGCCGCAAAGGATGTAAACGCTGGTTGCGCTTGATGCTACAGAACCTGTGATACCGGAGATGGTGAGATCTGTAATTGGGACACCAGTGGTGGGGGTGCCAGTTGGGCTACCGTTCTCGTAATCTTGCTCAATGACCTGTTTTGCTCCGTTAGAATGCTTCTCTCTTGGTAGAAAGCCATGCACTTACAATTCCGTAGGAGGAGATGTTAGAAAGGGTGATGTCCTTGTAAGTGACACCCGAGACACTTCCAGTTGCTCCGCTGATGGTCTTGATACGGACACCGTTGGCAGAGTTGCTGATGGTGCTGTCAGAGATCGTAACGTCTTTGACAACGTTGTCAGAACGACCTCCAACGGAGCCGATGGAGAGACCGTGTCCTCCTGAGCAAGTTCCGCCGGTGAAGACGATGCTCTAACTTGGTTAGCATTCCTCATATACATTGAAGTGGAAATATCTCACAGTTCCTGAGTTGATGGCCAGGCAATCATCCTGGTTCTTGACGTTGGCTCCTGTAATGGTGATACCGCTAGATGACCCAATATCAAAAGCATCGGTATTGTGTCCTAAAGAGCCAGTGTCACCAGCGGAGTTGTCAATGGTGACATCAGTGATTGATAATCCAGTAGCGCCGTTGATTGAGAAGGTTTGCACTGGACTGTTGAGAATGTTCAAGCCGGTGATGGAGGAGGTTCCGGTCAGATCGTGAGCGTAGAAGAACTTGGGCTTTGTCTTTCCTCCGTTCGTACCCTTTCCATCCCACCACTTGGCACCATTGCCGTTCAACGAGTTTCCAGTAGCACCGGAGACAGCAATGTTTTCTCCCGAGACGGAGAAGAGAGGACCGGACCACTCTTCGTAACCCCAGGTAGTTGTTCCCTCGAAGATGACCTATGACCGTTAGCGAAAAGTGCAAACCGAACAAGGGCCACATGTAATTACTTTTGTGCCGGATGTAAGTCCCGTCAAGTCAAGGGTTGTTCCGGAAGGAACTGCAATGTTGTTCAAGACAATGGTAGCACAAGATGTCTTGGACTTGCTGGCTGCAGCAGCATCGGTGAAAGTGCAAGATGCACGCTTCTCAAGAGCAACAGCATTCAGGATATTTGGGGCAGCAGTCGGCATAGGGACAGCAGCGACCAGAACGGAGACGGTGCTGAGGCCCAGCCCCAGAGCTTTTAACATGTGAACCATTTTTGAAGTCTTTGGAAAAAGGGTTTTGGAAAGGTGAAATGAAAGGAATGTGTAGTTGAAAGAATGTGGTTTGAAAGAATGGACAGCCGCAAGGTACTGGGGAGAAGAGAATTGTGAGGCGTGAAGCTTTCTCTTATATCACTTGAGAAAAGAGGGCCAAGTAGAGGGTCCCGGTTTTTCGGGCCTAGCCATAGCGTATAGCTGCGTATACTGTAGAGTTATTAGTTATTTACGGAGTACTAGGCATACTGAGCGTAGGACCATAGGTACACGGGAGGCGTGATGAGAGGGGGAGCTGGATGCCTGGATCCACAAAGGTTTACGATACAATGTTTTTCCGCCGTACAGTGGCGCCGTGGTGGAGGTTGAGCAGGGGAGAAGTGTCCTTGGGTGAGAGATTTTACAAAGCATGGAAGAAGACGCGTCGTCACGTCTACCGGGCCTACCAGTCAAGCTTGACTCTTGAAGGCCCATTGCAGCTAAGGTACGGAGGAAGTGATGGATTTGGAGACTAGAGTGTTGGACTCAGATATTAAAGGGACTCGGTAAAGGGACCGGGCGAGGAGGCTGAACAGGGAGGCATAGACTATGGCGAGCATGGACAGGCCAGATGATGTTTCGGGTAAATTAAGCTTAAGGCTAGACCCGGTCCAAGTGTGGGGTATTAGCCATACAAGGTAAGGTAGTAGCGGTTTCAAGATCCGGATGCGACAAATATCCCTCGAATCACAATGCTGCTGGTCTGATGAACAGGTGATGTGACTCGTGCAGTAACCTCGTCCTCGTCTAACATGATTCCGAGTCCCGCATCCGCGGGTCCCTTTCAATTTAGAGACTCATGGATGGAAACGCCTTTTACTCCATCTAATTTAATAACTAGAGGTTCTACTTCGTACCCCCAGGCCATTCCACAAGTTCCCTAACAGAGACGGTTGGTTTATGGAATCAGATTAACAACTACTTCGTCGCAGGTAGAGAGCATCGAGGCCTATGAAAACGGTTTAATCACATATAATTCAATATACTTTTATGGTGTTAACAATGCTAAGTTTGGTTATCTTATACGAAGAATATATTTAACACCCGTTTTATGATGTCCATATCAGGCTAGCCCCACCAGAACAAGAGTGATCACTTCTACTACATATTACTTGTAGTTGCTATAGAGCTGAAGGACAGCTCAGACTTGTAGCTTCCTATCAGTGACAGCAGTCCATCATTGTCTCTACGACACCAAACAGAACACTCGTCCCATCAATCATGACTTATACTTCGTCTCAGGCCAAACAATTTTGCCAAGAATTCTATAGCAGGGGGTAAAGAACAGTGGTAAACGCATCAAAGCAAGGCCCCCTTGCCCTGGTCTTCTTGGCACAATCATTTCGCCTACGGAGTAGGACGAAAGTAATTTAAAAACGAAGTACTGTCCGAAGTAGTTCACGCGACTAGGAGTATTTCCGTTTCAAACATCCGTAGAGACCCCGCCGCCGGCTCTCTATCTACCACAGCCGGCATAACACAACATTTTGCTTCTGCGGCGCTACGCTTCAACGCGTGATTGATCCATCCTTTGGTTCCATTCAATAACCTCATATGAGAGGTGGAATGATGGAATGAGTTTTACCCTCCCAGTACATAAATTACACTGTCATACAGTACTGTACTGTGGGTGTTCTAAAGTGTAGAATGAAGTTCATCCCTTGACCCTGGTCACACGCAGTCGTGTCTTTCAAAAAAGCTTCTTCCCCACCAAGCCTTCGTGTCGGGAAATTTTCTCCGGGGAACGGCTTTTGTGGATTTCCAGTACCGTATTTGGTATTACCAAAAGTATCGTGCTTAGGAGCCATGCCTTTAAAGCTGCCTTGATTTCCCACTTGTTGATATTTCTCCCTTCCCTGCAAGCCTTCGAAGCTCAGTTCACTCATTCCAATCTTTCTCTTCTTACAGCAATCCTGTAAAGCTAAGCTACTTTATTCACTATGCATTACTTCATCACACTTGCTTCGTTTGTGTCGGCTGTGCTGGCTACGGCTCGAACAACTGCTCCATCAGGGGCAATTACAGTTGGTAGCGGTGGCACCTATTCAACAGTGAGATATCCATATTCCATTAGCAACCAAGTCTAATCAATAATAGATTCAAGCTGCTATTAATTCTTTAAGCACAACATCTACCACTGCCCAGAGCCTTTTCATCCTGTCCGGAACATACACTGAGCAAGTCATAATTCCTTCACGAGCTGCAGCTCTCACCATTTATGGCTACACCACGGATACGTCATCCTACGCAAATAATGTCGTAAACATCGTGCACAGTTCGAGTCTTGCGAGCGGTGCTGCGGACGACGAGGCCACTGGCACTGTCCAAAACTCAGCAGCCAACACCAAGTTCTACAATGTCAACATTAAGAACACCTACGGGTCTGGATCTCAAGCAATCGCACTAGCTGCCTACGGCACTGAGCAAGGGTAAGCTTATTCTCATACTAAACGATATTTTCTGTCCGAGTCGAATGCCCCTTAAAGAGCCCATCTGGCAGCTCTCCAGACTGTTCCTAAGCTCCTCGACTCTCCCAACATCTGACTCTTTACCATACTAATTCGCTGGACAGTTACTACGGAGTTGGATTGTATGGATACCAGGATACCCTCCTCGCCCAAATCGGGAACCAGGTCTACGCCAAGTGCTATATCGAAGGCGCAGTCGACTTCATTTTCGGCCAGCACGCAAGAGCCTGGATTGATGGTTCCGACATCAGATCATCTGCTCCTGGAGCAATTACCGCAAATGGGCGTGCTTCATCCACCGATACTTCTTACTATGTAATCAACAAGTCTACAGTAGCAGGAACCACTGGCACGGCTTCTGGGACCGGGTCTATCTATCTCGGCAGACCTTGGAGCGAGTATGCCAGGGTTGTCTTCCAGAACACGGCTCTTGGAGCTGTCGTCAACAGTGCTGGTTGGGAAGTATGGAGCACCACCACGTCCAATACTGAGGATGTGACCTTCGAAGAATACGGCAACACTGGAACTGGGGCTTCAGGAACCAGAGCTAGCTTTTCTTCCAAGCTCAGTGCTGCAGTCTCCATCTCGACTATTCTGGGAAGCACCTATACTGGGTGGGTTGACACGACCTATCTTTCTTAGGTTGTATAGGAAGGTTGGAAAAGGTTGGGAAATGAGATTCGATTCTGAAGTATATATTAGTTCATTTTGCTCTTTTGTTGCGGGTACTCGGGTAGTATGTTTATCTACACATTCACTGTAAATATTGATTTCTACTAGCTGTCGACAGAAAGTATAATATCATTTTGCACTTTGCATTACCTGCCTACCTATGCCCTCAAACAAACATTAGCTCGTAAACTCATGCCGCTCTAAATTGTCTCGTGATGTAAACCTTAAAAGCGGCACAATTCACAGAATATGGCCCCACATGCATCACTCTGCATGCCTAAGCTAAGGTACTGTACTGTAGGAAGAACCTTGAACAATATTGAGGCCGAATCCAAAGTCAGTCTGTCAGACCACGAATAGCTACGACAATCAAAACAACACGCAATCATGACTTATTAATTATCACTTGTCTTCTTGAACATATTATTCCAAACTCAATCTTTCTTTTGCTCTTTCTCTCAAGCACCCAGCAAAACGCAAATGGGCTTTGATATCTAACTAGAACGGAAGCACCGGCCAAGCTGCTAGAAGTTCGAGCAGGTCTTGTGAATCGAGAAAGAATCCCAGATACAAAGGACCGGCAGTCTGCAGCCAGAAGCACCCACTGCAATTTTACAGTACGAGCAACCTCGACCTCACGCGGAGCTACCTCCTAATCACACCATCTCCCATCAAATATGTTACGAACAACCATACCTCGAGGAGCACTGCGCTTCCCCCTAACTACACGACCAGCTATACGAACATCAGCACCCATCCGCTCCTTACACCAAGCCTCGAAACCGAAATCCACAACAGCCTTCACCCTCCCCTCACACAACCTCCGCTCCCCCAGAAAGCCGAATAGCATCTGGCAGCGCCTACGCTTCCTACATAACTCTCGCGGGCGGAGAAATGGCAAGCCAACATCTCCAGATCCAACGCCGAATCTTGGCTCTCCGAAAGGGTCGGCTGCCGAGGCAGACCCAACGAGTTTGGGAGCGAGGATGCGGAAATTGTCGAGGGAATATGGGTGGTCGGGGCTGGGGGTGTATTTGATGTTGAGTGCGCTGGATTTTCCGTTCTGTTATTTGTTGGTGAGGACGCTGGGAACGGATAGAATTGGTGAGTGGGTTTTTCTCTTAGGTGGAATGCAGTGTCTAGTCTCTTGGGAATGTGATGGCTGTGGTGGGTGAAATATACGGCTCCATGAAAGTGGAAATGAATCTTAGATATGTGAGTCTTTCACTGAGCGAGGGACTCGGTCGACATACATTGTTGGGATAAACACGACTCCGAATGGACTATGAAGAATACGCGGGGCTGCGAAAGAGCAGACCGAATTCATGCAGACACAACGGAAAGAGTTACGGGTCTAAGAGGGGATCAAATATGAGCCCTGGAGTCCAATCCCTCGAAGTCCCGTTCTCGCGGCAATACCAGCAAGAAAGAAGCTACTGTATTAATTACCACGGCAAGTCAAAAGCCAGGCACAAAATCACAGACCCACATCTAAGGTCTGTTCAGCATCTCTGCTTCGAGAGAATCCAGGCCCTTTACCAGTAGTTTCCGGGTGGTATTTCGACAAGCTTTCAATGCTTGATGCTTGACATTCTCAACTCCTAGAGTGCTTACACTTTTCGAATGGACTTAGCGAGCGTGTCAACAAGAACAAGAGGTGCGAGTTGAGGAAGGGCATCAAACATAAATCTCTCTGGCAACCTTTACAACAAAATGCGCCTCTGGATATGCTTCAACACTGACAGAGACCGGACACTGCATTGGCCTTAGCTTTATTTCTTAATTCCAATCTCAATCCACTAACATAATAACACAGGCGAGTGGGAGCATTATATCGTCTCAAACGTGAAAAAGATGATCCCAGACTCCGTAAAGCAAACATGGCATGATTGGAGAGCCTCAATGAAGAAAGCAGAGCACGAACACTTCGGCAACGAGGAAGTAAGCGACGCAGTTGAAATGGCTGGGTGGGGAGTCGAGAAGGCTGAGCAGAAGAACAAGATGGATGCTAGTAAGTGCTCTTTCCCTACTATATCCTACCTCACAGACTTACACTACACGTTTCCAGGCCTAGCAACGCAATTAGCGCTCGCATATGCGATCCACAAATCTTTCATCTTCATCCGTGTTCCTATCGCGGTCGCGGTTACCCCGAAAGTAGTCAGGATTTTACGGGGTTGGGGCTGGGATATTGGGAAGAGGACGACGAAAGAGGCTAAGGCTATTAGGAGGGCTCACGTTGCTGCGAGACCAGCAAAGAAGAGGAAGGGAAGGAAGCCTTGAAATGGAAGGTTGTTTTATGGTGTATAGAATGTATGATAAGCTCCTGCTAGAGCAACTGATTGCACACAAGGGTGTGGCGATGTGTAAATTGAGGTGGATGACTCGTAGAAAGATATGCAAATAGATGAATTTCAACTCTAAATAAGCAAGAGCAAAAAACACTCATCTTAATTTGCTGTCTCCCTTCCCGACTTTAGTGGCTTCCTTAAAGGCCTCAGTGAAATATCAAGATCCTACTGAGTGCTTACTTACCTTCTGTGGTATTTTACGGCCTTCTACATGAAAGGACGGCCAACTATAAACCCCAAAGCTTACTAGATATACAAAGCGGCACTTATTCTAATTGACCTTTAATGTCCCACGCCACCTGGCACATTACTAATCGGTGCCGCCTTTTCTATCTGCCGCAAGGCTTCTGCTGTTTATGTGTGGACGGCTGGAAAACACGACAGGAGTTATACCCTTTAAAATGGAGAGATGTAAACTAAGCCGCGTTGATTCAGCTGAACCTTGCAACAGGATTCGAGCTTGCTCACACACATGACAAAGACATATATACATCACTAAGGCAGGTTCAATACAAACACATGCTCAGACGGTACCGTATAAATACAATTGCAGGAACTATATAATCTTCATACAAAATTCCCCACCCTTCTAATGAAAACCACACCACTCCTTTTACTAATTTAATCTGAAAACATATGTGTGGATAGCCAGCCAGCCAGTCCAGAGACAGACAGACAGATGTCTTGATCCAATACCCAACATTACCATCCGTTACAGTACAAGAACCTCTTTTACTCTCTTATCCTGCGCTCCAATTTGATATCCGCAGCCACAAGCTACAACAAACAGTCCACCCCCCTATAATTCGATAAACGCCCTCCCCTAATCCCCAAACTCCTTACTACAGTAAACCCCACTCGCAACCCACCAAACTACCAAACCCCATCCCCAAGCATCCAGCCCTCCCTATTCCCCTTCCCCACAAACTCCTCCTCGCTCTCCCCGTCACTCTCCTGCTCCCTCACATACCGATTTCCCGCTGCACACCCCCTCCCACAGCCATTCGACAACTTCGTATCCTCCGCCGTCGCCGTCACACATCCCAAATTCCCCTCCCCCTTCCCTCCTACCTCCACTTCTCGTCCCCCTTCTCCCTCACGCTCACGCTCCAGATTTTGATTATTTTGGTCTCCTCTGAGGCGTACCACGCAGTACATGCATACGTTAATACAAGCCCCGACAGTGAAGATGGCGAGCAGGGTCAGGAACGCCAAATTTAATGCTGTCTCGAGTTGCGATGTAGTTGTGAGGGTGTCGTGCGTGCGGGCTTTGAGAGGTGATGGTGAGGTTGATGTTGATATAGATGTACTGGTAATTTGATCCGAAGACGATGAAGATGGAGATACCCAGATAATGGTTTGTAGGCGAGTAAGTGAAAACACGCCGGGGACGAATTGGTACGGATATCTGTACACGAATTCTATCGCTACTGGCGCCATGCCGTCTGTCTGTCTGTGTCCGTGTGTTGTGCTTTCGAGATATAGTGTAGTGTGGTGTAGTGAGGTGTGGTAGTTAAGGACAGCTTGTATGTATATATAAGGACTTTGGAGGATATACAATGTAATACAATACAGGATATACATGAAGACGAAGAAATAAATTGTTACGGGAGTGTTTGGAAACGAAGGAAAGACTTACAAAATTTTAGGTGTGCGGACTAGCTGATTTACTTGTATAGTTTAGGACCTGTGTAATCAGGGTTTATATGATGTATGCTTTAGAAAAAAGAAAGATGTTGCTAGATTGAAAAGGGGTGGTTCCCGCTCCCGCTCGCTGTCGGTACCAAAGTTGGTTGGAATGACCACAGACTAACTAACTAGAAAGAAAGAAATCTTGGGGAAAAAGGAAAGGACGAGTTGAAGAAATGATAGGAGTATTCTGTGGGGAAATATCTATCTGCTAGTAAGGAGTGATGAAAGGTTGGAGTGACGGATACCGCTTGTGAGTTGGAAACAGAGTGTATGAAAAATAGAAAAGGATTATCAGAACGTCTAAAAACATCTCAAATTGCAAAGACGGAACCGCTTTTCCCTATCTAGCATAAGAAGCATAGGGAGTTTTATGGAGTAGGCCGTAAAATACTATAATTGTTGGGCGAAGGCCTAAGTTTTTGGTATGGGACATGGACGGACTTCGCCTCCCCCAAAAATCAGGACTACCTAATATATAATAGTTAGAAATTGCTAGACATGCACTACTTGTATGGCATGTGGCATATAATGCAGAATCTTAATACTTGAAATCTATCTTAAAGCGAACAGATATTGAAACTCAACCGAGATATTGTTGTTTGCTAGTGCTCCTTATATTTTGAAAGGGCTAAAAACAGAAATGGTAAATGTCACTAATGCAATCAATTGGCAGCTGGAAAATTGAAAAATAAAAGTAGAAACATTGTAGAATAATCCCTATCATACAGTCTAGCCTGCTTGTTCTTGTCTACAGGCTAGGTAGGTTTGTAGATCCCCCTAGCGAATTATGTACCACTGCCGGACGCAAAATAATCCCCCACATCCGCGCAATGCAACAAATACCCTCGACTTGCTAATTCGAATCTCTTTACTTTCCTTCCCGACCGATCCCCAAAACGCAATGAAAAGCAGTTGTTGTGTGTTGTGGTACTTCCCTCTCGTCCAATCCAAGAGTTTCAAATGCAATTCAAGAGTCTCTAGAGCCAGAACAAGACCGGAAAGGATCAAGGCCCAATAGGATACTCTCTCATCTGCATGCATTTCGTGTCTTTGTACAAGGACCAAATCCAGAATTCGCCTGTCCCATGCAAAATGGACCATTCTTCTTTCCACGCACAGCCAGCTGCGGATTTTACCGCCGGTGTGAGGGAGATGCAAATATATAAAAAACAGATAACACCAATCCCTAATGTCGATTCAACTAAGTCGACCGATTAGAACGCCTTTATTAAGCCCTTTCATTAATGGTCATAACCCGCACCACGCTGCCAAGGACTAAATATAGGTCAGTTTTAGTTCGGAGCAAGTGATCACAATCTCTTACCTGGCGTTATTTTGGCTTCTAAATCCTGATGGGCTAGCGTTGTTCTGTGACCTGTACCCAGCCGAGAGGTTTGTCGCCGAGCTATTGTATGGAGGCGATCCTCCATTGTTGATCAGGGGTAGATCGCTGTTCGGCCGGCTCTCAACTTGGCCTTGGTACATCGGTCGAGGATTGTCTTGGTAATTTGGCGGAGCACCGCGGCTACCAGCTGGGAATAGAGGTACTGATGGATCTATAGGAGAATGAGGAGGTTCTCTGTAGTTTTGGGCTGAATTTGCCGTCGATGGAGGGAGCGGCATATTGGTTGGGTGTCTCATTGAATCAGACGACCATGATTCGTTGTCATCATCTAGATCAAGGTTGTGTTTGTAACCACCCTTGACATCTCCTCGTGCCGTGGCGCCTAGAGCATCCAACTCAGTAGTCAACTGAGTCTGTGACTTGATGAAAGAAGCGCGGTCGTCGCTCATTGGTTGGTATCGAACATCTGGGTTCTTTTGAATGAAGGCATAGACAGTCGCGATAAGCACGAGGATAATCAGAACGAGGGAGAAGGCAGCGTTGATGATGAAAAAGATTACACCCATGACACCAGTCACTATGCCTGGCTGGTTGAAGACCTTGGTGAAGACCAACAGGAAGATACCGTTCAGGAAGTTGACTGCGCAAATCGCAATGTTGAAGACGTTAGTGCTCTTGTCCATCCATGGCCGGAGGACACTGGCTCCAATCAAACATGCTGCCTCGATGAGGATGATAGCAATAGCTTGCACAGTTCCGGCATTCTGTCCAAAGGCAATGAACATGCCTTTCACAACAGTATAGACCAAGACCGGGAGAATGAAGTAGTAAGCTGTAGCTCGGAACTGGACGTAGAGGAAACCCCACTTGTTGAGCGCAGATGGGTCCGAGTATAAGATGTAGGCTGGATTCTTGTGCATTTCAACAGATCGCTTGGCAATTCGAACAACCTTTGTTGCAGCCCATGCGAGAGTTCCAGTCATGCCGAAGAAGAAAAAGATGGCGAGGACCACTTCTGCAGGAGAATCGACTTGGGTGAATTCCCACAAACAGAGAATGGTCATCTGTGGGTAGCCAATGAGAACCATGCGGAACATGATCCCCTTGAGGACGGTGAACCACCCATTGCGGAAGTCTTGGAATTTGTCGTTTTGCATCCACTTCATTCTTACCGCAAGTTCGCAGAACCCTTTGAATAGAGCGACGAATATGATGGTGAACACAATGAAGATGCAGAAGAAAGCTAAGCCGGTCAAGAAAAGATTGGTGGCTTCGATGTCAGCTCTGAAGGCAACTCGTTTCATCCCTTTCACAACATATGTACCTGCTTGGGTCGAGCCACCGTTGTTGCTTCGCTTGTGGATTTCGTGGGCACGAGTGAGGAGTTTGATGGTCTGATCAACGGTACGCTTGCCAATTGAACGCTTCTCGACCTGTACGGATGTGGTGGTGAGTGTGTTGAGAAGGGTTGCCGGGGTTCCACCAGTAGATTTTTGGTACCAGGTGGCAATGCTCTGCATGAAATTAACCCCGATGATACCCATACTCCAGTCAAAGTTCTGTGTCCATGATTGCACGATTGGAGGAAGCGGTACAGAGGTCATTCCGACAATGGCTTGAGCCTGGAAATATCCGAATAGCGAGAGGGCGTTTGATGCAACGTGTGCAGCGGTGTTCGAATGTCCCAGGCCTGAGGTCACAGCAGAGGCAACAAGGGAAAGACCTGCGATAACAGCAGTTGCCCATCCTACACCTTTCTGATCGACAGTCTTCCCGTTGGAAAGGTTAGCCTCGACACACGCCACGCTGACTCCAGGATTGGACGTTTGATTGATTTGAACTTTGACATTTGCATCCAAGTCCGGAACCCCATAAGCAATTCCTGGAATTTGGCTGATGGTTGACGCGTCAAACTGGAGGTTGGAGTTGATATCGAGTTGTCCAGTGGCCATGGGGCACAATCCGGACATGCCTTTGGTGTTGCATGGATCGATTGTTTGCTTGATGAAGACGTATCCATAAGCACTGACCTCAATGCCGAATGACACATTGCCCTGAACAGAAGAGACACCAACAATATCGTACGTAATTGTCCTGTTGTCGGGTGTGAAGACGACGTTGAACAAACTAGCCGTAAAGCTGGAATTGTCTTGGCAGGTATTAAGAGATTTAGACTCTATTAATCGCATGGCGGAAGCGCCAGAAAGGAGAGAAAGAAAAGCAGTGACGAAGACGAAAGGTGATAGCATTATTGAAGACCGCATGATGGCGAAGGTATGAGGGACGAATGTCGTCGCGACAAAGGAGGTACTGGCGTTGTGGTCCCGGGGCTTCCGATTATGGTATCGGGAAGTCGGTCGGTGTATGCAGACGCTCCCCTACAACCAACTAAATGTATGATCGGTCTGCACACAAAGCAGGACTTCCTCTCGATAATCCCTTCGCAGTACAGCGTTGATGATGAAGCGTGTTACGAGAAGCTGCTAAGTTGATGTGAAGGTTTATTGAGAGCGACGGAATGACGAGTAGACCCAAGGTAACGAGAGACGAGTGAGGTTTCCAGCTCACAAAAAAAGGAAGAGAGAAGGCGAGTCGGGATCGAAGGTCGAGAACGAGAGATGTCGACAACGATGGCTAGAGGGAGGGGTAGAGGCGGTGGTCGTGGTGGTGGTGAAGTCGGAGGTTGGAGTTGAATAGTATGTATGAATGTTAATGTCGACAGGAGTTGGGGTTGGATTGGGTTGGGTTTGGTAGGGTGGTAGGGTGGTAGGGTGGTAGGGTGGTAGGGTTGTAGGGTGGCAGGCTAGGTGGGTTGATCGTACGGCAGGAAGGGGGGCCAATTTTGGCTGGTGCTGGGGAGCGGAGAGAGACGCTGCTTGCATGCGGGTCTGGCTGGTCTGGTGCTCACTAGGTGCTCACTCACTCACTCACTACCTACTACGGAGCACTTTCTCACTCACTGCTTCGTGTTATTGGGGCTGGGGCTTGTCCGTTCTAGGTCAAAAGCTGAGACTCGGCGGTGGAAATTGACACTACCAAGCCAACAATGACTGGTTGACGGCATAAAATTCCATAGTCGACATTCCCAATCGGGTAAGCCTATCAATGAGAACCAAATATTACGCGGTCATATTGGTGATTTTACTGTACAGCTTTGGCCGCGTATGGACGGATCCTTTATGCAGATCTCTATCAATCCTTTGAAATATAAGCATAAGCATACGCCTCTAGACTGTACGAAGGTACAAATAAAAATAAAAATAAAAATGAAAATCACCACCATCCTAATTGAATACGACGTCTATCATAAAGACATAATTCTGCTGATATACGGAGTACGGCTAGCTACTAGAGTAAGCTATAACATGTCAGCATCGTATTATCCCGGGAACCCCCTTCCCTTCATCACGATTATGATTTTTAGGTTATCATCACCAGTAGTCAGTAGTCAAGCCAAATAAGTCATCCGCCCCGCCAGCAGATATTACGGTATTATTTGTCCCTGATCGCTGGGCTGGCAAGCAACCGGATGTTTCGATCTTTGCTACAGTACGGTACAGTACATTACAGCGCAGTCTGAAGTTCCAGTTCCATTTCCCAGTACGTGTTGCAAACGTCTTCTGTAACACGGAGCTTAAAAACGACAACCTCCGTCTTGCACAGCCTCCCAGACCAATCTCTCGGCTTCGCGAGAGACGCTCGTATCGAATAATCTTTGCCTCATCAGGCGCTTCTACTGTACGGAGGTACGCGTTAACCGGTCGACAATAATTAACTCATAGTAAAGAGAGACGTCTCCTGCGAATTGGACCTGGAGTGGGGTCCTGGCTTGGAGGCTGGAACAAAGATTTTTCATACCCGTTTTACTCAGCTCCAGCTTCTTCCTCACGAGGCAGGCCGAAAGTTGATGTTTTATTAGCGCCCGTCCCTCCTCGCCTCGCATTCTGCAGTCAACGGGTACCTGAGCGCCAAAAGATCTGATTCGAGACATTGGTATGAAAGTCTGTAACCGTGCATGAAGTAAATATGTCATTCATTGATCGTCAATGTTACAATCCCAGTGCTACTCAAACCGGGTGTGAATTGATGAAGCATTGCTCGTGTCAGAGCTTCATGAAGACCACTACTACTGGCCACAATGATTACAAAAATACAATCGCTTCCACAAAATCTTTGAAATATAGATACTGCATGTCTAGACCTCGAGCTGAAATCTGCTTTTGGCTAGCTTGTTACTCCGTAAAACCGTCCCAAGATCTTCACGGTAAACTCAAGCCGGTAACCTTATTCAAGATCACATGATAATCATGTGACCATCTTACATTCTATCTTAAAGTGTATTCATATTAACACAGAGCAATGCACGCAGTCTAAAGGTGGTTTCTCCAATGAGTCGGTTACTTAATTCTGTATTGCGTTGTTGAACCCCAAACACCAACCCCTTGATATCGCATAGTTTCCATCGCCTAAAGCTATCCTCAATTCACAATGTCAACAAGAGACGACCATGGAGTATGTAGGTAGTATGTAGCTTGAAAACATGCCGACTTTTATTGAACGATTGAGAATACCGATTTTGTCTCAATTCTATCTTTAAAGTCTACCTTTTCTATCTTCACTTCCGTTCTTATCTTAGTCCACATCTGCCCGATCCTGTTACCGAGGGAGCGAAGAAGGAAGACCGACTATTAATACCACAACTCAACGTCTCTAGAATAACCTCACCTGTACAACCACAAAATGTCGAATCGAATTTCACAGTTCCCCCGTCTCACGTCAAGCCTCCGCGCTGCTCATCTGTCCGCTCGTCCAACAAGAAGAGCATTCTCAGCGTGTGCAAGATGCCGAACTGATGGAGTCTACTCGGAACTCACCGCCATGCGAACAAGCACTCCATTCATCGAGGCATTTAAAAAACAGCGTGATGAAAAGACAAAGATACAGCCTGTGTCTACCGACAAGGTTGAGAGGGATCTGAGTCCGAAAACGATGCAGGACAGCCATACCAAAGTCGTAAGTCACATGATCCATATTCCAGTTCAATGCTGATCGTCATGTAGATATTGCCTCTGGCAAGAGATCCCTGGTTGTTGGATAAATATATCAACTCTTCCGGTCATATCAGACTTGGGACCATCTTCATGGATCTGGATGCCCTTGCTGGCGTCGTTGCTTACAAGCACACGGGCGATTCGGTTATGACGGTCACAGCAGCCGTAGATAGGATTACTCTCACTCGTCCCTTGACCGAAATCTGTGACTTGGAACTCAGTGGCCAGGTCACGTTTGCTACAGGAAGAAGCAGCATGGAGGTCTCACTGCAAGTTGCGAAAGCAGCTGCTGAAGGCGAGACGGTCAAAGAAGAAGACATATTAATGACCTGTGCTTTCACCATGGTACTCCCTCACCCCTCTCACCCCCACTAACATTTTCTAACAAGAACAAACAAAGGTATCCCTAGATCCAGCAACTAAGAAATCAGTAGCCATAAGCCCCCTCAAAACCACCACGCCCGAAGAAAATATCCTCTTCACCCGCGGCCAACAAAATCACGACCGCAAAAAGGCAGCCCTAGGACTCGCCCTCCGCAAACAAGCTCCAAACGACGAAGAATCAGATCTAATCCACGCCCTCTGGCTCCAACAACTCTCGTGGCACGATCCCAACAACCCTTCCCGCAAGCCCGATAATGCAGAATAGTAAGTCCCCTTCCCCTTCCATCCATCTGGAAATCTCAAAGTAGGGAAAGCCAAATTAATCAAGGAATGCAGTATGAAAAACACACAAATCCAATCCGTGACCATTATGCAGCCCCAGTACCGTAACCGCCACAACTTCATGATCTTCGGCGGCTTCCTCCTGAAATCCACCTTCGAACTAGCCTTCACCTGCGCCTCGTCCATATCCCACACGCGCCCGAAATTCATCGCTCTCGATCCCTCGACGTTCGAAAACCCCGTGCCCGTAGGCTCAGTGCTATACCTCACCGCCACCGTCGCTTATTCCGATTCCCCCATCCTAGAGCACGAATCGAGTGCGAGTTGGAGTGGGAATGGCGGAAAGGTGAGTCCCGAGGGCAGCACGAGGGTGCAGATTAGGGTTGATAGTAAGGTGAAGAATGTGGAGCACGATGGGGAGACGAAACCGACGGGCGTGTTTAATTATACGTTTGAGGTTGGCCGCGACGTGAGGATTATCCCGGAGAGCTATGCGCAGTTTATGATGTTTTTGGATGCGAGGAGAAGGTGTTTAGTGTTGAATGATCATGGTCCTGCTGTGGAGGAGGGGGAGAAGGGGGGGCTGATGGGGTAGGTTGATGGGTGATGATTGTAGATAGATTGGAATAAGGGCTATTTGATTTGTGGTTTACGTTGAAGAGGAGAGAACTCTCACTTGATGTTCTGGATGGAGTTTTAGAAGAATACAGCAATGTCAGCATTAGCATACTATCTATCTAAACCCGAGTCTATGGATGACATTTCTCACTTCTTTCACTGCTGCATACTTTGCTCTTCAATTGTAATGTATGATCTATAGTTATATCAAACCGCTCTTCCTAGTTATGTATAACAACCTCAAATCTGTCTACCCTCTTAGAACTCCATCATATACTCATCTAAACATACATTATATGCAAACCCCTTACCCTCAATCAAAACTCTGCCAATTACTATTCCACGGCATGTTCGCCTTCTTCGAATCCTCCCCATGCTTATAAGCAGACACCAACTCCTCCTCATCGACCCCGCAATGCATCTCTCCATCTCGTCCCGTAAACCAACCCAGTCCATAAGTCTTCCCAATGCCCACGAGTCTCGTAACCATACTATCATTATCCATGCCTTCCGTGCCCACGAAGTCATACAACATCTTACTCTGATGAATAAAGGCCAAGATAGAAGCAATCGTACTTGGCTGCCGAGGCAAGAACGCGTGCCGTCGACGCGAATACACCGATGTAGCGACGAAGCAGAGGAAGAAGAGAATGGAAACTGCGAGCCCGAATGAGATCCAGAAGGAGCGGAACGTTTCCTCGCCGGCATTGATGGCATTTTTTCCTCGGCGTTGGCGCGCTGGCGGGGGATTCTTTGTAAAATCGATGCCGGATACGTTGGCGAAAGACGTGCAGCAGATCGTCAGGACTTCTGCTAGCACGGAACCTAGTCCTACGAGCGCGACGAGGAAATGGCCGTTCATCAGCGCGCGGATCGGCATCCAGCCAAAGGCCATGGCTGTGTAGTCTAGAGTCAAGACTTTTGGGGAGGCGTGGCGTAAGGAAAGGATGTAGAACGGCTCGATCATGCGTACATCAGTCTCGAGGGTACCCCAGGCTATTTTGATAGCGACGGCTATGCCGGTTAGGAGCCAGGGCGCTTTTTCTGTGACAATGTTCACTTTGGGCTGGAAGAGGAAGATAGGCATCAAGACCAAGAACAACAATATGCCTAAGACGAATGGAATCCCGGCAGGCAGACGCAGCATGAGAGGGTGCGGGTTCCCTGGAAGTTTATGTTGACCATACATGTCTTTTTCCGCTTGGGTAAGAGGCGCATTTTCCTCCGGTGCAAGTGATGAATTGCGGAGAGTGTAGCGATGGGCTTTGAGCCTATTGTGGATCTCATCAGGAGTCACAGTATCCATATCCTTGAAGTCCATCAAAATGTGGCTTCGATTTGCCATTGCAGCAACTCCTGCAATCCCCTTGACGTCGGCAACCAGCCCAGAATGCCGTTTTTGAAGCTGCCAAACCAAAACACACCCAAACACGGCCACAAATACCAACCTGGTAGATCTCAAAGTCAGCATTGCTTGATCGAAATAAGGTTCAGGATCCGGGAGGGTTTCAGCTCCAGACCATATGGGACTTTCAAACTCCCGAATAGGTCGAAAGGAAAGAGTATGTTCGGAGGAATACTTACAAAACACTCAGGAACCTCGACCAGACAGGGTCAATATAAATTCCTTTTTTTTCGTCGGGATCCAAGAGTCGTGTCGCTCGATCCGGCTTTAATTTGACAGAGGCAGCTTGTAAAGTAGGTATAAGAGACACTGCTATGAGGGTGGCCAGGGAGGACACTGCTACAGCATAGTGCTTATACTTCATTGCCCTGACTGGGCGGAAGAAGTTGAAGAAGGTAATGTAGTCAACGTTGATGGACTCAGCTGCCAGCGCTCCTCCTGGCTTAGAAAGTTGGTAATATGCCTCCAACCGCTTGACCTCAAAATCGGTGACCTGCCACAAAATGCCAAATATGACAGCTACGATAGTTGGTAGATATTTGAAACAAAAATAGTCCCAGGTGTTCAATTCTGAAGCAGATTTAAACTCGTAGAGGGGTTTCCTGGAGGACTTCTGATACAAATACTCTTGAGAAGCAGCGAGCGTGACGGATATTACAATAAGAGCTGTTAGGTATGGCCAGCGCATAGAGAATGGCTTCCAATTTGCCTGTGGAAAGAACACCTCGGAATTTGGAACTAGCAGTGTATTCTTCCGGGGTTGCTTGGGCACGTTGAGCGGGTCATGGATAGATCTAGTATTGGCCGAGCCTGTCATGGAGCTGAGATCCACGATATCGCCCATTGCTTCTTCCTCTTCTTCGGTTTCTTTCTGCTCGTCCTCCACGATGACTTGTATAACCTTGCCTCTTTTATTGGCTTCAATTTGCGCCAGATCTCGCAGGGTTGGCTGCCTTGACAATCCAGGGGACCGAAATGACATTCTACGAGATAGCGAAGGCGTACGAGGAGTTTGAGGGGCACTTGCATATAGATCGGTGCTCGTAATGGTTTCGGTGTCATCAGGAGTCCATCCTGCTCCTAAGCCTCCCGTCAAGATGCCCGACTGCTCCTGGCGGTTAATTTCCTTCCACCTGGTCTCACTCAAAGGGTTCATAGGGCCAGTGAAGGATGAGAGGTCGACAGAGCCTCTATCGCCGACGATGTCTGACTCTTCCTCCTCCACAGTAGCATAACAGGTTTTGTGCGGAGTGAATGACATTGGCATTGCACTTTGCAACAGTCCCATATCGATCTCTTCTCCCTCCGGTATAGATTTATGATTCCCCCCTAGCAAAGAGCCCTTTCTTTGAGTCGAGAATCGTCTAGATCCTGGCCTACTAGATGTCGATCCTCTCTTAGATCGATCTGCAGCAGATACGGCTTCATATGACCCCTTTGCACTACGGAAGGGGTTGAAGAAGCCTCCCAAAGGAGTTGAGGGTGATCCAACCCGAAGAGCATCGGGAAGTGATGCTGATGACCGATGAAGGCTGCTTGGAGATCTCACCCCAGAGCCCTCAATTGATGAGAGCTGCACATGGCTGACATCACTTTGTTCGCTCGAGAATGACCCTGGACCGTCTAACATTGGCGAGGGAAGAGACACCACGGAGACCCTAGGTTCATCCCCACTCGACATAGAGCTGACTGCAGATATCGAGGATACATTATGGCTCAAGTCTGGTCGAATGGACCCTGAGTCGTCCCAAGGGTAGCCATCTCCCCCACCATGATTGGCCATTCCCTAGTATTCTTGATCGACGTCGCAACCAGTATTATGGCAGAAGGAAATTATCCGTGGGATCTAGTACCAAAGAATATGTTAGCTACCGGGTTCTATCTGAGAGATCAATGTGAAGATATATAGCATCTTTCTCAGCCAAAATCACTGACTCGCCCTGGCAGCGACCTGCCTGGACGACTGAAAGAACAACTTTCTTGGGTAGGAGCCCAGAAAATATAGGGCGCAATTACTCACCCAATCCCAGGGCTCTAGTTTAAAGTTGGTTGCTCCCCTCCCCTATGACTGAAGATTACCCGCGATATATACAATAGCACTTTCTCTACGTTTTCAAGGGCTCAGTCTTGCGCCAGGATTGCCGCCAGGCAGCGTTATTTGGGCGCGTCGCAGAGATGAAACGGTTGGCTGTATGTCTCGACGCAGACACGGGCTCGTATGCATAAATTTCGATGTTGGTGTCGATATTTCCTGGGAGGCTATGTGGAAGGTAGCAGAGATGGAGAACTCTGCAGTCTCCATCTCGATTCTTAGCTGTCTATCAATCATCGGATGGGAGGGGATGGGACGAGCTTGACTTGAGCGCTGGGGGCTGAGAGTTTGGCGTCGTTTTTTTCATTCTCAGCCGCCAATGAACTGAATGCTGCAACGCCGCAGCGGCTTAGAATAGATATAAACGACATAACCCTTGCTACAGTACCGTGGCAGTGGACATGCAGTACGTACAGTAGCGACACTCGAGCGAGTGGGTGGGCAATGCAATTTGATAATCTTGTTGATACTGTACTGGTACTGGCAAATGGCTGCACCACACAAGTCTGTAGGTACCTACACCATCTTCTCTCTCTCCTGTCTTCGCCTGTCTTCTTCTCGACGACGACCACTCGACCAGTCTTGTGGAGAACAAGGGCGGCATTATCAGCTTGAAGTGTCACCCCACACTCTGCCTGCCACATTATGTTAGTGCCGCTGTGTCTATCCACCAGTCACTCACAACTCATGAGGCTGGATGATGGATGCCCTTACCTTAGGGACAATAGGGAAAGTAAGTAGAGAAGAGGCAAATGAATAGACATCAACTACCTTGGTACTGCTTTATTCTTTGTTCTTTGGATCTACTACTGTACAGTACTGTCTATCGTTGATTGGTTCTTTCCAGAGGGAAAATAATCATTTTTTCATAGGTAGGTAAGTATGGAAGGTATGCATCTGGAATGAGGTCAATCACATCCCTTAAAGTTTTCATATAAAAATCAACCCTCGTTATCACTGTCACTTTGCAAATGGAATCCAAGCGTGCGCATATTTGATTTGGTCTTTTCATTGAACTCCACTATCCCATGGCGCGACAAATATCACCGCCGCCTACCGACCTCCACCACCAAAATACCTTCAATTGGAAGTTCAAAAGAAAGCACAGCAGTCGCAGATCCACTTCCAACCAGCTAGAAAGCCGCGCTCGAAACCAGGTTTAACAGAGCTCGCTCAGAAATACACATATCAATTGCAGGGATTTAGATTGCTCAAAAGCGGCCTAACGCCATTAGAACTTAATTTGTTCAAAACGATTGATGAGTATCTGATTTACTGGTAAGCTTATTCTCATACAAAAAGCTGTTTTCTTCTATGGGAGCTGCTTCAAGCCAATCTGTCAGCTTCCGACAGCTTTTACACCCCTTGGCTCTCTCCAGGCACTTGACTTGTTGCTGTGCTAATTCATTGGGCAGGTACCTGGATGAATATCAAAAAGATCGATTCAATGGTTTGTTTGCCCCTTTTCCACTGTAGTTACATACCTCCTGACTTGGAGCCAGGATTCTCGACTTCCAACTTGGTGGCGATGGGAAGCATTTGCGCCGGAGCGCAAGTATGCTGCGGATTTGACGATGGATTATATACCAGTCCATTCATTATATGCACGGGAAAACTGGTAGTCAAGCTCATTGTTACATCTTCCGGATTATCCTGTTAACCAAACTCAAGAGTATCATGAAGTGAGTGTCCCGGGCCATAATATTTGTTGACTGGATGAGAGTAGATAGGATAGGGTCCGCCAGGAATGAATCGCGAAGTTTACGGGTACAATGTACCAATCAAGAAAGATGAACGGCCAAGGGAGCCATGATATCAGCAGTAAGGATAATGGAGGGCGCTTTTCGATTCTGAGGTATTCCTAAAACATCGGAAGAATTCATAAGGTCAATGTAACAGACTGCTGGAAAATAGCAAATATTAAACCTAGCCAATTTTCGTGTGTAATGACTTTTCATTGAGGATATATCAATCCCTGGGAAGTGCAGTATCTGGCCCGGTATTCGTAATGTTGCACGGTGGATGAATGAATCAGGGGTTATGGGATTATGGAATGTTTAAATTACTGCATCCCGGAAAATTGAGTTCGAATGTCAGAGTGAAGCATCTCAAGCTCTTATCTTGTAGAATGACTCAAGCACATTCGTCTCAGACATATCGTTCAATTTGAGAGGAAAGAGTGAGGGTAATGAAAATCCTCACCCTAATTGAAACATCACATTCAGTAATTCACGAGTAAGGTATAAAGGTAATTATTATTATTATTATTATTCTGATCGTGTACAACGCTACTAGGTCTCAGACATATACAAAAGCTGCGATCCATTAATTACCACCAAAGCGAAAGAAAAGTATTAATAAATTTATGCAAACAGACCCTGTTCAACAAGGCTCTCGACATCCCCTCCCGCAGCCTTAACAGCCCTCAACGCCGCCTGAGAAAGCTTCCTCCTCTTATCCATAGCCTCCTTCTCTCTCCGCGCCTTAGTTTTCGACGACCCGCTGGGCGCAACACCCGTCAAGATCTTCCTGCTATCACTCGGTGTATAGTTGACAAAGTCGCCCGCGCCTCCAAATCCAGGTGCCGTTCGCGGCGTCGAGTGCTTGCTCGTGTTAGGCGACTTGCGCTTGCGGACGTGGAAACCCGTCCCCGTCGATGGGGATTTAGGTGAGTCCGAGTCGCTAGAGCCGCTCGAGAAATTTTTGCGCACTGGACTTGTTTGCGATGGCTGCCTGGGTGAGGTTTGGTTGTAGGGTCGGCGGGCGTGGTATCTTGGCTGCGGCTGAGGAGCTGAATGCGTGAAGCCTTGTTGCTTCAGGGGTGGCGAGGTGACGAAGGATTGCTGGGTTGTGAAACCTGGCATTTGGATCATGAGTCCTGATGCCATGATGGATGGGTTGCAAGAGATGTCGTTGTTTTGGTATGCTAGGTCGTTCTGGAGTTGGTGAGCGAGGCTCTTGGTGGCGAGTTGCGGGTTGGTGTGATATCCATTCGGTGAAGGCTGGGCCATGGGTCCGGTGGAGGCATGATTCCACCATACCGGTGCTTCTATGTCGGCTGTTGGGTATATGCTCGGGCTACTAAAGTTGTTGCGCTCTGAAGATTCAGGTGCCTGTCGCCAGAAGTCCATGGTGTTCTGGTGTTGAGGAGTAATAGGAAACCCAACATCCTCTCCGCTTGATTTCCGAGAATGACCATTGCTCAATAAAGGAGTTGTCATAGGTGTCTGTAATGCAGTAGCTTGATTTATCTGCGGAGTATTGTATGCGGGTCCGTCAGGCCTTTTAACATCAAGTTCGAGAATCTCGTCCAGGGTGATAGGTCTATCGGCAACTCCTGTAGGTGATAGAAAGGAAACCGGGTTTTCTTCAAAGTCGAACTTGAACTTCAATGCATCCGCTTGAAACTTATTTTCCACATTCTCGATGCTTGACTGGCTAAGATTGGGAACACGTCCCATTTTTGGGGAAGAGTTCTTTCGAATCGGGCTCCGAAGAGATCTTTCGATATTGCTAGTTGCTTTTTGGAATGTTTTAGAAAGTGATTCCACGAGACGAGTCTTTCTTCGAGAAGCTGCAGTCACGGCTGGTGAGGGAGATGATGGCAGAGAATGTTGAGGGGGGGCGCGTATATGAGGGGAATTCAATGTGATTCCTTCAAGGCTGAGAAGCTCGCCATCTGAAATGGCGGCTCTGCCAGACGAGTATAGGCCATTGCTTTGTAGATGACTAGGGTGTGATGAGGCTAAGGCTGGATCGAATGTCGCCCAGGAATCGCCTTGCCAGGAATCACGGGCATTTGTGTTCTTCGAGTCATCTTCGAGGGAGCTCAGGGTCTCGTGACTATCGCTGAGTGATCTTTCCAGATAATTTGGTAGCGGGAGAGCAGAGTATTCGGACCGTTCGCAATGAGTGGGGCTGAATGTAACGAATTGTTCGAAGAAATCGTGGTCCAGATCCTCAAATCCTTGCCCGAAGAAGGTTGGGTCGGTACCCTCGCTTGGGTAAGAAGCGACGGCAGAGGAAGACATGCTAAAGAATGTGGACTCGTCAACAAGGTTGGAATAAGGTTTAGGAATAAGGTTTATGTAGTGCTTCTCAGTGGCTTGCAGTGATGGATATGTAAGGCAGGGGAAGTAATGACGAAGTAGGTAAACGTGACAAAAGCGTCCGAGGGGAGATACTTATGCGTAGATCAGGTGCCTGAGGAGAATACCAGCCATCTGCCTTATTCTGTACATAACTATAATGAAATATCTGGAATGTGAGACTTTCTCGTGATTGACCTTTATCTTCCACGTGTTACACGTGATAATTGACATTTTGCACCGCAATCAAACATGACATGAATTCCTCGAGGGGGAGATCAGCATTCTTGTTGCCTGCCATTGCATATATGGTGGCGAGATGCGTGTAAGATCAGTGGTTGGGTATGGAATGCTTCCATTTCACAAAAAGGCGGGGTGCATATCCGCATTCCTCAACGCTCCATGGCTCCGGAATTTGACTGCTAAGCGAATAATACATGAAGAGGAATGAGTGGCAGGCATGGATTTGGTTTCTCGAGCAGTGCTCCAACCTCACACATTACCTGACGTTTGCAGGGCGTGCATACGGTGGGCATAATTGGCCATGACATATGAGGTGCCGGGGTGATGGTTATCTTCCGCATTGTTGCACAAAGAAAACCTTCTCCCCAAGGCTAGTTCCGAGTCTGCAAAAACTTGAAAACTTGGTACCTACGTTGAGTTGCCAGACTATATGGAGACAGCTAGAGAACTACCCTATTAAGTAGAATACAAGTACGTATGCAAATCTTATGGGACAATGAAGTTTGTATCAAATGTACATAGCATTGCTGAAGACTATCATGGACGATCCGTTGAGAATACAGGAGGCATAAACGCCATACCTGTAAGAAGATTATTAGCAAGGCTCCTTTTATATCTCTCTCCAGGCATACTTACCACCACCAGTACTCTTAGCATCCACCGGCTCCTCATGAATACCACCTGCAGACCTCGAGATGACATGTCGTCTCAGCATCGCCAGAATTTCACTATTCTTCCACCTCGTCGGCACCGGTCTATACGCCGGCTTGAACGTCCCAATAGTCTGAGCCCATTCCCCGCTCCTCGGGCTGCCCTGTCGCCACTCATCCGTCTCAAGCTTTGGTTCCTTATCCGCGCCTTGAGCGTTAGCCGTAGCGCCTTCTGGTCCACGGCCAGCTCCCTCAGCTGTCTCTTGTGATGTAGGCGTAGGTTCCTGCGTGGCCCAATAATATATATCCCAATCATTTTCGTCCAAGAATAAATCGAATTGTGCCATTTGCGCAGGAGTCATATCTCGAAGGTGTGCTTCTGCGAATGTAGACATGAGAAGATCACTCTCCAGTGTTCCTCTCTTGCGGCTCTGATCTGAATCCAATGATTAGCCTACGCCTTTGCTATGGAAGAGGGATGAGTGCGAACATAACAACCTAGCTCTCGTAGTATTCGCATCCTCGCCCGTTCTCCTCAAAGGCTCAATTTTAAACTTTGCTCCCTCCATCTGCCCAACACCCATCTCAGCATTTGGTCCATCCTCAGGGGCTTTCTGCGTGCCACCCGTCATACGCTCCGTATTCTCCGGCACAGAGTCTTTCGGCACAAAATCCGCATCAACAGACGTCAGGAGCTCCGGAGGCGCTTTCCGAGCTCCTGCAGATGGCATTTCGATTGCGATTGTCGATGTCGTGTTCGTCATATGGGGATTGAGTGGTTTCTCGGTCTGGATCTTGCGGTGATCTGCTGCCGTTTCGTGTTCTTTTGCGTTTCCGGGACCAGCCAGGCGGCGCGCGGTCATGGATATTGGGCGCGTGAAGGCCCTTGAAGGCCTCACGGAGCGTAGAATCAGCCTAGCTGACGACATTATGTGATATTTGAAGTGTTGGGGTCACAGAAGATGGTTGATGTTGAGCTCCCTCAATCGAACTGTTGTTGTCTTGATAGTATCTGGGGAAGCTCTCGTTTGCGTCATGATGTTTTTACTGCGGGTTTGTCCACGTGACTGTGAATAGATTTCACACCCTATTTTTAGTGCTTTAGGCACATTTTAGCAGGCAGCAGGGTCATATTTTCTCGGGGGAATACCCCGGGTGGGAATATTGTTGCTGTCCAAGGACCTGCTCAATTTTGTATGTCATCCCACAGTCTCAGGTGGGGCGGCCCCCTTTTTCATTAAGCGAAAGATCCCTGCTACTTGAGACAACAAATAATGGTACAAGCGACCGAACTCAATCGTTATATTAGGTATTTCATGCTCGGGAGTCACTTGGAAAGATAGACTCCTACCATAAACCATAGATATCATCAATTTGTTCTGCCTAGTATGTTCTATATCATCCCATATCCATGTTCTGTCAGAAGAAGAAAATGCCGCAGCATTGAAAAAGCATCTCCCCTTCACCATTGCATAGTACCCAACTACCTAGATAGTCATCACAACCTCCATACCTCTCTCTTACAGTATCACCTTAACTTCCTGTGCTAGGAAGTCGGCGAATGAGGAGACCTTGATGCCAGAACTAACAAGTCCAGCTATCTCATCGTCCACACTCTCATCCACGGATGCCTCATCATCAGAATACAGGCTCCTCATGATAATCGAACTGAGTTTGTGATTGGCCATAGGACTTCTACTGCTCTCGGGAACGGAAGTCAGATTCATTGGGTTTTGAAGACCAGGTTCTTTCTCTACGGTCGGCTCTTTCAGAAGAGATCGCTGGGAGAGGATTGTTTCGGCGCGTTGAGCGATGTCCTGTTCTGGAGTCAGGGGGCTGGAGGTAATGGCGAGCTGATGAGATTGATAGCGGTTGGACCGTTCTTCGAGGCCATCTTCTGCATTGACCTATTCTCATAAGATTGATTCTGTTGAGAGTTTGAAGAGAAGGGCATACTTACTGATCGGATGACTTCTAGAAACAGAGCGGTCTTACCGGGTGCTCGCAAATACATCACCGCGTTGCGCAAATGGATGTCGTTTGTAATCCGCACATCAATATTCTCGCCCGCAACACCTGTGATGGTATAAACAAGCGTACCCTGCACCATAAACTTAATATCTTTCGCCAGAGCGCTGAACAACCGCACACTCTTCAAACCCCACGCCTGCAAATCTGCCATGTCATGATCAGGACATTTTCCCTCCAATAGAAGATCAACCAGCGGCACAATAGTAGCGCTTCCCGCCTCCCCTCGAACCATAACCATAAATTGGCAGTCTGCGGTGGTCCCTCTGCGCGGCCCTTGGACCGTCTATTAGACTTCGTTTCGCCTGGATGCGTCTTCATCCATAGAGCAGCCTTCTTGATCCAACCTTTCAATGCATCATAATCCCACCATCCAGGCACCCAATCCGAGAGCAAGAATGGAAACTCAACCGCGAGGCATTCGAGGATAGACAATGTGCGATGGTGGTGCTATATTTACCACAAGACTCTTTGTAAAGCTCGTTGACTTGGAGTACGCCCATGCTTCGATCTTCAATGACGGCGAATTGGTCAGGGGTGATGTTGAAGCCGAGGAAGATAAGTGAGTTTTTGTATGTGGCGAAGGGTTGGGGATTGCCATCTTCGGTGCGGTTCTCGTACCATTCTTGTGTGGGTGCGGGGAGGCCGCCGCGGATGGAGGTTTTGTTGAACATTATTTCGTGGTGGTACTAGGATATGTAGATGGAGCGGTATGGAGACCATGGGATGTTACGTATGACGAAAATTGAGTAAACAGAGGAGATCGAACCGCTCTTGATGCAACTGCTCTTGGAAGCGAGTATTCACAAGAGTGAAAATTCTACTTCGGTAGCAATGATAGCGAAGTGTAGAATATAAGGCCTAGACAGATTTTAGGTCTTTAGTAAATGGTTTCAAGGGGCAAATTGAATACGCTGCGCAGTGTCAAAAAGGGAATTCTCATCGGCTAAAGTTTCAGCCTCCTTTTATGCTGAGGTGTTCTGTTGGTACTTGTTGCAATAGAGTGGAAGAAAGCAGTTAGAGATTCGCGTGGTTGAACTGAGTTGACCGAAATTCACTCCAACGGTTGCAATTTGCAACTTCGCTCTGAGATTAATTTGAGTCTCTGACCGTTAAAACTCTTAGAAAATCGAAAATGAATCCTTGAGAAACCGTGGGAAATTGCCCACAATGCTCGAGGCGGGTACTATAAATAATCGCATCTTAATTGAAAGCGGAAGAGGTCAACACCAAAAACAATATTTTACCTTGCACTTTAGATACTAGGAAACCGGATTTGACTGAATTTGATATATTGAAGATCGACCTGCTGATCATCGTATCTTGTAAAAATCCGGAGCATACTCCACCAGCCAACTCTTCTCGATCTTCGTAACATCCCTTATAAAAGTCTTGTTCCCCGTTTCCATAACCTCATGAAAGATAACCCAATCAGCTCTGCGATTAAACATCAACGAACTCGGATGCGCATGTAATATCGTGCCTCCCGCAACATTTCTGAAAGTGCCGTCGGGTTGCATCTTCGCTGCGTGAGCGAAGAACCCTGTCGTTAGACAACGACGGATCTTCTCTCCTTTATCTGGGCCGCCGACTGCTAAGGGCTGCTTGTTGGCGTTGGAAGAGAGCGTTTCATCGACGACGATGCCGAATCTCTCGAGGTAGCGTTTCAGCTGGGCTCGTATGCTAACAGCGCGCGTGAGGGCTTTGAAATTGATATAGTTGTCGTGGCAGAACTTCGTTTCTTTCCTGCCTTTCGTAACGAAGGCTTGGTAGACATTGAGAAGCGTGATATGATCTCCTTCCTCCACAGCAAATTTTCGACGTGCTGTCTCCATTTTCTTCTTCTCGCCGTCATGATGGAACCAGATGTTGCCTCCGACGCTTGTCATTGCTGCAATGGACAACATCTCGCTCAGACACCCAAACGATGATGCAGATAGTAGGGTTTTGGCCATCATGGGCTCTACGGCTAATTCTGCCATGCGCGTGCCGAGTGGACGCGTCAACTTGGCGTAGTCGTCGAGTGCACCGAGGGAATAGAGGAGCTCAAGAGCACGAATGACGAGTTCTGCTGGAGGAGAGGTGACAAAGTCGAATCGGACGATGTTGTCAATTCCTAAAGCCTTGAGCTGTAAAATGACGGGCGCCAAGTTTGACCTTTGTATCTCTGGTATCGTGGCTTCCTCAAGCGATTGGAAATTCGATTCTGTAAACAGGCGGTAGCATTTTCCAGTCTTTGTTCGACCAGCTCGCCCTGCTCTCTGCGTAGCCGACGCTTTTGATATAGGAGTAGCTGTCAGCGTTTCAATGCCCGTCAAAGGATTGAAAGCTCGTAATTTGACGAATCCAGTATCCACAACATAGACGATCCCGTCAATCGTGATAGATGCTTCTGCGATATTTGTAGAGAATATGACCTTTCTCGTGTTTTCGGGCGCCTCTTCAAAGACATACATCTGCTGCTCTGTCGACAGTCCCGCGTATAACGGTAGTGGCATAATCGTTTGTGCTCGAGGATGCAGGTTCGCAGCTCGTTCAGAGATTGCTTGTACGGCAGTATCGATCTCTTCTCTTCCTGTAAGGAATACTAGGATATCTCCATCGGGTTCCTTCGTATGTATGTCAAAGACCGTTTGCACCGCCTTCTCAACGTAGTCCTCAGCAGGTTTCTCTAGATACAGAACGTCGACGGGATACATTCTTCCCTCCAAACTGATGATCCTCCCTATGTTACCACCGAGCACATTATCGGTATCTGGAGCTGTAGAACCGCCTTGAGAAACCAGATCATCAAGAGTCATAGTAGCTGGAGCGGTCGGCTTCGGCTGGATTTCGATGTCTCCTGCGAAGAATTTGAGAAAATCCTCTGCTTGCAAAGTAGCACTACTAATGATGATCCTCAGATCATTCGGGCGTCTCTTCAAGATCTTCTTTAGCACCCCAAGAAGAACATCCGTGCTCAATGATCGCTCATGAGCCTCATCTACCATGATCACAGAATATCGTGACAGCAGGGGATCTACGAGAGCTTCTCTGAGTAGTAGCCCATCTGTCAAGAACTTGATGCGTGTCGAAGCTGAAGTAACATCTTCAAATCGGATTGAGTAGCCCACTTCTTCACCAACTTTACATCCTGCTTCTTCAGCTACTCTAATAGCAACTGTAGTTGCCGCTACTCGACGAGGCTGGAAAAGTTAGCTTCTTGTGATGTCTTCACGGAGCAAGGCTGGCTTACCTGAGTAACTGCAATGATCTTGCCCTCTGCACACCATCCTGCTTGCTCTAGATACTGAGGTATCTGTGTTGTTTTCCCCGAACCGGTATGTCCAACGACAATTGTGACTGGGTACTTCTCTATCAGGTAGAGGAGATTCTGCCTGTGCCGAGCAATGGGGAGAAGTGACGCTGGCTTGTGTAGGGAGGGAATAAAGTTGGCAGAGAGGTCGAAGTCAGCCATATTGTGAAAGTCACATCATCACGTGTAATGGTCCTCAAAGATTGGAGCTTCTTCCCCTTTTCGTAAGGTCACGAGATGGTTGGGGTGCAAAAAAGGAGTATATTTTTATGTCGTTTACGCAAAAGGTGGAGCTTGATTAATGTAGCCTCAGGCTAGCAAAACCATTCTCCACTGAAGGAAAGCGAATCTGGTTCACCAGCTGTTGCTCTTTGGTCTCGCATTCTTCTTGGATGACTGCTGGTTATTCCTGCCGGTAAAATGCTATTTATCTTGACTTTCATTACGGTACACAGCAGGGCACAGCACAGTTCAGCATAGCTTACGAATAATAATAATAATAATATGCATCGGGTTAATTATCCATGCCGTTGGCTGTTGTGCTGCTTTGTGCACCTAGAGGCGAGGCGTTAAATTTAATCTCTCACGCTTCGCGCTTCCAACCACAGCGAGCTAGGGTCGAACGCTTATCGAATAAGGAGGGGAGGGGAGGGGAGTGAGTGAGGGCTGAAGAAGTTATGTTGCTCAAAGGTTGACTTGAGATGAGGAATCGTCGTGAAGGAGAAGAGGCGACTTTGACCTCTACTTTACTCTCATAATTAATTTACGATCGATACCGGTACTGTACGGTACTCGAGACCTTTTGATGCTGTGCTGTCAAATCACACCCCTTGAGTGGCGCAGAAACAATTTGATAAGGTTTGTGAGGCTTGAGAGCAGCATCCTTGTGGGCGGTTCCTGAGTAACCTGTTCTGGAAGCTCCTGTTGTGGACCTGCAGATTTATTTAGAGCATGTCCGCCCACGCCTCAGGTTACCTATTCTATCCTATGTTACGCGTAAGGTAGGTCGTCCAAACCATTGTGTAGATCAAGAATGGTTGATAGCTACGCTACCTACCTATAGAAGAAGCATGTTATTACTGTACATTGTAGAGAGTGTAAGAATTCAGTACAATTTGTCTATCAAGTTGTTAATTCCGGAGTACCTTACAGTACTTCTTCCCTTCCCTCTACCCTTCCCTTCCCCAGCTTCATCTCATCTCGTTTTGGGATTCAATGCCTGCCCCTCTGCCCCTGAGCTCCACCAATCCGAAATGGCTGACGACTGGCGAGACTCCGCATCAGCGCATTAGCACGGCCCAACGCGGGCCAATCAACACCGTCCCGTCTTCTATTCCCACTCTCAACCTGCTGCTGCCCTGCTTGCTTGCCAAGTTGGCCTGCCTCTCTTCAATCGCTTCCCCTTCTTTCCCTCTTCTCATCACCACGAAGCCGTCAACTCGATTGCCTGCCAGACGGGCTTGCCATTCATTCCAATTTGGTCACTGTCACGACCCATCACACTCATTTACTCATGTCCTGACCGTAGTCATTCTTTCGAAAACCACTGCTTTTGCGAATTTGCTTCATCGACTGTTTAGGTGTACCGGTAGCCAGCTACGGGTTTGAGGTTGAGCGTTTCATTAGTTACTCCGAATACTGCTGCCATAGACGACACCGACAACCACATTAATAGCCTTTGTCCATACCTCCCCACACTGCTCGCACCTTCCTGTTCCTATCGAAAGCATCACGATCCCAAACACAATTTGCTCGCTTTGCTCAATTCACACCAGCACTGGTCCCAGGGCTGAGCTACCTCTGCCAGTATCGTCAATATGGAGCACCACGAAGCAGTGAATGTTTTTAGGCTGGGCCCTCGGATGCCACATGCAGCAGCAGAAGCAGTGGGTATGATGGGAAATGTAATGGAAATCGCGGTCCCAGGTCGCATCGTCGAACGCACGCCACCTACTGGCACTGACGATTCATCATCATCCACAACCTCAACCGCCTCCAGCTCCAGCTCTTCAAGCTCTTGTGGCTCGAATTCGTGCGAGAAGGGGATTGGCAATTCTACGTATTCTCTGCCTATCGCTCTGGGTGTTGTGTAAGTGAATGCATCATTTGTGTCAGCATCAACTCTGACATAACTTTAGTATCCCCCTGGTCGGCGCCCTCGTCTTATTTCTTTACCTCCACCGTAGACATGTTCGCAAACAGAGAATCGAAGATGCCAACGATAGACACGCGTCTATGGACTTCGGATTGGGAGACGTGCCTCAACCTGGCCGACCTAGAAAGAATAAAAATGGGCCAAATATGACCGAGATGAATCTTGATGGAGAAAAGGGAATCGCACATGCAAGCCAGAGATCTATGGACTTCAACATGGAAAGCCCCTATCTCCTGCCTCCGGAGGTACAAAACTCTCGGGAATCTCTGCATTCTTTGTCAAGGTCGACCGAAGACCCCTACAGACCTGTTACTCAATACTACCCAGGCGACGAGAAGTCAATTCGCTCCCAAACGAGGAACAATGGCTCCTCCATCTACACCGGCTCCAGCATGGCGCCATCGAGAATGCATGATACAGGTACATCAGAGCTTCTACCAAATGCTTCGAGTATGCCCCGAAGTCATCCTCCACGCGTCAACTCGCTTCACCAAAGCAATGCGCTTCCAGGTTCTACCGATTCTCGACCCACGGTTCCACCTTATCCTTCTGAGCCACCACAGGCTCATCTACCCGAACCACCACACCCAGAAGAAATTAATAGCAAAGGCCTGCCAACAAGCCCTCGCCCCGGACAAAGCCTGGCCCCAATTTCCTCTACTGCTGGAAATGACCGGACGTCAGTTGCAAGTGACAATGCTGCCATGAGGCAAAGCAACAACTACTTGGGTGCTTTCATCATTGGCGACGACGAAGCGCCAGCACCTCTAAGCACGTCCTCAGAGACGACGACGACTCGCAAATCTCCACCTCCGATGATAAATACTCTTCCATTGAAAACCCAAGACTTCGAAGAAGATGATGATCAGTATGGTGATGGATTCAAGGTCACCCCCCCTTCTCCGGGCCGCGATGCTGAGACTATGCGAGGTCAGAGGTATTCCATGGATGTTCCTCCAGAAGAGTTTGCTCAAGCTGGGCTGGGCGCCCCTGGGTTTGACCCAAAGCGTCTCTCTATGGGATTCCGTCCATTGCCCCCAGACGCCGTCACCGAGTCGGATGATCCAGAAATCAGAGCAAACAGAATCCGTTCTTTCTACAAGGAATACTTCGACGACTCGAAACCAGATCCATCTGGAGGCCAGTACTATGAGGATTACGACGAGAATTACTTGGGTGAGGCCGCCTACTTCGACCCTGACACTAATGCGTTTGTTATGCCCTACTCACAACCTGTCACACGTCGTGCCATGACACCACCTCCAAGAGGCAGATTTGGAGGACCACCCCGTGCTATGCATGGTTCAATGGGCGCAATGCCTGGACCTCGAGGACAACCAGGCCCAAGAGCCTTCTCTTCGGCCTCAGGTCGTCCACCGCCAAAGAAGCCAATGCCTCCCCCATCAGCTCTCAACACCTTGCCAACTCCCTCAAAACTCAAGGACGATTCGTTTGCTCTTTTGAATACTCACGAGTTCGCGCCACCACAAAACTATCGTGACAGAGTGGCTGGTAGATCTGATAGTCCATTCGGAGAGAGACGTCCGTACTCGCCATCAGTACCCGCGTTTACTCCTACCGTCAGTGCTTTTGATGAGCTCGCAGCCATGCCAAGCCCGTGAGTAGTCAAATACATTTTCCACCGTGATATTGCTAACCCGACGATAGACATCTGCTCCGCAAGTCTGGAACCTTTACCGGATTGGACTTCGCACCACCAAAGAGGATTAGGGATCCTGATAGCATGAGTGACGCCGGCAGTATTCGCAGCAACCGCAGTGGTATCTCGAAGGTCCAGCTAGGAGCCATCCGTAATGGAGCGTACCGCGTCAGCAAAATTCCCAAGGACGCCGTCTTCACCAGGGACGATCTAGCTGCGACGCTGAAGCCATCGTGGGACATGCAAAGATGATAAGCCAGCGAGCAGTAATGTCTGTTTCTTTCGTAGTGCGTTTCCCCGCTTGGGGCCATGACTCGAGGCATTTGAGCGTGCATTTTTGATTTCAGTCGCAACATGGCGACCTCACCTACTCACATACAAAACAGCATCTCATGTCAACAGGGACTGGCTGTGACGAAGTTATTTCCTCGCTTTTCCAAGGGTTGGATTACTACCGACTTTTCTGGGTAATGTCTTTCTTGTAATAGAATTGGGATGGTGCTACCGATGGTTTTCAGGTGGATTGAAATTTGCATATAGATGCCAGACACTGACAACGAACTGGATATTGAAAAAGTGTCTGGTGGAGTTTTTTGTGTATTGTACATCGTAGCAACCAATGGAACATGGAAATGGGATAATTTATTTCCTTTTATGATTGAACACGTGTAAAGTGAATTTGTGCATTACTGAAAAAATACTTTAACTGGAGCACCCCCTCCCCTTTTCTTATCACGGTAAATAATATATATAATATACCAAGTAAATGTTCTGACGTCAACTCCTTTTACCCATGCTCGACTTCTTGTCAACCAAAAGTCAAGGTCAGGAATCAGGATACCGAATGTTTCGATTCTACGCTTGGTGGGTCTCCAACCTCTAGAGTTGACGGGACGGGATGATGTTTTTGGGGAGAGAAAAGGAGAGGAGAGGAGAGGAGAGGAGAGGAGAGCAGTTTGATACCAACTGTAACGATGAAGAGGGGTGAAGATGGGGAAGAACAGTTTTATACGTAAACACCGTACCAGTAGAAAGCCGTGGTGGTGGGTGAAACCCGGAGGCTCCGTTGAAGGAAGATATGGATATCCTCCGCAATTGGGAATAGGAATCTGGATCTGGGGAGTTCTTTTTGATCCTGGAGGAATGCAGATTAGACCCTGAACTGATGGGGTACTGTACTGTACTCTGCACAGGTTTTACCGGTTGACTTACTCCCTACTTCGTCTTGCTATAATTATGAGGGCGAGAAGAGAACGAGATTTTATGTAATGTGATTAATTGAGATCTCACCCATCTGATCTAGTTTTGATCTAAGCGTATCACCGGGTAGATTATGATGTGATGAATTCTCGGAGTGAGGAGAGCCTTAGGTAACCAAGGAAAAGGCAACGTTGCGGCTACGAAGTAGAACGAGATCTGGACAGACTACACAGCCTCAATAATCACGCTTTTCGTCGCTGTACAGTTTTACGAAGTAAAATCCGCACAGCTGGCGGACTCCGCCATGCCAGTAGTCCAGCGCTAGAAAGTCAGCAGCGCAGCGCTATCGAAGCAACGGTCGTTGAAGGGCAAAAGACGGGCTGCTCCCCTCGTTCGTAATAATATGCAAAGTCTAAAATTTCCAAAATACTTCTAAAAAGACAGAGAGGCGATTCGCTGGTAGAAGACGGGGTAGCAAGACTTGCCGAACGGGGGGTTAGAGGGACTTGCCTTGCTAAGTGACTTGATGGGCCATACAGATCGTCGCGTGGAGTCCTAAAGCGGATAGGGGTGGGACCATTGTCACCCGTATTCGTGGTTAGTTTGGAAAAGGCTTGAAGGCCACCCACCATGCCCCGTTGCTTCTTCTCTCATGGGCCCTTCCCTTCTTCTTACGCGATATACCTAGGTAGCGTAGCCAACGCAGCTCGTATTAAATAATTCTGCATGTTTTCCGTTTCTTCTCTATTCATCTATTCATCTATTCATCTATTCATCTATTCATCTATTCATCTATTCATCTATTCATAATTCATAATTCATTCATCCATCATCCTGGTAATATTCAATTCTTGTCGCACGCACGCACGCACGCACGCACGCATGCACGCACACACCGTATTCAATTCAAGTTTCCGTCTGAAATTATCCCCCCGGCAGAACTCAATTCGTTACACCCAATCTCGAGGCCCGTGATTACTCACCCACTCCACTCTCACTCTCACTCTCACTCTCACACACTGCGCCCGTCCCGTTCCCCCTAAGTTCATTCGCTCGGCGCATCTGAATCTGGTGCACTACGAGTCTACGCCTTCTCGCGTCGGGGCGCAACGCAATTCCAAGATTAATCCCACCCACGCAATCCAGCCAAGCCAGCAACTTCCCTTTCACATCTACAATTCTCAAACATACTCATCGTCGTTTTTCGACCATTCCTTCCTTCTCCCTTTCGCCCTTTCGCAAAGGCAAGCACACATTCGATTGTCGTGGCCGCCCTCGTTTTACCCTATCATCTTTTAATTTGGAAAAGTTGACGGTCGGCTCCTTCTCCTTCAAAGGACCCTTTGTCAGTCAGCATCGCCAGCCCAATCCAACGGAGTGTCGTCCGTCGTTCTTTCCCAACGCGAAACATCATCGCTTCCCTCTTCTACAGCACCACTCGACATCCGCTCCTCCTGCAGATCAAGTCTAAAGTTAAACCCTGATTGAGGTAAGATAGTTCTCGCCTTCTACTAGCAACACCACTATCAGAACATCCTGCCCAACATGTCGCAAAACCATGAGGTTCTTTCTCGCTGACATGGCTTCTTACAGAAGACAATACAAAAGGCCTGGAATCGTCGCACCCAGGCAATTCACAATGTCGGGCAATTCTACGAGTACGCCCTCCAGCGTCGCGACGTCCACTTCTGATACGGCGTCTCCAACTCAGTCTTCAAGCTCTCCTGCTTCTACTTCTGCTTCTACTTCTGCCACTCCAACTTCGGCATCTGTTGCTAACAGCAGTTCCCCTTCAGCCTCCGCCATCACTTCCCAATCTCAAATCACCTCATCTGCTGCTTCCCAGATCACCTCCACTATACAATCAACCTCCTTAGTTTCTACCACACAACAGGAATCGAGCTCTCAGGCTACAGCTCAGTCCTCGAGTGCTACGACAGTAGTGACCAGCACAGACACTAGTACCCAAGCAAGTTCAACACAAGACGCCACTTCGCAGACGACCCAGACAACGCAACAAGCATCGACTGTCATCACCTCCGTGATAACCTCTGAAAGCGGTGGCGTAACGCGAACAATATTTCAAACCTCCACAGCTCCCGCTGAAACGACCCAAGCCTCTCAAACAGCAGCGTCTTCTTCCGCATCTGCCTCGACAACTGCTGGACTTCAAAGTTCCGGAAAGAGTTCAAGCAGTGGTCTCGGTACGGGCGGAACTGTTGCAGTCGCTGTCGTAGTTCCTATTGTTGCCGTTGCTCTTCTCGTCCTTCTCGGACTATACTTATGGCGGAAACGAAAGGCACGCAAGGACGCCGAGGAATTACGGCGAAAGGAAGTTGAGGAGTACGGTTACAATCCTAACAACGACCCAACATTACCTGCTGTCGCTGGTTCGGCTGGCCATGATGGCGCTTATGAGATGCGTGAGGATGGATCTTCTGGATACCGTGGATGGGGCACAACAGCTGTAGCTTCATCTGGGCGGAAGGGTTCAACGACACTATCGGGAGGCAATTCCGCTGGAGGAATTGGTGTTGCTCACTCGGGAGAGACCTCACCTACTCATGGTCCATCTGACACTGGATCTAACAATCCATTGATGAGTGATCGACCACTATCAGGCGAACCCAGCGAGGCCGAGGCTCTGGGTCAAATGGGTCCTGCCGCATCAGGCAATCGCTCTGATATCAACCGTGGACCTTCAAACGCGTCGTCATCGTATAGTGCAGCCAATAGATCAGACGGTTCTGGCGAGGGTGGTCCATACTACAACAACAACCAGTACGACTCGGGCAACCCCTACGGTACTGAACAACCATATGGCAGCCCGCCAGGACGAGCAGAAATGTCTGGTCAGCCAATTATCCGTGATGTGCAAGCACGGAGGAATACTCGCATAGAAAACCCTTCACACTTCCCACAACAAAGTTCCGGCATTGCACAAAACTTCTAATTAGCTTTTGCTGTTCCTTGTTATCTTCAAAAGTCGAATTACGAGAGTTCTGCTGCTATCGAGAAGCATTGCACGGGGAAGCTTGTAGTCATATACCACAATACCATTCGGGGGCGTTGTCATTACAGTACTTCACGGTCTCAATTTTCCTTTGTCAAAAACCGTACACACGCACATCCGTGAATTCACGACGGTTGGGGTTTGATCTGTTAATAACGTGATGCGGAATTCATAAACACATGTAAGGGCAGGATGAGCTCTACCTGTTTGACTTTTGCTTGCTCAATCTTGATTTCTCGTGGAGGAATGGGCTTGTATTGAAGAAACATAGTTTTTATGCTCGGGGAAATGGCGTCGCATATAGATAATTAATCTGAATCCGTTAATGGAGTGAGATTGATGTTGACAGGCTCATGCTGGACGCTTCTTTCGATTCGACTGCTTCCAAATGGCAAGGATACATATGTGATAGATGCGAAGAGGATTTTGGTGTGGGGTGTTCCGTGATAGGGGCGTCATGATACAAGCTAGTACTTTGGCTTGGAATCGAACATGTCATGGACATCTCACCTCTTGTTCTGAGGAACAATCTTTGAGTCGGCTTTCTTTCCAATCATTCCTCCAAGTGGAGTAGCAGTCAACAGGTGGAAATCTAGTCGCTGAAGAGTGAAGAGCCAAGACGATCTTATATATAAAGCTTCTTGAATTGTATTGTATTGTGTCGTTCATTAGAGGAATGCGGGTTGGAATGGTTGTTCACTGCTAGGGAAATGATAGATAAGTGTCGATATTTCAGGTTGGAGTAGAGTGCTGGTGTGCCATTGCCATGTTATGGAGTATAGACGCCCTCGAGTGAGATCAACTGAGATTGAGGTTCTGAGGTTTGGGGTCTGTCGAGTGTGTCGAGTGTGTTGTTGTTTGGTGTAGTTTGTTTGGATCCATAAAATGGAGTTTTTTGTGAAACTATAACACTTGCTTGATTGGTTCTTACTTCCGATGAGAGGTCAATCGTGCGAACAAAGTCTCGGATCAGCTAGTATATCCGTTTGAGCTACCCTGTCCTGTCGTAGCATTCCAGCTCTTTAGTCATCAGCCCCGGAGCTTCAAGAATGTATCTATCACTCTGAGCAACCAATCTCTATATACCACAAACTTGGGAAAGGCAATGGAATCATACAGATAAATCCAGATAAAGTTGAACTTGAATAATTTCAATCTGAATTCTTTCCTCCTCGATCGAAGACCTAGTTCTTCATTCAAAAACCCTCACACATAAAGCACCAATGCATTACCCCCCTCACTTCCTACTAACCATCCTCTTCCTCCTATCTCTCTTCCCCAATCTCCCGCTCGTCTATGCGTTGAAACTGCCATTCAGAAATTACCATTCGCAAGAACCAAGGCAACACGATGCCAAAAACACGGTGGATGTGGAACTACCAGATATGGGATTCGTCAAGACGTATGTATGCCCCGCAAAGGCTGACCTTTTCAGGAGACAGAGCCCACGGCCCATCATCACAGTCCCGCAAGCAGACCTACGGCCGTTCCTCCTCGCGCTAAGGGAGACGGAAGTTAGCATGATAGCTATTATCGATGCTATGCTGGGGGGTCAAGGGAGTACAAATGCAACTGCAATGCCGAGTGAGACGAGTTTGTTCGAATCGATACCGATATCGACACCAATACCAACACCGACACCAGCGGCGACTCCAGAACCAGAATCAGAACCTGTACCGGATTCCATTCCTTCCTCTGAACTTACAACAATATCGACCCTCACGACTCAAACTACAACCACGATCACGATCACGATACCGGTGACTCTTACGAAAACGAGAAGCGCGAGTGTGGATGCTACTAGCACCATAGCGAGTTCAGAAGATGCCATTGATACAGTTCCCGTGGCTGCTCCTAGCACCACGACCATCTTTTTAACAACCCTAGATAAAGTCCCCGTTGCTGCTCTTAGCACCATAACAAGCTCACAGGGAGTCCTAGATACTGTTCCCGTGGCTGCTCCTAGCACCACGATCTCTTTTCCTAGCAACCTGAACACAATCGCACAACTACCTTCGTCAACAAGCACACTAACCGTAGTACCAAACCTCCAAGTCCCAGACTCCAAGAAACGCTACACATTCGACGCGACCTCCTCCAAAAACATCGCCGTCTACTTCGGCCAAAGCGATGCTACCCAGAGCTCCTCCCTAGAGGCCCAATGCGCAGACCCAAACATCGACATCGTTATCCTCGCCTTCATCGTCTCACAGCCCAACGGGTCCAAATACCCATCTATGAATTTCGGGCCCGCGTGCGGTGGACAAACTGATGCTATGCGTGCATCTGCTCCTGGTTTGTTGAGTTGTCCGCAGCTGGCGGGCATGATTACGAGTTGTCAGAACACGTATGGGAAGAAAGTGTTGTTGAGCATGGGGGGCTCAACGGGGGGGTTTAGTTTTTCGGGGGATGGACAGGCGGTGGCGTTTGCGGATACGCTTTGGGGGTTGTTTGGACCGGTGGGAAGTATGGATGTTATGTTGAGGCCGTTTGGGGGCGTGGAGGTTGATGGGTTTGATTTTGGTGAGTTGGTTTTCTTCTCCTTTTCCCCCTCTCTTCTACAAAGTAAATATCCACCAAGACGGAAAATGTAAAGATACAGTTTGTTAACGAAGACCTGTGTCTCTTTGAACAGACAACGAAAACAACAACCCAACCGGTCTCGCCGCCGTAGCACATACTCTACGCGCTCACTTCTCCGGCAGCACCAAAAAATCATACTACCTCTCCTCGGCCCCGCAATGTCCATTCCCGGACCAATCCAACCCCATCGATCTATTACTACAGTGCGATTTCGTCTGGGTGCAGTTCTACAACAATCCGTCGTGCGAACTCGGGTCCCCGGGCTTCGAGGCGAGCGTGAAGCAGTGGAGCGACGCGTTGAGCAAGGGCGGCAGTAAGGCGAAGTTGTATCTTGGAGCCCCGGCGTGGGCGCAGGCGGGACCGACGGCGTATAAGGCGATTGGGAGCGCGGGGCGTATGAGGGATGTTGTGGGTGGGGTGGTGGGGATGGGGGTGGGGAATTTTGGGGGGGTTATGTTTTGGGAGTAAGTTTTCTCTTCTTCTTTTCTTTTGAGCAAATTTGGGAGAGGGGGTTGGGTTGTGTGGGGATGAATTGGGCTGGACTGACGTGATTGAATGATAGTGGGAGTGAGGGTATGTTGAATTTGGAGGGTGGGAAGGATATCATTGCGTATGCTAAGGAAGGGTTGAGTTCGTGAGAGGAGAGGAGAGGAGAGGAGAGGAGAGGAGAGGAGAGGAGAGGAGAGGAGAGAAGGATAAAGGAGGAATAGTTGCATAGCTATAAATTGGATTTTTGTGACTTTGACTGGTATCTACTCCATAGCTTGTTTGCATGTTCAACGCATTGCATCTGATGAATCATGTATGAATCATGGACAACGTACTATATGAAAAGCAAGCTTGCCTCTAGATTTCATGGTGGGGGATCTTATCTGGCAGATTGGTGAATACCAAGAATTTCATAATGGAAATAACGACTGAAGAGTTTGGATATCTTTCTTTCGTCATGGATACTACTACGCTTACTTTTTCTGCACACTTTTGAAAACTTGAACGACTGCAAATCATGCAGATTTATTCCCGGTAGATTGTTAGCTCGGAAGGAGTCTTTCATATGTGCAAGCTAATATAGACAGACAACATCTATGTTTCTTTCACGATTCGAATTTCTCAGTCCGTTCCCACCAATACTCGCACTCCTCCTTTGCCCACACATCATCTACTACCTGTGCTACAATCCCCTTGTTCCTTAATCCAGCAACCTCGTCATTACCGTCTCCGAATAACATCTTCTTCCCCTTTCCCCCAGCCACATATCTCGGCCACTCGGGTCTAGTTCCCCACCTCCCCTTCACGGTATTCGGATCGCCCGTCGTAACAAAACTCGTCCAGTACGCATGCATCGTGCCCGCAATCTCATCAATTGTGGGCGACACAGTCCTAACCTGCCGAGCATATGTGACAAACGACGAATGAGTCCCATGGTCTGCTCCGCCATTAACACTGCAGTCCACAGCAAAGTGATACAGATACACAGGCATTTCTTCCTCTTCCGCTGCCGCAGCATACTGAGCTGTTTGCCGCACGGGCGCTATGTACGCAAAGTGCGCATATGCTTGTTCGACACGCTTATACTGCTTCCCCAGATTCCGCCTATGCTCCACGTACTTGGACGCAGGGTTATAAACAGGGTCGGGATATACTTTATCCAGCTCCCTCAGATCTTCTTCCGAAAGCCCCGGGAGCATGGTGCGGAAAAAGGATGTGAATTGCGCGGTTGTGGCTAAGGACCAGGGCACGAAGCTGGCGCCTTCGTTGGTGTTGAAGCCGGTTAGGATGGGGATTTGGTGGTACTTTCCCGAGCGCCAGGCGTGGATGGGCGCGGTGGGGATCATGCCGCCTGGGCCGTCGATTACGGGTTGGAAGGGCCAGCGGATGGAGAGGCTGTATTTGTCGAAGACGGCTTCGGATGCTGTTTTGATGCGGGAAGTTGGTAGGAGGCGGAGAGTGGGGATGATTTGGTTTTCTGGGGCGTTCTGGAGGTTTAGGTGGGAGAGAAAGTCTTGAAATTGCTCTTCGTGGAGGGCGCTGTCGTAGGGGTAGACTGCTCGGGCTGTTGTAGCACCGGATTCTATGATTGCTTTGTGGAAGAGCGGTGGCTCGTCCGGGTTGTGCATCAAATGGTGTCCTACCTGTAATATGGTGAGTTCGTGTTTGAACGAAAGATGGAATAGGGGAAGGGGGTATCTCTCAACGATGAAAGCATGCATACTGAATGTGCTCCCGCACTTGAACCCATAAACGTAACATCCCCCGAATCCCCCCCAAACGCCTCAATATTCTCCTTCACCCACCTAAGCGCGAGTTCTTGATCTCTCAACCCAACATTCAGCAACCCCTCGCTGGCCATAAACCTCGAATTCAAGAACCCAAAAGCACCAACTCGATAATTAAAGCTAATTCCAATCATAGGCTTCTCGGACCAAGCAACAAGATCGTCGATTTGCCTTGCATTCCCAGAGCCAAAATTGAAAGAACCTCCATGGACGTATACTAAGACTGGAAGCTTTTTAGGCTCATCTCGTAGCTCGGGTCGGAAGATGTTCAGATTGAGGCAATCCTCGCTGGAAGTCCCATCATCCTCGCCCGAAGGACAGCGTGGCCCCCAGCTCCCTGCATCAAATTCCTTTTCTTCTGAAGCCGGTAATGGAACAGGCGGGCTGAATCTTCTTTCGCCAGTTGTAGACAGCGCAAATGGAACACCAAGGAACTCTTCTAGGATCACGCCAAGACTTGCATCAGTCTGCACCTTCACTTCGATGCCGGTAATCTTCCCTTGGCGAACAACGACCGTCGGTCTATTGTTCTTCATGTTCGAAGAACTGCCTTTGCCTTTCTTAGGATATATGAAGGAGCGGATGGTCCCAAAGCTGGCTTTTGCAAGCCCGAGACCTCGATGGGTCTGCTTGGTGACTAGGGTCATTTTAGACGAGAGCGTCGAGAAGCCGGGCGCCGAGGCTTTTATAATCATATGGTGAATGACCTAATTTCTTTGATTTTAGGTTGCGAAATACTTTTTACCACTTGAGCCAACCCGATACTCTAATCAAATCTCATTAGCGCTGGAAATGCTGTAAGTGTTGTCAGTTGGAAAAGCATGACCTCCGAATTAGGCTTAGTTAGTTCAAGGGGATCTAACTTCATATGCAGAAACACTCTCTAGACTCGGTCATGTCTTGTACAAGAAAAATAGAGCCAGCCTATGAGCTCTGAAGTCAACGAGTGTCTATTTACAAGAAGGCTATGCGTAAGTGTGGGCCGTGGCGAAAAGTAGAACGATTTTCTGATCCATGCTCCTCATACATACACTATAGACATTACACTTAGTCTCACTTGATGTTGGCACAGCTATGTTCTCTGACTTTTGATTAAGACATCTATAAGATATACTTTCTACTTTAGTACGACCAAATCACGCATCGATCTATCCCTAGGGCGGGGCACGACTACTGTTGGATCAGGTGGTATTTCCCTCAAACCCCAAATTTCAGCAGTTGCAGGCTGCAACTTGCAGCTTGCTGGGCATCCTAAGCAGGGCCTCGTTCTGCCTTTGCAGTTTCCTTGCCAACTAGTCGGAATTCTGCAATTGTAGCGCGGCTCTCTGCAAACAGCTGACTCCGTTCTTGCGGGGACAAATTGGACAGCTTTTGAAACTTCGTTTCTATATCAATCCACGATATGTCCTTTTCGGCCCACTCAATATTGCCAACGGATGTGATAGTTCCAAGACTTCCATGCTCAAGGTCAGCACTCGCCGCTAGAAACCTAGTAATTAATCATTCCAAAAGCCCAACCCAGCACCTGCAACCTCTCCTCACGCCACCAGAGAAGCAGCCAGCATAACAAGGCCCCCAAGCCCATCCATCCCCAAGCACCACTCCTCCCACCCAGCATGCTGCAAAGACTGATACGGCAGCACCGCATCGCTACAAAGCAGCTCCTGGCTCTCATCCAACTTGACCAGATCGCCGTTAGCAGCCAGCCCAAACGCAGTCTGCACGCCCGGCTCCCTCTCGCTCTCCGCCTGCCACACATACGCATCGCCTGCTTCCCACAGCTGTTTCTTCGCCGGCAGCGGGGCGAGGATTAGGTCGGTCTGTAGCTCGCAGAGCGCTGCGGGCTCGAAGTAGACGAGCATGTTCACGACGCGGTAGATGATGGCTAGTCTTTGGTTTGAGGTTAGTTGGTGGGTTTATAGTAAGTAAAGTACGTGAAGCTCGGATTGATAGAGTGGGTAGAAAGGGCGGCCGGCTTACCTTCGTCGCGATTCTTCGAATATCCAATCTTTCCAGGGTGTATCGAGTCCGTAGTCGCGGAGCGTGTACTGCACGCTGCATGAGATATGGCGGAAGGCGATCTGTTTGGCTATTACCTATATTATCTCGTTAGAGCTCAGGTATAGTACGAGCGGGAACGCAGGAGGTAGATAGGCTCACGGTCACGGTTGTAGCTAGTAGAAAATCAAGGTTGTTGTGATCTGTCTCGCCTTCATGCAACCGTATGAGGATATAGATGGAGAGGGCTTGCATAGCAGCGAGTAAACCCCAATTACCTAGCTTCACAGGCTAAATGTACCCGTCAGCGCGTTACAGATTCTCTTGTACCCATGGAGCATCGCAAATCCAACGTACCTCTTCACATATATGTTCACATTCCAGCCGCACGTTTTTCCAGAACAGCTTTCGGCTCCCCTTCACCCCACTGCTGATCATATGAACCAGACTGATACAATTGCTTAGTGGCTCCATGTGGTCATTCTCGACATCGGAAGATACCAAACACGGATGAATGAAAGGTGGAAGGGTGTTGTAGCGCAGCATCATCAGGGGATAAGATATCAGGGTGCGGAGTATAAGATTGGCGATGCTTTGTGCCCCGGTCGTCAATCTAGGCCGCAGGATGAATGATCGTACCATCAGTGTTGGCGATCTTGGTATCGATACATTGGGAGAAGAGTGAGCTTGCTGTTCTGTTGAATTGGCCGAAGGTGTTGAATGATGAACTAATGATGACGAGCCCGATAAAGGGTATTGGACACTCTCATCGGTCGTCTGTAGATTCAAGAATTCGCCGAAATCGACATCTGGGTTATTCCAATCAAGATATTCTGCACCCAAACCTGCAAAATCTACATCTGATATAGCAAGCGTACTGTCGAGATTTAGTTCACGAGAATCACCTGCCTCTTGACGATTCTCGGCACTGGGAGACTTTGGCACCAACAAAGGCGCAAGATTTCGCCGTTCGGCTGACGCATCATTAATGCGCTGAATCTTTGGCCCTGTGCCTTTGGGCGTGTTGGCGGGATAATAACATTCGATGCCCTTGGTGCTGCACCTCGAACATCCAGGCCGTCTATTATCGCAACGCGCTTTTCTTCTGGCGCAAGAGATACAAGATCGAGACCGAGTTGTACTACCAGCTCTTCGGGAGCGACAGTAATATCCATGTCTCTTCAGCGTGGAGTCTAAAAACCCATACACACACTGTTAGTACAGACTCCATAGCAAGAAGGAATATGTGGTGCAAGTACAACTCAACTCACCTTTGTCGAACGGTTTATTGCACTGCCCGCACCGCAGAACAGATTGCATATCTCCTTTGTACATTTCAAATTAGACCGCAGTAAGCCATGGGAATTGTCAAGTGGAATACCTATATGAGAGCTCGTTGCATTTGTCAGCATTTGTCAGCCCAAATTTCTCCGCCCAGCACAGTCAGTCGGGCGGAACATTTTGTACTGTGAAGCATCCCGGAACACTCTATTCTGCATTGAAAATAATTCAGTAGGTGGAACAAGTTGCAAATCTTGAGCATTGGTCATATAGAACCCACACGGCTTTTCGCAAACGTGAGGCCACACTGAACTTCACAAATTGCACAGCTCCGTTCAAACCAAAGTCGTAGATTCAACCATATATAAAGATGGAAATTGTTCACCTCAAACATGTTCCTCATCGAACAATCGACCCAACCTCCTCAGACATCCGGACATCCTACAATCATCATGGCAGCTCCTTTTCCATCCCCAACCTCAGCCTGGCACACGAAAACCCACCAGTCCATATCTCCCACCCGCCCCGAGCTTTCCGCCAAAGGCAAGACCGTACTTATAACGGGCGGGGGCACAGGCATCGGTGCAGAGACCGCTCGTCACTTCGCCGAAGCAGGTGCATCTCGGATCGCCCTCCTCGGCCGTAGAGAACAACCCCTTCTCGACACCAAAGCCTCCATCGAGCACAAGTTCGCCGACGTCGAGGTATTTGTGGCCTCAGCCGATGTCACAAAGAAAGGCGAAGTGGACGCAGCCTTTGCAAAATTTGTCGGCAGCGGAAAGATCAACGTTTTGGTCAGTAATGCGGCCATGATTGGCCTCCAGGAAACCATCAAGGACGCCGACGGTGACAAGTTCCTCGAGGGCATTCAGCAAAACCTCAAGGGTTCATTCATCGTTGCGCAGGCGTTCCTGCGATATGCATCGACGGACGCAGTCGCTATCGACATTAATTCGTCCACTGCACATCTGAATTTCACTCCTAAGTTTGCCCCATACAGCATCGCCAAGCTGGCGGTCTTTCGGCTTTGGGATAATGTGGCCTTTGAGAACCCGGATATAAGCGTTTTCCATATTCAGCCTGGCATAATTAGAACGAAGATGAATGAAGAAGCGGGGGGTGTCGATGCTGTCGGAATTGAGGATGAGGGTAAGTGAAATGTCGGTTTGCTAGGTGAAATATCATGAAGCTGACTTTGACTTAGTTTCTCTGCCGGCGAGTTTCAGTGTTTGGCTCGCAAGCCCGGAGGCGCGTTTCTTGAAAGGGAAGTTCTTGTGGGCAAACTGGGATGTAGATGAACTCAAGGCCCGAGCCAAAGATATCGAAACGAGCACGCAGCTCGATATCGGGCTTATTGGATGGCCGTTTGGAGGTTCTAGTTGGCAATCGACGTGGAAATCCTAAGACTACCAGTAGTACTTAGCTAGTGATTAAAAAGTTGAGAGGATAGATAGGAGAAATATATTTGTTGATTTTTGTGTAGACCGGGAATAGTGACGCTTGGTGAACGCATTGAAAAGAATGGACTGTAGATAGGGTTGGTTGAGAAAGCTTTTGAATGGTGAACATAGGCGAATGATCTTTATCTGTATGTTTTCTTTGGGGGAGGTAACTGAATACCTGGCCAACCCGTTCCCCGCTTTCATCAGCAGCCTTTCGACGTCAGTGTTGACATCCATGAATTCCCATCATTAGCCTAATAGAATAGGGCTTAAACTGATCCCCTCAAAATGAGTTTTGATATGCCTTCATTCAATATCCCATCATGAACCTCCCACGTTCTTGGTATAAGTAATCTTCTCCACGTTCACGCTCTCCACCCCATTCGCATCTTTCCTCAATTGATATACATAAAGCGTGAGACCGATTCCTTGGACCTATCATCACGCAAAGTCAGCACAAACCTCAATTTGAACCCTCACCTTGGCAGACTCACATCCATCAAGCAAAAGCTCGGTACCATCTCCTCCCCCTCCGCCGTCCATCCCGTTGTAAACGCGCCCGTCGCACTTCCCGGGTTCACAAAGAACTTATTCTCATACTCAAACGCATCGAATTTATGCGTACCCCCCCAACACAGCACATCCACATCCATCTTATTGGCCTCCGCCAGCATAAGATCCATCTCCATGGGCGCAACCATGGTAAACCCCTCCAGGAACCCAATCTTCAGCGAGCCATGCGTAACCGTCTGCGCAAGCGGTAAAGACGTAGCGTCTGCATCGAAGCGGCCTTTGACGATCTTCAGGTCCGGAGATATGCTGCGCAGATAGTCGTAAGTGGGCTTGTCTGTAAGGTTGCCTAAGCAGAGCGTCTGGCCGATTTTGCCGGGCGTGAGGAGCTTCTTGAACTGTTTGGAGCTGTTAGCAGGATGCGCGAGCAGAGTGAAGGTCCAGCTTGCCTTAGCTGGTATATCTATAGCTCTATCTGGGATGTGCAGGTCGCCAATGACGAGGACGAGGCGGGATGTCATGTTGGCGGTGGGGTAGTTTCGGAGGTTTAGACAGGCGTTATGATGAGAACATGGGCGGCTTGAGCTTCCTACTTCTTGGGCTGTAGTAGTGAAGCAGCTCTTGCTTCAATGTTGTATTTGTAAGTTGCGGCGCAAGATCTTGTATTATTGGACGTGAATGTTGACGATGCCTCGACCGTTTGAAGGCGGTCGCTACCGAAGATTCCCCAGCTAGTGATCACGTGGCTCGGGGTCAGAAAAGGGGTAAAGGGGTGTTTACATTTGCACATCACAATCACAGTACTCCCTAGATTTCTCAAGAAAGCTTTTGTAATCAGTTTTCAATTCTATTTAAAGAAAATAGGGCTGCTGCTAAGTAGTCTGGGCACTAACATTTGCATAGACCGGCTCTGAATCACCCATTTTTCATTATGCAGAGGTATGTCTGTAACAGTCTATCCATAGCTAGATATTCTGAAACTTCATGATCTATAGACTCAACTTTGAAAGTTGAGGACTAAGTAGCTTCAAGATCAATTTCATCTGATCCTTCCAAGAGCCTTTTTCAACTACCTACATTCTCAATTTCACTCCCAGTCCCAACCACAGCCCCTAAACTCACCAACAGACGTCCCAAACGTAAGTACTCCATCTCCAATTTCCGAGGCCTATAAGCCTTGACCGCGCGCTAAAATGCGTATTTGCTACACACAAATAGATATAAAATTACAAATTGCTAGGTAGCTAAAAAAAATAAGGTGAACGTAAACAAAGTTCCACTGCAAACCCCTCTTTTGGAAGCCTCATGAAATTCCGACGAAGCTGGTGGGGAACACCAATATCGATTGTTTGACCTTCTTACAGTTTAAAACAGGAATATCATTCAACTTACGTGCAGGTGCGCCGACGTCTTGTACTTTCATGCTGCTGAAGACGAAATAGTTTTCCTCTGCATACCACTTCTTCACAACTGGGGCTTTATTCGCACATCTCCTGCAGCTGAAGACTATCAGCAAGTATAGCCAGTAAGGAGGGGAGCACAACATTCAGAATGCATCGTCTGCGGGTACAGCAACCGGTTTAAAGCTACCTTGGAAATAAATGTTCCGTGGCATTCGTCAACATGTACGCAACACCTAATTCAGACTAGAAAGATGGACTTCTCGACCTCAAGGTTGAAGGTATACCAATGCCTTCCGATCTTGTGTACCACAAGGTAATTAAAGGATCCGGTAGAACTTACCATGTAGCTTGTCTCAAATCGTGTAAAACGTCTAGAGAGTCCGAGGAAAATCTTGCATTCAATTCAAGACGATATCACGATTCACAACCTCGTGGTGCAACGTCCCAGTCTCTAGAAGCATCTTCAACGGCATGACCACGAGCACACAAAGCTCACTCCGCCTCCACCGCTCTTTGCTATTCTTATTTGCTTTCACTTTGCAGGTACAGACAGACAAAGGGAGCCCCCACATTCACGTGGCACTCGCCAGAGGATACAGGTAAAAATACATTCTTAGAGCAGCGCTGACTTGTCCTCGAAGAAGAAAAGGAATAAGGAATGTACTATCCCTTGCCGTCGGTGACTAACAAGACCCAACGAAAATCTGCTTTCCGTGGGGAACAGTCCCTTGGGTCACTCTCCTGCAGGCTCCCGAAGCAGGGAGATTCGATAGTCCAATTTCATGAAACAACGCAACGCGTGCACGACGCAGTATCATTTCCTGACCTCGGGCAGTGGCGGCACTAGCTAGCGGTTTGCAACGGAGAAACAAGTCTCGACGTTGAATGTGTTTGCCAACGTGGTGTTACATGCAGTATTCCGTGAATACAAAAAGGTCAGTGACTGCGTTATGCTCACGTGAAGCAAGGAGTGCTTTGCTGCAGTACCTTCAAGTGATTGGCCATATCCTTCCCCGGAGTGACCTCCGCGGGCCAAAAGGAGGAGACATGTGTGGAGATTGAGATCTCCACGCCCTGGGCTTCATCAGGTTGCGGTACACCGAGTATGCAAATCTCACGTGTTCGATAGTACATGCATGTGAGGTTTCAGGTGGGGAAAACATGTACAGTGCGGTAAATACCGAAGAGAATCTTCAACGCGGATTAGGAATCGGAAGACATTGATGTAATCAAATCATGTTTTGATAAGTGTGCATATAGTGGCAATTGGAAAACGTTTCCAAAGTGATCCGAGCCTGACAGCTGCAATCTTTCATACAGCATGACCAGTAATTGAGAGAATATATTAAAAATAATATATCACACTCCACAGTCATGCCAGACTAGCATTACAAGATATCCAAAAGCAGACAAAGAGGGTCTTCAGCCATCTCCAAAAAGGCAACACAAAGATACCTTGATGGCTAAGGCACGGAGTCGTGTTGTACAAAGCATGTGGCACAACAGCTGTCACTTTCTTTTGCCGCGGAATCAAAGCGATTGGGCGTGTGTGAGAACACAACAAAAAATCTCTTCATCACCAAATTAGAAATCTCTGGAGAAAATAACTAGCGCCTATGGAAACAAAGGCACTAAGAATGAAGGCGGAACGGTATGACGCTCCCTTATGCCGCTTCTTGGAACTTGCTGGCCAGGCCCATTGATGGCTGACAGCATCGCATGAAATTTCGTTTAAACAATCAAAAACAAAAACAACGGAACACAGACTTCTCAACAGCACAGCTTAATCACTCGGTGAGCTAAAGCAGTCGCAGCCCTTCTGCTGCCGAAGTGGAGAAGAGACTTTCCCAGCAAAATGAGCCGAGGTGACACACAATTGACTCTAGGCGCCAGTGGGACACAGCAGCAGCCATCAGTTCAGTCATACATTCAACATTGTACGAGGCAAGGCAAGGCAAGGCAAGGTAAGAAATGCTTGCGGAGAAACAAGGAGCAACGCAACTAAACCCAAAAAATCTCGGTGACCTATTGCATTACATTACATTACACAGACGAAGCCACGACACGTGGAATGAAAGACAGGCAAGCCGCACAAGTTCAACGAATGAGAAAATTTTCCCAAAATACATCAGCTCACAAAACCGAAAACGGCGTGACTTTACAAAGTAGTTTCTGCATAGACAAAGAATAAGAATACGGTAGTAAGGTAAGGTAAGGTAAGGTAAGGTAAGGTAAGGTAAGGTAAGGTAAGGTGAAACTCGGGAGCATTCCTAGCCCTTCCGCAATTATCCATATTTCAACAAAGGTAGAAACGTGTAACGCCCACAGCCAATACTCCGTTACCGTAGGTACCTTACTACTACGCCCGAGGGTGCAGTACAGCATCGCATCTGAATTCCAATCCCATAGCATACTAGTAATACCTTGATAATATTTGCTCAGGTCTGGTTCTGGCCATCATTCTTTCTTTCGCTTAGACCTTTCCAAAGTAGGAGGTAGACTTACTTTGCAAGTCAATAGTAGTGAAAATTCTTTCACTTCAGGCTTGGGGGCGAGACCTTTTTCCTGGGAGTACGCCGTACAGTATTTTGGTTCAGCCCTGCAGCAAGGAATAGCGGGAAGGGCCGGTAAATCCCATCCCTCCGTGGTGCATTGACGCCAAACAGACCGAGTATTTTGATTCAACCAGGATGGAAGGAAGCTTTACTCCTGAAACGGAATGTCTCTGGGATTAGCACAGTAATAGTAAATATACTTTAAATAATTCTATGCGTTAAGAGTCCATTGTTGTCCATAAAATATGCATCAGAGTGGTCAAAGGAACGTAAACAAGCCTGAGGGCATAAGCATGAGCAGGACCGGCACTCCCGCCAGCAACGTCGATCCAAGCGTGCGCAATCCCTTTCTTTCCGGTCCCTATCCATCCTATCACGACTGCGAACGTTGTTTTACGGAGTACGGTACGCATCACCAAAACTAAATGCTGTTTCAACGAGACACGACTTGTTGAATTTTTTGACAGGTTCGTCCTTGTAGGTAGGTATGTGTACGTTTTTCGTCATCTGAAAAGTCGAAATCCAGTTATCGGGTCGGGACTCGGTGCTCAACAATACGTCGAGGCATTATCCTGGCAGCCTTTTTCCGGCACCTGGTGTAGGTGTGATGGGATGGCTTTTCTTTCGCTGGAAGTAAATTTGAGGTGATGGGTGGGTGCACTAGACTACTCTAGTTATGACGAAATTGTACCTATACTATTCTGCCAAGTTTTGGCATCTATAGCTATAATTGCTATACTTGTTGATTAATTGATTAGAATACCTACCTACCTACCTACCTACCTACCTATTACATAGCGAATAATCAATTAATCGCAGTAGATTGATTTTATTTTATTTGATTTGCATTAAATACCTACCTACCACCCCCACCCCCCACGCATACAGAATAAACTTCAGCTAAGTCGTAGTCCTGTACCTATGACCCCACTTGATCGGGTACTACGGAGTTTACTATACCATTTTAACTTTCCCCTCAATCAACCACACCCGGATCATCGGGACTACCAGCTCAGTGACATCGGAATGTTTTAACTATGATGAAACCTTTAGAGTAGTCCAGAACGAATACCTTAGAGTTTCAAGCCAAAGGTAGGTAGGTTTTAATGATCAATCAGCGCGCTGGCTTTGTCTGGAAGGCGTACTCCAGACCATTTGACTTCTGGGCGTCTTCCACTCACGTTCTAGATAGGGACAGACAGGGACAATCTGAGTTAAGGTTTCTTAGTCTTGTAGCGCTAGGTGATAGTTCGTCCTGGATCATACTACTTGCGTGTTTTCCCGCTTCAATTCTCCTGAAGTCTGTTTGCTTACTAGGTAGGTTAGTTATGTTAGAACAATATAGTGCCAAAGTTTAGACGTGGCCAGCGGCGGGAGTGGTGGAGGAAAAGTCATGATGATATTGAAGTTGTGATAACGTGATCACAGGAGATGAAGGGATGATTTTGATTTGAGAACTCAAGCCCTGTCAATTTATGACGGGCTTTGTTTCATTGCTATACTAAGCTCGTGTTACCAATAACCGAGTCAGGCCCTGAACGACAAGGACAAGTGAGAACCGGTGTTTGACAACATGCAAAACCTTCTCTAGGACCACTATTGTTGACAACACTGAAGCTCCTATGAGCCAGAACACCAAAACATGTGTGTCGTAGCAGTACCCCAAATCCTGAAATGTGCTCCTGATGCCTTGCTCCTGGGGTATGATTCCTATCCCCTTCCATGCTGGAAATGCCCGAGTACAAATGAAAACAATTTTTCTTATTGCAAAGTAGCGACTGTTGCTCCTGTCCCGATGCTCCAATGCTATACACCAAACAAATTTTTTATGCCCAAGAACAGATGAGATGTGATGCTCCGTGAAATGCTTTTGTACAACCACCATGTTTCGTAAATTGTGATAGAACGCCGATCCTAATAGGATGTGAGGAGGTATGGGTATTTATACCGAGGGAGATGTCTGAGAAAACGCCGAAGGATGCTGAGGTTCGGAAATGTGAATGGGAAATCATGTATTAAAAGCCGATGAGGGAAACGTCCCGGGTTGAGTAGAATATTGAGTGTGAAATGCTCTAGTGAGTCGATTGTCGCCTCGAATTTCGTGACTGATCGAACGAGCTTGCGTATGCCCTTAGAGCCTTCTTTGACTCATCGGAGAGCTGACTTGGTTCCGAAGTCGTAGAAGATGTTGAACTTTGGAGAGAAAAGAGGCTGGACTGGGAGCTCGAAGGCGTCAAGGCAGATCTAGAGGTGAAGGGTACAGGTGATGTTTGTGGCCTCGATGGCTGGTAGAAGGTGGAGGATTGTGGTGAAGAAGTTGTGCCATAGGGTTGTGCGTTGCCAAAGTTGTAGGCCGGTTCGAGGTAGAAGGCAGTATTCGACGGCCTTCTGGTCGGCCACGAGAAGGGGCCTCGAGGGGAAGTTGGGGAGGATGCTGTTGAACCTGCATTCGACGATGCTACCTCGTACTCCGCAAGACGGCAGGATTCCGAGCAGTATACTCTGCCATCCGTTTGCTTGTCACAAGCAAGGCAGAAATCTGGGGACCAATCCATATCAGTAGTCATGGTGGGTAGTTGTAGTTGTTGGTTTGTTGCTGTAGAGCGTGGGAATGTTCTCTTGGAGAGAAGTTTTCGAAGGCGGATGAAGCTTCTTAAAAGAAGGTTCCGATTCGGCTGGGTTTGTTTGTGCAATTGTGTCGTGTACGCAGAATTCGATGATGGTGTGACTCAACAGGTGGAGCCTGGTGGGAGAGAGGATTTGTGTGAAGCGGCTACGCTTTTGGACAATGCACAAATTATGGAGCAAAGGGTGTGATGCTGGAGAAGTTTGGAAGTCTTGTTTAGATGTGAGGCGATAATAGTGACAATGATGCCACTCTACTTCTTGAAGGATAATATGTGAAGATGACAAAGATGGGGTAGATGTTATGGTCTAGCAGTTCAAAAGTGAAGCTTGAGGGAGGAGGAGGTTGAACCATATACTCTTGATGGACTGAACCTTCGTATGGTGGTCCCGCAGCAAGTGCAGGCATGGTCTTTTTACCAATATGCGCTAAACCTGTTGGGAGCAAGCGTATAAACTTGCATTCTGTCAGCAGGGAGGCATGCACTGATGGGGTGTTGGGGCTAGGCGATGCGCGGCTTGGGGCGGCCACCAAAAACAAATCGAAATTTCAGCAAGCAGGATGCCGCCAGGGGGCCCAACGTGGTTTCGTCTATTGGGTGGTGGTGGTGGCCGCAACTGAGAGTTTATGCCCCTTCTCTGCTTCTGATTCGGAGAGAAAGATTATCTTTGTCTCCTTGGGCTTCTAATGGAACGAATTAGAGCCTGTGCCTATAGAGTAGCCGGTATAAAATATGGAGTCTCCAGCAAAGCAAAGCAAGGCAAGTACGCAGAGTCCATCACGCATAACTCAACTGCGCAACTGCGTTGCTCTCTCTGTTGTTACTGGTGACTGTCCACATTGTTCCTGCACACTTCAAGCGGCGACGTGGGATGTGTTTTGAAGTGGACAGGATACGGCTACTGTAGGAAGACTGCACCAACGGGGATTTTGCATTGCAGCGTAGCGTGCAGCGCTGCCTGTACAGGACTCCTTAACCTGGAGCCTGTAGCCTGCCTGTATGGACACACCTGCCAGAGGTACAGGGCGTCGCTGTCTTTTTGCAGCGCATTGCTCGCCGCCTGTGGACCCTGTGGAGTCTTGGAATGCCAGAAGAAGCGGGAAAACACCAGGTGGCGCCGTCGAGTGGTGACGCTGCTAGGATCATCGGGAAAGACGCTAATTATCCCTACAAAATGACGACCGCCGACCCTTTCTCCTCCATTCCCACAAGGATCCCCAAATGTTATTCCTGGCTGTTGCCGCTGCTTCCCCTTCCTACCGTATAATATGGGGCAGGGGCGATTCTGCGACAAAGAGCAAGGGTTCGCCAAGCGCTCAGAAGTGGTTTGAGATTGTTCTAAACTGAAGAGCATCGGATATAAGGTTTAAAGACACCAAGATTTATGATTTATGCAATTTTCAAATTCTTTGCTTCAGGCGAACAGTTCAGAATACGAATATGCCCTCTGCAACTTTATGCGCTCAAAGGGCTTGATTGCTGCCCGGCCGTCCTCTGCCTTGCCTTGCCTTGCCTTGCCTTGCCTTGCCTCGCCATGCCAGCTGAGACGCATTCAAAATCTGTCTTGATGGGTGCCTCACTGAAAGTCTCATCTGCCTTGTTAAAGTGGCATGAAGAATAAAGGCCACCTCTCAGCGCTCTCTCCGTGTCTTGCCTGTGACTGGTCACGAGAAACTGCCTAACCAGATTGCCTTTTGACAGCATGAGCAGCGTGGGCACTTTCATTGGCTGAAGCCCACTTCCCCCCATATGATTTGCATACTACGCTCCATTCGAAGCTGGCTGCAGCATCATGATCCCCTCATCATTTACATCGTGACACTCACTACTACTATCGCTGTTGCCCGCATCGTGAGGGGTTGCCCTCCACTGCACTGATGTGGTACCTCAATTGGATGATATCCATACGGAGGTAAGCACATGCCATCTTCTAATTTGGTTTGCCGTGCTTGGGACAGCCAATACTCGTGATATCTCGTCTTCCAAGGAAACTCTCGTACTGTACCTACTGTACCAACTGTACCGTACTGCCTAGAGCGAGCTGCAACAGCGGGTAGACGGCTCCTGTATGCAGGCACCGATTAGCTGACCTTGGGTTGAACCTGGTGTCTGGGTACGTCAAAAATCAACAGTGGTACAACGTACAAGCCTCTTCAAACGTTTCAATGCAAAGGCTCGGTAGATCGATCGGTCTTGAAGAGCGCGCGGCTCTAGTGACCAACTGCTGATCGAGTACAAGCGTCTGAGCTATCGAACCATGAGACGCAATTTCAATGATCCTGAACCAGCTCTTTTAGTTTTAGTTCTGCGCGTTTATCTTGCGATCAGACCATTCCTTGATCTATTTCGTGCAACGTGCTTGCGGCACGGCTTTGAGGTCTGCAGCATCTCACTCAGTACCGGAAATAAAACGACAGCGGCGGCAAAGATCAATGATAACAAACTATTGACAGAGAAATTAAGCCCTTCGGACTTATGACGGATACCTTTTCGAAACATTTATTGCCTGATCCCATGCTAAAGCTTCATACAGTATCATCCCGTATCTTTGTAGAGAAGCAATCAACCTGCCAGCATAGGGTCACAGCGTCTGTGGAGGGATTTCCTGCAGCTGAGACAGCTAACAGTCCGAAGGTATTCACAAAATATCATCATGCTAAGTATGTTTCTACTACATTTACCCAAACACGTGGCAACAGGCTACAGACTGCAAGTTGGTCTCGATTTGAACGTCAAAACATCAGCACTGCGCCATCCTTTCCATGTACTCCGTATTTCACCTTATCAATACGAAAAGTTGCAATCTACTGGATAAACAGTTCAATATAAATAGTACCTGTGGGTTGCCGCCGTGCGTACACTGTCCCAATAGCCGTTTGTCGGCAGTAACCGGGCTCTCGGCCTAGAGGCTAAATCAACGTCTACTACAAGATACACATTTGTACCTTTATGCGCCGATGTTGTCATCGTTAAAGTACTGTATTTGAGGCGGCTGGCTTCAAACATTCCAAGTCGGTGATCTCTTTCCCATCTGTGGAGTACGTGGGGGTTTCGTCAGCAGTCGTACCACCATCGATAAATGAGAACAGCGATCTGAAGATAGTGGTGGAGACCAAGAGAAAGTCTCAGCTCTCTTCGGTTTCGGCTGTCCTGTGAGCATTTTTTCAGCTCGATACGATGTCCTCTAGCACTTTATGCTATCTCGAGCCGTTTTTCGATATCTCCATGAGAAAAAGTAATCGCTCGGAATTAGCCATATTATCAGTCTGCCATAAGCGCTGCGCCACTTCCAGAATGAAAGGGTTCAGCTGTGTATCTTTGAGATTTCAGAGCCGTTAATCATTGAGGCATTTACTGCAAATACAATCGAAAATGACCTTTGACAGCAAGCCCAAAACTTAATCCCTCCGGATACGATATCTCTATACTACTGAGGTACTCCATACTGTATGCTAAACGCATTCCACTGTACGGCCCGCCGCCGAATACCGAAGACGCTACTCGATGCTGTAGTCACACCTTATCTAGATTTGATCCCTGAGAGATCCATAAATTTGGAAAAACATCCGCAACAAGCGCGGCCATGCCTGAGATGGGAAAAAGGAAGTGTGAAGCCTTCGTGATGGAATACTGCACATGATTAGTGACCACTAGGACCAATTAGGAGATGAATCATCAAAGTCTGAAGATACGAAGTACTTGATCTTCAAGGCCACATGGGCATGGCATGGCGGGCTAATGCTGTCTCACCTACAGTACAGTAGAGTCACCTCCTCCGCCACCTGACTTTCCTCATATCTCAGATTCTCAAGAAATTCTCCAGCCGTGATTCACTCATTCACCCACTCAAATGATCTTAGCGGGATTCCCTTGCGCAATCTCATGTCTCACGACTCACGAACCATATTCCTTTTGTTCTCCGCAAAGCCAAGCGCATGGACCGGGGTACGCATTCGCTTCTGCAAACACACAGATCTCTTGTGCATCTGGTCCAAGCGCCTCTCGACATGTTCATTGGATGAAGACCGGTGATGCATTATTCCCTGCTCTATCCTGCATGCAATAGTGCGCTTTTTTCTTGACATGTCCGTCATCTCCCTGTAGATAATGGCCCTTGTCCCTGTTCATGTCCCCCTGTTACGCCACCCCTGTTAACCCCGCTCTCAGGGGCGGGCGGGCTGCCAAAGTGAATCCCCCCACGCCCACGCCCTCCTCCCCATATTTTTTTGATTTAAAAAGTCTTGCCGTTTTGCGAGTCTTGTGCTGCGTGCAACCTTCACAGAAGGATAACCTGGAAGTGGCGAATGTGGCGTTGCCGGGTAGGCCTAGGCCTTATACAGAAGTCCCAAAGCAGCACCTTCCTCTTCTTAAAGTTCTTACCTTAGAGACAAAAGCTCGTCGTCGCCAACTCGTGATGGCTGGGTCACGGCTTCATACGAAGTACAAAGTACGAAGAAGTGGCCCCTTATCCGAGTCTGCCACGAACCTTCGATCGACTCTTTAGCTCGGTGGGGGTGGGTCGACGGGCCGAGTCCACACTGAACAGCTTCTGCCTTATCGAGACTCCACTGCATAAATTCACCAAGATAACCATGTTCTTTTGGGGTGTTTTTTTTGCGCTCCAAGATGGTCTGCTTTTTACTTGTAAAGTCAAGTAGTTGTTCCCTCGCCCATCCTTTGTGGCTTTACCACGATAGTTCGGAGTTCTGTTCGAAAAGGATCTTTTCGCCCGTGTTAGGTCTCTTTTTGTGATACAACCCCTTGCCCCCTTTACCTGATCTGAAGTAATTCTGGAGTCTGGACTCGCCGTAGTGCCGAACGAATCCTATCGTCAAAGAGAGCAGCACACTTATCTCGAACCCTGCGATAACCCATACTGTAATAAAGCAGACGCACGCAAAGTTGGATTGCATCATGCCGAAAACGGTGCATGTATATTCTCTCCATCGTTCTTGAACATCTGCTTTGTACACCCTCGCTTCCAAGTTAGACTCTCTCGTGTCACTTAGATTCCTGCTCCCATGTTGGAAGGCTTTAGGCTAGTCGCCTGCAGGGTCTTCAGGAACAGGAAATAAACTTATATCGTGTCCAAGAAAGTATGGAGTACCTACCGGTATATTCGCGACTCTGCCCTGCCCAAACCCGGTTTGACGTCTCTGTCAACTTACCATTATGGAAGGGGGGTTCCTTGGCAGTAGTGCTGCGGCAACTGGAGCCTGTGATTGTACGTACGTAGATAGATATGCTACATTGTTGATGGTATTCGGACATGGATTTTTCTAAAATTGCAGAAGATCGCGAGCATTTAATCAAAAATCTGCCAAACTGACTGATCACTTCCCCGCATTTCACTTATATCCAATCATAGTTCAAGGAGCATTCATGCACTTGTACGACGGGCCCGAGTACATCTTGTATCCATGGTACGGAATTTGGAATAGTAGGTTAGAGTTAGTTGGCCGTGATCTACCATTGGACAGAGTCGTCCTGCAAAGTAATGTATGTTAATTTGTTATAAGATGCTGCTGCTTTGAACAAGTTGTATCGGCCTACTACTACTCGCGGGGGGTTTTAAGTCGTGCATGTACATATGTTACTTCGCCCGCTCCTGGCCCGGCAACCCCAAGCGGTTTGCAGGAGCCAGGAGGCATCCAAGGTAGAACTTGCACAATTTACACACTCGAAGTCTGAAAAATCGACCAAGTGGAAGCACTTTTATCTCTTTGTTGTTGATCGCCCTCGCCGGCAGTTAGTCGCTGAATGCAGACTGGCTACACTCGACAATCTTGTTGATCGTCCGCGTTGCCAGACGCATTGTGTTGAAGATCCTCTTCGAGCACAGTACAATAACGGGAGTAGAACCGAGAGGTCCTTAGTGTTGGCACTACAGAGTTGCATCGTGCTGCCGGTAGGAAATTTATCGATGCAGCAGTATGCAGTCACAGAGGGGGACTAGCTGGAGTGGCAATTCGTACCCTGTAAACTCGGCCCCCTAAAGCCTAACCGATTAAATACCATGCAACAATAAATTTGGACCCTTATGTTGAAAGTTCAATGTTTCTCTTGGTCGGTGCTACGGAGTAAGTCTTGTCTTTCGGCTTTCAGGGGACGGCATACGACGCCGGTATGGCTAAAACTCCTACATCCTTTGCAATCCTCCGCAAAAGTCCAACGCAGACTGTCAAAGGCGAAACCCGAAATCCATGTTATCAATACGAAAGAAGATGTCGCAATCCAGCACAGCCCTTGGGATACCCTGTGCCTCGTCAGTGCATTCGTCCCCAACATCCCCCCTTTCCAATCGTCGGAAAGATCCGAAAGTGGGGACACTCTTCTTCCATATGCTGCGATATGGTTCAACAGCATCTTCTGTCGTCCTATCTATCATCCAATTGCTGTAATTGTAGCTGTAGTTGTAGCTGTAGCTGTAGCTGTAGCTGTATGCCTCGTACCATTTCTCGCGGCTGCCGGTATAACCCGCAAAGTCGCACAGCAACATCAAATAAATGCTACAATAAATACGCTGCACTTTAATATCACGTTTCTGCCTCACTCTCCTTCCCCATCTATCACGCAATCGTTCCACTTCTTCATGAGGCAACCGTGCCCTGCCGTGCCTCTGCCGTGCCTCAGCCGTGCTCTGCCCTTTCCCCGCACAAACTCGGCATCCCGACAGACGGCCAAGTCAGATCACGCAGCTCAACATCGTCTTGTGTAACTCGAGGTACCTACCTACCTTACGGTATATACCGTTTCCGTCGCCTTGATATCAGATATCATTTTTGTTCGCTGCAGTCAGCAATTGCTTCCCCAGACCCAGACCCGCCACTGATTGATATGGTATGGTTGTACTGTAATATCAATGTCGTTACCGTTACTCAACCACACGCGAAGGCGAGGCCTTGAGCCCTGCTCTTGTAAACATCATTACGATCTGTCGTTTTTGAGCGCGTCGTTTCATTTAGGGGTAAATCGGAATTGGCGTGTAAATTGGTTCTTGTAGCACGTGAAGATGCATGGTGTTGGAAGGGGCTTTGAAACGCTTTCTGTGCACCTGTTGCTGTTTGAGAGTCCATCATCTGGCCATAGTAATCCATGGTGAAAGTTACTCGCAGAGGCTGGGCTCTCTATCCACTCTCAATCCTAGAAGTTGTCGAAACTTCTGAAATTAGCTTGAAGGGCGCTTGGGTTCAGAAGAGAAGCTCAGAGCAAGGATTCTATTTGCGACATGGCACGGGATAGTTCCCTTCAGGCTAAAGAGGGACGACAGACTTCATATTTTGATTTTGTCAATTGGATATTTCATTGTTAGCTATTGTACGAAAGATGGCCCCCTATTCAATTGAGGTGTCAGTTCATCTCAAGTTGCATGCGCTTGTGTATAGTACCTTCATTTGCTGAGGGATTTTGTTGACCTGAGATGAAACTACAAGCCGCCCAGCAGGTTGTATACCTACTCCTAACAGAGAACAAGACTTACTAGAAAGTTTACCATACTTTAGTTTTCAATTGAATGTATGAGACTGGTCCGTCCTCTCAGCCCATTCGTTACATGACCTTGTCAGAGCCCAGACAGGCCACGAGAGAAACCGAGTTGGCAAACAAGAGACAGGGCTGTTTATTATTCGTAAGACCATTCACTCCTTTTCTAAACTCAAGCATAACATTTCCCAAAACCAGATGAGCGTATTGTTGGGTAAGGGGCATTCATTCGAGGTCCAGTACTCTAAATAATAATATGCTTATTTCCTGCTTGACCATGTTTTTTATTTACACTTTACTTCCTATTTCGGCACGAGAAAGGGTTGCCTACCATATTACACGACATGGGCAAAAAGCCAAGGAGAACATGATCGCAAATTTGTTCATGTTCATGTTCATGCTCCTTAAAATTACTACGTGGAATTTCCGAGTTTTGATATCAATTACTCACTCACCCACCACTTAAAATTAATTATGTGTCTACTTAAAGCTTGAAAAGGTTTGCAGGTCACATGCTCCATGCATCCAGTCCTCGAAATCCTTCCAGTGAACTCGACCTAACAGTAAGTGAGTGACAATCCCCCGAATCTGAAAAGCATCTTGATCGGCGAGCTACAAACAAACTTCACATATGCATTTCACGAGTCCTCGCAATTCAAGTTGCAACCGCAAAGCTTTTAAAACACATCCATTTTCATCAGAAAGAAAGAAAGCTGGAAATTCACCTAGAATACAGGTAGGCATACTGGAGGAGATGCGCTTAGGAAAGGAAATGCGAAAGTGCTCTGCTCTGTCATCGAGTCAGTAGCCTGTTTTGTACGACCCTCGACGCTGCTCCTGCTACAGGTGAGGAGGCTCTCGCTTTTTAACAAAGGTAAGATAGGTAGGTAGGTAGGTAGGTAAGCAAACCACCTCGTCTTCCAATCCAATCTGAAAGGGAAAAGAAAAAGAAAAAGTTGAAATCCAACGCAATGGTAGGAATGAAGCCATCACCTCGGCTCACCCCACCCTCTCTCCAGAACCGCGGTTCTACCTCCAGATCGTCGAGATTACACTACACTGCACTGCACTGCACGCCGAGGACTCTACCTGCGTCGACCCAACCTGGCTGGCTAGCAAGACCTCCTACCACGCTAACCACGGATGTGTCGGTCTCCATGCAATATGTATGGGCAGTGTGTAGAGTAAAAAAGCTGTTCGCAATAGCTGCGAAGTAAGAGGAGTTTGAATGGCTTGAATGAATGAACGAATGAATAGGCTGGTGGGGGATATATATAGGCAGGTCGTGCGTAGATCGGGGTTGAGGAGGGGAAGAGGAGGGGGAGGGGAGGATGGGTGTATAAAGATGCGTAATCTAGAGCGCAGGATGAGGTCAAGACAGAGAGCACCGAGCAGTGGATATGCGGTTAGGTGGGAAGGACTTTTCCAATAATGAAAGTGCAGATTCTGGTAACGCGAAATGAAGAGCAGGATACCGGTATATCAAGTATCAAGAAGAAGAATCTAGCCTGGGCGCATGTTGTAGTTGCTGGGACTGTTCGTTTGCATGATGGCAAACCTCAAGTAGGTGTGCATAGCAGCAGTGTTCTAGGTAATATCTACAAATTCCAATAAAAAAGACAAAGTACGTTACAAAGCATATTTACCTTTAAATTTAATCACTTTGATCATGAAATTTCGTAGAAGACTGACTGTATTGGTATCATAAAGTATCATTCGTTTCCATAAACAAAAGGAAGCCCATCCATTAAAAAGACAGTCGCTCATCAAGCTCCTTCGTAAAGGAATTTCAATCATCCAAGCCCGCTAATCCCAATATCTTCAAACATAATATCGTTTATAACATCATACTTCTGCGTCGTGCTGCAATCCTATCTCCCCTCGAATCACCTGCTGCTGGATCTGGGTGGTTCGCGGTAATAGTAGTATTTCTCGTTGTCTTCGCTGGCTCTATGCGCGCCGAGGAAGGTTTCAGTCCTAGAGTTGACTGTCTTCGTCGTGTTGTTAAAGGTTCCTTCTTCTTCGTTGCTTCAATATCAGAGGCTTCGCCGTCTTCTGGGTCTGCTAAATCTGGCGGGATTGATGACTGCCGCCTCGAGGACCTCGAGGCTGGCCTTTCTTCTTTGAAAGTTCTAGCTGCCGAGGGTTGCCTAGCAGGCGAATTATCGTTGAATTCATAGATGGCAAGGTTATCCGTAGCTTTGGTCAAAACACCATCTTTCTCCAGTTGTCGTACTGTCGCTGCTGCCTTGGCCTTTCTATGTTCCGAAATGAGGGCTGAGATGGCAGTTTCTGATACAGTCCGAGGCATGTCCCCCGATGGCTGATGAAGAAGGGACTCGCGTCGTTTTCTGTGAGTTGTGATACTGCTCGGTAGAGCTTCCTGGTCTAGTGCTTTGCTTCTGAGAGGACTGTTCTCCACAGTCGAAGATGATGCGAGTGGCATTCGTTTCCAAGCATCTTCTTCCTCTGGCTCTGCTTTGATGCTCATTCTAGCTGATGTGCTATCATCTTCAAGCTTGACAATGCTACCTCGACTAGACTTTCCTTCTCCAGTTACAGCATCTACTAGCTCCTTCGTCGGCCTCCTCATCTTATCTCGTAGACTCGGTTCAGCATAACTAACAGCGCCTCGAGCTCTTCTACTGGGTCTCTGGCCTTCAGAATGAAGATCTGGCGGCGGAGGCGTATCTCGAGATTCCACACGAGCTGTAGATGGCTGTGACGACGACGGGGAAAAGATATCTAGCCCCGCTGGTGTTTCTGGTTCAAGTTCGACCTCAATGGTCTTGGCTAAAGGTTCATCCCGAGGCTTGATAATCACTGGCTCTGGAATTCTGTCCCGCGTGCGGTCCTTCTCCAGATTGAACTTAGGAACATCGGCTTTGGCTGCTTTGGCATCGAGCTGAATTGGTGGTTTCCCGCTCTTTCTTGGAGAGTCGTTCACATTTTTAGGTGCTAAAGCCCTCCTATTCGTCGTCGTCGTAGTTGCAGGGGTACTGGTTCGCTTCTCTCGAGGAGCACCTTTAGCAACTGCAACTTCCCTTGCGGACTTGGATTCAGCATTTTCAGGTTGCCGGACGGGTTTGTTCTTGGCCCTATCTTCGCTTGATACACGTGTAAATTTGAAGTCATCTGGGGATTGTTGAACCGGCTGCGAGACGGGCTGATGCTCCTCATCATCCCTGACACTGAACTTTCGCTTCGCCCCAGTCTTGAGCGATCCCGTATTGGCTTGGGCTACCTGTGTAGCCTGTGTGTAGTTCGTGTCTTTGGGTTCGTTAGGACCTGGACTTTCTTTGCGTTTCCTCCTCTGTTCTAGATTGATAGATTGGGCTGGGTCTAGTCCCGTCAGGTCCTCAAGATCGTTCTTTCGTCCTCGTTTGGGAAGGTCAATCTTGACAGGATCCTCGTCGACGAATTGCGAGACTGGTGGAGGCCCAATGTCAGGGGAATCAGTTGTGTCCCCCCTAGCATCTGCCTCTGATACCAAGTTTACTAATTCATGATGCCTGTATAAATCAGCATGGCTCGAAAGTATAGAAGTGGCAGCGCATTGGACGTACTCAAGGGTTTGCCTTGGATAGGCCTTATCCTCTAAAATAGGAGGCAGCCTTCCTTCTTGGCCAGCAACTGCTTCACTCAAAGTACACATATTCTTCCATCTCTTCTGATCTGGACTCGTACTAGGACTTGCTTGTGTGGTTCTCCCGCCTTGGGAGGTCCTTTTCTTTCGTGGTGGCACATCTCCCAGACTAGTTATTAAGACGCCGATTTCAAGCAACTTGGCCTCCAATTGAGATTTCACAACTTCAGTGTGGTTTACTGTCCTCTGAGCCTTCCCATTTTCTAACTGATTGGCAAGGCGTATGATTTGTTCGTTCAGGCCTAGATTCTCCGCGAGCAACCTAGACACCTCATTCTCGAGGTTTCGAATTCGCAGTGATTGTGTTGAATTTGTTCTGGCGATATCGCGATTCTGGCGCATAAACTTGCGCTTTACTGTGAATTATATTAGCTATGATTTCGAAAGGCGCAAGGCGGTGAACTTACAAGACTCTATGCTTTCAGTCGGCGCTGGAACCTCGTTCAAGCGGGCCATCTGTACATAGCATGCGGCAAATTGTTTCGATATTGGTAATGATTATTCTCGGGCTGAAGTGTATGTTATAGTCCAGGTCGAAGGGCAATGAGCGAAGGGGAATCAAACCGAACGTTGTGAGTTTGTGCGTGGAAGTTTGGAAACAAAGAAATTGCTGTTGTTTACTTTGGGATGGAAGAGGTTAGAGTGGCTAAGAGATCCCTGTCGAGCGCAACGGGATGCATAACTCCGTAGGCCTAGGTACCGCCTACCATGAAGCAACATCGAAAAGCATCAGCGAGCGAGCAAAGACCGCTACCCTACGAATCAAGGAGGAAATAATCGCATACGCTTGCGCCAGTAAATCTACAATTTCACGGCATCCCCGAACCCCAGAATCCCACAACGCCCCGCCAAAATGTCATATGCCTCGCGACCCCTCCCTTCTCATATGCGACAGCCTTCGAGTTCTGCAAATTCAAGCTCCGCATCGACAGGGCAATCCCCAGTACTTCTAGCAAGAATAAACGAGAAGAAAGCCGAGTTAGAGAACTTGAAGCAGTTGCGGGATCTCAGCGCAGGACTAGCCGGACAGATGCAGATGCTAGAGGAGAAGCTGGCTACGCTTTCAGATGGTACAGAAGGTAGGTGATACGGTGGGCACGCATTATGTGAACAAGGCTGATCTTAAGGTATCTTTAGCTGTAGCTACTGTATTAGGGAACTGGCATAATGTCCTTCGTGCGATTAGTATGGCGTCAAGTGAGTGTTCCTGCGGTCAATCCTAGGAGTCGTGGCTAATCGATGTGCAGTGAAAATTCCTAAACCGAAGGATACAGAAGAGAGCGCAAGTGATGAGACACAAAAGAAAGATGAGGCCGAAGGGCAAGGGCAATTACCACAGACTCTCGTCAGAATCCCCACGGAGCATGCGCCAATGTTGCAGCAACAAGCTGGTGCTAGTAGCGACAGTGGAGAGTGATATCCTGCGTCGCAGACTTATGGTGGAATGAATCATGAATCGGAGTTGGCATATGTATGGAACAGGCGTTGATCAGAGGAAGGAGGGAATAGGATTGGCATCATGATTATGGGATACCCTTGAGTCGATGACTGAGGAAAATATGTCTGAGTTACAGATGGAAAAGTGTATATTGCAGTTGTACCCGCCGATTTTGAACGGACTTCCAAGACCTCTTATATTGTTGGTTTGAGAACTGAGTGAGAGATTAAGCAAGGGGAAATGGATTTTCTAAGAGTTCACCCAATCCTGGCTGCCATTGGACAATTATTCGAGCATTGGCGCTGTAGTGATGGCATGTCAATTTCATAGAAGTCTTGCATTTAGATGGGCTCTCTATCGATTCTGGATTATCCATAATTCATCTCAAGTATTTGAGTATATCGACGCGTGCAAAGTTTCGAAAGCGCGTCGCGTTGGTTGCCCTGCCAATATAGTGCCAAACATGCGCGCATCTTATTAACAGGGAGGAATGAATGTTTCGGCAAGGGACATCCATCCTATCCTGCCTTATATCTCGATCGATAAGTGCACTGACAAGACGATCCATTACATCGCATCCCACTTCAACATTGATACCGACGTTACTCAACTGGCTTTGGCACACGTCGCACCGCATTCACACAATTGTATTCATTCCTCCTTCAAAGTCTCCGAAACAACATCGCCGCATCAGCACCAACCCCCCAGTCCGCGATTCATCAATTGAATTCACTGGGCCGCTGCACTATCCACGAGATCATGTCTCGTGTGACCCGGTCACGTAAAATCGACATTGCTGAAGACCACACTGCTCTCGCAATCCAGACGCCATTGCCAGAAACACCTGCGAAATCAGGCTCCCTTGCCGAAATCAGCGTCGCAGAGAAAGTCAACGCCATGTCGACGACAATTGAAGAGGTCCCGATTGCTGCTCAAGTAAAGCAACTGAAAGCAGCCTACCGAGATGCCATTGGGGTTTCGAAGAAGGGCAAAAAGGGGAAGGGCAAGCAAGTCGACGATTGGGAGGGAGTTGAGAAGGATGCGAATACAAAAGAAAGCCCGGTTCCTGAAGCTACTCGACAGATACTTCAGAGCCGCGAAGGTAGTTTGGTGTCTCTCCTGGAGAATTTGGCCCTACAAGATCTAACTCCGACTGCTCCAGAAGCTGGTCCTCAACAAGAGGAACCAAATCCCACACCATCACTTCCAAGTGCACGTCTTACTCGTCGCCAATTGGCAATGCAACAAGCAGGTCAGTATACTTCCACTTCACTCGATGACAATGCTTCTTATTCGAGTGCCCTTGCTCAACGAGACTCATTCTTTACTTCTCTTTTTGGCGGTCGCCGTCCTGCTGTTCGGCCGCGCAGAATTCCACTACCCAGCGAGAGGTTCGCCGACTACGAATCTATGACTGATCAGAATTTATATATAGCGGAGGAGGAATTGATGAAATCAACACAAGACAGTGAGCCTGCATCGAAGGATATAAATGTTAATGTTTGCGGTGACACAAAGGTTTATGATGAAGACGGCAGCCAGCATATTCAGACTCATGTTACAGAACTTGTCCGCACCCCAGCGAAGCAATCGGTCAAGACTCTTGAAGAGGTTGAACAAGCCTTTTCAGAGGAGAAATCTGTAGCCTCTATTGAAGTTGAACATGAAGACTCTTTTGTTGAACAGATCACTTGCCGATCACCAGCAAAACCTGTTTCTCGCATTGAGGATTCAGTTGAGGCTCTTGATCAGCTCGAAGAGGCACTAGAAGCTCTCGATCAAGCCGCACAGCCTGAGCGAATAGCCTCGCCGAAGAGGCTACGAAAGAAAGTTGAGCCAAGAGCAGCCGTTCCGGTGCCAAAGGTATTGAGGGAGAAGGTGAATGCTGCGGCTAAGGCCGTCACCGAAGCTCCTCAGAAGTCAAGCCCGCCCAAGCAACAAACCCCAAAGACAGGTTATGCTTCCATGCGTGTGAAGCCAACGGCACCAAAGCAACGGCCAAGTATTAAGAAAGCCACATCCATGATATTTAAGCCAGTCGCTGCCGAGAGTGACAAGCCACTTCCTGAAGAAGTCAAGGTCCAGCCCGCTGGGAAAGCACCTGTCAGACGCCCTATTAGTCTCCTTCCACCAAAGGGGCCTTTAAAGTCAAACAAGCCCCCTACACGCGCATCATTTGAACTACCCGGCGAAGCTGTGGCTCGGAAGCTAAAGGAACAACGAGAGGCCCGGCTTGCTCAACGGGAGTCTAACGAGGAGAGCTCCCATACAAGCCGAGCTGTCTCTGGCCCAAAGACAATCAAGTCTGCTAAGCCGCCTACCAAGTCAACCTTTGAGCTTCCTGGCGAGGCCTTATCTCGAAGAAAAAGGGAAGCACATGAAGCTCGTCTGAAAGCCCAAGAAGAAGAAGAGCGCAAACGCCGAGAGTTCAAAGCCAAACCACTCCGCAAGAGCATTGTACCTGATGTTGTTCCCCGAGACACGGTTGCGAGTCGCGCTCGACAGAGCAGGATTGGACTTGAACACATGGAAGACGGGGATCTTTCTGTGGCCAAGCGAGGCTCTAATGTTGGTGCGCATCGTCCTTCCCTCCAACAGCTCAGTCTTGCCAATATGTCGGCTCAACGAGCTCCAGGACCGAAGAGCGGCCTCACTCGCAAGCCTTCGACAACCAGCGGTCCATCTATGAGCGGTCTTCATATGCAGAGAACTGTTTCTGATAAAGAGGTCTTGATTCAACGTCAACGCGCCAAAGAAATCTACACTCGAGATGCTAAGTTGACTGAAGATATGGAGAGAGAGAAGCAGGCACGCGAGGCTGCCGCTAAGCGCGCGCGGGAAGAAGCTGCCGAGAGAGGACGCCAGGCTAGCAGAGACTGGGCTGAGAAGCAACGAGTAAAGAAATTGACCGCGACTGACAAGGGACTAGGTGCTGGATACGGACCAGGTGGACAATTGGGATTGAGCAGATGATGAAAGTCTATCCTGCAGTCGGAGGAGGCATCCGAGAAGTGTATATTTGTGTGTTTAGTCGCTCTTTACGATTAGCGTTCATTTCATTTGTGGTTGTTCAGGCTCAGCGTTCGCGTTAGGAGTTATCTGTTACATACCCCTCTGCTTGGAGCAGAGGAAGCTGTATTCATTACTGCCATCTGATCCATGAAATTAGATGACTTACTAACCTATAGGTTCCATTCAGGTCGTCGTTTGATAGGAGTTGTGGCGGAGGAAGTGTAAGGATATGTCGTAGCCGCTGTGCCACCAATTCTAGCACCCCAAGTAGTCTTTGAATAAAACGAGTACCTATTACTTTCAAATGTGATGGGAAACGAGTGAGTAATGCCTAAGACACAAAAGATTTTCCGAGTCACTTGACAATGATGAGTTTAAATTTGCTTTGAGATTCCTGTCTCTCTTTAGCTGTTTTTGTATTTGTTCTTCCCCTATAAAACAAGTCATTTGCTTAATTTCTTCCTACTATATTCTACAGACTATTCAGACTATCCCAAAGATCCCATAATCTACAAAAGAAGAATCCTCCAAGATATTCGAAAGATTCGTTTCTGAAGTCCAAGCCTGAGAAAGCTTGAAGCTGGCCGACTAAGAAGAAAATGCAAGCCGTTTTTCGCGCGGCACAAACAGCTCAGCTATTAAGGTCTGTGACAGCTTCACTCGGTTCTCGGGTCTTCCATCGATCTACTGCGTATCGACTCTTCACTGCCGGGACTCCAAAGGTTGATCGAGCGATGTCTTCGGGCAATTGGAAAGGTGCAACGGCTTGAAATCGGCGAACTAAAAGGACCGGACGAAGAGTACATACCGCCGGAAAAAAAGAACTTCCAGCGACTGTCTGCTTGTAAGTCTATCACCATAACAGAAGGGCGTCAAATTGCCAATCCAAAGGCTGAGCGGGGAATTCTGGAAGCTTTGGAGGAATTGCGGACGTTTCTAAAGTTGCCAGGGTTAGAACTCGCCGCTATAATACCTTCATATTTCAAAGACAATTGCTATCAATCAAACTGTATATCTATCTAGACCGGTGTTGCATTTTCTATTATAATGGCTGTTCTTGTACTACCTGCTAAGTGTTCAACAGCTAGCTTATATGGCAGGGATATGACCAAGTCGTTGGTGAAGGGTAAAGGAGTTATATTTGTGCGTGGAAGGTTCAAGGCAAGAGCAACCAGATACTCGACAGATGTGAGGGAGAGGCTGGATGCGTCGCCGCGTAGTTTTGCTGTTCAGGCAAGTGCTGCTCTCGCACTACCTTGTATTACTCTTGTGATAGACAGTTAGGAAGTCTGAGCTACCTAGCATCTAAGGATGAATTGGCCCTGCAAACCAATTCTGATCGCTTGCGATCATGTCAGCTGACTGAAATGAATACTTCCCCACTGCCCCTTTTCTAATTAACCGAAACCTCGAAGTCTCCCGTTAACGGTTTTCCAACTGGCACCACAACCTCTCCCGTACTATCATCATGCGTCCAATCCGCAGCAATTAATCCATTGACCGAATACCCACCCGGCTTACTACCAACTCCCAAGAATATAATCCTCGCTACGCTCACACCCGGATTATACCCATAAGTTCCCTTCAAGCTGAACTTCTTCCCATCAAAAGCAAACTGCAGATATGTGATGGCCTTCTGTTCCAAGCTGATCCCATCGTCCAGATACAGCTCTCCAGACGCCTTGCCATCGCTTCCTAGCGCGACCACGATCTCGAAATCTTGCTTCCGGAGTTCCGTGGTCGTCATGGCGCTCTTCACTCTCTGCGGGACGATTACGCCGCCGCGGTAGTGTAGCGGTATATCGGTGATTTCCACGTCGTTGATGGTGATGCTGGCGCCTTGTCCGTGCACTGGAGCATGGGTGTAGAAATCATAGAAGATGTCTTTTGGCAGGTATGCAGAGACGGTCGTGGAGTTTTCTTCGATTACGGGACTAATGAGCAGAGACGGGCCGTAGAAGTATTGGTTCTCGATTGCGAACGTGTTTGGGTCTTGGGGGTAGAGGTAGAAGAGGGGGTTTATGAGGGGTGTGCCATCGAGTGTTTGGTGGTACAGAGCTGTGTAGATATAGTCCAATAGCCGATACCGAATGTCGATGACTTTCTTCGCGGCTGTCGTTACACTTTTCCACTGATAGAACTCTTGGGCGATATTGGGCGGGTAGCCATTGTGGTTCCGGTAGAAGGGACTGAAAGCACCAAGTGTTGCCCATCGAGCGCAAAGTTGCTCGGTAGTGTTGTCTGCGTAACCACAAACATCTGATCCTACCATGGGCACTTGATAGATTGAAGCGAAAGCTATCATTGTTCGGATCGACAGTTGATAATGCGGCCAATCGCTCAGGTTGTCACCCAGCCAGTGACCTACTTTTGTTCCAGCACCAGCGAACGTGCTTCGTGTGATGATCAAAGGTCTTTCCTCCGGTCGGCGGTTCTGCATAGCAACCCTTGAAGCAGTAGACATCACTAGATTTATTAGCCACGTTTCTCATTTCTGGAATGACGGACTGACTTGTTCCATAGAGATTATGAGTATCGTACATAGCCAAGCCGTTCTGGTGAATCACATCTGTATTGACTGTATGATTGGATATCCCACCTCCAGCAGCATTGTCAGCATAAGTAAATGCAGCAGCATTGTGGATGGCGTATTTAGGGTACAGCAGGTCACGCCCAGGAAGACCAAGCTCTTGCCCAGCAGCTTGTCGTTCTTCTACTTGGAGCGCTTGACTATACGGAGCAGCTGCAATCGTTCTCCTTTCTTTAGTGCCTGTACAAGGTGTCCCGGCCGGTTGAAAATCGCAAGAGAAACCGGGAAGAGGGCGGGGTGGGGACCGAACATCTGGAGGAGGTGGGGGGTAGCCGACTGCAACTGCATATGGCTTCGATAACGTCAGTCTAGAGTAAACTACCGGGGCTGAAAGATTCAACTTACATCATCGCAAGGGAAGCTACAAGGGAAGACAGAAACTTCATTCATATCTATCCATAATCCATCGATGTCTACACCGTTTGACGGATCGAAGAAGGTTGAGAATTCGTTGTTCCAGTAGTTCTGCACTCCGGTATTGAACCACTGCAAGTTCACAGAGTCAGCCTTGCCTGTTCAAGAAACTCGAAGTTCGGGACTATCAAGGTCTCAAATCTCCGCGAATATCCTCAAAGAAGAGAACGGAATACTCAAGGATTTTGCATACATCTGGAAAGACGGTAACACTGGGCCATACGACCCCAATCCAGTACGAACCGTTATCTCGCTTGAGAAAGATATCGTCGTGGGCCCCATTCTGATATGGAGGGTAGTCTTGATATGCCACAGCTGGATCGACCATCACAATTTGCTTCTGATTATGAGAATGCAAGTAATGATTAATTTCTTGCATCTTACTCAAAGGAAATCGATCTGGGTCAAGAGAGAACACCTAAAGAATTAGCTATCATATTTAAGCTGTTGGAATATCAAACTTTACTCGTCTTCTGTCCACTGCGAGAGTTGGAAAGTTAGCTTTACTCCTGTAATCTCAGAGGCGTGCAATAGGGCTCTTGGCACGTACTATAATCAATATCTGTCCACATTGTCTCCAATGGGATTTCTGCCCTTGAGTAGTTGTAGACGGCCTCTGCTACTGCAAAGGCGTCTTGGTACCCATATCTACAGTTGTGGAAACCGAACGCCCAATACGCTTGCATGGCGGGAGTTCCCACAACTTCGGCATATTGCTTGGATACGTCAATTGGCGTCGGTCCAGCCAAGAAGTAGAAATCCAGGATGCCTCCAAGAGTATTGTATTCCAAATACTGATCCTTCCCATTTGTGTTGTTAATTTTGACATCCATGCCATTTGAATTGACGAAGAACACCCCGTGAGAGCCGGTAGTTCTGTGCTCATAATAGACAGGATGCGCTCCATACAGGTTGGCACCGAGTGGAATTGAATAAGCATCTTGATTCCAGAGTGTGCGGATATAATCTGTGGTATTGAGGCGGAAAGGGTCGGAATGCTCGCCTAGGCCATAGAGATTGGGATTCTCTGGTAGAGAAGTTCTCAGCCTAAGGTATTGGGATTCAAAAACGAGACTTGCTGCTGAAGTGTCGAAGAGAATTTCTTTCCCTCGAGTTATGGAGAACGAGAATGGAGACTCTTTGTATGAGAATTGGATGTTGGTTTGTTTGGAATCAGTTCCGCTGGAGGCAGCAGGGCGAGGGAGAACGCTCGCTGGAACTTGATATACGCTGTTGGCGGCATCCTGAATCTTGACATGGATTCGATCATCTGTATGCTGTGTTAGATAATTTCAGGTTGCAAGAAGGCAATGACCACAACAGACCTGTCTCGTAAACCACCTCTAAGGTTAATTGCTTCAAGTCATCACCATAAGCGTTGCAAGCCGCTCCGGCAAGACTCAAATCTGCTGTAAGACCAGAAGACGTCGTCTTCACATTTGAAGCTGTATAACCTGGACATAATGCCAGAGGGTCACTCGAATTGGCTCGAGGAACAATTGATGTTGCAGATACAGCTGCAAGGGTAAATGCCAGCCACGACAACAGGACAGCCATGACTTGGAATGACAGCAAGAACCCGAACGATCTTTCGCATGTTATTCTGGAGAACACAAAGCTTTAATACTCTTTGTGAAGCTTCCTTTTCCGGACTAATCATGGTAGGGAATCATGCCATGCTTGCTCCCTGCAGCTCCTCGTCTCGACTGCGGGGGAGTTTTCCTGCATGGCCTTAGTCGATCAAAGGGCCGTTTATTTTAGCCATTGGATATTGTCATAAGTAGCAACATAAGAATACAAGAGTCCAAGGCACCGAAATCACCGAGCTTTGGCTGCTAGATCTGCGGTAAGGGTGGTTCTTGGTGAAGTGATAGAAGGTTGAGAAATCCGGCCCGATTCTTACCCCACTGTGGCCCATGGGACCCCGCATTTGCTTCCCCAGGCGAACATAACACTTCCACTATGGACGAATTGGCCAATTGGAGATGATTCCTGTACAAGGTTGTTGCTCCTCCTCGGAGTTCGCAAGAGAAAAGGCTCTTACGAGTTATGCCCTTTCGAACTCATATAAGAATTTATAGGAAAACCTACCTAGGTACAAAGCCAATCAGAAAAGCCCTTCTGGAGGCGGACGCGCTTGTTCTTCTGGAACTAAGATACCTAGCCAGGTAGGTAGGTAGGCATTCGCCAGCATCTCACCAGCGGCACGGAGTATCGCTTGCGAAAACCACGTCGGATCATCACCTGCTCTGCAAAATCACCTTACATTGATGCTCGTAGCTCGTATGCGGAGACGTAACGAAGAATAATGAGGGCTGTCTAGTGACACGATCACGATGATAGAGAAATAACGGTCCCCTAAGAAGTGCCACCATAAGACTGCTTTATCTATCTACGGATAGACTGACAGGAAGAAAAGATATAAAGAAATCACGCCAGGCAACTAACTTGGGGTCAGATCTTACACAGCAGAAGCTTTCTGAGGATCGGTGATGAGAAAGCTATGAGATGATAGTGTAGCGCAAATAGGAAGAAAAAATAGAACATTTCGCATTTGATTAATGAAAGTAATTATGTGATTCCAAGAGCAGGGTTGAGAGTAGGAAATGCTAATGTCGTTCATTTTATCATCAAGTCGTCGTTTGATATTCATGCGCGTACCCGTAAACTGACGCCCCGGAAACCTACAGTCATTCGGGAGTCACAGCATAAACACATGATTGTCTTGGGCCTCGTCCGATACGTTGATTCCCTTATATCTACATACATATATACATTATTTTAAATGCCTGCTACCCCTCGGCAACATGCTTAACGAGGGTATAACTAACCCCAAATAGTTTAATGAATCCAATTATGCAATCCCAGATGCTAAAATAGGGGAAGGGTATAAGACGGCCGGGCCATGCCGTGTGAATGCAGAAAGGGTAAAAAAAAGTCGCTTTGTCGAAAGGTCATATCCAAGCGGATCTCCTGTGAAGAATCAAAGTTGAAAGGTTCCAGTGTCTCATAAGTCCGGTCACGGTCACATCATCAGTCTCGTCGTTCGACGCTCCATCTTGTTCGTCCCCGCTCCTAATCCAGGGCCAAACTGTCTGCCTTGTTGCGCTCTCCTGAATGCGTCTCGTTCGCAGTATACTCGTCCGTTCATCTCAAAATAGTCATGCTTTAGGCTTCTCTTGCAATCTGCGCATGTCAAACAACCGGGGTGGAATTTCTGCTTCCTCTCGCTTTCAAGAAACTGGCCTTCAATTCCTTTGTCACATGCCGTGCAAATGCTTCCATTCAATTTGTGATAGTGTCGCTCACAATATGGCCGGTCGTTGATCACATAGAAAGTCGAGGCTTGGAATGGCTCGGAACACGTCGCGCATACGAAGCAGTGTTTGTGATACCGTCCGGTCAAGCGTCCATCAGCTGAAGATACAGATTTGCCGGTGATTGCTTGGCCGCAGCCTTTGCAATTTCCTTTCGTGGCAGTGGTCCGGCGAACAGGCTTCTCCCGAGTATTACTTCCATTTGGAGTTTGCGCAGGAGGTTTGATTGGTTGAAGAGGAGAGATGCGCCCGCCATTTTGGATTGCAGGGTCCATAGGAGATTCTGGACCGAGCATACTGCTCTTGAGAAGCGGCGGCGGTGCGAGAGAACGCGCAAACTGCTCCTCGACCTTCGGAGGGGATGAACCTGTAAGTGGTTGGGTTGGTACTATATCAAGCATTGAAGATTGAAGGCCAGACATCAAAGCATCCAAGTTGGTAGACTCAGATGGCTGACGGGGTGATCGACCAGAGCCGACTGATAGCGGAGGGCTTGATCGCGAGCTCGCCTTGCTCTCCTCGCTGTACCCAGATGCATCTGAAGACTGCGAATCTGTGGGCGTGTGATATGGGTTGCCAATCCCAAACTCGGCCGCAAGATTGAGGTTGAAGGGTACAGGCGGTGCATCACCAAGTCTAGCATCAGTCCTAGGTCTAATTATGCTAGCGCCCCTTGGAGGAAGAGGCCTCGAGAGGTCGGGTCCTGAGATTGCTTGCCCTGAGATCGACTGCTTTCTTTTCGCCGGACCCGGGTCTGTAGGCCTCCTGGCGGGGGGCTGACTTGGAATCCTTGCTGGGAACGTTTGCGACCTGTCTTCGGGGCGCAGAGGTCGCGGCTCACTGTCCTCAGGTGGTGGTCCAAATCCTCCATACCCATTATTTCTAGGAACCTTGGGCGCCGCAATGCCGGATTTTGAGGAAATCGAACTCATGGTTGACGAACGAGAATGTCCAGGTCCAGGTCCGGCGGTAGAGGGTCGAGGTATTGACCGGCCCACTTCTGCTGTACTTGTGGACATCGTGGTATCCCTTAGGTTACCTAAAGTTGCTTGTCTTTGATGCCCTCGACCAGCTGCAGAATCTGGCGCCTGTCTTCGACCATTTACATCAAACGGCCCTGGCGCTATTGTGTTCATCCTCTGGAGTAATCCACCACTACTCACCATTCTCGGGCTAACAGGCGCATACATCGGGTCTACATCAGGACTACCGTTGCCGGTCCTGAGGTATTCTGGATCCTGTTTGGGTCGGCTTTGCGGAGCTGCTTTTGTCGGAAAAGGAGGGAAGGCACAATCCAGGTTCGAAGAGAGAATTTCGGGTGAAGGTGGCCTTCTGGCTAAAGGTGCAGTCGCACTTCGAAGGGGCCTCCCAAATGGTGACCGTGAGCGATCAATCGGAGACATAGTTCTCGAGGGTGAATCGCTCATGGGAGTCAAAGGGCTCTGAGAAAAATACGGACGGTCTATAAGCTGTCAGTACCGTTATTTCACCTGATTCCTTGTATTTACTTACTAGCAGCCGAAGTATCGACTTTTGGTGGTATCGCTCTAGTAGGATTCAAGAGTCCAGAGCCATTTGTAGGATTTCGATTGTGTGCCCTGCTGGAGAAAGATGTATCTGGTGGGGGAGTAGCTGCAAAATCTCAATCAGCTCTGGGAGGTTGCGGAATGGGCAAATACATACCGGCGCCATTACAAACATGCTCTCCGAGTTGCGAGATTTCGATATCTTGAGCACACATGGAGCATTTTATTGTCGGCAAGAAGCTAGACGGTCTTGCGGTGTCCGCCATCCTTTCCAATTCTCGTCACTCCAATTACTCTTTCACGCAGACTGCGCGTTTTCGTCAAGACATACACCGCGTCAGTTTGGCGGTGAGTCGAAAGTGCTCCGCAATGAAAAGATGGTCGATAAAAGTTTTGTTCCGTTCCCAAATACCCCACAGACTTCCTAATATGCAATGTTCCGAATTCAAGTGTTATTGAGAGGCGAGGAAGCTGTACGTTCGCAATTCCTCCTGCGTCTATTGATATTTTCAGGTGGGTGTTCGAGTGGAAAGTAGGAGAAGAGAGGCCGTATTAGGCGGTGAAGCTGGGTGATGAAGCAATAACAGATGCTCCTAGGCCGGCTGGGACTGTAATGACTGTGGGAGAAGAAAGTGGTGACGCTGGTGACGCTCGAAAGAGGGATTCCTGGTTGCGGATGTGTTACAAATGAAGGACGAGGGAGACTTCCAACGTTCGGGGATGCACGAAGGCGTAAAACCAGCCAGGGGCTTCTTGTACAGTAGTGGACCCAAGCCAAGCCAAGCTCGGACAGGGTTGTTGGCGATAGGGCAGCTCACTCAAGCTGCATGAACCTACCGAGCCTACTAAATTTACAAAGTCGAATTGCGTTTTACGATCTTGTGATTAACGATACGGTACAAATCCTTTTACAGGTAAGGTAACACGACAATAATAGAAATGATGAAGAATCTGGAGATATTCCAGGTATGTAGACGGGCGGGTTATTGTAAACATCTTTCTAGAATTCGGCTTCCATGCCCACGCCGTCGCTCTTCCCGAGCGAGCGAGCGAACCCATTTTTATCGAAATTGAGGACCAAAATGGAAATCTAAAACTCGGGCAAGCCACCAAAACCTACACATATCGATCCAGGGCGTTGTTTTGCGGGAGTACTAACAGGTCTGACGCAGTCGCACACAGATAATAATAAGGAAATAATGTTTGTTCAACTCAATATTATACAGCGTAAAGAACTCGTCAATCGACAAACAATAACACCATGTCCTTATCTCGGTGGGGAACTGTTTATCACGCTTTTTTAATCTCAATCTCAATTTCGATCCTGTAGCTAAGCTAAGGTAGGTAATTGCCAAATGGTGGTGTGGTTGCTAGGTACTCCGTAAGTATCATTGGCCAATCTCGAGAATTTTAACCGCGTTCATTCTAGCCAGAGGACCGGCACGCAATGGGGGGGATCATGGGATGGTTGCTCAGGGGAAATTTGGCCGCCCTGATCAGCAACGACACAGCCAAATCAAGCAATCACTCTCTGAATCGGATTGGTGATCGGCCTGATAACCGCCATCGACTCCTTCGGTAAAGCCACTCCTCTCCATCACCAAGTCTCGCCTTCACAGATCAGCGCCGGTGGCTTGTATCGAGATCGTGTTTCGTGTATGGCCTTCAAGTGTATATATTTGTTTACAAATCTCCCACACGAGGCATGCCATGTTTTGCTTCCTAGTATTGTCACCACCCAGTTAACAACACGTCAAATATACGCTTAGATGACGTGCAGGCGCGTCTGTGCAATGATTCACGGCATCTTCTTCGTTTACCTTATTTCAGAAGTCGCTCCAGGCTCTTTCGGCACTTGAACCCAAAAGTCTCGTAAACAATTCTCAATCATGCTAAACTTCAGTAATGTATTTTTTCTTGTGTCTTGACACCCGTCGTTGAACAGTTCTCGGGGCTAGTGGGAGATGAAAACCAATGCGTTTCTCATGCCAGGAATGCTCGAATTGAGGTGATATCCGAGGTCCATGCCCTAATATTCCATGACCTTATGTCCATATCAGCCAGATTGTCCAGAACGTTGCAAACATGGATATCAGAATCTTCATGCCGAATGCCATCCATACGGTTTACCCCTGATATCTAGCACCTCGACTAGTTTTTCAACCCAGCCGTATGTATGTGAAATGTTGGTTGTCAAGCTTGGCGAATTTCTCAAGCTTTTAAGCCTAGTTAAACGCATGGTGATGGTTCTCATCCAGCTCCCAGATACATTATGCTAATTTTTGAAGCACAGGAAGTTGTTTCTGGTATTGGACTGGATTGAAATCTGGGAAAGTGAAGTTCCGCAACTTCCAATTGTTCCAGGGATCGTAAAGATGTCACTGGAGCTTCATCCGAACCTCAACCACTTCGTACATCCCACCATGCAGTTCTGGTGGACTAGATGTCTACCAATTAATGCAAGGTTCAAGAATGTACGTCAAGACGGTGCTGTCTTGACACTGTCTTTGGAAAGGCATCACGTTGCATGGAACCATTGGACTCGATTGTCTTCTTGATGGCGCTTGCTCGCATATTGACACGCCAACCATAGTTGATGCGCTACCAGACCGCTACTTTAATCCGCAAGCTGCCACGTAATGATAGGACACAAAGGAAAGATTTGCTGTATTTCAAGAGTTCACGACAGAAGACAATCAAGCAGGTCTTGGCCTTGCGGTATGCACGTTGTAGAGGCGGGCTCCTGTAGTCGGTCGAAGGCTTTGGAATGGCTAAGATTGGACTATGAGAGGACTGTAGAGCCTCACTCAACAAAGTTTTTACTTTATATCTTAGTTCTCTTCCGCTTCTGTGATGGGTTAATACTTTAAGATTGACAATTCTCGCCCCTAGTGTGCTGTTTGGGGGCTGCAATTCCCTTCCCCATGCCGTGCGATCGATCCACTTACTACCCCTCCTCCACAAACCTTACCCCCTTTTCTGGAGTCAAAGCGAGTGCGGCATCGGGGCTATCGGGGGCCATTGGGAGAGGAACACGAATGCGATGATAAGTAGGTACTTATTTCAATCTACTGTACGTATAACATACCACTAATGCACGTGTTAAGTAAGCTGTTCCTGATCTGTTGTCTTTATCGACTGCAAGCTGCATGCAGTCTGCCCCACCATCAGCCGTTGATTTTTTGGTGGGGCAAACAACCGAAGTTCCCATGGTCCTACACCTACTTTATCTCGTACCCCTCCCCTCTTGTTCTTCTTCGTCTTCTCTCTTTACCAAACACACAAACAATATCAGAATTGCAAAGTAGTTCTCGTAACCTCTTATCCAATTCAACCCCAATCGATCGCACTACGAGTGTGGTCACCCAGTCGTCAAGACGTTTTCCAACCTCCTCAACTCGTAAGTTTTCCACCAAACCCCCCCCAATCTCGACGTAGAAGTTGCGATACTTTCCCAGCAGCAGCAACAACAACACCTGGCCTTGCCTTTCCTTTCTACAACTTCACGACCGGGTAGCATTATGATTATGAACACCGCTGACCCATTATTTCCTAGATCGCATCACCCGTTTGCCGGAGGCCGTTGCTCTTCTCCTGAAGGAGCTTCGGACTCGCCTTTAACAAGATAAACAAACATAAATCCTTGTAACCAACACTTCATACACCTCCGGCACTTCGTGGTTTTGCATCCGCTACATACTCAATACACATAAATCCTTTACATTCCAACAAACTCCCCACAAGACTCTTTCACCATGGCTCCCCACGCTGAAATCGGTAACGGCTTCTCGACCGGTTCAGCTTCAACTTCTCCTGCCACTCAGGACCTCTTCACGGTCAGCTCACCCAATGTCACCTACTCTGACGACGAGATCAATACCAAGTATGCCTACCGTACTACCTCTGTCACTGAGAATGGCGATGGCAAATTCGTGGCCACTCCCAAGGAGACTCTCTATGACTTCAAGGTTGACCGCAAGATCCCAAAGACCGGCATGATGCTCGTTGGTTGGGGTGGTAACAATGGCACAACTGTCACCGCAGGTATCATTGCCAACCGTCTCGGCCTCTCCTGGGATACTCGTGAGGGCCCTCGTGCAGCTAATTACTATGGCTCTGTTGTTATGGGCTCAACCATGAAGCTTGGCATTAATGCTAAAACCGCTGAGGACGTCAACATCCCCTTCCACAAAGTCCTGCCTATGGTCCACCCCAATGACCTCGCCATCGGCGGATGGGACATCAGCGGCATGAACATGGCCGCTGCCATGGACCGTGCTGCCGTTTTGGAGCCAACCCTTAAGGCCCAAATCAAGAAGCAGATGACCGAGATGGTCCCTCTTCCCAGCGTGTACTATCCTGACTTTATTGCCGCTAACCAGGAGGACCGTGCCGACAACTGCCTCGCTGGTAGCAAGGCTAGCCTTGAGCATGTTGAGCAGATCCGCAAGGACATTCGGTAAGTACTTGGTAACCTCCTTTCCACTTTTAAAAAGCAAGTGCTGACAGTGAATTAGTGACTTCAAGGCCAAGAACGGTTTGGACAAGGTCATTGTTCAGTGGACCGCCAACACTGAGCGTTTCGCCGAGCTCGTTCCAGGCGTCAACGACACCGCTGATAACCTCATGAAGGCAATTGAGAATGGCCATGAGGAAGTCGCTCCTTCCACCATTTTCGCTGTTGCTTCTATCCTTGAAGGTGTTCCATTCATCAACGGCTCTCCACAGAACACCTTCGTTGCTGGTTGCATTGAGCTTGCCGAGAAACACAAGTCCTTCATTGGCGGAGATGACTTCAAGTCTGGCCAGACCAAGATGAAGTCTGCTCTTGTTGACTTCTTGATCAGCGCTGGAATCAAGCTCACTTCCATTGCATCCTACAACCATCTTGGAAACAACGATGGCAAGAACTTGAGCTCTCAGAAGCAGTTCCGCTCCAAGGAGATCTCCAAGTCCAATGTCGTCGATGACATGGTTGCGGCAAACAATGTGCTCTACAAGAAGGGTGAGCACCCTGATCACACTGTAGTCATCAAGTACATGCCTGCTGTTGGTGACAACAAGCGTGCGTTGGATGAGTACTATGCCGAGATCTTCATGGGTGGTCACCAGACTATCTCGTAAGTCAGTTACTGTTGTATTTCATGGCTCCTGCTAATCATATCAGTCTCTTCAACGTCTGCGAGGATTCCTTGCTTGCTTCCCCATTGATCATTGACCTTGTCTTGATTGCAGAGATGATGACTCGTATCCAATGGAAGTCTAGCTCGACTGATGGCGCTGCTACTAAGGAGTTTGGAAACTTCCACAGCGTGCTATCCATCCTCAGCTACATGCTTAAGGCTCCATTGACCCCCCCTGGAACCCCAGTCGTCAATGCTCTTGCTAAGCAGCGAGGTGCCCTAACCAACATCTTCCGCGCCTGTGTCGGTCTCGAGCCAGAGAATGACATGACTTTGGAGCACAAGTTGTTCTAATTGCATCTTGCATTCGTAGTCCCTCCGTATGGAATTGCTTCAGCATAATTTATGGGTTAGACGCACGAGTTTCTCGGACGTAGTCTCAAATTCTGGATATCTTAGTTTACAGTTGCGTGGAGTTGATGAGTCGAGACACCCTCTAGTCTATCTCATGGCGATAAGTGCTATGCATTCATTCTTTAGACATATATAGTAGAATTGCGATTGCTCTTCACATGATACTTTTCAATGCATAATGATGTGGTTCACAAGTGAGTGTTTTCGTTGTTGGCTAGCGAAAAGTTATCCGTCAGAAACATCTACGCGATTCAATTCGAACGACATGCAACCTCTTACGATCACAGTCCATCAATACTCACCTTGTTAGAACTATTATAGTCTATTCATACCCCAAAAAGCGAATGCAAGATGCCTAAAGCATACCCTTCCATCCAATCCTTTTACAAAAGAGAGGCCGCAGCAGGAAACGGAGATACTGGTGCCCCTGAACAGCCCACAAGACGCGGCGATGGCTTCACAGAAGAAGAACTGGCTGATGCAGTGGACCCCTTGAACCGCAAATGGGATCCAGAGCGCGAGTACGAAGAATGCACCATTGACCAGCTTATCCCCGGACCGAAGGCTGTCACGTTCGTTGGCCGCATCGTTAACTTCACTACCATCATCGGTCAGAGCCAGAAGCAGCCAAAGGCGACGGGGTGGCATTATATGTTGGTCAAAGACGACATTGCTGCGATCTCGGTTTCTCCCCCTCCTTTTCCTTTAATCAATCAAGTGGTGATATTTAGTGCTGATTTGTATTTTCTTCTTTTCTCCGCAGGTCAAGCTCTACTTTGCTCAAAATCCGTACCCGCTGAAGCTGGGTTACCTGGTTTCCATCTGGACGGGATTCATCTCCGACACGTCGAAAGGAGACGCTGTTACCATCGATGGAGTCATCGTCTGCGCGAATCTGTTTCCGGGCCGCGTCACCTCGGATCATATCATGATCCATACGACGCTCGGCACGAACGCTCTCTGCCACGCACCGATCGGGTTCCGCAAGGGACAGCCGCTGCCGGGGCTCATGGCGCTGGATAGCTGGGTCCGGGACGGGCATGATGGCGTTCAGGGGGCCAAGATCCTAGTTTGTGTCAAGAGTGTTGGGGCGAAGCGGAAGATTGTTAAGAAGAACGGAGGCGAGTGCGAGATACTCGAGGTGTTGCTATTTGATCATACGGGGGAGGTGAGGATGGCTATTTGGGATGGCATGATCGAGTCGGCGAAGGAGTGGGTGTCTGGACAGACTATCTTGCTGATCTCGAACCCGGGGTTTAGGGCTGAGTATCATGGGAAGGACAGTGTAGGTGTGGTTCGCCAGACGATGATTGAGATTGAGCCTGAGTTTCCTGACGCCGAGTGGTTGCGGAAGTATGCGGTGGGGTTGACGAAGAAGGAGAGTTTGGGTTTGGAGTTTCCGGAGGATGTGTGGGATATAGATGCTGCAGAATATGGAGCCTTTAGGCCATTGTATACACTTGCTGAGCTGGATACCTGGTACGTCCTATTCCCTTGCCTTAATAATCATCAAATTTACTTATGCTCTGGAATAGGGTCCGTTCGGATGGCCAGCAGGTCTTGACAGGCTTCCTCAGCGTAACCATCATGGATATGTCACTCGTCTCCTACCACCGCCGCAACATGCTTATGTGCGCTGAATGGTTCTCTCGCTCCCTTCCCCTTTCCCCTCCCACAACAAAAGCCAGGCTAACCCAAGCAGCTGCGGCATACCCATCTATTCCAACACGCTCTCCACACCCTGTCGCAACTGCAACAAGTTCCTAACCCTCCACATTAACCCCAAGATTCTCGGCACTCTCCTTGACGAGACCGGCGCTATTGCACCGGGCAAACTACTCTGGAGCGAGGGGGCGTGGGAGAAGTTCTTTGGGAGGACGGTCAAGGAGGTATGTGTCATGAGCGCGGAAGAGATTAGGCTTTTTGAGCAGAGGGTGATGTTCATGAGGATGCATCTGTGTTTTGGGTGGGAGGAGAATGTAGGACGGTTGGCTGTATTGGGGGTTTTTGCTTGAGGAAGAAGAGCAAGAAAGAAAAAAGGGAGGTATATGTAATATTTGGGAGAATTGCTATTTGCTTTTGTATTAGCATCATTGACTGAAATTTGAAGTAGAGAGGAGAGGAGTTATAAGACATCAAGTGGAGGAGTTTTGCTATTGGCCAAAGGGGGGACAACAAACATACTATCAATTTCGCTGCAACCATTTGTAACCATGATCCATTTACAGCACTTTACAGTAGTCTTATCACAAAACCCACACTAGCCAACAGGCTGTGTCACCATGCCATACAGTAGCTCCTGTCTCACATTCCCCGGACATGCAGCAAGCTAAAAAGCTCGACGTGCAACAAAAGAGAGACCTCGCAGGAAGATGTAGGTAAGTAGGTAAGTACCTTAGGACGTCTTAGGCCCAAGCTACTTCGTCCCAGGCATAGTAGACTTCCCAACAGGGGTGTAAAGGCAGGGTTTCTGCTAATAGGAGCTCCCATAGAAATCCACCCCTGGCACAACCCCCCTGTCGGGAGGTTTATTATGCCTGGGACGAAGTAGAAAGGAACGATGTTGGATTGAATATTTGGCATCGGTAGGTAGGTACTCGTAGGGGCGAGCCGCACAGGTTCTTGGCGCTCACGGGTTGGGACTGGTGATGAGGCGAGAGATGTCGTTCGGGGATACAGGGGTGGGAACATGCAGGGGAAGTGAGGCTGGGTGGGGATTGGGGGCGCGGATACAAAGTATACCCCTGGTCTTGAAATACAGCTCTTGATAAAGAGACTCAAGATATGAACCAGGGAAAGGAGGATATATGCGTTTTATTTCGGATTTAGTAGGTGGTTACTAGGAGTTTTCAAAACTATAGTATATTGAAAACAAAATGTTAGGCTGATAGGAGCAGTTCCAGGACTTTAACTTTTACATGAAACCCAACAATGCGTAAGCAAATAAAGGAATTAATAAAGCTATTGCTGACTGCTTTCATCATAATCAGCACTTGGCATGTTTACTTCCACAGCTTCATCTAGCTAGGCGTCTATACCCATCAAGAAGGAGAATGGGGGTAGTGAACACTTGCAGACGAGTTGACCCAATGCTCTCAGCAATTCTAGGGAGTAGCCCACGGGAAATATGTATAGTAACCCTCGACTTTAAGCAGAGCCTCGATCCCGCGACTAGCTGCCCAAAGAAATCCCCTTTCCCTCGACCAGTCTGCAGCTACTTCACCATAGAACTCCCACCCTTCTTAAGCTCCGACACATACCGTCCAATAATCCCCGTATCCCAAAACCCCCTAACCTCCTGAATCTGCCTCCCATTCGTGCCCTCCCCAGGCTCCGCCGCCCCCACGGTCCAAACAAAAAAGCTCGGAACCAAAACCTCATCCTCATCGCCCAGCAACCGGAAATGCGCTAAAAACTCGCAATACACCACGTCCCTGCCCTCCCCATCGCCATTACCTACAATTCTCACTTCCACGATATCGTGGCGGATCTGTGAGAAAGGTGCGGCCTGGCGGGCGGTCAATTGCCAGATGTGCGAGGCTGTAAGGTGGACGTTGCCTTTGGTGTCATGGAATATGGCGAAGGGGGAGAGGAATGCGGAGGCGGGGATGGAGGCGAGCTTCAGACTGTCTATTGCTTTGCAGTACTTTTCGATGAAGTTTAGGGTTGGGTGTGAGCGACTTATGTCGTCGAAGGGACCGTAGTGGACGATTGATGCCATTTTTGGCATCCCTTTATTGCTGTGGGGGGTATAGTTGAGGGTGGAAACTAGAGTAGATTATGCATGGAGTCAAGAGGAAAGACACCATATTTAAACCCACTCCCAGGGTCTGATATTTATGAGTTACATCCGCTATATAAGCAGATCAGAGTGTGGGGTTGTACAATGAGGTCCACCTAGCTATACCGGCCGTAAGAGCTGGATCTGATTACAGGACCACGAGATACCCCACAAAATCTGACCTGTTAGCATGACTGTGTCGGAAAGGAGGGAGATTACTGGACCAGAAATATAATAACCAAATAAAGAAACCGCAGTTTCCAAAGAGCTTAATCGTTCGTGCGACATCAGTCCACGGTGGGCTGGATTGGCTATAATGCTTACGGACCTAATACAATTGCCACCAATACTAAATTCTAGAAAGAACCGAGTGACATAAGGGGCACTCACTACTTGGTGAAATTTATAAGGAAATCGGACTCGGAAACCAGAAAGTCCACGGAAGAAAGTCATGCTGGTTATGTAAATCGCTTCGAAGGCTGACTCTTACGTTTGCACGGCCATAGCATTTGGAATGAGATACGAGACAATACGACAAATATGCGAAGTACGACGTATATCTATAGCATGTAGATTTCCAGATAATGGGCAACTTTCATGTCTAGAGCCTCCTCGCTGTCCACGTATATGAAAGAAATCCGTCCTTCCTGAGCCACATGGCTGCATTGACCTCTTGGTGAGTACAGAAAACCCTATTCCCGAGCCTTCGGAGATGTAACAGCGGGTAGTGAGGAGTTTTACAGCATTGTACAACTTACTCTAGACCCAGCAACCAAGGATTTTGATTCCAAGCCTACCAAGAAACCTCCCCTATAAGTATCTTATAGTAACTGGGACCCCACATGCCCCCCCAAGGAACCGCTTGGCCCAGCCTACTTAGACTTCCTTATTGTAGATTGACAAACAAACCGCCATCAACCAGCAACTGTGCACCGTTGACGTACCCGCTCAACTCCTGACAAGCCAAAAACACAGCCGGCCCTGCCATATCACTCGGCTCACCAGTGCGACCAAGAGGGATGCGCGACTCCATGTATTCCCTCTTCTTATCATCATTCAGATCTTCGTCGTTAAGCTGCGTCTTGATGGTTCCCGGCAGCAGTGCGTTGCATCTAATCTTATATTTGCCCAACGCTACAGCCATGCTCTGCATCAGGGAGAGAACGCCGGCTTTCGTGGGCGTGTAGTGTGTTTGCAGACCACCGCCCACGAGAGCGGATATCGAAGATACGGCTATGATGCTGCCGCCGTCGCCTTGGGCTGCCATTTGTCGGGCGGCTGCTTGGCAGGAGTAGAAGGCACCGTCGAGATTGATGCGCACTGTGGAGGAGAAGAGGTCATGGTCGAGGCTGGATATCTCGAATTAGCTCTTGTTCGAGATCTTCCTTGCTAGAACACCCCCTCCCCAGATTGTTTTCCTTCCAAAGGGATCCTCAAAGCCAAAGATGAAGCAACCTACTCCAAAAACTCCGCAAACTGGCAAACACCAGCATTGTTCACAAAAATATCCAAGCGTCCAAACTCCTTGACCGCACGCTCCACAAGATTCTTGCCCGTCTCCGGCTTCGTGACATCGCCCTCGACCTCGATCAATCTGCCTGCCTTGTCATCCTTCTTTTTGATATCAGTAGCTTCTGCGAGCAGCGACGCCTTGTGGTGGGCGTCGGAGGGGAGGTTGAGGTGGTTGATTGCCACGTCTGCTCCTTGACGGATGTATTCGAGAGCTATGGCGCGCCCAATACCTGTAGTTCCACCAGTAATAGCAGCGATTTTAGAGGTGAGGAGGTAATGGGGGGGCATGGTTGATGCTTTGGGAGGAGGTTGTGGGGTTGTATTTGAGAAAGGGATTGTGGACTAAGTCTTAGGCAGATACGCGTGCTAATATTAGGCTGTAGTCAGGGAGGGAGGTCAACCGTATAATATTGGAGAGGATTATTTGACTTTGCAGACAGAGACATCTTGAGGTTGGGATTCACATCTTGATTGATTTGGTTTGGAGCTTGTCTGTGGAGACTTTCTCAGGGCAAGGATCCATCCACCCCGCGACTCGGCTTTTCGAGTCAATCATGCCCGAGACAAATTTTTGTTTAGTGGAGCTGAAGCTTGGGGGTATTTAGTAAGTCGGTGCATACCAGCATACAGGCTGGCGGGTCGATAGGGGTGTGAATTGGCATGTGCTGGGGAACTAAGGGCTGCATGTCTGATAATCCCAAGATTTGAGATATTGTATGTATTTGAGGAACAAAACATGTCCTAACCTATTACCCTATCCCCAAATTCCAATGCCAAGATAACAATGTGTAACTGATTACATGGAAAGCTCTATCAAGCTGTCATATCCTTTACACCCTGAACTAAACCATTGATAGCGCCTTTGTCTTCTTCTGTCTTCTTAGGTTCCACCGGCGCCGGCGCCGGTCGACCCAGTGGTCTTTCAGGATTCGGAGTCAAAAGGTATTGCGCTGGAATCAACTTAGCTGCTGGGTTTAGCGTCAAGCCAAAGCCCGGCTTGTCAAGTTGGGAGACATGCAAATAACCCTTTAGTGGAATGGGCTCGTCTAAGAACAAATCTCCAAAGACAGGCAACACACTCTTTCCATCAGGTGAGTTGGCAAGGTATTCTTGGAAAGGACAGTTGGTTTGGGATACGACAAAGTGATAGCTGTACGGGCCGCTGGCATGGGGAACAACTGGAATGTCGTAAGCAGATGCCATGGCTGCTACTTTCAACAGTTCAGTCATGCCACCAAGCCACATAACATCGGGTTGGATGATGTCAATGTTCCGTCCCTCGATGAGCTTGCGGAATCCGTATCTCGAATATTCGTGCTCCCCGGTAGTGAATTTCAGTTGAGGATGAGCTTGCTTGATCTGCGCAAATCCATCTGTGTCATCAGGGGACAAACACTCCTCCCACCAATTAATGTTGAGATCCAGGCAAGCCGTAGCAAGCTCGATGGTATATGAGACGTTGAGACTCATGTAGCAGTCGACCATAATTGGAAAGTCGGGACCGACACTTTCTCTATGCTTGCGTAGGAACTCGACGTTCTTCCTGAGGCCCTTGTGTCCTTCTTCCGGGCAGTATGGCAATGGAACTTTGGCGCCCCAAAAGCCCATAGCTTTTGCGGCCGTTGGTTCTGGGCCAGTGCAGTAGAAGTCCAGCTTGTCTCTTGTAGCACCTCCGATAAGTTTGTACACGGGCTCGTTCCTGATCTTTCCCAGCAAATCCCAAAGAGCAAGGTCAATCACTGAGATGACAGCAACTGGAAGTCCCTTGCGACCATAGAACATGGATCCTCTGTACATCTGCTCAAATAAATGATTTGTATCACGGGGATCGGCGCCGATGAGGAATCGTTCGAAGTGTTGGTGAACGAGCCAGCATGCTGGAGGGCCTGTAGTGCCTGTTAGTATACAGATCAAGATAGTTAGCTTCTGGAGTGTGAGCAGTACCTCCAAAGCCAGTTGCAAAGCCGACTGTGCCATCTGAACCCTCAATCTCCACGCAGAAAGAACCCAATACGTTGATGCCCCAGCTTGTTCTCGATGCTCGGTAATTCTCCCACCTGGACATTGGGGTTGAGATAGACGTATCAATCAACCTGGGTTGAGGTCAGCACAAGACTTGAGAATTAGATGGTCATAAAACTTACCAGTGACCTCCCTTGACATTGTGGTAGTCTCCTCCTGATCCAACACCGTCGACTACATATGTCCGGATGGCTTTGATGGAGGGGAAACTCCGCGCTGCTGGTGATGATGTTGCCATTTTGACTGATGCTCAAGAAAAGAAGTAAAGGAGATCGTTTTCCGGGTAAGCCACTCAACTTTAAATCAATCAATCAAGCAAGCAAGCAATCGAGCTATCAGATTGACGGTAAGTTTGAACAAAGCAAGCGCAATGGACGGACGGTTGGCAACGGCAGCTTTCTCCTGGTGGGGTATCATCGGTGCAAGATGCCCCAAGCGACCGAGGTTCAAGTAGACGTGGATCAATACCGTATCAGCCATCCCCTCGGAGTCAAGTACTGTATGTAGGGTAGTAGAGCGGAGACTCATGATGGTATTCTCGGATTGGCCAGACAGATGCACTCTAGAGACTACAGAGTGAGAGAGCATGCTGGTGATGCGAAACTTCACAGCTCCGCGACGGATGGTGAAGGAGAGGAGAGGAGAGCGCAAGGAAGGAACCCTGAAGTGTCACCTCTATCTATCTAAACACCACACCTCTGCGGAGAAACACGAAACACACGGAAGGCTTCTCGAGGGGCTAGGCTGGGCTGGTACACAATCACAAGCAGTTACTGTACAGTACAGTACAGTACCACTACTACTCCGTACGTACTGCTGCTACAGCCAATAATGGTGGCCCCCCATGTCGGCAATTTCTCAACATGCAGCCGAGAGTAGGAGGCTCGTGCTCGTGCCTACGTAAAGGACCTGCCAAATGGAGGGCATCGCCAGCATTCTCCACATCCCCGGACCTTGCTGACTCGATTAATTCCCCAGATTCCATCAGTCACCTGCACCTGATCGGCCGGAACGTTGCTCTTGGAGTCTTGATCCTGCTCCCTCCTACCAAGAAAGAGTACCTGGGGTAGAATAAAGTAGAGTAGAGTACTCGAGTAACAGTAGAAAAAGCTCTCGGTCAAAACCCTGCACTGCATTCACCACCGACCGCACTGGCCTTCGTCAATTGCCCCAGCTTATTAATATTGGAGCTTTCCCCCGAGCTCTGCTTTTGCGGCCCTGTGAGTGATCAGGTTTCTACTTGCCGAGGGGTAGCTTTCTTCCCCACTACTCGTACAAACCTTTCTCTCGCTCGCTATAAAGCTCCCCGACTTTCGTCTAGCACTGGGCCGAAAAAAGCAACATTTCTGGACCGCCCATTGCCTATCTCAGATGGATATCAAACTTTCGCCGCATCAGTCCCAGCGACAAGGCTCAGATCAACCCGAAACCGACGAGGAAAACGCGTACAGTGAAGATGATAGCGGCGGAGAAAACGGCGACAGGCCCCGCAAGAGACAGCGGAGGCCCATGTCAGTCTCGTAAGAATCATGTCTCTTCAACCAGTCATCAATGCGGATGTCGATGTCGATGTCGATGCCGGTGTTGAACATTCAACATCTGTGTTACAACATCACGACTCTGATTTTGAGGACCAACCTCCCGATGAAAACCAAGAGCAAAATTGGCTAACTATCCGTCGAAGGTGCGAGCTATGCAAGCAACGAAAGGTACGTGTTTCGGCAACCAGAAGCCATACCATTCGAGCAAGAGCTCTATGAAGATTGCTTCCTACTTCTCAAGTGATCTATCAAAGACATACCTGCGAACTTGCAAAGAGTTCGGGCAAGAACTGATGCTAAGCGGGAAGGGAAACTCCGACGAGAAGATTCCACTTCTGTCCCCCCTTATTGTTCATTGAGAGCCCGCGGTGGTGCTAGGGAATCATCAGAAACCCGCTGTTCCTTTTTCACTCTGTCTAACACCTTTGGTCTCCCCTTCTCTAACGTTGGTACCTCTGCAGGTAAAATGTGATCGCGGCCAGCCGTCCTGCGGTTGGTGTACTCGCAACGGCGCTATTTGCGAGTACAAAGAACGAAAGAAGCCTGGCTTACGCGCCGGGTACGGTCGTGAATTGGAGCAAAGACTAGATAGGCTCGAAGAAGTTCTACGTTCCCACGCTCAGATACTGGAGTCTTCCTTCACCAACCACAGTAATAGCCTTCCCAGCGACCATGACACACCTCAAAGTGCGCCAGGCTTTAGGTCAAATGATGGATCCAGAGGTCATGTGCCTCACGCGGAAACCGCTCTCTTCCTCCAAAGGCCTTCCACTTACCCTGGAAATCAATCTATGGACTTTGCAAACGCAATGCCCCAGACCCCGTCCATGTCGTCCCTACACAGCGATGTCTTCCAACAAGGAATGCAGCAACCTAACCATCAACACAATCAATCACATCCACCACCCCATCCGATACAGACCACTCAGGCACAAGAGTTCTACAGTACGAACCATCCACCCCTTGCGTCTCCTAGTCTAAACATATCCCAAAATCAAACCGAAATTTCTTCAGACCATGCCCTGCCTCCATATGACCTTCTTTACGCTCTGGTGGATCTTTACTTCAAACACGTCAATACTTGGTGCCCAATCTTACATCGGCGATCTACTCTCGACTCCCTCTTTGGCCCATCTACATTAGATGAAGCCGATAGAATATTGTTGCACGCAATTGTTGCCACAACTATCAGATTCTCAGTGGATCAAAGGTTGACAGAAGACAGACGGCGGCATTATCATGATATTTCCAAGCAGAAAGTTTTACTTTATGGACTTGAGAACTCTTCGGTCAAGGCTCTCCAGGCCATGGTCATATTAGCCCTGGACCTTGTAGGAAGCAGCAATGGTCCTCCAGGATGGAATCTCTTGGCACTTCTTACTCGCTCCGTTGTCCAGTTGGGACTTGCAGTCGAGACGACATCATTCTCTGTATCACCAGTGTACCCTTCTATTTACACGCTTCGAGCCATGGTTCTACCAGAATCAGACAACTTCATCGAAGAAGAATCTCGGCGACGGCTGTTTTGGATGGTGTATCTTCTTGACCGATATGCGACAATTGCCACAGCTTTCGAGTTTGCCCTGGACGAGAAAGAGATTGATCGAACGTTACCGTGCCGGGACGATCTCTGGAGCAAGAACCAGGCAGTGCAAACCAGGTGGTTTCGAACCAGTGAACGTACGGAATATGATATAGACAAACCGGAAAACTTGGGTGCTTTCTCCTACTACATTGAGATTTTGGGTATCCTATCTAGAATCCATAAATTTCACAAGAAGCCCGTTGATATCAGCGCATTGTCGGACGTAGAGCAATGGCAAGGAGAGTATCGGGAGCTTGATAACATGCTTACATCTTGGAAGTTCAATCTTCCTGGTGACTATGGCAATATGGCAAAGCTCTTCCAGCCTGGAGGTAGCAAATCGATTAATTGTGGGTGGGTAATGCTGCACGGTAAGCTGAGCCAATATCTATGGGACATGGTACATTTACTTATTACCAAATAGCAACATATCATACCGCGGTCATCCGACTTCATTCATCAGCTGCATACCCTACAACCCGTTCTCCGATTTTCACGCCATCGTATAGCGCTAGCCAGCGCTGTCATGGTGCTGTAGAGAATGTTGCGGCACTTGGCGAATTTGTCGTTCAAAATGGCATGCTACAAAAGCTTGGCCCTCCATTTGCATTTACTTTGTGGGTAGCAGCAAGACTTCTGTTGGTCCATGGTTCAACGATCGAGCATAAGCTCAGCCCACAGATTCAGTTCTTTGTAGACTCCCTTCGAGAGATGGGTCGTTATTGGCTAGTCGCGGAACGATATACATCGATCCTTCAAAGAGTTCTTGATGAACACCGAGATTCTGAACGCTCTGTTGGCGCCAACGGGGAAAGGGTCACGCCATCTTCTGTAAAGATTCTTGCAGACATGAGACGTTGTGCGTACGATTTAGACTTCTTAATGTCTAGACAGCCAAAGCATGTTGGAATGGTGCCTCGAATGCCAAGTGTAACTCCAGCTAGGACACCAGCGCCGAACGAACTCGAGTACCTAGATGTCTTCGATTTTTTCAATTTACCGAGACTCCCGGTAGTCTCAGGTAATAGCGATATGAACCACATTACAGTCAATGGCGATGGCAATGGCTATGGCACTGGAAACGGAAGTGGAAATGGTGTGGGTGAGATGGTGTCACAAGAATTGAGCAATGGAGCGAACGAGTTCAACATCACTAACTTCATGGTTGACGCCAACTCGGATTGGTTCAAGAATCAGACCTGAAGTCCGAAACCAGCCCGAACAGAGTTATCTGGCAACGACAACAGGTAGTGTGTATGCTTTTCGTTTCATGCGGCGTCGTGAATAGCTCACTCATCCCGGGCGACACTTCGTCCCCGATTGTGACGATGACGGCCGAGACAGCACCGCAGAAGTTGGGACAACCTAGAAGCAGCATACCAATCATAATGAGCGCCAGAAGTAGCCTTCCTGGAGAGTCAAAGAGCGGAAAAGCAGACTAGCCAGCCATATATCCCAGGGATATTACGTCGAAAGCTGGTTGTACAAGCGCGCCACTATCGCCGACCTCTAATTAGTTTTCATGCTCCGGTACTCTGCTGCTTATTGTATATCGTACTAGAGTGTGGAGGGGGGATTCAGCTCAAGCCCACTTGGATGTTAAAGCTGAATGTTCCTAGCAATCAGATTCTTGGGAATACTGCATACAATGATATGATATCAAGGTTCATATCTTCGAAACGTTTCATGATGACAGGGATATCTTTTGACTCTTTCTGGATGAGTTGCAACTTCGTTTCATGGGTGTACCTGTTAGTCGTTGGACCAAGAGCGCTTCTGTCCTGACCGGTCCCTACCTAGGTTCTACTGCCGGTACTCGGTCCAGAGATTATAGCAATAGTTCCCTTGTTTGCTGGGCACGAACTCCGTAACTGAAAGACAATTCAAAGAAAGCAGACGGGCGTCGACACTGGACATGTATCGTCTTCTATGTCACTGCTGCCTTCGATTGACGGCGTGCCCGAATTCTTTGTTGCCCAGTGTCCGTTCCCCGACAGCGTAAGCAGAAGTGTTCAAAAGTAGAGCCCCTAGTCGAAAGCCACAGAGGGGCTGAGTAGATCACGTTGTTCGACAGGGCTGTCATTGGACGCCTTACGAAAACACCCGATGGTGGGTTTTAGCGCAAGGCTGTGGCTCGCGCAAAGGCTCTAGCGCAAGGCAGATTTTCTCCAAGTCACTGATTCCTGCATATGGCGCCTGTTGGAGGATTAGGATTAGAATCCAGACGAGGGTATCGCGAACCTCAATTGAAGCTAAACAGTAAGTAGTCTACCTTGACTTATTTTCGCACCGGGACCGTATTCGAGCCTATGAATCCACTGGATTGTGGATTCTAATTGCTTCCACCATATGAAGGTCTTTAGTAGAAGCTATGCACTATACTTACCTCACTACGGGGGTACATTACTGAAGAAGTTGTGGATTATGATGCACTAGTGGCATTCAGGAATAATATTGTCAAGACGACACTCACTAACTTGGGCCTTTGAGGCTATATTCTTTCAGAGAGAGGATCTGGATAAGTGTATCATTACTTAGTTTAGCTAAGAAGCACGGAAAGAGAACTCGGAATTAGCATGTCATATATTCTCACGATAATTCAAAGGAAAGAGAAGTCCTAGGCTACGAAATGCAATGTCACGAACTCTGAAGCGTGGCCTTAGGCAGGAAAAGCGACGAGCGATTGGCCTGAATACGCAGGGGCATGCAGAGCCGAAGCTAGTAGAATAGGATAGGGATAGGAAGGAATAAGAATAGGACTTAGAGTAGGGGACACGTTATTGAGGCTGTCAAGAAGTCTCATTTGGCCGGCACTTGGAAGCTTTGAACGGGGCCAGTACTGTACTGTACTGTACTGTACTGTAGTGACGGCCAGTTGTCGAGTACGAGTACACTTGTACCGTACGGAGGTAGAGTAATCGGCTAGCTAGAAACAGGGGAGTGGGGTGCGGTGAGGTGCGGTGCGGTGGGGCTGCTCAGCGAACTACACAGCCCTGTGGTGATGTTGGGTTAGAGCAACAGCAACCCAGCAAGAACTCAATAAACGTTGCGCCAGGTGCCAGATACAGAAGCCAGAGAGACGCCAATGGCCCTATTCCTGGTAGGATGACGACGAGTCTGTAGGGGTTTTCGTTTTGTAGCCTGTAGGGAGTAAGGAGCTTCTAAATCCGGCGTCAGGTGTGCGCTAGAGTAGAGTGAGTACCTTAGTTCTACCGTACAACTCGTACCGTACATGGTGCTGACTGAGTGACCAGCCTGCGCTTGTTCGCCAATTCAAACTCGACGTCTTCTCGTCATCTAAGGTACTGTACCTTACTCTTTCTTAGCTGACCTTGCCTACCTACCACTTTACATGCCAATTCATTCCTCCTCATCCACCTTATCCACCTTACCTTATGCTACGGCACTAGTCCAGACGTTATTACCTATGCAGCTATGCAGCTATGCATACCCTTGGTCTATCTTTCTCTTTCCCTTTCCCTTTCTCATGACGCTCTCTCACCTCATACGAAGTACTTCGTGAGCGCTTTCATATCACGCTACTATCGTATATTGCTCCCCCCCAAGGCCCGTGTAAGAGCCTACCTGGGTCGGCATGGCTCGCCGTGCACTGCCATATTCTTTCTTTGGTATCTCTCGCTACTTATTAGTAACCTCAACTACTAACATAAACCCCATGTGTCGACATTCATTGACCATGTCACCGGGAATCCTCCTAGGTACCTGCATCGCGAGAGGCTGAGAGTGTTCAGCCTTTCCTCCCTTGTGTAAGCCATCTTGCGGACAGACCATCGGGTTGTTTTTTGGCCTGGGAATACACTCCGGCCCCTTCTTGCAGGTCCGCGAACGAGGACTTCGGTTCTATCCCTAGTCCTGACTACAGTACATCTGGCCGGACTCGACTCATCCGATATCCCTCCCTTGTATAACCTCCTGCATGTACACCTGCATACGCCAAAGGTAGTTCCCACATGGCTCTCCCCACCTGTCATGGTTGCCTTATCCTTTCCTAGCAAGAGTATTTCGTCCAGCTGGAAGCTATAAGGCAGTCACCACCCCACTGCCCTGATGACTCTTTTGCGTCACCTCCGCCCTGTTCTATTATATTCCTTTAGAGTTTTGTTTTGCTCAGGCTTTTTGCAGTCTGCTACTTAATATATTTCATAGCTTCACTGCTGGTCATCTCTCGCTATTGTATTTGCTGTCCTCATCATATTTACCCCTCGATCGTTACTTGGTTACCCCGCTACAACCCATCGTCAACTTTATACCACGGCCTTCAACATGTGTTATCTAGTGGTCGAGAGGTACTCAGTGTGCCGCTGCCTCTACTACAAACACAGTATCGACATGTGCCCTGCATACGGGCAACATGGACATAGTGTTGTCGAGAGGACATTGCTGGTCGGATATGCCTGCGAGAAACATTCGAATTACGAACAAGAGCAGTCCTCGTCCTCCCACAACCCGTATTCAGATTCAGGCTATGGCACAGCAAGTCACGGATCACATAGAGACTCATCTCGGCGGCACCGGAGATGAAATGTATTGTCTTCGGTAACTGGTTATTCATGGCAATCGCGACCCCTCGTGGTCTTTGAGTTTGAGTGTTGGGTTCAATATCTCTTCTCATTCCGTGCAAGGACTTCCTCGGCGCCACCCTCTCAACTTACACTGCTGCTCGTCGGTCACGATCGATTGATGCCTCGCTCTGCGCCTTGAAGTCCATCTACCCCATCCCACGGGCCACTCCGCCTCTCATACAATATACATCACATAATGTCACGACAGACACGAGCGAACGAAAGATACGCGCGATGCCATGATCCCCACGAAGTTATCGAAGGCGCGAAGAAGAGATACACACTAGGCGCGAGCCTCTATACACACACGAACACAACTATCGACGCAGTTTTTCAAGTTTGCAGCATTGTATAGCGGGTTTTGGCATAATATGGGCATTGGGCATGGTGTTTCTTCAGCGCGACTTTTTTTTTGTCTTGCTCCTATTTTTAAACTCTCCTTATTCTAATTGCATAGAACGGATAATGATACCTTGGAGTTTGGGAGGATCTGATTTGAGGGACCTTCTCTGTCTGGCATGACATTGACTCATTCTTTTCTACGGATGATGCGATCTGAGATACATCATTTCAGCTTGCCCAGCGCAACATTGTTTTCTTGTGTCTACACTAGAACTTTACAGGAGCAAGTCTCCAGCTCAGGCAGCAAAATGGTTTTCACAGGACGAGCTTGGACTCGGAGGAATCAGAATCAGGCAGAGCCTGCAGGGGGAAAAACATCATGTACAACCAACACTTCTTTCTTCTGAGTCATTGTCACCGCGTCTGTCTTCCAGCCTACACAGTTCATTTACATGTTGATCATGCGATGTCTGGTGTTGGATTTCATTGCGCCGCTGGAGGTTCAAGCATGCAGGCTTCATGTGACGGGAGACGACTCATTAACGAGGCTGAGGCTCAGGCAGCCACCTCATGTATTCTACAACAAAACGAGCGAACGAACAAACAAAATAGCCTACATCGCACCTGGCGTACGATCTAATAGAAGCCTAGCCAACCAAAATCAAATACCCCAAAATCACATTCTGAGAAGCATGGCGCCAGGCGCATACCCGTTGATCTCGGTGTGACAATTCAAATAAACACTAGCTGTGAACCTCGGCCCTCTCAAGCTCGTAAACCTCGTAGAGAAAGTCGCGAACTCTCCTATAAAAAAAAATTCCCCCCTTGTACGACGAAGCTGCTCCCGAGAACCCCGGATCCTCCCTCCCTGCAACAAACAAGGCTGCAGGTGTTAACGTTCTAGCCATCCATCGTCGCGGGTGCCTTGCCTTGACCAACATCTACAGTACCACCTCTTCTATACATAGATCCCGATCTCCCGTATATATCATTCTCCAAGTATTTGTATTCGTCTTTCTATCTCCGTACATTTATTTCCCATTTCTATTTCCTTTTTTGTCTTTTTGTCCTTTTGTCGCGCAACCACAACCACAACGGCCAAGACCAAGACCAAGACCAAGAAAGCATTCTAGTTGGTTACTTACTATACGGAGAAAGCATTCTACTTACTACTGTATACGGAGTAAGCTAGACAGACTAGGTACCTAAGCTAAGAAAGTAAATGATTATTTTGGTACATGTACTATACTATACCAGTAAGCCGGGTATACCGGCCGGCCATGAAAAGCAACGTCATTGCTTATACGAGCGAAATCCCGCGTGGGGGATCAGGTATACACATGGCCGCTGACACTCCGTAGCTTACTAGAATCACATGGCCAGACTAGTCCAGTCGTACAAGTAAGTGTGGTACTGGAGTACGAGAAAATAAATTATGGATTTGAGGTTGGATCGGAGGGGTATTCTGGGTTGTTAGTTGGGTTTTGTCTATAAATAGATATTTTGTTTAAGATAGGTAATGTAATGTCATGTAATGTAATGTGATTAATATTTCTATTTAGACGTACTGTATAGCTCCAACTATAGTACGTTGGTGGAATAAGTAATATCGTTCTAGAATACGGTACTGCACGCGCAAATCACAAACTCAGGCTCGTATATCGGAATGCCTCCACTAGAATGAACCGTATACGGAGTGCAGAAGGATCAAGTGAGTGTGGCTGGTGCTAAGCTATGCTATGCTGCGGCGTGCATGGAGGGGTAGTAAGAAGGTCGGGATATAGGGAGGGGTAATACTGTATGCAAGGATCGGGGTCGGATTAAGAGAGAGGGGTCGTTTTCCGATTATGTGGCGTGGTGTGGTAAGAACACACCATGTATTGGGGGCTGAAAATCAAAGTGCACGTTTCGAGTCCGGGGTACTGAACAGCGTACGTGAGATTCAAGCAGGAACTTCATTAGGCGGGCGTATTTGAGTTTGAGTTTCAGCTGACATGGAATTTGGAAGTGGTACGGTACGGGGGAATAACCGGAATGGGAAACGTGCCTTTGGTAGTCCGGAAAGTGCGGCTTCGAAGCGTAAGATTATAAACGCTTTTGTTGGAAATTCAGAGAGCTGCCGACTTCAGATGCACGGAATGTAATCATCTCTTCCGCCGACCTAGGGCTGGGTAAACCGACCGAGCCAGGTGAGCGGAAAGGGCAATGGCTTTGCCACCCTGGTGACAGCTTTGTCACCCCCCTGTGGGAGACCCAAATATCAGGCACAAATGCGTATCCCTTGAAACTCGTCTTCATTATCAGGCTCAAAGACCCATGGTATAAATACACCCTGTTCAGTACCCCGTAGCAAGAGCTGAGTCTCGAAATACTCGTGCATTCCCACTGCGGCTAGGAAAATTGAACTCAACCACAACCCCTTGTCCGCGAGCCCACTCGACCGCATCAATGCCGACTTCACTGCATTCGTTCAGCTTAAGGTACTGAACGCCCATCTGAACGAAAGCTTTCACTGCAACGCCTGTTGCTTTGGTGCTGGAGACATCCAGCTTTCGAACGTTGGGATACAAGCTGACGATTTGGATCAGCTGGTGTTCTTGCTCCCACAAAGAAGCTAGGGACAGTTCTTTAACGGTCTCGGAGGCAGGATAATCGTCTTCGGCTCGTCCTCTGGAGTCAGCCAGACGGCGGCCAATCAATAGCGTTTTGAGGTTTCCACGTTTTATAGATTCTCGGGTGATTTTTTTGATGGCGGAATTATTGAGAGTAGTTCCTGCACAGGCAAAGGTCTCGAGCAGCGGAGGAGAAGGAAATTGTCGGTCGCCAATGTCGACGCGGAGATTACCATTGTTGTTCAGGATTAGGTGTTTCAGTGTAGGTGGAAGATCGGGTAGCAATGTGATATGCGTGTCGGTAAGGTCTAGCTGTTGTAGTTTGGGCCATAAACATGCATCAAAAGTTGACCCAAAAGCCCAATTGTTTACAGCCACAGACTCAAGGTTTGGAGTGACGTTTATAAGCCGGTGCTATCCTCGTATTAGCTAAAGATATGAAAACACGCAATGAAGAGAGTGACTAGTAAGAGATAAAGAACGGTTTTGGGATTCAAATCTCTATCTGCATGTCGCGTCCCACATGTAAATACTCCGGGTTGACTGGTGACTACATAAATGATGCTCGAAGTGGAGGCAGTGACTGAATCACGATGAACATTAGAATTGAACTCACTATGTCGAAGTTGGTTCCCGTCTCGGCAGCTTTGTATTGTAGTATCTTTAGACAATCAAGTTGAGGAAAATCTCGAGGATGAGAATGCAAAGACCCTTTGACACACAGAAAATAAGCTTCGGTTATTGTCTTCCGCAAAGATGTAAGCGTTTCGTGAACAGCGGAGGGTGTAATCGCGCAACCACTCGACACAGACACAACTTTTAAACTGCGTGAGTAGGGTACTGATTTAGTAAGAGATTCCCCAATAACACCACTTCCACGAATTTCGAGACGACGTAAATTCTTGCAACTGCTAGTAATATAGGTCATTTTTTGAAGATCCAAGCCTGCTCGCAAGGTGATAATTGCGTGATCAAGGGTATAGTTCGATCGCTTCAAATGCGCTTTCAGTGATTTGTGATTCATCGACTTCTTAGCAAATGTCGTGTCCAGAGTGGTCCATAATTTATGTGACGATTCAAGTAGACGCTTCCATGGCCTTGAAACGGCGAGGCATATTCTGTGGCTATAGTTCAGTAAAGGGTCTTTCGTATGCCAGGCTAGAACACGAACACTCTATCTCTCATTGTAAGATGCTGACAGACCATCTCCGCCAATTCCAGAGGCAGAAAGACAAGAGGGTCCAGAACTTTCTTTGGCGCCAAGGCTCTCTTCGTCTTGTTGTACATTCTTTGTAACATCTAGAAATATGAACTTTGCTTGAGTTGAGAGGCTGCCGAAGAACTCACAGTTCGTTCATCATCGGTCCCAATTTTGACCTTACCCAGGCCTCTTTCATATATCTTTAATGCAAGCTCGGGGTTTCCCTTCAATTGCAAGACTTTACCGCATCGGAGATATCCCTAATATTGATCAGACTTGTAGCCAGAGGACAACACGAAAGTACTACCTTCGAAAGCTCTGGCTTCAAATCTATCATCCTCTTGGCATCTGAGAGGGCTGGCTGGAATTTCTGTAGCTTCTCCTGCGCTGCTGCGCGATGGTCCAGAGCTGTGAGCTTCATATGACCAGAGCTCATGTTTACAGCCTAGAGTAAGTCAGCATCTCATCCAGATGATTTGAATCGTCATATGGGAACACAGGATTAGTTGCAAGAGGCTGAGAACACGCCAATCACATGGCTGAAAGATATGCAAGAACCACATACTTCGGTGAAGGCTGAGAGAGACCCGGAATAGTCTTTTTGTTGGTATCGACGACGACCGCGCTCCAAAGGACCCATTCCTTCTTCGTCAGCTATTGGTGGTGCCATATCGTTGAATGCTTGTTCGTGAACGTCGTCGCGAACGCGTCCAGAAACTAGTTAGTATTCCCATATCACGCTAAGAGGGTTCTGCACGTGACTAGAGCTTTTGCCAAACAACCTCCCTGCGCCAGGCATTCTGTGAAACCTCACGAATGAATGCAGCATGTCCCATTAAATCCTTTTTTTTAGAGGACAGTCAATCTTCTATTTGCTCTGATTTAGAGTTGTGACGTGATTACTATTGCTGTGATGATTACTTCCGTAGGTTTATGATTAGTAGTGTGCTTCGACGTGCAGTACTTGCATTATGTAGTACAAACAGATCACCAGACATTTTAGTTTAAAAAAGTATCAGTGGGAAAATTGACATGATATTGCATTGAAGAGCAGCTATGCTAATCACTGTTCAGTAGTGGCAAATCCCACCAGCACTATCATCAATGGTCCATGTGCCTGCCAATCCACAGTCGATTTCCTCCTCTGGATGTTCATCGAGTTTTCCTAAGAAAAAATCACCCCGACCTTTGGTTCTAAACTCGCGACTAGCCACACGCTTCGCCCACTGATTCAAAATAGGCTCGCCGGTCTCATCACGTGCCTGCTTCAAGAAAGGAAGTAGCGCTGTACCACCCGTTCCCTTGAGCTTCTTCTTGCCAGAGTAATCATCTGTATCCTGGCGCGAGGCAGTAGCGATATTCAACTTGCGACGTGTGACCTCGGGGCTTTTGGAGCGCGAGTGAGATCTCGACTCTCGAGTCTTCATCACAATGTATCGAGTGACGACGGTGATATGCTTGTCGCGAAAAGCGCGCAACATGGCAAGACAGGCGTCGTAGGCTGCTGTCAATTCGAAGTTGCCCTGGTTCGCCTCAACATAATCGCGGATATTTGCCACCATAGTGAAATCTTCCAGAAATCGTCGGTGGGGACCAGGCATGTATTTTCGCATTTCAAGCAGAAAATTGTGCTTGGATGGGGGTGCCGTTCCCTCGAGCTCGCTCTCAGAAGAAATGTCCTTCTTTTCACCAGTCGGACGATGTTCAATGCCAAGGGCGATGTCGAAGAACTGAATGATGGAGCTTTGCGCATTGCTTCCACCACTGTACTGCCTGAACTGCTCAGTTCCAGTACCATCCTCATAGAGCATACCATTGGGCAACCCGGCTTCGGCCATGTTCTTGCTTCCAGCAAGGAACGGTCGGATGCGATGGTAAAACACTTGAGGGTCGCAACCTTCATGAATACGTTGCAAGAGGCTGCCGAGATCATCAAGCCTTTCGGCAAATCTTCGAAGACAAACAGTGACGATAGCGCTGTCGTTGATCCTAGCGGCTTCGATAGCAGTGAGCATGAGGGGAAGCATGGGCGCTCCTCTGGCTTCGATAGCGACAGATACCAAATAGAACCACGACTCGTCAATGGACCCTGTGAACGTAGTGAGGGTGGCAAGATTCTCGAGGTTGTCAACGTGCTCATCTTCGAACAAAGGCTTGAAGTTCCAGAGGCATACAGCAGCATACGTAGCGACTGGAAGTACTTCGAGGTAGTCCGAAATATGGAGCAGCGGGACTGAAATTGCGGATGGCAGGCGCTAGAGAGTCAGTACTTAAGTGAAGCTGTTTGGAGAGTGAGAACCGACCTCTGAAGGACTATCACCGCCCCAGATGTAGCCATGTGCCATGAAGCATAGCAAGGAGTATGCCCGTCTCCATTCGGAATCGTGTTCCAGACCGGCAGTGGAGAGGACAGGGAGACCTTCAATGACTCCGCGCAAGCGTTTGCTAAGAATCAAGCCTTGTAGATTTGCTACAACGGCTTCCCATTTGTTGTAGTAAGGATCCGGAAGCCTTTCAAGAGGCAACTCGGGCGGAAGGAAACCATAATCTGGTGAAATTCCGTAGTCGCTTAGGACCGGTAGAGGAGGAAGCATGCTTGGTGGAAGGATCACTAGAAGAACTAGTTTTCGTCCAGACGCAAGGAGTATACAGATCTTGTCCGATACTCCTCAGCCGTATGGTATTCTATAGAGTGCGCTTACATAAAACGGTGGTGGGAGATACAGGGTGGAAGGAAGTGTAGATTTGTGAAGTTGACGGCGAGAAAAGAGGGTTGCGTGATACTTATACATGAATGATGCTTTGTAAACGGGCATATTAATTTATTAATCATCTAGTGCCTTCCTCTTCCACCCCTCCGCGGGGTGGTGTGGTTTTGGTGCGGTCTCGGCTTTGCGGGAATGAAAAGGAAAAAGAACAAAAGCCCGGCTCCAAGTTACCCATGTAGACTCTGATTGGACACTTTTTCATTTTAGATGGGTCACGGTACTTTTACCTCCGGATAAGTGTCGACTTAGCGCATCGGAGAAATATATCGCCGATAAGGGTCACCTGACTCGGTCTGTGCCAAGAAAGCCGAGTCATGAATATAGCTTCAGCATGTGCATCACAATGCCAGAGCCAGTGTAGTTATGGCTGCTGTTCGGCAGCAGGTTTTGAACTGGCTGTACAGTGTTTTAACAAGTGTAAGATCCCGCTACTAAAACCCTGTCCTTTTTTCTCTTACTAATTTGCTTTAGGAATATAAAGATGTGAACCGCACATACAACGATGTAGCGCAGACACTATCACATTATTCCTCCCTCTCACCGAGAACAGAGGTCTACAGTACTTCTTTGCATCTTCTGCCTTCAGCGCGATGCTAATCATGCGACTGTAGCTTACGAAAATGGTGCCTCTGCCCTTCTCCTCCAGCTTTCAGGCACCCTTCCCGTCAACTTTCGAGGCACGACGTATCGATTTCCAGTCGCGTTATGGGTACAACACGGATATCCTCAAGAAGCGCCTTTGTTTTATGTTACCCCAACAGAGGGAATGGCAGTGAGGCCTGGGCAGCATGTTGATCCTCAGGGCAAGATTTATCATCCATATCTAGTGGGATGGGCCGAATACTGGGATGTGAGTAGCAGGCAGTCAATTGGCATTATTCTGTTGGACACTCTGACAGTAGGTGTGAGAATAGAAGTCCAACATTGTCGACTTTCTAGCAATACTACGAGACGTATTTGCCAATGAACCTCCAGTCATCTCACGACAGCAAAATACTGCCCCTCCACGACCGCAGTCAGTACAAGCCCCTCCTCCAATACCCCCACTTCCCCCAGGCGTAGGCGTAGCACGACCCCCTTCTGGAGCTTCGAGTGCAACTGAGCAACCTCAGCCTCCACCTCCTCCCCCGAAGCCGATTAGCAATTCACAGCCATACTCTTCGGCCGGTCCATCAAGAAGAGACAGCGGACCACCTTTGCCACCTTTGCCTACACAAATTAGTCATGATGGAGGGAGATATGGCCCGCCAACACAGTCACCACCAGGTGGGCGCTCACACGCACCCCAGAGGAGCAGTAGTCTCAGGTATGAGACCGCGCCTCCTTTACCACCTCAACCACAAGACAGGAGAGAGTCGCACAGTCCAGTTAGTCCAATTACCCCACCAGAAGAGCCATATAGGCGGCCTTCATATACTCAAACATATCAGCCAACCCAGCAATCTCAATATACATCAAATCCCATCCAACAAGGTGGCCCACCACAAAATCGGCCCCAAATGCCGCCATCATATATGCAGCAGCACCCATACCCTAACCAACAAGCCCAATGGCAACAGCAACAACAACAGTATATCCAACACCAACCACCGCAGCCACAGCAAAAGCCTCCCCCACCACCAGACCTAATAGATGCCCCCCTAACCCTCCCCATCCCATCCCCAGCCTCTACCAACCTCCCCGCACCCCCTATTCCTCCAAACCCAGAAAAGGACATGATGCTGCACAACATAGGCCTGGCCCTACAATCCCAGCGACAACACACACGCACACAGACCATATCCTCCCTCCCAGGCCTAGAATCTCAACACAAAGCCATGCTCCAAGCCCTCTCCAACATGCAGGCAGAGATGTCAGCCCTTGAATCTCTAACCAGTCTCTTGAACACCAACACTTCCGTCCTGCACACCGCTCTCCACGATGCCGAGTCTGTCATCGATTCAAGCCAGCACCGTACAGCGCCGAATGTAGACGAGCTACTTGTAGCGCCTACCGTTGTCGGGAACCAGCTTTATGAACTTGTGAGCGAGGAGCGGAGTCTAGGGGACGCATTGTTTGTGCTTGGGCGGGCTGTAGAAAGGGGTAGGGTCAGTGCGCCTGTTTTTGCGAAAATGACGAGGAGTTTGGCGAGGGAGTGGTATTTGAAGAAGGCGCTGGTGAGAAAGATTGGGAGGGGCATGGGACTGGCTACTTATTGAGTGACGAATGCATGATTCCAAGGCTAAAATGAATGTCAAAGGCATTCAATTGATATGAGTAGTTTCATTGGGAAGATGTTTATGCTCGAGTGTAGTAATATCACAACTTCTCCGTGCTCCTTTTCTCTTTGCGCGCGGTATGCCCCCCTTTTCCCCTGCAAAGTAGCCTCATTCTTTTCAACTCAGCTGCTCTGGTGGGTTTCGGCTCTATCAAGCCGCACTGCGCTTCCTTCACCACCATGTCCACCTCGCTGCTGCCTGAAGACGAGCGGCAACACTCACCAGGCTTGTCATTTTTATCCGTACCCTTCTCTGTCTGCCTCTGAAGATCGGCAATCCCCCTGTCGTTAGCTCCATCCTGCGATTCTTTTTGCAACTCATCTATGATGCTTTGGATCTCTTCCCTACTTAGGTTGCGTTTAATTTGCTCGGCATCGAGCTTCTTCCATTCAGACAACTCGAAGAACGTCCTTCGCTTGCTGATCATTGAGCTGCTAATCTCTTGCCCGAAAAGCCTGCTTCTTTCTTCTGTGTTTTGCCCGGGCTTAATTTCTCTACAATTTCTTCAAAGAGCTTGACTCTGTCCTCAACACCCATACTCCTCCCCCGCGGCCGTACGTCAGCTGGATCAGGCTGTGATTGGACGGGTGCTTCTTGAGTGAATGTGGAATATTTTGGTTGAATGATCGGCGCTGACTCTAAGATGGTTTTTGGAGAAACACGGGGTATTTCCTTTCTCTTAAACTCCTGCATGGGTGGCGGGGTTGGAGGTGGAGATGGAGACAGGTATGGAGGTGGAGGAGAAGGAGGAGCTGGTTTAGGCTCGACCATACTGTTGTTCGCCTTGATCTTCCTAGAGAAATTAGGAGCAGGCGTCTTTGAGGGTGACATTACCGCTGGTGACGCCGGTATCACCCGAGCTTCTGGTTGTAGACGTTCCTCCAAGATCCTTTTCATCTCCGCCACCTTGAATTCTCTGTCAGCAGAGATCCTTCCACCTTCAATGCTCGTTGTGTCATTCTTGCTGTCGTTTCTAGCATTGCAAGTTCTGTTCAAGCTCCGGGGTGTCGTTGCGTCCTCCGGCGCCTGTACGCTTTCAACTTGATGCTCCAAACCCTTTGCACGATAGATCGCCTCAATCTTATCACTGATTGTCCTTGGAATTCGGCCCACGCTTCTGCCTGTTATCGCTGCTGTACCTAGCGCAACTGATCGACCTCGAGGCTCTCGTGTTGGTGTCGTGTCATTGACTTCAATGTTCCTTCTATTCGTTTTGTTATCGTCCAGAGGGGTTATATGGCTCCTGCCTAGCGAGTTTTGGAGCTTGTTCTCAGTCTCGTGCCATTCATTGTAGGATATTGGAGAGGTGGCAGCTTTCGCCGGTGTAAGAAAAGGATTGGCCACCGAGGATCCAAATACTAGATCACGTCTCTTGGAGGGGGTGTTGTGCGCCGAGTTTGTGGGACTGTGGGTGTTCACTAGCTCGCTAGAGCAGCTTTTCTTGTCACCATAATCACAAGTGGTATGCTTTCTCTGATTTGCAGCTGGAGTTGTCGGAAGTGATGGAGGTGCCAGTGATGGCTTCGCTTTCGTATTACGTTCCGTAGATACTGCTACTAGATGGTGTCAGTGAACCTCAACAAGACAGAGAGAAAGAGAGAGAGACACAGAGATCCATACTTCCATCGTATAAGCTGATAATGTCTTTGATTGTCCTGCGTCTTCTCGAGCCTCCTTCACCTTTCTCTTGCCCCACAGTATCCACGACTTTTTTGTCTTGGGATGTCTCATTGGGTCTGATAGAAATAGCTCTGCTAAAAGAGCGCGCCGTTCGAGGTTTGCCCTTTTCGTGTCTCCTCGCTGACGGGTTTGCGTCAAGATTGCCCTGTGCACCTTTAAAGTCCCCTCGACCCAACGCAGCCTCGTCTGGGGAGTTAAAGATTTCTTGAGTGCCCTTGCTCTTGTCTCTTGGACTAAAAATTCTTGAAAGTTTCCTGATCTGGGTCGCTTTGGCTCCCATATGCCGTTTCGACGAGGCGTGCGACAACTGGAGCGGAGCTGGCTGTAGTGACTTCCTTTTAATAGGCAGACTGACCGCATCGAGTTCTTCAAATCTGCTGATTAGGGAGAACAGGTTACGAGAAACCCGAGATCGTTGTGGCATGGTATTAGGGATGTTCTCGTGGTGCCAAGATCCTGTTTGCTGTGAGTCTCGCATGGTTGAGACTGTCCCACCTCCAGATACGGACAGATGTAGGGCAGGAGAAGCATTGACGTGGTATATAAGATCCTTATGTGGTGCTGAGCTCCCGCATGCTCTGATTTGTAACCAATGGTATATCGAGGCTAATTCAGAACTGAAAAATAATGTGTAGGTGGAATTTTCAAGAATAGGAAAGCTCCTGGGGTGGAATAACTCATAAATCCTTCCAGAGGCGTAACTTTGGTCACGGAAAAAAGAGATCAAGGTAGTTGTGATTAGGAAACTCTATTTAGGAAAGAGCAGCTCCCTGGTACTGAAATGCAGCTTCATAGCTGCTGCCTTATTACAATGAAAGGAACTTATGTGCCTGCCTCCAATTGAATATACCTTTTCGACTTCCAAGTCTGCAGAACTATGCACAGCTTCTCGATTAAACAGACGAATTATCCATTTAAAAGCCTCCTACGCTGCCCTTCGCTACATCCTATTCTACTCTCGTCCGGTACGAACACTGTAAGATCGTTCAACTCGAACTCCCATTGGCTCCATATCCACCTCCGCACCGTGTCTCAGCGACGGAGGGATGCTTTCTATTGTTGTTGGAATTGGTTCGAATGAGCTGTTTGCCTGGTTGAGGGGAACAACACTGCTCTTTCGGCGTCCTATGAATTTAAATTTTGATGATATACCCGTAGAAAAAGAGCCAAACTTGTCGCCGAAAGATCTTGACATATTCACTGAGGTTTGGGATCTCCCGTCACTCGGGGATCGCATCGAGCATGTCGGAGAATTGGGGGTGACAGAAGCCCACAGACTTGAGAGTGGGAGCAGGAGGATAATTAGAATTTCAGTCAAAGAGCCTGCCTCTGGGAATTTCTCTGGATGAGTCCATTCGATGATAGCAAAAATTGCTAGTCGATGTTAGCTTGATTCTTGAAACGTTGCGGAGGGAAGACTTACATGGAATGATCATCGTACCCAATCCCATGACTGTGATGACTTCCATCTTCGACCATGAAGGCTGATTCAAGAGTCTGCGGGCCCTGAGATTCATGAACAACTTGGTAGTGAAAACGATGGTGAAGTACCATATGGCAATGGTTTCGGCGGCCAACGCACCGTTGATCAACCAGTTGTACCCATAGAATACCGAACCCGTCACAATCGCCTGTACATTAACCACAGCCTCTGCGAATCTCCAAGTCATGGCATGGAGGAAAACGAGACCAGAAAAGAACAGTGCAACAAAGCGGATGACGCGTTCATGGACGGTCTGGAGGACGGTATAAGCTTGTAAGAGCAGAGACAGGTTAACCAAGATTGTTAGAAAGATCGGCAATATTGCACTGATGATGCTGACGGTCGTATCAGATTGCGGAACCTGAGGCGTTTCAGGCGAGTAGTATGTGTAAAGTCTCTCATATGACGAAGTATAAAACAGCGACAAGAAGATGCGGGAGAGGAAGCCGGTGAAGAGGCATGCGCAGTTGAGATTGAAGAGCAATCCCCATCTCTTGGCGTCGGTGGTGAGCAGAAGCACGCAGAAGAGCATCAACAAGCAAGCACCAATTTGTGCGCCGTAGCTGATGGCCATTGCGAAGTCGAGAGACCGGTCGTAATCAAGTGTTGCCATGCTGACCGAATAAGGAGTAACCCCATCTGCGAGTAGAAAGGTGACGTTTTGTGTGTAAGGGTTGAAGTCCATGATTGTATCAGTGGAAGTCATTTTCATGGATGAAGTGTCGAGAAATGCGATAGAAAAATCGGTTCACTGATACTGTTAGATCGTTCGCAAGTTGAAAAGATGGTGGCGGTTCTTACAAGTAGTAACTTGTAGTAAATGGCAACGCCTGCTTTTCGAATATGCTTGTAAATGGACTGGCAGGTGTCTCCAAGGACAGGGAAGAAGATCAACTGAAGTAACCGCAATAAATAGAGAAATGCTTCACAAAATAGAACGTTCTTTGTGCATGTATGAGTAGGGTTTCTCTCGGTGATTTGAGATATAGTTGAGAAGGGAAGGACGGAAAAGATCAGGTGATGTCTGTATGTTCTTGAAGGGAAGTCTTGTGGGAAGTTGATGGAATATTGAGTCTGAAGTAGTTTCGGACGACAGTACACGAGATAGGCGCTCATCATTGAAGACTTGAGGTTGCCTTTGAAACAATGAATCAGCAGCATATTGTTCCAGACCAATACGGATTCCGATCACCATGCTAGGAGAATAATACGAAGGAGGTAGAACAATGAAGCTCAAAGGGGGTAAGGGGCTGACCGGATAAATCGTTTAGCCGAGAGCTTGATATTGTTCTCCAAAAGCCTTACAAGCCGCACCCGCGAAAGTGAATATGTGGTATGGTTTGAAACATCAAAAAACCCAAGGAAAATCAAGAGACTTGTGGCAATGTCTGTGACTTGAAAATGGCAAAATACGATGCAGAGTATCCAAATTTTGTAGTAGCACGACCTCATATAGATATGGAAACAAAGAAATGGGCATACTAAGCTAGGAAAGAATTTAACAAACATCCAAATCGGCTTTTAGAGATCTTCAGAAGATAGTGTATGACTTACACTTTTTGAAGGAGATCATGAAACACTTTCACGACTTACTGCAACGGGCCATCTTGGCAGCTAGACACAGAACAGTTAATTAATACTGGCCATGACTAGTGAAACCCTTTCTCTCTTAATATTCCAGTTCCAATTTCAATTTTGCCTCGACAACTTGTTCCATTCATTAGTATGCACTCGTGAGACCGCCTAGCCTTTTGTTGAATTGCTAGGGCACCTGTGTGCTTGTAGTCATCTATTCTTCACTTCTGATTCCCTACTTTACTTTGAAACGGTTGGTACTCCGCAGCCAAGAAGTCCTCTGATTCGTTTCTTCGCAGCGGCTCCATCCAGCCATATCGACACTTTGAGCTGGACTTCCCTCAGCAACGTTATCTTCAGCCTTCCAAGAAAGGGCTTGTGTGAAAAACGTGGTGGTATACGTGGCATGCGGTGGAAGAGGTATATGGTTATATCGGAAATCGAGCACTGTTGTGTACCGAGAACGAAAAGATAGGATACCAAGTGACAGTCCGATGATTATACCAAACACAATGTCATCAGCATGGTGTTGCTAGGTATGCTTTGTCAGCAATAAGAGGTAAGTATATGACGGCAAGACACTGACATGAGATATATACACTGATCCAGCAATAAGGGATGCACCAATCAAAGGTGCAATAGTGGCAGTCAACGCCCATGTAGTCGATGCTTGGCCGGCAATTACCTTTAGTTGCGCGTTTAGAAAGAGAGAAATAAATATTGCAGCGGCAAAAGAATTGGCAGTATGTCCACTGGGGAAGCTCTGCATTCTTTTCCGAGTCAGTATTTCATCCTCAGATGCTGCACTAGAAGTCTTGACTTACGACTTCTTGACGTCATATGGCGTTCCAGTACAAGCGGTTGCATTTAACCAATATAGTTCCTTGCCAATTTCCTTGAATGCACGACTCATATCCGGTTTGCAGACGTCGATGAAATGAGGTCGGAAGCCGCCAATGAACTGCTTGAGAATCGTAACGACGAAAGTCCTGTCGTTCCATGCTGGTTAGTTAAGATCCTAGGGCGTGTGGGAAACAATGCATGAGGAGTGTCATACGTCGTAAGCACTGCTTTCAAGAGACCTATTACTCCGGTATGAAGGTCCCAGAGACGACGGGTTTGAATCTGGAAAGCTGAAACGACCAAGAGAGGAACGCAGATAATGACGAAGCCGCAAGACCACGAGGGCAAAGGCTCCGGTATCCGTGGATAATCCAGCAGTATGGGTGGTCGGAGGTCGTGGATGGAGCTGCCTGATGGCCATAGCGGAATAACGCGGCATTCAACATAGTACATTGGGGCTATCCATATACCGACAGTGAGTAGCGCAAGTATAGAAATGGAAGTATAGTCCGCCCAGATGATCTGGAGATAATGTGAGAAGTTCAAGGGAGCGACCGGTTCTTGAAGAATCCGGTGTAGGGGTTCACACGCAGTCCGCAAGCCCGTGGACTCAGACATTGCGAAGAGGGGTGGTTGTGCCGTGGAAGAACAGAAAGCGCAGATGCCATGTGTATAATGGCAATAGGAATAATGAGGCAGTACGAGTAGAGAGCAAAACGATAAAAGATGAAGAGAATAGTTCAACATGGAAGAGACAAGCTTTCGTCTCTGCTGCTGTATAGTGCATATTTGATTTGGAAAGCGCGTCCAACGCTGCTTCCATCTGCGGAATATTTGGCCAACACGTACTCACGACATAGACCAAATATGAATCCCCTCATGCCCTACTGTTCTCCTCCCACACCTTCCTGAGCGTACAGGACTGTGAGACTGTAATGCGGCGAAGAAGCTTTGAAGTTCCCTACCCATGCTGCGCTGCTTCTGTTCTGCCAAAACAGCCGAGCACGTGATGTCCCTGCGATTTCGGAGGCTGGCGCTGTTTTTTGAGTCGAGAAAAGGGAGCAAGAGTGGAATGGAAAGTGAATCAATAGACATATACAACTCCAGCAGCTTGATATTATCTTGATCCTGATCCTGATATATACCTAGGTACCTAGGTACATACACTCTGGAAGACAGCGCCAGAATCGTACATCGAGTCCTCGTCCTCATTCCACTTATAATTCCCTTATCCAGCCCCTTTTCCCCTGTTGCGCTGCCCAATCGGCAACGACAGGTACGTCAACAACCGTGGCTTTCCGAAGACTCTACCCCGCCATCAACACGGTGGCTCCCCACGAACGCCTGTCTGTGATCTCCAGACACTTGGATACTCGTCCAGCCATTCCCCTCCATACTCCATACTCCGTCGCGCCTTCTACCTCTACCCGCCAAAGTAAACCTTTCAATTCGACTACTCCAACTACCGAAAAGCCCAAGATGTCTAGTCAGGCAAACCACCCCGCATTGCTCATTCCGGGGCCCATCGAATTTGACGATGCTGTGTTACAGTCTATGAGCCACTACAGGTTGGTAGATAACTCATACATCTCCTCTTGTCATACTATCTATCTCATCTGAATTAGACTGACCGGCAATTCACTATAGCGAGAGTCATGTTGGAGCTCCCTTTGTTGCAACCTTCAGCGAGACTCTTTCCATGCTAAGAAAGCTTTTCCAAACGACTGATCCTACTTCCCAACCATTCGTTATCTCTGGATCCGGAACTCTTGGTTGGGATCTCGTTGCCGCCAATTTGGCAGAGCCCGGTGATGATGTCTTAGTCTTACACACCGGTTATTTTGCAGACTCCTTCTCGGACTGCTTCGAAACATATGGTGTCAAGGCTACACAGTTAAAGGCACCCATTGGATCAAGACCTCAACTGCCAGAAATCGAGAAGGCGCTGAAGGAGAAGAAGTACAAGCTTTTGACGGTCACCCACGTCGATACATCTACGGGCGTGTTGAGTGAGCTTAAGGCACTTTCAGAATTAGTGCACAGAGTCTCTCCTGAGACTTTGCTTATTGTGGATGGTGTATGCAGCGTTGGTTGTGAAGAAATAGAGTTCGACAAATGGCAGCTGGATGGTGTAATCACAGCCAGCCAAAAAGCAATTGGATGTCCCGCAGGCCTATCCATCTCAATGTATAGTGGCCGCGCGATCAAGTCGTTCCAGAGCAGAAAAACACCACCTGGATCTTACTTTGCATCATTCAAGAACTGGCTACCCAGTAAGTTAAACCAGGTACCACTAGAATAGGATACAAGCTAATGCATGTCCTCAATAGTTATGCAAAACTACGAGGCAAAGAAGCCCTCGTACTTTGCTACCCCTTCCCCGCAATTAATCCACGCTCTCCACACCTCATTGACCCAAATACTGTCTAAGCCGTTATCTGAACGCTTCGCAGCACATAGAGAGACATCTCAAAAGATTAAGAAGGCTGTTGCTGCTCTCGGCTTGAAACAGCTAGCATCTGACCCTGCCGATCAAGCCAATGGGATGACTGCCATCTACCTTCCAGAAAATGTTACGGCTCCAGTACTGCTTCCAAATTTGATGAAGAAGGGCGTGATCTTTGCTGGTGGACTGCATAAAGAAATCGCTGCGAAATACATCAGAGTTGGCCACATGGGTGTTAGTGTGGTAGGTCGTCTTCCATTCTGCTCAATTGATGGGAACTATCGACTGATTTACATTTTAGACTGACCCTAAACGTGATGATGTTGATCTTGCCATCAAAGCATTGGAGGCTGGATTGTCAGATGCAGGTTACCAAAAAGCCTAAAGAGGATGGGGAGTCATTAGTTTTGGTTCATAAAAAGCAATATTGAAGACATTTTCGCCTAAAGGCTAAGTACATATTCCACGTTCTGAAATCACGAAATTGAATGGCGCATTTGCGTGCAATGTTTTGGTGGCTTTTGACATCTTGGTGTTGGTTTTGTTTTCTCGTCAGCCAGTAGGAACGCCACGCATGACGCCTTAAATATCTGCGGCGCTCCAAGTCCAGCACGTGCTCCGCGCCAAAAAGGAGACCCCACGGGAACGGTACCTAGGTAGGGAATACTCTTTGCCTCTTTCTGTAAATATTTCTAGAACCAAGCATGTTTACGCCGAACTGAAGCCTCGGGAATCAAAGCGGAGGTAATGAACAGTCTAGATTGTCACCACGGAATATTGAAGGCGGAAATGGATGAGCTAGATGATACTCTAGATCACATTGGTGATCAGCTTGCGTGATGAGATGTGGAAGATGAAGATCCCGAGTTAAGATGGCTGATAAGTATATAAAGGGAAAGTTCCTGCATCCTGCAAGTAATTGAAAAGAACATCCAACCACTCAAGAACAACACCATCCAAGCATAAACAAGACCTCTCCTCAACACTCATTCAATATGCGTTTCTCATCTATCCTCGTCGCAGCCCTCGCCACCGGTGCTTTAGCCCAGAGCGTAAGTCCACAGCATCCCAACTGTATTCCCTTACAATTCCTAACTCCCACCAGGGCTCTTCATCCAGCAGAGCAACCTCAACCGGCTCCGTCACCCCAGTAGCCTCCACCGCATCCTCCAGCAGAGCAACCACAAGCACCGGTTCCGCAGCCTCAGTCGCCTCCTCCAAAGCAGCCAGCGGCACCGGCTCTGCAGCATCATCCGTCCTCTCATCCACCCCAAAATCCTCCTCCGCAAGCGGAAATGCAAGTGGAGCGAGTGCCACTTCCTCTAAGGCTTCTGCCTCAGCTTCGGCTTCTGCTTCTACGACCGCCAAGCAAGCTTCAGGCGCTGATGATCTGAGCGCTATGCATATGACGAAGTATGTGGTTGGGTTTGCAGGCTTGTCGGGGATATTTGCTGTGCTATTGTAAGATGAGCCTTTGTTGATTGAGCTCGGTGGGCAATATCTTAATTTAGAAGAGAGTTTGTACGCACATTAGCATAAAATTTTGGTGGTAATGTTGCGAGGAGATGAGATATATGTTGATTGTTTTGAGTAATAGATGATTGCGCGTAATAATCAGAGACTTCTGCATTTATAAAATGGTTTAATTGGTGCTTCAGTATGACTGTAGTGTTTGGTTTGATAAAGGTGGACTGAGAGAAAGGTGGTGAATTTTTGGATTTTGATCGTAAGCCCATCCTCGATTATTTGAAGGGTAAGTTCCGGAAACTGTAAGGTATGCTACCTACCTGTTCTAGAAAATTTATGTTTCTTTGGGTATTCCTTGATATATAGAACAAAGACATCGATAGGGAAGATGAAAAATAGCTTGCAGAAACTTCTACAGAAGCTTTGAAACCATGCAATACACGTACTGAGATAGCCTTAGAAATGGCACTAGATCAGCTTTGAGGATATTCTGTATAGAACCCAGACCGGAACAAGCGATGGTCTTTTCATTTTGAGGTTAGAAATCAACGCCATTGAGAGAGAAACACGGAAGGGTGTGCTGTAAAAGTAAGTCTCGCGGTCAACAAGGCGGAGAATTTGCCGGAATTTGACAGTCACGTGGAAGGCAGTGAATGTGTTGGCCTGAATTGCTTGGCACCGAAATCCTTCCGCCTCCCAGCCAGCCTCATTATTGACCCCACCATAAACCAACTTCGACCTCAACTGCATCTTCCACAACCAACTCAACCTCTCAAGAAGAAAAATTTCTTCAGCGTAAGCTGCACGGACACAACTCGGAACGTGAAATTATCTATCGCTGCAGGAGAAGGTGACAATTTTTGAGATCAGGCGGCGAAGATGGCTCCCACCATTGAAGAGCTTGACGCGACTGTCCGCGGTTTCTACGAAGGACGAGGGGACTCAGTCAGTATCCATGGGCTTGAGAGCTCTTTACCTATGTACTGAGGATGTCTACTGACGCGTTATGTGTATAGCAAAAAGCTGCTCAGGCTGCTCTGAATCAGGTATGATCTCCTGCGCCTGCGATCGTACTTCAAAAGCAACAGCTAATTTATCGAAACAGTTCAAGGAGGATCCGGATGCCTGGCTATTAGTCGACAAGATATTGCAAGATGCAACATACCCACAGACCAAGTGTTTGTCTCCTTCCCGGATTTACCGTTTGTATCAATTATGCTGACAAATGTATAGACCTGGGCTTGCAAGTACTTGATAACGTTGTCATGACAAGATGGAAGGTGTTACCAAAGGAGCAGTGTCAAGGCAAGGATTTCATTCCTACGATAATACTCTTTGTATTAACCCATTCCCAGGTATTCGAAACTTCGTAGTCAACTTTATCATCCAGTCCTCTAGCTCTGAGGAGTCCTTGAGAACCCAACGAACCCTCATCAATAAACTTAATCTCGTTCTCGTCTCCATACTCAAGCAGGAATGGCCTCACAACTGGCCCACCTTCATCAACGAAATAATCTCATCATGTCACACGAATCTCTCGATATGCGAAAACAACATGGCTATTCTGCGGCTGCTGTCCGAGGAAGTCTTCGACTACTCGGCGGACCAGATGACTTCTGTAAAGACAAAGAACCTGAAGACCACCATGTGCGCAGAGTTCTCGTCGATCTTCCAGCTTTGCAGCGAAGTTCTGAACAGTGCCACACAGCCCAGCTTGATCAAGGCTACTTTGGAGACTCTTCTTCGCTTTTTCAACTGGATTCCCCTTGGATATATCTTCGAAACGCCTATCATTGACACCCTCCGCACACGGTTCTTGGAAATGCCCGACTTCCGCAACGTCACATTGAAGTGCTTGACCGAAATTGGAGGCCTGCAAACTGGATCTCAAAATGCGTATGATGAGAAGCTTGTACAGATGTTCACGGAGGTTTTGACAACCATATCCAAGATCATCCCCCTTTCTCTAGATCTCAAGGCAACTTATAGTTCAAGTAACTCTAAAGACCAGGAATTCATCCAAAATCTTGCGCTCTTCCTAACAAACTTTTTCAGTGTACATCTAAACGTAAGTCATCTAGCAATAGTTACGATTTGTAGGCTGACTTATGTATCAGCTCATCGAGAACCTCCCGAACCGCGATTTCCTTACCCACGCCCATTTCTACCTTATCCGTATTTCGCAAATCGACGACCGAGAAATCTTCAAAATTTGTCTCGAATACTGGACCAAGCTTGTTTGCGAATTATACGAGGAAATGCAGTCATTACCTATCACTGATGCAAACCCACTCTTGAGCATGGGCGTCGGCGGTATCACAAATTCAGGAGCGCCAAATCCGCAATTACTAGCCAACTACCCTCTGCGTAAGCACAAATACAACGAGGTGCTTTCGAACCTAAGAGTGGTCATGATTGAGAAGATGGTACGGCCCGAAGAAGTCTTGATTGTCGAGAACGACGAAGGAGAGATTGTTAGAGAATTTGTAAAGGAGAGTGATACTATTCAGTTATACAAGACCACACGCGAGTGCCTCGTCTATCTCACTCACTTGGACGTAATTGATACCGAGAATATCATGACGGATAAGCTTGCCCGTCAAGTCGATGGTTCTGAATGGTCATGGGCCAATTGCAACACGTTGTGCTGGGCTATCGGATCCATTTCGCTGGCGATGAACGAGGAGACCGAGAAGCGCTTTTTGGTTACTGTGATAAAGGATCTTCTTGGCCTGACCGAGATGAAACGTGGCAAGGACAACAAAGCTGTGGTGGCAAGCAACATCATGTACATTGTGGGACAGTACCCTCGATTCCTGAAAGCGCACTGGAAATTTCTGAAGACGGTCGTCAACAAGCTGTTCGAATTCATGCATGAATCACACGAGGGTGTTCAGGATATGGCTTGCGATACCTTCATCAAGATTGCGAGGCAGTGCAAGAGGCATTTTGTTGCCATGCAACCCGGAGAGAACGAGCCTTTTATCGAAGAGATTGTCCGAGGCATGCGCAAAATCACCTGCGATCTCTCACCACAACAAGTTCACACCTTCTACGAGGCTTGTGGTTACATGATTGCAGCGCAGCCTCAGAAAAACACACAAGAGAGACTCATTGCCGAGTTGATGTCCTACCCAAATGCAGCTTGGGATGCTATTATCCAACAAGCTACGGCAAACCCTCAAATCTTGCAAGATGCGGACACTATCAAGGTAATTGGCAACGTCATGAAGACAAATGTCTCTGCCTGCACTTCGATCGGAGGTTACTTCTATCCTCAAATCGGCAGAATATATTTGGACATGTTGTCCATGTATCGTGCGACCAGTCAGATGATTTCTGAAGCTGTTGCTCGAGATGGTAAGTTGAAAATATCCGAGTTACTGAATGTTTTGCTAACGGTTCACAGGTGAGATCGCAACCAAGATGCCCAAAGTTCGCGGATTACGGACTATCAAGAAAGAGATATTGAAGCTGATCGAGACCTATGTTGAGAAGGCTGATGATCTCGAGATGGTTCGGACAAATATCGTACCTGCTCTCCTTGACGCAGTCCTTGTCGACTATAATCGAAACGTGCCCAACGCACGAGACGCAGAGGTTCTGAAAGTTATTTCGGCAATCATTACCAAGCTTTCGGTACGTTGGACCCCACATCGCTCGAAATACTCGGTGGTGCATCCCCTCTTTCATATTTGGAATTATACAAAGTGTCGATTACTTCCGAATCAAATGACTAACTTGGGTTTCAGTCTCTTATGGAAGATCAAGTGCCAACGATCATGGAGAACGTTTTCGAGTGCACGCTGGAGATGATCAACAAGGACTTCTCTGAATTTCCAGAACACAGAGTCGAGTTCTTCTCCCTCCTTCGGGCTATCAATATTCACTGCTTCCCTGGTAGGTCAAATTGCATATTGCAGACTTCATGATAGCTAACAGATGTATAGCCCTCCTCAAGCTTGATAATAGACAATTCAAGTTTGTTATCGATTCCTGCATGTGGGCAAGCAAGCATGATAACCGCGAGGTCGAACATGCTGGTCTCAACATGTGTCTCGAGTTGATCAGCAATATTGCAGAGACTGACCCAGCGACATCGAACGCCTTCTTCCAACAGTTCTTCGTTCCTATCCTACAGGATGTTTTCTTTGTGCTTACCGATACGGACCACAAGGCTGGATTCAAGGCTCAGTCTATGCTCTTGGCAAAGATGTTCTATCTGATTCATCCCGCTGATGGAACACCACCAAAAATTCAAGGCCCTATCTATACCTCCGATCAGGCGCCAGCTGGCACGAGCAATAAGGAGTTCTTGGGTGGTTTTGTAGCAAATTTGTTGCAAAATGCTTTCCCTAATTTGCAGCCGTACGTTTGCTGTTATCCACGCCAACTTTCATGTGCTAACTGATTCCAGGACTCAAATCGGAATTTTTGTTGAGGGTTTGTTCTCTCAAAACCATCAATACGATAGATTCAAGCTCAACCTTCGTGACTTCCTGATTCAACTGAAGGAATTTGCCGGCGACAATGCCGAGCTCTTTGCCGAAGAGAAGGAGCAACTCGACCGTGAAACCAAAGCAGCAGAGCGCGAACGCTTGTCAAAGGTTGGTGGTTTACTAAAGCCAGCCGAGCTGGCGGAGGATGATGACGAGCTGTGACTCGAGGAAGAGCTGAGGTACGAATACGCCGAAGCAGCGGCAAAACCCGACGATCTTAAGAAACCATACTCTCATGCCGATAACATTATCATCAAACCGTTGGATGGCTGGGACATGTACGATTTGTGAGCCGTTACCTCAACTTCCCGGTAGCACCAGTCTCAACTTCTCTGGATATTCAAGTTTTCATGCTACTCATCAATCTTCCTCTCGGATATTATACCATGCTCAGGGGCGTTCCTGAGTGAAGTCGGTCGCTGGATCATATTGATTTGTCTGTCTAAAAGCCCTGTTTTTCCTCTGTTTTAGATTTGCTTCTCCTATCGTGTCGCAAGCCGATACACATTGATTGCATTTGCGATGGAACTTGATACCTCTTCTCTTTGGGGGAATACCAGTCAGTGGATGACGCATGAGCGATGAATGAGCGAGCGAATTGGAGCCAATGAGATATGATGGGTGGAGAGACGGGCCTGTGTAGATGAGTTACACATTTACTCGTACAGCAATAAAGGAGTGATAACAAGTGCCAATTCAATGCGTGAGGCTGGACCCCTTGACCTTTCCCACCCTTTCCCCCAAGTCCTATTATGTTGTGGGCCCGAAGGAAAAACGGAATGTTTCCTTGAAGCCGACGTTGACTGTGATTTACCTAATATCGTATTGATGCAAAGGGTGATAGTATTACCCCTCTATTCTACATATATAGTATCAGGATTCGCGACTGTAGAGCGGGCATGAGTTTTTGAATTTCCATTCCATATTCTAGATGCTGTTGTACGATATGTATAGCGCTTAGCGCACTGATGCATGCAGGATTGCTACCATAATTTCTTCCTAGCCATTTACACAAAATACATCCCTGGGTATCTAACGCCACCATGCAATTATCGTAAGCCGTAACCTGATCTGATCATCAGGGCAATATTCAACAAACCTTAGGGGCATGCATATAAGCCATTTAAGCAGCACCCGCGCCAGCGTCTCCCTCAACCTCTCCTTCCACTTCTTCCCTTGCGATTCTCTCCTTCTCCTTCAGAGCAGCCTCCAGGCGCTTCTTCTCTTCGGGATCAATGAGATCGTCGTCATCGGACCATTCCGAATCATCATCCGGGATCAGCGGCAAGGCAAGTCTCTTCCAGAAGCGCTTCTCAGTTCGAAGCCTATGGTTCTCAACCCTCAGGTTGTGGCGCTCGTCGTTATCAGTAATATATCGACGCATGGCACGCAAGTGTTCATTTGCACGGCTGGCCGCAGCTTTCTGGTCGTTCATCTCGTTGCGTAGCCTTAAGTTCTCCTCGCGCTCATCCGCTAATTGCTTTCGGTAGTTTTTGTGCCATGCCAGAGTGTCGGCTTCATGGCTTGCTTTGAACTTGTGGACCTTTTCGGCAATATCAGCAAGGATTTCTGCGCCGTGAACAGCAAGCTTGAAATTCTCGCGCTTGTCGTATTCAGAGTCCTCCAATGCCTTGCGAAGCTCGGAAATGTCCCTGTCGAGATTCTGGCTTTCTTCTGTAGATATGTTAGGAGTGATCTCATGTGAAAGAAGGGGGGTACTAACCACTCAGTTCTCCCGCCGCTGCTCCAATCAATTCATCGTTATTGAGGTTGAGGTTCTTGGCCTTTTCACGGACTCTTCCCATCTTGTCAACGACGTTAGCAGTCAACTGTTGGTTCATTCTGAGGACACCCGAAAGCTCGTCGACCATTGACATGACATAATTTAGGTCGGATTGGTGGCCGACTGGGGTAGGATAACCAATCATGGCGGCGCCAGGGCCCATACCTCCATTGACTCCATTCTGGTGATTCATGCCTTGAGACGGTGATGGAGGGGCTTGTCGAGGGTTGGAAGGTCCACTTTGTGGGTTCTCTCCATAGCTCTGGAAATTCATGTTTGCGACCTTGACACGACCAAGCGCGGTTCCTGTGTCGTGGAGATAGCCCTTTCGAAGAATGGCTCGAGCGGATTCAAGAGAAAAGTGAGGAATTTCTACTCGCCAGGTATAGAAGTCGCCAATATTAGATGAATCGGCAATAGGTTTTGGAGTTGTCGTGGGTGTTGACTCTCCGGACTGTGACTGCCGGCTTGAAGGGGGTTCGACCGGTGCAGAGAAAGGCTGCTGATCCAAAGAGATAGAACGGCTTGAAGAGCCAAGGGTTTCCAGCTCACCTACGCGACGGATATTGGGTTGACGAAAGTCAGATTGAAGTGCTGATGTACGAGTGAATTGTGCCGTATTTGAAGTGTTTATGTTGGCAAAGGTAGCTTGAGTGGTTTGTACACGAGCGCGGCCTGATTCGTAAGCCCTAGGAGTGGGTGTAGTTGATCGATCGTATGGATCTGCGACCGGAAGTAGGTATTGTCCACTGCTGGACGTTGCTCCTCGATAATCAATCGTTCGAAGAAAGGGGGGTTCCAATGGGGTAGGCAATGGGGGTCTGCTCGTCGTCGTTCCTCTATATCCACCAGAGCGTTGTAGATCGTTTCTACGTACAGCGGCTTGTCTAGCAAGATCCCTCGCAGTATCTCGCTCCCTATCTTGATTGATGCTTCGAACAAGGCCCGCTAGCCGTTCCTCCTCTCCTGTAATTGGATATTCTAAAGGGTTTTCTCGAGAGATCGAGTTCGAACGTGTTCTATTTCGAATATGCGGGAGGGGTGCTGTATTTTGACTTGCAGGGCTCGAAGTAGAAGGGGGCGAAAAAACGGGGAATGCTTCGAGTGTTTCTCCAGATTCGATGTGGGAACGAGGATAGCTGAAGTTTACGTTTTGGTTGGTCGTGGTAGATTGAGGACCGAACGCGCCAGTTGGAGCTGGAAAAGAGCGATTGTCAGACGCTCGGTTTTGAGTAGGGTATGGAGGGTTATTTCCAATGAGGAGATTCGTACGAGTAAGAGTAACTTGACCAGTCCGACGGCGGAGTGCTGGGGAATCTTGACCAGCGGAAGGCTGGGTTAAGATAGGTTCAACAACGGCGAAACGTTGAGTATTTGCTGGGGCTAGTGGTGGAAATGATTGATATGGAGAAGCTGGTAAATGCGCCGAAGTTCTTCTGGATCGATTGACTGGGAGTCCCAAGTTGGCTAAGGCGTCCGAGGAAAGTTCTGTCCGCGGCGGCTCAACGAACCCACCTCTGGCGAAAGCGGTAGGGTATGTGACTGGGTGAGACCCCAATTCGGCTTCAGTGCAGTGAGAATCAAAGTTCGAGGGAACGCGTGGGCTTATTGCTCGGCGAGCTGTCAGTGCAGAAGGGGCAGTACTGTGTGGTAGGCGAACTTCGTAGGAGCTTGAAGAAGCCTGAGGAGCGCTCTTTGCAGCTGCCACTACAGGTTGCGGAGTGGATTGATGGTTTGCAGAAATCGACTGTCCAAGAGGCGCGTAAATGACCGTCTTCGCAGAGGAGTCGGAACCAGAATCAGAATCGGGATCTGGGTCTGGGTGTGGATCTACGGACCGACGTGTAGGAGCTGTAGCTGTAGCTGTTGATCTGCGTTGGTTGAACTTGTCTGGATCATCTTTTATCCGGTTACGGTCCGCCATCTCATCTTTACAGAACTTGCCTGCTTGCTTCTGGTGCTTTGACCCCCACAGTTTGACCCCCACAAGTTCCCCTGAAACCCTTTCTTTAGCGAATGGATGCGTGGTGGTGGGGACAGGATGCTGTTCACGGTGAGAACAGCCTAAGACAATAACGGCACGATGAGAGATGTCGACGAGGCTGAAATTCTACAATACCTTGTTCATCACAATGGGACACATACTGGACCTTATAGATCGGAACTTCCGGGTACCGGTAATGAGAGCTAACCGCTTACAAGTTAGCGTGTTTTTCTTCCTTGCATTGCTTTCACACTTGATAGGTATTCAGATCCAAGTCAGGTAGTTATCATTGTTGCAAGATGAGTATCGTAACTTTCCTTCTAAACAGTTTCCCCCATTCCATCAATGAGGCTTTTTTCTTCCGTTCAGCGACCTTTTCATTCAAGTCAATGCTAGAGTGTTCGGCTAAGAAAGGGGACGTTTTGGACAACGTGCAACGACTTTCATGGACGAGACTTCAAAGATCATTTAATTTGTAATATATCTTGATCCCAAGCTTAGCTGGTTATTGATATAAGACCGCGTCTATCATTTCTGATATATACAGCGAGAAGTAGCACATCTTTCCTATAAGTCACTCACGTCCTTATTCTGAAAATATAAGCTCGTAGTCGCTACCTCAGTACATCACTTTCGTAATACACCTGAGCAAATGAAAACAAATATAAAAGTATAGTTACAGGAGAAGCATGCCAAATTCACGCAAGTCTCCCTTATTGAGCGTGGCTAACCAAAACAAAGTCTTGCCAATTACCTCTACAAAAAAACATCTCGACAGCCACTCATCCGCTCTCCTAGGCAAAACAAATATCATTGTCTCACGACTGCGAACACGACCCAGGTACCATAAGAAAATATTCATTTAGAGCGAGAACTTGTGTGATGCGACCCACCGCTGATACTCGAAATCCCCCAATCCCAAGCAAGACCACACATTCCGTTTTCGCATCAAAAAAGTAATAAAAAGAGCATGCAAAAACCTCAGGCCAGTAGCCGCTGACCACAGGATAACCCCCTAGCGATTAAGCATCAAAGGGAATTTTACATTCCTACTTGCCAATACACAATTTGTCCTGACCCACTTAGCCAAGTGGGCGCCTTTCTTTGTTTGACGATGTGTTTGGTCTTATTTTGATATATACTTGGTATATGTGAATCTGCCGGTATGCCGAAGATTTAACGGTTTTGTAGTGGAAAGGAACGTAGGAGAAGTAAATGGATACCGAGGTACCTATTTGATTATGATGTGCCAGGTTTAGCTGCTTCATGACAGAATAACCTCTCCTCTCTAGATGTGAGTTTTACACGGGAAGAGCTAGGTGATAGAGAGAGACCAAGGTTAAGAGATTATAAAAAGAAAAGCTCGGAAAGGTTGGAAAAGGGTATTGTTAGCATTGCAATAATCTAAACTCTGCGCAAGTTTCTAAAACAATTGGTTACTCATTGGTAAGTTGATGAGGCACGCCAGAGAAAGCAAACCTGAGTCTTGGTTATTGGCAATCCTTACTCAACTTAGTGAGTTGTTCATTGGAGAACGTCCTCGTCCACCCATATTCCTTTCCATGTTACTTGTACAGGCCTCAGAGTCCTCCAAAACGCCGCCATCATTTCTCATTATACCGTTACACCCAATTCAAAATACCTTGAATATTTTCCCCCTACTCCCCACCCAACAGCGCCAACACCTTCCTCTGCTCATCCCCCTCAACATCAACATCAACAGTCATCTCCTCATGCTCTATTTCCCCTAACCCTTGCACTCCCCGCTGCACCCTAACCATTAATAACTTCATCCTCTCCAATTCCACCTCCAACTCCCCCTCCCTCGTCACCAGATTCTCCTGCACCCCACCCCCTTCCGCAAACGGTCCCAACAAGCCCCTCAACGCCCTATACCTCTCCACTACCTCTGTCTTCTCCCTTCTCCGCTCATTCAACTCCTCCAGCCGTGTCTGCAGCTCCATGTACCGCGCTGCTTTGGCGGGGGCTTCGACTTCTGCTTCTTCGCTCCAGGTCGAGGGGAGTTGGTCGATTATGTTTTCTTTGCCTGGTTTACGTTACATAAATTAGCTTTCACTCAAATCTGCTTAATATTACATGTACAGAGTTGGCCGATTGATTGGTTGATTGATTGGATCACTGGAAGAGGAAAGATAAGTACATACGAAAATCACAACCCCTCTTCGCCCACTCCTCCCCAACATCACCCACCACAGTCCTCTCCCCCGCATTCCAATACAACCTATCGATCTGCTCCGCCACATGTCTCATAGCCTGCGGTCCATACGCCAATTTATTATGTTTCTTAAGCTGGGCGTTGAGTTTCAGGAGCGCGTCATCGATGGCACGTTGCCGCAGCGGAGCGTTCTCCTCGGTTTCGGGAAGAGGGGAGGATGAGGGGCGGAGGGGTTGAGAGAGCGTTTGGATTTGGGTGCGGAGGAAGGAGATTTTCAGATCGATTATTGTGGGCGTGTTGGAGGTCATGGTTGTGGTTGTGATTGGGTGATGATTGTGAAGTTGAAGATGCGGGGAGGGTTTGAGAGGTTGACGCGACGGAGTTGGCGAGCGCGTTTTGGACACGTGATTGTAGATTTATACCGTGACGCTAGTAGCTTTTCAAGAAGCAGATAAATTTAGACGTTTGTGACTGTTTTAAGACCTTTTCACTGCTTTGATATGGCGGTAGACTTGTTATTCCGGGGAAGTGTACAGGAAGCGGAGAGAAAAGCGGTGCATACAATGACATATCTTCATGAGAAGCCAAACGTTGTGAATTCAGTTTCACGGATTAATAGTCCACTAATACACATGATCTCAAATTTAAAGACTCCTAAAGGTTCTCTTTCTATGTCCTTCTTTCTCGGATATGTTTAGATAGTCATTGAAACGACCCGCACATTTCCTTTTGGAGAATGTTGCTTCCAGCTTATGACTTTTGGCAAATCTTAGAGAATCCCTTGTAAGCATCGGTATCTTCATGGTCGTCATACTTGATTTTCGGTACGTAATATATCTCCTGCTTAGGCTTTATTTAATATGACCGAGAATTATAATAGGACTGAGCATTAAGTAGTCGTTGTCGCTGCATATGTCCTTTCTACCTTTGGCCCCTGGAACCTTCCCGCAGCCCAAAGGAATACATAGAATTCGACAATTCTAGAACGGTCTTTAGTTCATGTCATAATTAAAATGAATAAGTATATAAAACCCTACGGAAGAGGACTACGCTTACTGCATATACACTTTTCTTCCAGACTTCATTCACAGACATTGCTCCCTCCTCAACTCGAATGGAAAGAATCTAGACTTGATAATAAGCGGTCAAAGCACATATAATACAAACACACCGACTGATTCCCTGCAAAGATACCCCTAGGAATGCCGAACCCCGCATTGTGAAGACTGTAGCAATTCACTTGAACCTAAACACTCGAACACGCAAGAGCCGCGCAAGATTTCTATGAGAGAGGAGCTCCACCCACTTTTTGCTTAGGTCAAATTGCAAATATCTAGATGGAAGCAAGCGTTTAGAATAGAGCAATAGCACTAGCTTTGTGTCTCTCAAAAAGAGTGTGAAATATGCCGAAGGGTTCTGTGATACACGTATATCTCGTACAAAGACACGTGGTGCATTGAATACGCGGGTACGGATGAGTCTCTTGACTGTACAGTAAGATCTTACGACAGGACTGAGAACTACCCTCGAGAGTACGGAGGAAGTTTTGAGAATATTTCAACCCCTTTGCAGCGGCTGTTCCAGTGAAAGGCAAAAAGGGAGAGTAAAGCCAGAAATGCGTTAGGATGACTTCTGAGGGTTTTGGATTGAAGCTTCTTATACTCCGCAAGGTATAACTCTAGAACTATGTAGTAGACTTATATCTGCATATCTAAATGTCCCGAGAAGATTGTTGAAGCATGAGGTTTGGGGTTCTGAAAAGAACAAATCTCGCGCTTGCATGGAATGGAAAGGGAAATTAAGCTTCCTCAAGCATGAAATGCTTCAAAGGAAATGTGTACAGATCGTGCTCCCCGCCCCAGATGACTATACAGTGCGCTTCGATTCCATCATCGCAGGTTCGTCCTTCCTTGAAGACCACGCGAGCAAATGTGTCGTTTATCGATCCTGCGCAGGGGAGATGATTGCACAGCCTTATCTGTCCACAGTAGCCTTGTTTCAGCAGGGATTATCCGGTGCATGAGCGAGGAAGGATGAACCGAGCCACGAGGTGAAGGGGTTTCATTCAGCGACGGAGAACAGGCGGTGGTTTCAGCTTGTTCTTAATTTACCCTTCCGTACCTGACATCTGTTTGATGGATAAATACCTGATCGGGGTTGGGGTTTCAGGAGCTGGGTTTCATAAGCCTCACATTCTTGCCTTTGGAAGTTTGGAGGACGGAACGAGAAAGATGGCGATAATCTTGGCTATACTAAAACTGTTACGGGAAAAATTACTTGTATATGTGACTTTCAAAGACTTTGGCGTGACTCGTGAGCCTATTATGCCCAAGAGAAAGAGCTTGATATTCAAAAGGTGCCACGTCCATTTTGTGGAGTTTTGATAGTAAATCTATTCTTGCTTACAAGTTCTAAGCAGCACCGTACTACTAGTAGTACTGGACCGGAATATAATTACTTTGGGGTGGGTTAAACGCGCAGAGAAAGAAGCAGAGAAAAAGGGGCGACGCGCCTCAACCGCGTTCAACTATGAGAGAGCTTCAATTGGCCAGCAAAGTCCCACGACAATATGCGTCTCCTGCGACCAGCGGGTTAAGCGATGGATCTGGATAAAGTGTAGTGTGCACGTTGGCGGGTGATTTGTGCGCTTTTGAGTCTTGACCGAGCAGGTGGAATTCTGATTTGATGCTGGTTTGGAGGACAAGGTGAAGTGAGGGGTGGCATGCATGCGGGCGCGCATGGAAGCGCCCAGCTGTCTTCATCAGATTGTCGGTGGGGTGGGGAAGGAAATGACGAAAAGGGGGCGGATCGCCACAGTGGGCAGCCCCTGAATTAATTGATCAATTACAAAAGCGTGATGCAACAGAGGACGAGTAAGAGTCACAACTACGGGTATGGACGGGGATGATGAGGTACTTTTCGTGCTCAAATGATGCTTTTACTTGATAACACGAGGTGATCATGACTTGTGTAAAAATAGGATTGTGAAGTTCTATTGGATGGAAAGAAAGAGGGGTAAGGCAGGATGAAGAGTAATGAACAGTGATCTGGAAGGGTCTTGATTGGCAGCGCATGTTTGAGGGGCCAAGCCATAAAGACAGGCTGCCGGCAAAGACCTTACGATACCATGCCATGCCATGCCATGCCCAGGCCTGTTGCCATGAATAGAATGGAATCTTTGACTGCATACTCTGGAGTTGTAGCTGTTGCACCGGCGGCATACGGCCGCGCTGTGCCTGTGATCCCATGGACCCGAGGACCGTAAAGGATCAATACAGTGTGGCATTCCCTCGTTTGTTTCGGCGTGCCCATAGGGCAGGAAGCACACCAAAGGCGTTCGGATTAAAGTGCTGATTGCAGGTGGCCGAATTGATAGAGTAGGTCCCTACCGTAGGTGTAGGTACCTGCTGTACTGTAGGTATCCTGACACCAAGAGTCGGGAGATAAGTTCCAGTGGTGAGGCTTGAATTATTAATAAGATATATCGCCCTCGGCTGAAGCAGTTGTCGACGACAAAGTCTACGTGAAGGCGATGAATATTAGCTGTAAAATACCTTTATGAGGCTGTTGATATAAAGCCTTCCAAGTTACGAAGTACATCGTGGTCTAAAGCCGGCCTACTTAATTGTTAGGGATCAGCCTGCGGATACTGTTGTCACAGGTCCCAGGTGGAAAAAAAAGGCGATGTCCCAGAAGCAGAATCCCCGAATCCTCTTGCTCCCCTTACCCCATCAGGCCTAGCTCCCCTTCTGCTCTCCCCTACCTGGTAATGAGTGACTAGGTCTATTCCGTAGTAGGCAAATACTGTATCCGACTACCGTATATCCCTTGCAAATCCTCCTCTTGCTCTCGCCCAATCCTTCCGCACCAAACTTCTTCCTCCCATCACTCTCTCGCGCTTGTTCTTCTTTGCACACTACTATACTCTCTCTCGTCTCGCCTCGTACACCGCCCTTCTCTCTCTCTTTTCCTCTTGTTGTCGTTGTCGTCCTCCTTCATCCTCATCCTCAGCCTCCCCCCCTCCGAGCGATCCATCGAAGAAAGGAGCGTGTTTATTACCGTTCAAGTTGTCAGATTGATCCATTAATTGATTGATTGATTAATTCATTTATCCCGAGTTGCTCGCCATAATTCAAATCCGCGTCGATATTTTCCCCTACCATTCAGTCAGGGTCTTTATTCATCTGCAGCTCCCGTCTTTCATCAACCAACAAGCCCATCATCGCAACTGCCTTTCATCGGCTCTCGGTCGCTCTTTGTTGATTGCAGAGCACCACATCCATTGTCCCTTCTACGCCGGAGCCATCGCCACTTCTTGGTTTCCGAACTGCTTGCCTGCCTGCGTTCATCCATCCCTTCGACAGAAACTTCAACTCCGTCCTGTAATTTCAACGACTACATAGTCCACGACGCGTTTCGTTTCCCTCGGGTCACCCGGCTTTTGTGCACACTACGCACACATCTTGGATTCACGAGCAGCAAAGCTATTACAAACAAACACTTTTCCATTTCCATCCACCTTCTCCGCTGCCTGCTCAAAGGCCTCAAGCTCTTTTACAACCTACATAATCTTGCACTACTTTTCATCAGTACAAATCGATCGACTCTTCGATCCTTAATTCCTCTAATATACTTCAACTTCACCCACCTGTTGAGTTCTTCGCCTATTTCGATACCCGTCATTCTCTCGATCTCGAGTTTGCGAAATACGACTCTTCCGACAATACCTCATCAAAACCACCCACCTGTACAACATCACAAACTTGAGTATGGACGCAGGCGGTCTTGCTCAGATGTCCTACAACAACTTCCCTTCTAGCAATGGATTGGGAATACCCGGTTCTGGCTTTGCTTCCAGACGGGCAAATGGTGCCAACCTTAAGCGTCTCTCCTTCGACACCTCCAAGCCAGCCAACCCTCAAGACAATGGGGCCCCTACGCCTAGAACTTCCCGGTCTCATTTGCTCGCTGGGTTGAGAACGGCTCCAAAGTCGGCCACTTCGAGCACCTTCCCTTCGACTGCACCTCCCACACAGATGCAACACAACACTGGACTTGCTGGTAGCATTTACGCAGACAAAGGAACATATGGTGGCCCAAAGACTTCGAACTTTTCGAATTATCAGAACAACTACAACCAAATGAACAACAGCCAAATGTACCACGTTCCTGAGCAGATTCTGGCCCCACCTGAGATCCTGATTGATGAGCACATCCAAGAACAAATGGATCCAAATTTGTACGCTCAGTTAGTTGCTACAAACATGTACCTTGCGGATCAACAGCAACGTCTTCAACAGCAACTGTACAGCGTGCAGGCTGCTGCTCAGCAATTCCAGGGTTTGAATTTGGGTATGGGGAATCAGCAGCAATTTGCTACTCCTCCGGTCACGCCGCAAAACATGGGAATGTATCAACAGCAGCAAGTCAAGAGCAGCATGCAGCCAGTCATAACACCAGTTGTGGGTGCTCAACCAGGTGTCTACTCGTACTACAACCCAGTCACTGGCCAGCAGAGCTACTTCATGGACGACCAAGTTCAATATGCAAACCAACAAGTTCAACAGTCGGCCAATTACTCGCCTCCTCAGCAACCAGGTACACCAAGATTCCAAGTCTCACCACCTCCTCCTGCGGATACACCTACGTTCACCCGAAGCATTAGCCCTCCTAAGAAGTCACAATCGCCTCCTCAGGATCACGCTCCATTGCCACCACCATCAGCTGGTGCATTCCGCCGTGGACACCGCAAGGCAACCTCGATGGCTGTTGGAGTTGATACCACGTCTCCACTTGACGGCCCCAAGTCTGCAATTCTGCCAAAGAGCCAAGGCTTCCCATCGACACCCCTAACGGCTGGCTTTGGGCCCGGTCAAGCACGTGCTGGTGAACACCCCATTCGCCAACCCCGCGGCCCACCTTCGTTGGATGAATTGAAGACCAAACCCACCACCAAGTTCGAAGGCAGCAAGAATTTTGCTACTCGCACTCGCCGAAGTGCTGTTCACAACCTTGTCCGCGCAGGAATGGAGCGCCGTCGAGCACCAGGGAGCAGCTCTGGTAGCATGTCTCCCGTATCTGAGACTGGAGAAATCACATTTTCCGTTTCTTCGGATAACGATTCGGACAGTGGTCGCAGTGGAAGTGGAAGCCTTTCCGGTCGCCCAAGTCTTGGTAGTTCTCGAACGTCGGCACATGGCGCTATTGGATCAGACCGTCCATCCTCTCGTCAAAAGGAGCATTCTCTTGAGCGAAAATCGATAGCATCTATGGACAGCAACTTCACCACTGCAAGCGTCAGCAGTGATGAAGGTTCTTCGGTTGGAGGCAGCTTTGCAGCTGTGTTCAAAAATGCAGGCAAGAAACTAGAGACTGCCGATGGTCAACGAAAGGCCCCAATGCTCGTTCTCACCTCGGCTGAGAAGCGCAAAAGCTCTGTCTTCTGAAGAGCTCTAAAAAATTACACCAAAATTGTCAACAAGGGTAGATCCCTAAAGGTTGATATCCAATCTTTCATTGTTATTTTGCCAATTTGAAATTGCATTCGACTGTGCATATTGTACTGCCTACCCTTTTACGACCATGACGATGAAATTACCGATTCCTTAATATCGATTTCGAAATACAAGTACAACACTTCACATTCATTCATTTTCTTCAAACGACGGATCTCACGGAACAGTGGAGGAGACAAAGGAGATAGAGCATGACCTTTGGATTGTATTCAAGATCTGCTTTTTGGTTTTACGCAACGTGGGTTGGGGTACGCGTTATTTTGGCGCCTTGCTGTTATGCCTGCTTAGGAGTCGGCCTCCGAACACTTGCATTCCGTGGATTTGGGGACTGGGACGATGGAAATTGTTTAAGATATATGATTACAACCAGCCTGGAATGCGAGGTACGAGCGAACGATTTGGCTTGGATTATACTGGGAGAAGATGAAAAGCAACTTAGCTAGGTGGTTGAGAGATAGATGAATAAGATATACTGTATCAAAAGTAATCATGTCTCTGCGGGTGTGGGTCTTTGCAAATAACAACACTTTTGTTTAGAGAATGCCAGCTTTGGGGCAAGTGTCCAGATCATGCCTTTGTATATGTTATAAAAACGGTTGTATAAGTGGCCCTGAAAGTTTTGACGCAAGTCAGCTATTCACAATGACATAATTCCTGCGTCTTGAAATTCTAGGAATGTGTCCCTTCGCCTTTCATTGGCTATAGAATCACTTTTGCAAATCGATTATTCGCACATTTTCTGTGAATAGCACTTTTGCTGTTAAAAGTAGTTAGTGCTAGTGCTCCTGCGATTTATAGCGGACAATTAGAACAGACTATCTATCTAATTATATACAACTTCTTTCTCCGGACGGAACATTTCAAATGGAATGAATGATCGTTTGGATAGGATGTTTTGTTTGAAAGAAAGCTCTCTCTCTCTCTCTCCTTTTATTGTATTTTGTATAATTGTAGGCTGTTTTATAGGGGGAGTAGTATGTATGTACGTATGATTTTGATTTTCGGTTTGATTTTGATTTTGATTTTGATTCTGAGTTTGGTGATTGGAATGGAGTGGAGTGGTAAATGTTGGAGTAATGTTGGATTAGAGTTTTTAGTAGTGCTGTTTGTTTTATTTGGGAGTCATGTATTTATCTTAGGAGAGGGAGGGGGTCACCGGAACGGAATATGCTTTCTAGGAGCTGCTTTGCTTGGGACTGGTTGGTTATCTTGGAAGATGGGGGGAATGTTGCGGGGAGATGAGGGGGAATGGGGAGATGAGGGGAGATGAGGAGATGAGATGAGGAGAATGATAGCATCGCAGTGGATTTTGGCTAGATGAGGTTCATTTCTTGTTAGTAGGTGGACATGGTGGAATTAGGTAGTTATGTTACTAGGTAGACGTAGGATGATTTCCGAACGTGTTGTCTCAAATTCGGAATTTCGCAGAAAGAAATAATGTCTAGAGAGACCAGTTGGCCATGTCTGTCACTTGAGACTATGTAGGTCTGGAAACCAGGGATTCCGGCTGACTTCTTCTGTTGACGAACGAAAGTACCTGTTCTGTGGGGAGTAGACATAAAACATGTTGATGACGAGATGTGAATAGAGTCCAGGATTTGTGATTTTTATTGCGTGCAAGTTTGAGCTAAAACTTGTATTGTGTTACCAGGTAGATGTAAGAAGAACAGACAGTTATATCATGCGTACTAGTCATGTCGCAACTTATTGAGAATCTACGTCAATTGTAAGCAGACGTTTCCCCACCGAAAACCACAAGCTACCATATTAAACTTTCCAATGTTAGACATGAGCATAGCAGAGACCTCGTGGAGATTAGGTCTTGTCCCCTTTTGCTAGATGTGAAGTATTTCTTGTAAATCGTGGAAAGTTTAACGGAGTAGAGAGGATTGATTAAAATTCCAATAAGCCATATATATATCTTCAAGGCTGTGAGTGAGACGTGGAGATTTGGTTTGGAAGTGTAAAAGCTCGATATAGAAGATAAAGTGCAGGGAAGCGTGCTCTTTATACCCTCGAGAGATTTGATTTGGATCACCAGCACGTGTACTGTATGATTATCGTATGTCAATCTACGAGTAGCGTTATGAGGAGGGATGTTAGGAATACGGGTTCGGTACTTGAGCCTTGAGCGGTACTTGAGCTATCATGACAAAGCAGATGCGGATGAATAAGTAGAGGATAAGCAATGAAGCGTTTCAGAAAGTACGAGTAGGGTGGTGATGTTTCAGAGGAAAACATGAACTTGATCTCCTCGGGGTTCAGGTCTCAGGGGGATCGCCTCTAATATTATGCGGCTATCATCGCAACTGAAAATCGTCGGTGATGAGGATCCTCAAAAAAGTAGTGTCGACGTACAATACAAATGATGGGCATTTGGGACCCGGTGTAAATGCTACCCGCTCCCGCGTCCGCGTTCTCACAGGCTTTGAGTGTGGTATTCCGCTATGGGCGTGGGGGTTGCTTACCTAGGCTCTTGAGAAAGGCAAGGTTACACGCTGTTCGAAATCCAAAGAGAAAAAGGTAGGGGATGAGATATTATTAGAGATAAAGAGAACGAGAACGAGTGAAGAAGCTAGCGGGACAGCGGTGCAGAGGGAAGCCGTAATAATGACTTTCTAGATCGACGCAAGGGTGGAAAGTGGTTTGGAGTACTCGTAGGAAGGTCTGCCGGAGACTTTGGAGTGTCTCGAAAGGTCTCAGAAAGCTCGGAGCCAGAAAAGATAATTGGGTTCTGTTAAGTCGGCTGGAAAATAATAAAAAGTAACAGCTAAGACGGCGCACGCTAACTAGTTTCGGTAAGCAACCTGTTGTAAGTCATATAAATATGTAAATGCCACTACAAAAGTCAATTTCTATGAGGCTGAAATGAATTTTATTTTATTTTCTATCTAGGCGGGCTAAGGTTTAAATGATATGCCTTGAACAGTGCACACCCTGTTCGGCAAATCAAGAGGCTAAAAACAGAACAGTCTCCAGAATCCAGATGCAGTAGAAAGGCGTCACCATAAGATTTTAGAAGTAGAACAGAATGATAGAAACAGGAACCTTAGATGGCTCTCCCCAAACCTTAGGACTGATCCTCTCCGTGTCCTATTTGGCCAGACAGTACCTATTTTTCTGCAGTGGGCAAAGGGCAGAATACCTAGATAAGCTAGCGCATATCGACTTGGCAATTTCTCAAGTCGACGACTTGCCTCAAAAGGAAGAAGAGTAGTAGGTCCTCCAAAAGGAACCCAAAGAATTTAAACGCCACACCCGTCATGTGTGAAAAAAGAAGCTTGTCTGCATCCCTTGCCGCGTCAGTTCAACAGTTGGGAGACACCGAGAAGTGACCGAATCAGAAGAGCCCAGATCAGATAGATACAGGGAACAGGCTCAGCCTGGCTTCTGGAACAACATAACTGTGGGAACTGTGGATATTGCGTGAATATCACGGAAGGAGCGTAGGAACCTTGGTGACCTGAGGGTTCGTATCTTTGGATTTTGGATTTTGGATTTTGAATTTGGATTTGAAATTTCGAGACGTTTGTTTGGGTTGGGCCTTTGTTTTTGATGGAAGGCTCGGGCTTTCCTGATCTAGTAACCCGGAGGACTTGGTTTACAGTAGCAAACGATCCATGTTAAGAAAGCTTTGACTCGCTAATAACGCAGGGAGAAAAGTCTTCAACAACACCGAACCACCACTTGAAGAATACGTTACCGTCCAGTACGTACGAAATCTAGTCGTCAGCGCTTGTCACATGTGAGAAGCACATGTGAAGAGAGCAAGCTAGAGAGATACGAAGCCGCCCCTAAGGTGACCTAAATCATACATCAACACCATCACCATCCTTCCCGCAATGTGGGACCTGGTGGATTCAAAGTTCAAACTCTCAAGTGCCTGGTCCAAATTTCAAAGCCCAATGCAAACCACACCGTGTCCTAGCATATAGCGGCTCCGCGCCCGACTCGTTGAACTAATGGAGTTGACCTAGCCTAGCCTCGGATCTATCTCCACTCCTCCAAGACCTACTTTCGCATCGTGAGATTGTCTTTACCATGCTGAATGGCTCACGGCTCGTAGCCCCCGCTGACCCAAGAACTGTGGATTCTGTTGTCAATCGTGGTTTAAGTAACTACGAAGTAAGTGGTGGATATCAGCGGCTGCACAAACAGAAATCGCAGGCTCTAGACCACGATGCTGCCGGCACTTTCGACTGATGGGGTTAATAGATAAAGAGAGGCGAATATGGTGTTGCTGTACGGTAGGGTAGGGTAGGTGTCGCAACCTTTTATTCCTTTGCTCTGTTGCTAGTAGTATACTTACCAAAGGGCAAGAAGTGGCCCTTGCCTACGTACCTAAGTAAGTACCCCAGTACCCAATCCGAGTCCGAGTACATGCCTTACTTCGATAGCTCCTTCCCTTCCCTTCCCACCCACCACGCTTACTCTAATCAACTGAACTCGCCCTTACCTTTCTTTATATACCTCCCCGTCGTCTCCGAATAACGCGTCTCATCTTCTCGACGACGGACGAGTCATTGCCATTCCATTCAAATTCTATTTTAATCACCCACCTCACCCCACTCGCATCGCATCGCATCGCTCGCTAGCTTTTTATCCTCTCTTTGCCATCAACCCTTCTTCTCTTGGTTAATATTCTTCCCAATTCACTTCGATTACATTACATTGCATTGCATTCTATTCTTTTCATCTTCATTCGTCAGCAGTTTTTAATAAGAATTTTTCCGACCTTTTCTTATCAGTGGCGTCTGCCCAGGAGGCCAGGGTAGCTTAGTACCCCGCCGCCTCCGGAACGCTAAAGTCTTCCCCTCCAACAAATCCCAACGCCTTCGAGGTCGTGTACAGTATATATATATCTACAAAGGGAGGTTGGGACCATCGAAAGGACCTTGGTTCGAATTAATCAATATAATGTCCAGCGAATACCTCACGGCACCAGAAGGAGCAGCAGACAACCGCAATCACGGATACAAGGAGCTTTCATCTGATGAACCCAATGCCGAGTCCAATTCAAACCCCAGCAGGTCAACCAGTCCAGGAGGCAGTGGTGCAGTAGGCGGCAGTGCACCGCAGAAGCATCGTAGCAGGGTCCGTTTCAACAGCACAAGCGAGGCCAACGATCTTGCGAACCAGAAGTCAAAGTTCCCCTTGCGAGACAAAGCCATATCACTGCAATCCATCCCACATTCACCCACGCGGCTTCAGAATACTCAATGGAGCCCCCCACATTCGAGGAACAATAGCGGCGCGAATCTGCTGAGAATCACGCCAGAGCATGAGAAAGAGAACCCGTTTGCCGATCCTGTGGACAATCTTATCTTTAAGCCCAAAGCAAGCGTTTTACGGCACCCCAGTTATAACCAAGGACTGGAGGATGAGGATGATTCTAACGAGAAGTCTTTTTCAGCAATGGCAGCTCAAGAGCGAGCACAAAGGTTATCAAATTTAGTAGGAAGTCATTCTGCTCCAGCTTCTAGGCGAAATAGTCTGGATGAAGATGACGAAGATGCGTTTGTGGCCGGGTTACCCTCCAAACCAGGCGGATATCCAGTCAGGCTTGACGACATACCCCTGGTGGATATGAATGTGCGCAGAACCTATGATGGAGCAGCTATTGATAGTGATGAAGATGATCTCAAGGAGACATCGAAGCGTCACTCAAAGGCGTCAAATACTTCCGAGGCTCACCAGCTGGTTAGGCAGCATACCAGGAAGATACGTTCAGAAAGTTTGGCCATACAGCCGGAGCAAGTTGGACTGCGTTCTGGACAGGTCACCCCAGTTGAGGAACAAGCTTACACGGAAGAGTATGTACCACGCCCGGCTCATTACAGAGGTGGAGTCCTGTCTTCACTTCTGAAACTCTACAATGCACCACAGGGCAGTGTTTCTCGAAGAGGTAGTGTTACGTCTACAAATAGCCCTTCACGTTCGGGGACAGTCACCAATTCCGGAGCCACAACGCCCAGGACGAAGCAGGCTAAATGGTACAATCATAAGAACAGCTCCCAGGATACGTTAGCTGGGCTCATCGAAGCTTCTGCCATTCTAGGCGCACCAGGAGGTGCTACGACTCCGCAGCGTGGAAAGCTGTCCAGACCTGGGCTTGGCAAGAGGACGCATACTGGTGGTCTCATTGAGACAGCAAAGACTAAGATGGGTAAACCAAGACTTGAAGACGAAATTCGAATCACAGTACACATTGCCGAGACTCTGAGTCGTCAAAAGTATCTATATAAATTATGCAAGGCTTTAATGAGCTATGGTGCTCCCACGCATCGACTCGAAGAGTACATGAAGATGAGCGCTAGAGTCCTCGAAATCGATGGCCAATTTCTCTACTTTCCAGGTTGCATGATTATCTCCTTTGACGATGCTTCGACGCACACGACTGAAGTCAAACTCGTGAAGTCAATTCAAGGTGTCAACCTCGGCAAGCTGAAAGATGTTTGGGACATATACAAGGAAGTCGTCCACGACGTGATTGGTGTCGAAGAAGCCACCCAAAGACTGGTCGATATCATTGAAGGGAAACCGAAGCACAATCCTTGGCTACTCGTTCTAGTCTACGGCTTTGCTAGCGCTACTGTCGCACCTTTTGGTAAGTTTAAAAGGATCTCAACATTTTTACTCCCGGTAGCTAATAATGTAATAGCGTTTGAGGGACGGATGATCGATTTGCCAGTAGCCTTCCTTCTTGGTTGTATTCTTGGCTTCCTTCAGTTGATCGTAGCGCCCAGATCCGAACTGTACAGCAACGTGTTCGAAATCTCTGCTGCCGTATTGACTTCTTTCCTTGCCCGAGCCTTTGGGTCTATTCGTGGAGGCAGTATATTTTGTTTCTCTGGCCTCGCTCAATCTTCGATCGCTCTCATTCTCCCAGGTTACATGGTCTTATGCGGTTCTCTCGAGCTTCAATCGCGATCTATGGTCGCCGGGTCTGTTCGGATGGTCTATGCCATCATATATTCGCTATTTCTTGGCTTCGGTATCACCATCGGAACCGCATTCTATGGTTTGATGGATCCAAACGCTTCTAGTGCGACGACTTGCACCAATCCAATCGGCCAATACTACAAATGGTAACGCGCACTCATCACCTTGAACCAATGGTTGCTAAATTCACCTTACAGGATATTCGTACCCTTATTTGCACTCTCCCTGTGTATCATCAACCAAGCCAAGTGGAAGCAGATACCAATGATGCTCATAATCGCTTTCATCGGTTACGTGGTGAACTTCTTCAGTGCCAAAAAGTTTCCATCTTCCGCCCAGATCTCGAATACACTAGGAGCTCTAGCAGTGGGTGTGGTTGGAAACTTGTATTCACGAATACGACATGGAGTCGCTGCCGCGGCCCTTCTCCCCGCCATCTTTGTGCAAGTACCTTCAGGGCTCGCCGCTTCTGGTTCCCTGTTAGCTGGAATTAACAGCGCTGATCAAATCACCAACACAACAACGTATACGAATGGAACAGCCAGGGCAAATGGGACTAGTTTTGTGAGTAACAATCTTGACTACTTGTATATGCCTGAAAGGAGGAATGGCTACAGTTTGCCTTTCATTGTTTGTTTTCCTGCATTTCCTTTGTAAAGGGATTTATTGCTATATATTGTCTCTATATCACGCATCTTGAGGCTATCCTGTTCGAAATACTACTTAGACATCTGCAGAAACTGCTCAGAATAAGTGCTGATGTAATCTTCTCTAGGTCTCCATCACTGCAGGAGTGAGCGATTTTAGCGACGTTGTTTTTAACGTTGGATACAGTATGATTCAAGTCGCAATCGGCATCACGGTTGGCTTGTTCCTCAGCGCCTTGATCGTTTATCCATTTGGAAAGAAGAGGAGCGGCCTGTTCAGTTTCTAGGCACATCGACAGCTGTAAATATGGGTTTACACGCAGAACCAGGCTGTATAGGCATGGGTTTGAAATTAATGGGCAAAGCTGAAGTTATTTTTGTTTATGGGAATTAGCAAGCGAGCGGGCGTACTGGTTTAGCGTTTGGATAATTATTGAACCTGAGAAGAAGGGGGGTGAGGCGGCGTTGGGATATGGCGTTTAACACAGTAATAGAAAGAGACCGCAAGCAATAAGCGATAATCAAGAAATTTCCAAAGTCCATTTTGTCTCTACAGAGTCCACAATCCTGAGTTACGGTAAGCAACTTCATTCGAGTTTTCCCACACCACGCCACCAATACCGTTACACCAGAGAATGCGACTTGCAACAAAAATGATCTCTTGATTGTCACAATACGCACTAAATACGCAGGCATCACTACTAAATGTGACATCGTCATCGTCTTCTCGGGTCTCGGCTCGACCCTTTGAGATGTGGCTGCATGGCATGGCATGGCATGGTCATGTCTCACTCAGCCTTCACTAAGCAAAGCAAAGCGAACTTATTCGTTCGCCCGTTAGTTATGTCACACAGGAACATGACAGATCAGCTGATGGCGCGTTCGATGGATATGGCATGGTATGGTATGGCTTGGTACTGTACTGTACCTACCCCTTTCGCATTTTATTGCTACGGGTACAAGGAATGAATGCTAACTATATTATACTTATCTAATAGCTACCTAGCTAGCTGTTAGATAGATTCGAGGAGCGTTTTCTTTTAGTCGTCGACGTGGAAATAGAGTTACCATTTTCCCCGATTCTCCTCGCATGATATATGGAGTTTTTAATGTCGGGATGAAACGCAAGAAATGGGTATCATTCATCCTAAACTCCGTAACAATTTCTTTGTTCCCAACCCACATTGCCAAATAAATGCTCAAATCGCTCTCATCTAACCCCCAGCCCCATGTCAAGTCAACCATTGCCAATCCCCCTATAAACCTCCCTCAAATCCATTGCCTCCACCTCGCCCTCGGCAATCTCGCCCACAACGCGTCCCGGCCTCCCAGCCACGATGGAGAAACTCGGCACGACCATGTTAGGCGGCACCACGGTCCCATCGAGAACCTTGACGTAGTCCTTGATGATGGCAAACTTGCCAATCGTGCAGTTGGCGCCAATCGAGACGTGCGAGCCGATGAGCGCTGCTTCGATGACGGACGACGGGCCGATGAAGACGTGGTCTGCGATCTTTAATGGGTAGTGCGAGAACCACCTACGGGTTATTAGTATATGCTTGCTTGCTTGCTTGCTTCGTGTGAAAGGTGTAAAGTAGAGACAAAGCACATCAACAGATAAATAGATAAACAGAGAGACATACCCCTTATAAACCTTCCCCGGCGGCCGCAACTCACACCCCTTGCTAAAGAAGCAATACCTCCCAATCGCAACCGCAACCGGAGTCCCTTGCTTCTCCGCACCGTTCTGGTGCGCGCGCAGCAAGTCGCCGCGGATTATGACTTCGGCTTGAATAACGGTTTTGCCACCGAGGATTATGTTGGTTGTGCCGATTATTTGGGAGCGTCGGGACACTTTGTTGCCTGTGTCCTGTTTGTTTATCTGTCAGTAGGCGAAGCCTGTGGGGTGTGAAGTATGAGGGGGGGGAGCTTACAGTCTCGATGTACTCGCCCTTGACGGCCCTTTTGGACGTCATGGTTGTGGCATGGAGAGTTGAGCTCAATGAAGTCGCGTTGCGTTGAAGCAAGCTCCCCTCACATAAAGTCGGCAGAATCTGAAAGGCGGTCAAGGAAAGAGCACGTGATCAGCCTCCATTTCAGTTGTGATGTTTGTAAGGATAAAGTAGTGAGTTGGAGAATTGATCTGACTTCGAACTGGTCGAGGGTCTATAAATTTCGATGGCGATGGCCTGCAGGTGTTCTGTGTAGTCATCCCCTTGTCCGAGTAAGATATAGATAGGAGTTGTTAAGAAGTGTTCATTGTATTTATATGTTACTATAACTTTTATATATGAAAGAAATTCCCATAACAATCTCTAAAATTCCATATCCCGCTCATTAACATTCTTTTCTGCGGGGGTCATAATAAATCCCATCAACAATAGTCCCTGTATAACTCAAACACAAAAGCTATCCGCCCACGGAGTTGAAACCGCAGCTGTAATAGCATTTGTAACTTTTCTCGTTGTCCTAGATTTGTGTACCATCACTTGTATCAAAATGTGACCATTTTGTATTCACAAGATGTTCTTAGGCACCAAGTCCGAAGGGTCGGTCGTAAAGTGGTAGAGCCGAGATAGGTAGTTTCGTGACTCCATTCCACTTCCAGAGAATCAAAGATCCTTCGCTATAGTCGTCGCTGTCAGTTTATCTAACGGGCTTAGTTCTCTTGATTGACTGACAATGTCGAGTTTCCTTCGATACCACCTTCGGGATTTTCAGGTACCATGTCTTCAGAGTTTCTTGAGAAAATACCCTCTCCCACAATGTTCCAGTTTCCGGCGCGTTTAACGTACTCAACTGTGGCAAAAGTAAGCACGGTGGAATTTCAACGGCCCATCAAACTTTAGGACATGCTGCTTCATTCATACAGGGTTGATACCGCTTGAAAGATGCATCACTTACCAGCCATCAGCCAGGCGTCTCTATCCGCCGCATCGCCAGATTCAAATTCCTGAAGATACTTGTAATTTCGAGTCGGAGGAGCGCCAAACAATTCTCGCACCATATGTGCGTAACAATTATTTCTCTCCATCCACAAGTCAGTATGCTCCACGTTGGCCATCCTTTCCGGATCTTCCAGGACATTGTTGCGTGGAACCAATTGCACGTATACCCGTTTTAGGCTTGGAAGATCATCTACTAACGCAGCAAAGTGGGTTTGCATTGGAAAAATGGCAATGTAATTCATTGTTTTAATCGTTGCGCTGATGAATGATTTAGTTGCTGCTTCGTCTGAGCCACAGAGGTCAGGCAGAATCTGACATCGCTATTAGCTACACGTAGGAAATTGAAAGCGAGAAGCTTGCTTACGGAAGGTTGTTTTTTTAGCCAGAATTCATCGGTGCAGTAAGCCCGAATAGAAGATCCTTCGTTGAGCAGAAGAGTTGTCCAGGGCCGGACATCGAACAAAGCGGATGACAAGGGGCGGGCAGGTAATCCTGGCTTCGATACTAGGGATGCCAAAGAGGATGCTTCGGCTTGTGGGAGCTCTTGCTGATTGCTATCAGGAGTGCTTTTTTCATCTCGGTAGAAAGATCCCGTGCTGAGAACTTCTTCTGCGGGGCGATGCAAAATGTCCGAGGTGTTGTTGATTGAAAGATTCTCCGCGACAGACTCGAGAACTTCACTAGTTTGGCCAGCCGTCGAATGGTCTTCTAAAGCCACCACTTCAATGCTGGGGGATTCAAGGACAGAATTGGGAGACCTTTGGAGATGAAGATAGTGGCAATGACAATCAGAGAAACACCATGCGTCCTCCATATAAACACGGCAAGCAGTAAGAGCTCCAAGAGCTTCCGCGGGAGCAACGATAAGCAGATCAATGGGATCGATGATCTCAAAAAGTGAGTACCAGAATTCGGAGAAGCTATCCAGCCGATCCCCTCCATCTGAAGTATGTGTAATGTTCTTATCGTGTATCAAAAATGTGAAACTCGCAATAACCGTTTCCAACGAGTTACTCTTTATAAAAGCAAAGAAAGGCGCCATAAGCTCACTTATGATTGGTCTCTGAGTTTTTGACTCGGCGACAATAAATCGAGCGAATTTGAAAAGCACCGGCAACGTTGCTCGACGCCATCGTTTCGAGACGCGAGACATACATTTTAAGTCAGCACTTTCGGAATGAGTAAGTTCGAAAACAGGCTCATCCTGAAGAACAAACCCTGAGGGTTTTGGAAAATCCAAGTAACCAAAGATATTGGTGAGGAGCTCATTTGGAAGGCTTTCGATATTCGTGACGCTTGGCGTTCTGTCTGTTGAAGCGACGGAAGGTTCAAGGTTGGTAGGATGCTCGGGGACTATATGCGCCATTGTATCTAAGCCAGTCTCTGTTTCCAGTGCCAAGGATTGGCTTTCACCCGACACTTGTGCCGCTGCCGTGTCTGATGACAATTTGGCTGTATGTTGGCGTCGGTCTTGTGCGCTCAGCCGCAGAGGACGGGACGGTAACAGAAAGTGCGGATAGGAGGTACCGGCAAAGTCCTAGTAATTGCGAAACACTACAGCAACCACAGATACCTCAGCATGTTTCTATGGCCTCTGCGCTTCTAGCACGTACCTCTTTCAGTTGATTGAGTCTTGAGATGGAGCCTCACTGATGGATGTCGTCGTAGATGTCAGAGCTCCTAGGATGGATTTCTACCGGCGGCCGGCCGGCGTCGTGACAGCCTTAGCTAGATCTGCAACAGGGGCTCGTGGGGCATTGTGGGGAACACCTTATCTCAAGAAACTTTTCTCTACACCGGCCCTTCAAACCAAATACGAAAATGTAAATGAAACACAACCCAGGGCTAGAAAACATTGTTCAACTTGTCTTGCAAACCGCACGTTCAGGACAGGGAATATTGGAATGGAGATTTCTTGAAAAAGAAAGTACAAAGTGGACACGAAATCCTTCTTGGCCAGCGAGGTACCTAGGCCTAGGTAATCTTATATGTAGGACGCCTGAAGCGCCCCTAGTATATAGTCGGCTCCTTCCACAATTCTTACAAGGCAGCCACACACCTCAACCCACATCGCGATTCTTCGAATCCCACAGTATACCAGCGTCATTGATGCCGTCAAGCCGCTACGACGCGCGAGGCTCTAGTGACATCGCCCAACGGGTTGAACCGGCTTCAACCTTGCGGCCTACTCTAGACCTATCTTCGGCAGTTCTGGGAGTGAGTGAAGGGGGAAGATATCCTAGAATGTTTTTGAGGCGACGCAACTTTGCGACGACATGGGCTCGGCGACAACCTACGGCATTGGGAAATCTAGCGTGTGTGCGTGATAGGTAGAGAAAGAGGGGTCCGTGATAGAGAAAGCGGAGAATCCATGGCAGTTTGCCCCTCCATAACCTACAGTAGTATACAAAGTAAATTACCCCACTTGAGAAGTAAAATTTTGCTACGTGATTTTATACTCTTCAACTCACACATACAACTGCCTAGGTCTCTTTATGCTTTAGACAAGGCACCATACATCGAGTTGAATAGTCCAGTAACCGTGCCATCATGTCTGTGAAGCTCCATCAACGACCCCCATTCAGGGCTGAGCACCTTGGCTCGCTTCTCCGCCCTGCAGAATTACTCAAAATTCGCCATAAGATAGATGAGTCCCAAGGAAAGCCATCGGGTCTCGAGAAAGAGCTTGCAGCAGTTGAGGGTACTGCAGTCAAGGACATCGTCAAAACACAGCTGGATCTGGGCTTTCACCCCATTTCTGATGGCGAATACAGACGCCATATGTTTTGGTTTGCAACCCACTTGAAAGCTTTGAACACGCATTGATCAAGTACCAGGGGTTCATTCTTTCCAGGACTCGATGGATTCGAAGAGATCCAGAACCCGGACATTGACATTTTCCGACTTTACGTCCCGGATATCGATGCCTTTTTAGAAGAGGGACATAAACCAGGAGAGTCTGTGATCTGTACAGGAAAGATCAAGCATGTGGGGAGCACTTATGTTGACGAGGTATGAAACTTCTGGTAGACTTATTGTGTTGGGGGAGAAGCTGATTATCCGATTGCTAGTGGAACTTTCTGAAAAACCAACTCCCAAAAGAGCGGCAGGGGGAAGCAAAACTCACTCTCGCGGCACCAAACTGGTATCACCTGCGTTATAAGCAGGGACAAGCCTATCCCAAGAGTGTCTACGCGAATGACGACGAATACTTTGAAGATATCGCTGCAGCGTACCGCGCCGAACTCAAGATTCTATATGATAACGGGCTAAGAAACGTCCAATTTGATGATCCCAACTTGGCATGTATGTCTGATCACCACTCTCTATTTGTACTGTAACATTTCGAACTAAAGTACATTAGATTTCTGCTCCGAGAAAATGCTGTCCGGCTTCCAAAAAGACAACGAAGACGCCGACGCGCTGCTCGACTCCTACATCAAGCTCTACAACGGCTGCCTGCGCGACCGCCCTGCCGATCTCCACGTAGGCGTGCATCTCTGTCGCGGGAACTTTGTCGGCAGTAGACACTTCTCCGAAGGCGGCTATGACAGGATCGCCAGCAAGCTCTTCCGGGACCTGAACGTAGATACCTACTACCTGGAATACGACACGCCTCGCGCGGGGGGGTTCGGGCCGCTGAAGCACTTGCCGAGGGGCAAGAATGTTATCCTGGGATTGGTCTCGAGCAAGTTTCCGGAGATGGAGGGGAAGGAGGAGTTGAAGAAGAAGGTGTATCAGGCGGCAGAGTTGATTGCGGAGGGGACGGGGGAGAGCAAGGAAGAGGCGTTGGCGAGACTGGGCGTTAGTCCGCAGTGTGGGTTTGCTAGTCACAGTGATGGAAATGCTGTGGTGAAGGATGATATGATTAAAAAGTTGAAGCTGGTGAGAGCGTTGGCTGATGAAATTTGGCCAAGTCAGCCGTGAGCAAGTCACCGAGGAACGGCGAGGGCTGGCTAGGTGAAATGTGACAAGGGATTGAGCGCAAGCGAATTTGAGATACAATGTCTTTGAAGATACTATCATGCATGGTATTTGTCCTCTGGGTGTTTTTATCCCACAGCTGAGATTCTACCCAATTTACATGAAGTGAGACTTACATTGTTCATGTCAACTCTCAGCCTAATTTAACCTAGAAGAGTCCATCGAAGACGATACTCTCGAATACTGACTAGGTTGTTTGAAAGGTGGGGATATACCATTCGTGTGCAAAGCTTTCAACTCGAACGTTTCATCAATATGCATAATGCCATATAGTGTACTAGTCGTCTGATTATGTCAGAGGAGGCGTACTCGGTAATATACAGTACTGTACAATGACCACATGCTATCTCGAGGCTATACCTATTTGCACTCCAGTCCGCGGCCAGGAGCAGATATGCTTGTTTTTAACAAAGTTGATGGATCCTTGATCTCTTTCGCGGCGTTGCCAGTTTGTTGACTAGCTCCGTACCGAGCACGCAGTACGTCCGTAAGTAAGTGGTGGTGGTGACGAATGCATTCGACAAGGGTCCCTGCTCTTCCGTTCCTCAAAGTTTTGTCGCTTTGCACAACTGAGACCAGGGGGGCACTTTGATATGCGAAATTGCTGCTCAATTCAGACCGCTCGATCTTAAGAACCTAGTAAAGCATCGGGTGAGCATCTGGTGAGCAACTGCTGATTTCCCAGTGTCGGAACATTTACAGATACAGTATGCGGGGTCTACGTATACCCTTGTCAACCACTCCGTATTTCAGTTTTGGGGATACGACGGCTCGTAATCACGAATGCGAGAAAGTTAGTGGAAAGATCGTTAAAGGTACATATGCTGCAATCGAAAAAATCGTCCCAGCACCTTCCTGTTGTGAAGCAACGCTAAGGCCTTTGACAGTCGGTGAACAATTCAAGGGTTTTTGTATCCACTCATAAATACGAAACAGCGCCCCGAGAACCGTTTTCGAATGCCGCGCCTAGGTCGAGGTCTGAGGGGTCTCCCGAACCGTGCCATCCAAGAATGGAAATTCCTTCAAAAGATTGTGCGGCCTAGAAGAAGGCTTCGACGTCGTCAGCCCCGAAAAAGTAAGCTTCACAGGCTCGCTTGGGTTGTAGAAGCTCTTCAAATCCTCCAGCCTCTTACTGGCAGCTACATCGGTCAGTTTGGTTCCCATCCAGATGACTGGTTCCATGTCCCAATTCTGCCGCCAATGGCTATCCCACAAAGATTCCTCGCCCTTGATAGATAAAGCAATGTCTTCTTGAAGCTTATGAACTGCTCCGCGAGCGAAAGGGATCAGGACACAGGTCCTCATGCGCGGTATAGATTTCATATAAGGAACTCCCAATTGTACTTCGAGAGGCGGCTGGGTATAAGTTGCATCGTGGACGCATTGCTCGCGTGGTACGCGATGTCTGAGGGGCACTTTGAAGATGTTTATTCGAAATGGGCTATCGCTTTCGCTTTGTCTTCAGGAAGGGTCGACTTTTCTTCGCAGTGCTCTGACAAAGCTACTCGAGTCGGTATCAAACCGTAGAAATATCCTCTAATGAAGGGTTAACCTCAACTTCTCTGCGCGCGTTGATACAATTGGCCTAAACAGTAAGACTTCAGTGAAGATGTGTTCATGATGTTCCTATGCCAAAGGGTTAACTTTGCAGAATCATGTCAAAGCGTCGAAGATGAAGTCGGAATTGTATAACCAACCACCGCCAAGTTCTCACATAAAGTACTCGCTTACTCATCACGACCCCACTAAAGGGGCAACAGCGGGAGCGCTCTCTAAGGGTACGATAAAACAGGCCCATTTTTTGCATGGGCCCCACCCAAAACACCAAAACACCACGCCTTATTCTAGACATAATAATACACTTTCACACCCATTTTACTACTATGAATCGTGCATATAAGCCGCAGTCTCGTCTATTTACCCCTCCTAAGGGTCTCCTCTACCCAAATGACCTTTCACATCCAAAAACGCCCTCCCAATCGCTCGTCTTAGGCTTCAAGCTTCTTGCGCAGAAAAAGAGCATCAAAATCACTCAAAACGATAATTAAAGAGGTCTTCCATATCCCTCAACGCGTACAATCTCGAATATTAGCCTCTCGCCACGTCTGAACCCTCCATAATCTCTTCGATTCAGGCCCTGATCCGCGGGGAAGGCCTCGCAAAATCACTCGAGAAGAGTCAGCTGCAATCGCTGATTATTTGGCAGATCCGAATATCCCTCTACTAAATAGAGGCGCGCCTTAGTTGGATATTGTAAAGGCAGCAGAAGTAGATACTACTGCTTCTACACGAGTAATTCAACGGACCTGCAGAGCAGATAAGGATATAATAAATGCGAAGTGTAAGGAGGAAAATGAGCTTACTACAGCCCAGGCCATAAAACGCATTGATTTCACTGATATTTACCTTAGAATTGGTCACCCTTAGCGTCCTGGAATACAGCCTATTATTGCTCTTCGTCCTCACTCTAAAGACTAGTTTGATGTTGCCTTTTGTGACAAGTTTCACTTTGGAATTGGCCCTTAAGTTACGCGTTATATAAAGAGAGTAATTGGAAAAGAAGCTCGAATTGCGCCTAAAAACGTTTATAAAAAGAAGCTTACTACGAAAGACACTAAGGCGAAAGCACGAGAAGAAGACACTCTTCTGCTCTTTAACATCTTTATAGCTATAGGCTATAACTACCAGAAGATAATTACATATAAGGTGTCAAATGAAGTGGGCAAAATAAATACAGATATGTATATTCGGGATGTTTTGCCTTAATTAAAGGCTGATCTAGCTTTCTAAGGCTTAACGCTTTATCAAGATGCTGATTCTGCTTATACAAGTGCTGCTACAGCTAAATAGGCTAAGGATAATGCATTTCCACTCCTTACTTTACCTAGAAAGTCGCTAGACTTCTCTATATTAGAGTCAATAGCCCACCCTCTTAAAAAGAGCTTCCACGCGCATCAGGTCACAACTACAGGGGCAGGGCTAGCTAGGTTTGAAAAAGTGTTTTAGGAGATGGATCAGAAGAAGATTCAGCATATGTATACATATTATACTAAGAGGTTACATGATTATAGACGTAGAGATGGGCAAATGACACAATATTAGGTGTGGTGTTTTAGTGTTTTGGGTGGGGCCCATGCAAAAAATGGGCCTGTTTTATCGTACCCTTAGAGGCGCTCTCTAGGTATGGATGTAAAAAGTGGCGGAATAGACAAGCGAGTTTTGGTGCCTTAATTCCGATAGTTTTTTCATTCGCGGGAGGTCGCGCACCTCTTGGAGATATTATGGTAAACTCATTTCCATTATTCAAATAAAAGAAAGCATTGATAAATCAATTGTTATTTGAGGTATTAAGCTATTGGCTCCGCAGCTAGGTGACCCATCCATCTAAGAGCTTTATACTCCGAAGAGAGCCTTTCTTGTATCATAAGTATATTTCAAAGCCAAATGCCAGTAGTTTGGTTGATCGCCCTTGCTGACGCTCCAAGCTTTGTCTAATGCTTCTACAACTTCCTCGGGCAGAGGGCCGCTTTCAAGATCCTTCAAATTCTGGTCAAGTTGATCTACCGAGCTAGAGGACTCATTAGCTAGCTGGTGTGGTATCTCGGGGCCAAATGTATTGAAAAGGCAGTCAGAGTTACACAAGTACTCAAGAATCATGAGCAATTCAAGTTATGACAACTTCCTCGCTATAGGAAAGTTTGGGAAGTGTAGGAAATTTCGACACCGACACCGAGACAGGAGAAATCGAAACTGCAACGCAAATTGCTTACCTGACCCCGACAATTACACCATCATTGCCGTCCTTGATATTCAATGCCGAGTGATGCACCACCCATCTTAACGCCACCTCAGGCATTCTCAATCCATGCTTCTCAACGACTGGCTCAATTATAGCCAAAGCGTCAAACATACCATCTCTGAAATATCTATGGCGGTAATTTTGACCAGACTTCGAAGTCTCACTGAAACGGCCCTCTTCTGGAATGTCCTTGGTCTTGTATTTGCCTGAGAACAGACCCCCTGCGATGGGGTTGTAGATCACAACATCCAATCCATAGCGTTTGCAAGCTGGAATGAGTTCTTGTTCAATGTTGCGGGTGATCGCATTGTACATCCCCTGATAGATAGTAGGTCGAACCCAGTTGTTGTATTTGCAATGCATCACAACCTCTGCGACCTCAAATGCTGTGAAATTACTAAGACCAAGCTTGACAAATTTCCCTCTATAGATATAGTTAGCTATGACTCTCTCATGAAGCGCGGAATACTCGCTGTCTATGAAGCTTGTTGACCGCCTCGAGGGTTTCTGTAAAGGGAACTGAGCGATCCTAAGAGACACATTAGAGCGATGTCACGAAGGTAGATTTTGAGGACCCACAGGAGCATGAAGGTAAAAGATATCGACACAATCTGTGCCCAGCTCTTTCAAGCTTGTCTCAAACTCAGCAGTAAGGACATCTGGTTTGTGAGTGCCAGGTTGGCTTGGATAGACTTTGGTCTAGGCAATCTTGATTTAACATACTTCTTTTAGGTTTTAGCGCAGAGATCATAACATACCGCCAAAGTAAGACCTCTCTCCTTCCAATGGGCTTTACGAGTGAAGGCTTCCTGTTTCCCACCAATATAAGCCCGTGCAGTGTCAACTTCATTGTACCCAGCCACTTGTAGATGGTCGAGAGCCTTATTGTATTCGTCCAACGAGGTAATTCTCGCACCGGCCGCTTCATCCTCCCCGAATGTCATGAGACCTTTCCAAGATGGGTTAGCATGATGATACGTGCTTGGAAATCGGCGTGAAGTCTTAGGCCAATCTAATTAGAAGGCTCGAGCGATTTTTTCGGTGAGGGGTAATTATACCTAGGATCACTCGACGCTTCGGGTTCTGCGCAAGAAGAGGCATTTTGGGATGTGTGTGTTTGGTGGTGTGTAATAACTGTCAAAATCCGTCCTACGTGATTTGGTTTTGGAGGGTTGGTTGATTGAAGAAGCCGAATCATGGCTGAGGTCTAAAGAGCGGGGTCGACATTCCATCATCGATTTGCGTTGGCGCCGCTGCTTCTATTTGTCGCTTAGCACTCAGTACTATCCCATCCTCTATCACCAAACGAAAAGAATAAGAATAACCTCGCAAGTACGTACTTGTCGAAACCTCATTCCGGATTTGTGTTTATGACCACATGAGCCATTCACTTGCCTCGCTTTACCTCCAAGCCAGCAATAGAGAAAGCAAACAAATGGCACGTTGCACTGCTTCTGACGTCTAGAAAGGAGTGGGTTTCAAGCAAGCTCTCACTCTCTCTGGGGTCTCGGGACCGACCGGATATCATTCTTCGTCTCACATTAAAGAATGCTCTCCGACATGTCATTGCGTTGCTACTGTCGAATATCATTGAAGTGTCAAAGACCCATGTTGTGGGCTACAGTAAGGAGCTTGGCCCCGCCAAGGCCCCGCCAAGGCCCCTTAATTGGATTGCTATGGAGGTACGCAACACCCACACTTTGCTTACGAAGTACATTGCAGGGAGACTTCAGCGCTTGTAAATTCCAATCCGGAATATCGGAAGCGTATATTATTATTATTATTATTATTATTATTATTATTGTTCTTGTTACGCTCCGTATTATTTCTATATCTTTATCTATGTTATTATCGATATTGTTCGTTCCGTTCCGTTCCGTTCCATTCCACTCCGCCCCTGGTCCGGTTCGAATTAATCCGTCCACTCATGTCACCGTGCGCCCACACATCCAGCCTAAGCCCTAAGCTCCCCAAGCTCCCGTTCCGGCAACCGAGCCGGGGGGGAGCGGCGTGGAATGGGGGAGGAGTGGGGGAGGAGTGGGGTGGATGAGACCAATGCCATCCTTGCTAAGAGCCTCCTCTACCTTTGTACTACTGTACAAGTATGGGTATCCTCACCTGTCACTTGTCAGACATACCTATTTCAAGCTACTGCATGCATCTCACCGAGTACTCCATCCGAGTACAGTAAGCTCGCACTATTTGATTCCTTCCTTTCCTATAATTAGAGCTAGACCTAACCTACTTCGGTATGCACTCTTTGACCTTGCTCATCCGCTGCCAAGATTGTTCCCTTCATTTCGTCCCGTACCTTTGTGGATTGTCGTCGTCAGCTTTTCGCTTCGCTACCCATCCTTGTCCGATAAATGAGGCACACATCCGATCCGTTCAAGCGGTCTGCATATCATCCTTACCCCTGGTTTGGTGGTCCGTGTAGTCCCATCGACAGCCGCCCCCCCTGCTTTCATAAACTTCAATGTTTTGAAGCTCTTCGTGAAGTCTTCGTTATATCAGGCCGCCGCTCTGGAAAACATCTCAGAGCTTATACGAGTAGTACTGTACGTTCTTCCCGAGTTCACATAGCCAGCTTGATAGACCAATCATCTAGTCAAAGTCGTAGGAATCAAGTACAGTACTAAACTTTACCTCCGCAGCACAAAAGTACAACTTTAACCTTATCTCTTCTGCCCACACGAAGTTTGCATGCACCTCTTGTTGCGATCCTTTCAAGGACCATATCTTGCAAGGATAACACGTGCCTTCAAGGAGTCTTTTTCTAAACAGCTAGGACACCCATGCAAGGAAAGACTTGTAGGCAACGAGCACTGCGTATCCGTACTTCGTACTTCCTTGGTCCTTCGTATTGGTTCAGACGCGGCTGGTATCTCCGTATCTTTGCTAACTTCGTACATCATTAGTGTGGTAGGAGGAACTCATGATCGATATCTACATATTGTCCGTGCTCTAACTGTTCCTAGAGTTGGGGGGCAGCTGGGCAACCCCTACACCCGGCGGGAGATCCACGAAGAGGTCTTATCCCGGCTCGAATGGACCTTGTTCGAGTCCAAGCAGAACCCCCCAATCTGCTCTTCGTTTACAGAGTGCTCATCTTTAACTCAGTTAAGAATACCGGAAGGCGACAAAAAGCTTGAATCACTGCCGGATCCACAAAAGAAACTCGGCTTGAAACATCTACACGCCATTTTCTCTGCGCTTTGGGACATCTGGCAAACATCAAAACCTTTCGAGTGCTTGAGCGTTACGCTGACCCAAATTTGATGTTTCTAAATACTGTTGAGCCTTGAGGGTGCATGCAGATGCAGCTACTCAATATAGTACTGTATGTACCTTTACAGTCCTCATGGCATCGTTCCACTTTAGGAAATGATAATCTCGGTAGAGGAGGAGGCGTGTGTCAAGACCCCCCTGCCCTATATCGAAAATACATCGTGTGTTAAGAACTTGAGGACCCCATGATGCAGGACGGATCTCATCTATCGAATGAGATCAAATAGGATATATCTCCACACAGAGTTTACTTAGCTGCGGCTCTAACCGTGCTTCTAGTTCACCATAGGATGCGCCTAAGTAGTATGAGGAAGCGATATCCGATTTGCATCGTGAAATCCCATTCAGATGCAGCGACATGGCCATCAATACTATCGAGGCAACGCGTATACACCTGCAAGGCTCCCACACGGGACGCCTGCAAGCGGCGAAACGCTTTCAAAAGATACGACGAGAAAGCACGGCTTGGTCATGAGCACCGAGGAAGACCATGGCTAACCTCCAAAATCAGATGGTGGGATGGGGTTGAAAATTCTTATATATAGGACAAGAACCCCTCATATTCTCACATCCCCAAAGCACCTTAGCAACTCTTCTTTTGATTAACACTTCTTCTTCCTGGCATCGCCATGACTATCTTCAACATGAAGACCACACTCGTTACATTTTTTGCGGCACTTGCTGCTCGCCATTCTCTAGCATCAGTGGTTCCTTCCGTCTCTGACCTCGTCTCTCGCCAGGACACTTCATGCACGAACTCAGCTACCTCGAGAAACTGCTGGGGACAATATTCAGTTGATACGGACTACTACTCGGTGACACCTAACACTGGAGTCACGAGAGAGGTATGAAACCCCTTTGCTAGCTCCAATTCATATATATTGCAAAACAAATACACAAAATGTGGGACAATGAGAACGCTCTTCTAACTTAGAAAATAGTACTACCTATCAGTGGAGAATACCACTGTATCCCCTGACGGGTATTCGCGTTTCGCTCTGACTTTCAACGGCACTGTGCCTGGTCCTACTATCATTGCCGATGTAAGTTAAGATCTGCACACAAAGTGCAAGGTAGCTCCTGGCATAAATCGAATCCCACCTCGATGATCCCCAAAAGGATTTATGAGAAGCAAATACTAACACTTCAACACAGTGGGGAGACAACCTTGTTATCCACGTAACAAACAATTTGGAATACAACGGCACTGCCATTCATTGGCATGGAATTCGTCAGCTGAAATCAGTTGAATACGATGGTGTTCCAGGTGTAACGCAATGTCCCATTGCCCCCGGAGACACCTTGACGTACAGATTTCAGGCTACTCAATATGGAAGTGAGTTTATTCGGGGTTACAAAAACCCCTACTATCCAAAACACTTCTCAATAAACCATGCATGCTAATTCTGAGAATTTACAGGCACATGGTACCACTCTCACTTCAGTCTCCAATATGGAGATGGTCTACTTGGACCCATGATCATCAATGGACCTGCCACTTCAGATTATGACGAGGACCTTGGTGCATTGTTCCTTTCAGACTGGTCTCATATTCCGGCTTCTAAGTTGTGGGACTCCGCAAAGCTGGGAGCACCTCCAACTTTGGATACTGGTCTCATCAACGGTACCAACACTTTCGACTGTACTGGTTCCACGGACGCCAATTGTGTCGGTGGAGGCAAGAAGTTTGAGGTAAGATAACCAACATTCTGTTTATACTTTATTGCGCCCTAGCTTCAGAGTAGTGGGGGTCGTTTTTGCAGAACGTCCCGGGAGTCTTGAGTCATTTGCAAATAACCGACTTTGGGAAGAAGAAAGCTAACTCACTATTCAAAGGCAACATTCGAAGCCGGAAAAAAGTATCGCTTCAGAATTATCAACTCTGCTGTGGATGGTCATTTCCAATTCTCCATTGACGGCCATAACTTCACAGTCATGGGAAATGACTTAGTCCCAATTGTTCCGTTTGTAACTGATAGCTTACTCGTCAGTATTGGACAAAGATATGATATCGTGGTAGAAGCCAGTGGTAAGTTTCTCCTTTTGATATCCTAGTAATCCTCAGATGCAACATCTCTAGACTTCGAATCCTTCTTGACCAAGCATCGCTGACCCAGTAAACTTGCAGCTGCCTCCGGAAATTACTGGCTTCGAGCAGGATGGGTATCGACATGCTCAACCAATGCCGATCCAGATAACATGACGGGAATCATCAGATACGATTCCACCAGCACCGCAGACCCAACAACCAACAGCACCGTAACCGCGAGCACCAGCTGTGGAGATGAGCCTGCAGCCAGCCTCGTTCCCCATCTCTCTATGGACGTTGGAAACTTCTCTAGTGTAAACCAGGAAGAACTCTCTTTCGCAGTTCCCGACTACTTCCGCTGGACACTAAACAGCAGCTCTCTGGAGCTCAACTGGACAGATCCAACGACTCTCAAAATCTTCAATAATGAGTCCATCTGGCCCTCGGACTATAATGTCCAGCCTCTCGCTGTAAATGTCCCAGCCACTTTGATGATGTATTTCAAACTGACATGATCCTAGGCGACCTCTACCAGTGATGTGTGGACAGTTTGGGTGATCGAAGATGATACTGGATTCGGGTAAGTAGCCCACGTCTCCCTCTCTTTTTAGCGGCAATCTAATAAACCGTGCAGAATTACCCATCCAATCCACTTGCACGGACACGATTTCTGGGTTATTGCGCAAGAGACTGCTACTTTCGATATTAATACCGTCACCTGGAACCTTGACAATCCACCGCGCCGTGATGGTAAGTTTACAGGAGATCCCAAGCTTCCATCTTTCGGAAGAATGTCCCACAACCCCTATATCGTTTGCTGACTTTCTGCTCTTCGCAGTCGCGTCTCTTCCAGGTAATGGTTTCCTCGCTATTGCATTCAAGAAGGATAATCCAGGCTCTTGGCTTATGCATTGCCACATCGCATGGCACGCATCTGAAGGCTTTGCCATGCAGTTTGTGGAGAGGCAATCTGAGATTGCCGTCACGATGACGGATACGAACACGTTTGATGACACCTGTAGCGCCTGGAACAAGTATACACCTAATCAGGCCTTTCCCCAGGAAGATTCTGGAGTGTAGAAGGTTTCGCAACAGCTTCAACTCTTCGACCCGGGAACCTGGAGGATTGGAATATGGAGGACGGCCTTTCTTTTGATGACATGATGATTGGTGCTTTTCTTTTGTACTAGTGTTTTGATGCCTTCAATTCTTGTTATTGTTTTTGCATGGAGAGGATTTAGGGGACGCAACACTTACAACGCATTTCATATTGTTTTAATTGATGAGAGATGAGAATTAGCATTAGCATCAGCGTTACATATATGTGCGCCTTCTAATATAATCTGTAGTCCACTTGAACTCGAAATGCCAAGACCACGTGACCATAAAACTATTGTCATCACAGCTCTTACCTTACTTATGTCGTGAAGCCTTGCATTGATATGTCTGTATCTAAAAGACAACGAACTCAATCAACAGAGTCTTGACTTCTCAAGGAACGAGGATGAGGAATGAGGAATGAGGAACAAAGCTCGGAAATTAAATAGTCATCATGTGATGGGGATAATCGAAGTCAGGGGTTGAAGCTGCGACACCACAAGGTTGTGTTTCCGCGTCACCAAAGGAGATCTCTCTTGAGCCGCAATGACACGGACATTGCGAATATTGCATTGCCACCCTCAAACTGTTTCCAACGATTACTCGTACTGGAATAGAATGCAGATGGATGTTGAGGTTTGCGAACGCCTCTCGGAAAGTCGGGGTCGGGGTCGGGCTGCGATTTGGCACGCGTGCGCTGATTAAGATTAAGGCACCAGGCCAAGGAACCTACCGGCAGGTAAATCCTAATAAGTGGTCCAACGGTTGAGCTCCATCAACGACCTACCCTACCCTACCCTACCCTACCCTACCGATCTGTCTTTACGTCGCAAAGAGCATTCATTCTATCCCCATCCATGGTTGTTTTGCGCGACAACTGTACGCAAAGCCCTCCTTGATCACATAGCCATCTATCGAACGGCTTCGTCTTTTCTTTCTTTGTTCCGGAAATCCCATTTAGCCCTCCTACTTTTCAGTCAGCTTTGCGCCGCTGGAACGTCATCCGAACGCCCACCTAATCACGACCACAACAATCCTTCGGACTCAATCGCACGTCAAACCAAACCTACAACATGTCCTACACACAGTACTCCCAATACGGTGGGAATCCATACAATAATGGACCTGATGCAGAAGCTGCCCAAGGTGACCCTGTAAGCTTCCCCTCTTCCGCAAATGAAGGATGGAAATTGGACGAAAATGTCTCTAACATACGATTTTTCTGCGTAGGGATATCTCAATCAAGGTCAAGCGCAAGGCGGTCTCCAGCACGAGCTGACCAGTACATCGAATTACTCCAGTGCCGTGCCCGCGACGCCAGCGTCTACATCCTACATTTTATCGCAGCAGGACTTCCTCGCGCGCGTCGACAATGCCAAAGCGGAGATCCGGAACCTCACATCCAACATCTCGGAAATCACAACGCTGCATCAGCGAGCGCTGTCGTCGCCCGACAGCAGCTCGTCTTCCCAGCTCGAGAACCTCGTCACGCAGACCCAGTTGAAAAACACGCAGATCCGCGACCAGATCAAGTTCTTGGAAGGCGATTTGCTGAAGACGCAGGATGGAAGTAAGAGTGTGAAGTCGAGACAGGCGAGGTCTCTGAAGACGGAGTTTGAGAACGCCCTGAAGGAGTACCAGAATGAGGAGGTGACCTACAGACAGCGCTACAGGGACCAAATCGCCAGACAGTACCGTATTGTGAATCCCGAGGCAACGGATTCTGAGGTCGCCGAGGCTTCACAGTTGGATTGGGGCTCGGAAGGTGTTTTCCAGACTGCTGTGAGTATTCAAAATCATAAGTGAGATTCGACCATGACCTGACAAATACACAGCTCAAGAGCAACCGATCAGGCCAAGCTTCGTCGGTGCTCGGTGCAGTTCGCGCCCGTCACAATGAGCTCCAACGGATTGAGGCTACTCTCACTGATCTTGCGGCCATGTTCGCGGATATGGCTCAGATTGTGGAAGCTCAGGAGCCAGTGATCGAGCACACCGAGGAGAATGCCATCAAGACTGCCGACCATGTCAACCACGCCAACACCGAAATTGACAAGGCAAACGAGCATGCTAGACGCAGACGCCGTAATAAGTGGTACTGCTTATTGATTGTGGTTCTTATTATCCTTGCTATCGCTCTCGGTGTCGGTTTGGGTATTGGGCTCACCAAGAAGAACTAGAGTAAATGAGTGCAACCTGTATATTTGTGGATGGAGTTGGGTAGTAATACGTAATACTTGCAACTCAACCGGTTGCTTTTAATCATGGAAGCCAAAATTATTAGTAGATCTCTCACTTGCTGTCTTTTAGTCTTTTTCTTTTTTTACAGTGGAATCAATAGCAGAACATATGTTTACATACATGGGTATGAAATTGTGCAAAAAAAGAGGATATTTCGATATATACAAATCAGTCGTAGTTTTCATGTGCTTTCCCAGTTAGGACGCCCTCACTCATCTGCCTCCTCCGCCTTCCAAGAACCTGAATCGCCCATTCGGTCAAGGTGAAACCCCAATGGCCAGCTACGATGACCCCACTAAACACATTTATTACCTTTACTATAAACCGCAAGAATGAATCCCTGCTCTCCTCCACTGTAAGAAGCATAGGTTCAATATCGTACTTGAAGAAAATACCAGGCACTTGACGGTCCCCAACCATATGCGATTGCTCAGTGACAGCATATTGGTTGGTGAAGATAGTATGCCCGGAATAGGGCGTAGCACCGTCGACGGTATAGACAGTTGGTACGACGGAAAGGAAGTATTGGAACTTGTGGAAATGGTTGGGAGTCGCTGAGATGGTGCGGTCGAGGGGGTTAAGCAGGGATGGGTAGAAAGCTCCAAAAGAGAGCTCAGAGACAATATGAGAAAAATTGAACACTATCCCAGCATTAGTACAGTAGTAAATCTCCATCCGCAACCCGCCAAAAGGGGGGACAGGACAACATACCACTATGATCCAAATGCTCCGCTCCCCATTCCTGGTAGCCGTGTCCTCTAGCAGTAATATGGAAATCACCCTGCACCTTATTCACATCCAAACTCCCAAACATGCGGCAACTATCCCCTCCAGCCGGGCCATTCCTCAACCTAGGCGTCTTGCCAAACTTGGCCCGCCGTCCGCCCGAAGCAGCAGCAACGATATCATGCACGTGTTCCTCCCCAAACCCTTCCTCGCGCTCATGATACCCCTCCCCAGTAACCACCCTCCCCTGCGCGTCCTTCCCCAGACTATGCATGCCCTTCGAGTCCACCCACTGCGCCCAGTTCGTCGCATCCCGCTTCAGCATATCACCGGCCAGAATCCGGTCCCCGGCCGCATCCTGCACGTTGATGTGGATATCCTTGCACGCCATCTTGAGCACGATATCTAGATTGATCTGCAGGTTGTGCCCGACTCCCTTTTCCACCGCGAAGGTGTGGTTCTCGTTCCCGCGCCACCAGCGCGTGAACTCGCTGGTAATGAGAAAAAAGGAGATGGCGAGCATGGCGACGGTCCATTTTCCACCGCCAGACGTTTTCGTTATGTACTGCGGTTTCGCCTTTGCTGGAGAGGGGATCCCGTTAGTAATATGATAGAGCAATCAATTGATTAATGGATTGGTGAATTAGAGCAGAGTAGAGCAGGACATGACTTACGGAATGCATCGAAAGCCTTGACGATACTGCTGCCGCCTTTCTCCCCAAAGGCATCCTCGTCCAGGCCATGGTCGGCGAAGCCGTTCATCGCGTTTCCTTCGCTTTCCCGGTCTTCTTTTTACATGAATCCCACGGGCGAAAAGAGCGAGCGCGCGGAAAGGGAAAAGGTATGTGATGTGCCTGAGAAGGCTTGTCGTCGTGGCTCGAGTCCAGCTGGTGGGATTTATTTTTGGGGCAGAAGAGGACAGCTTGTCGCTTGCTTGACAAGGCTGACGAATTTGCCGGCTGGGGGTCGTGGTCGTGTGGGGCCGGGGCCTTGGACCTTACTGTATCACCATCACTTCACTTCACTTCATCACGTTAAACGTTTGTATCACACTGCGAGACGATTTGAACTAAATCCTTGGATTTCTCTAACCCTAGTAATTTCTGTGCTTTTGTTTTTTAAAATATTCTTCTGCCTTCCATTATGTGACATGTCTTTTCTTCTCTTGACTTGTCGCTTTTTGAAACACATGAAACCTTGAGCTTAATGTTATCCAATATTCCTTTTAACATAGAAGGTCCTCTCGGCAGACGAGACATATCTAGTTCAAGTACAAGTTCAAGTACAAGTACAAGTTCAAGTTCAAGTTCAAGTTCAAGTTCAAGTTCCTATGAAATTGAGATGCTTTCTCACAAAAAGTCATAATTCCGTTTATCTCTAAGCTTTTACGCAATATATATCTTTATGAATAGACCTGGGGTTAGTTGCGGAATTTATTTCACAGTATATCGCCATCTCCTACAATATCATCGGTATCACAAGCAGTGCACAGTCAAGTTTAGGGTCAGTAATGCATTATCTTGCGTCTTGCGTCTCTCGATGCTCTAATCTAGGGATCAGTATGTAAGAACCGGCATATAAGATGCACCAGCTAGAAAGATGACACCAAGGCGACCGACCAGCACAAGGATCGGAAAATCTGTCCCGAAACCAACCTCTTTCCAAATAAAAATACAAGAAGGGAAATTTTCGTCTATCGGCACATCTTTGTTGTTCCACCAGGATACTGAATATTCCAAATTATACCAAATGCAGCAGTTGTTTTGAGAATGCAAATTCGTAGAAAGCCGGTGGAGTATGTCGTGCCAGGAACGCAGAAACTGTGACGGTTTTCTAGGACGTTACAGCTGTGGGATAACCTTGAATACCAACACGAGTACGATGGCTATGGGTGTGATGGTGATGATGGTATGTGGAGCTGGGGCTCTGGCCATAAGTATCAACATCATCCGAGGCCGTGGTACTCGAGATCGAAGTGGTGGTCAGTAGAGTACTAGCAGCCACCAAAGGAGTCGTCTCAGTCGAAGTCGTCGAGAAGGGTGAAGAGGCAGCTGGTGTTGAGTATTCAGTTGGTAACACGCCAGAAGAGGATGTGGCACTTGTGAGTGCTGAAGATGATAACTCCTGAAGATGTTCTGGCGATTTTCTAGGCGAAGCTCTGTAACTTGTAGACATAGAGCCGTTGATTACTGGCAAGTGAATATCTTCACAGGGAGAGCCATTGCCTTTGCACTTCTGGTAAAGAGAGATCAAAGAAGCGCCACCGCAAACCTGTTTACTATCCCCAGAGCATGGCATAGCACAATTTCCCACCTGTTTAGCGCATTAGTATGATAAACAATTGGGTCGGTCTAGATAGCTAAAGAGTTCGGTAGCTGTCTCAGGAGCCGGGATCCCACATACTGCGGAACACATTGGCTCCTGGCACAGCTCTCGGCTCCGAAGCTTACATGGAAAATGTGACTTTTTATATGAGAATTCAGCTTACAAGGGATGGAATTGGTGCTCGATCAGCAGGGATTGAATTGTCGCAGAAGCACTGAGATGAGAATTCAAGACCTGATCAAAAGTTAGTCAAGGTTCTCAACTGTAATAGACTTTTTCTATTGTCGAGGTGGAGGTTCGTGACATGCTTACCGGCAACGCTGAACCCCTGACTAACGCAATAATCAACGCAGTATTCAACTGTCATTCCAGTCGCGTTATTGGCTTGACCTCGCAGAAGGGTACGAGGCTGGCCCCCGGGATCGCTGCCACATCCAACATAGGCGAATCCCTTGGAACTCGTGAGGTCTACGTATGGGAGCTGAAGGGGTCCAATCTGGGTAGGTGCTTCGCATTTAGATTGGGCCTCAGATTTAGCAGGGCCGTTTTGAACGGCATTACAACCCGGTAGATTCGGCATAACACCAAATACTTGTTCATCGATTGAGGGTGGGATAACACAAGCTTGAGCTGCGGTGTCCGTGATGAAGTCAAAGTATGGGCATTCTTCGATAACACCACTCAGATGGGTGCAATGGTCAACTGCGGCTTGAAGAGTCGAGACGTTCCATCTGGAAGAGTTATTAAAACGTCCCATCTAACATGGGCTATATTCTTACCCATTGACAAAATCTCCATGGTACCCATAACCAGTTTGGTCGCCGCTGGAAAGCAAGAAAGGTTGCGAATCACCGTACCACAGATCGTCAAAGTCCGGGGTGTTCCATATAACCTAAACAAGAGCTTGGAGTTAGTAATGCTTGATATGATAAATCATGAGGATTTATAGAAGGTTCCGTGTGGAGTATATTTTTAGGAGTCGTCGGCTCCCAGGTCATAAGCCAACCAACAGATGTCCGAGTAAGAAGTAATGCTCGAATAATCGGACTTACCTCGTAGAAGATCGAGACTAAGCGCGTGAAGTTACCCGGGCAGGAACCGTGCTGTAAATCCCAATTAGCATAGTTTCGAACTAGATCAAGGAGCAACAGTCATTCAGACAGCTAAGAACATTACGACTGCCTAGATGACATGGCTGATGATGGTGAACACTTGAGAGGTCCGGGCCACTCAAGAGTAAACCGTAGTCAACAAGTCAAAATACCCTTAGCTTGCCTTAGTCGGCAAGAAACCACCCATTGACAACTTACATCACTACCAGAAGGATAAGCCATGTGAGACTTGTGATTGGCAGAATCAAGGTCCACCCCGTTCCAGCAAGATGGGAAGAAAACCTGTACACGAAGGCCATCTGGGCATTTCATGTTGGGAAATCCATGGGTCTCAGGGGTGTTGGTACCGAGGCAGGCGAAAGTGATAGCGTTTTGCTCGTTGGTGTCACTGTAGCTTCGGAGCATTGGATCGCCTGCCACCATGCGAAATCCCTCAGGGAATGCCTCGATGTGGGGGTAGTTGGCATCTGTCGGATCCGAGCGTTGCCTGCAGGTAATCAGAAAATGTTTGTGGAGTCTCAAGATGAGTGCAGCTTACAGATAATAAATTGTAGCACCACCATTTTGGCCTACGGAGATGAAGCTGCCATTTTCCGCCTTGTAGTAAAGAGTCTAAAGTTGATGTTAATATTCATGATTATAGCACGATTTCAAGATCGAGAAAGAGCTTATTCACCGGAACCCAATAGTTTGACATGTCCTGAGTGACAGTGCAAGAAGAACAGCTGCGGAGAAAGTGTGTCAGCTTCAAATGTCTGGTAATGATCAAGATGCCACGAGGCATTCTTAAAACTAACTGCCCGTAGGCTTTTGGGACATGTTAGAAAGTGTCAAACCTACGTCGACAACTGGGTAGAGGCATAATCCATCTCAAATCTGTCCAGTGAATTAGTAGGGCAATTTGCTAGAACTTTCTCTAAGCCCTCGAGACGAGCCAAGAGCTCGCATCTCATGGGAAGGTCGACGTACCCAAAGCCATTGCCTCCCATGATAGAATGAGCATGCCCCGAGATCTTACCAGGGCTGATGACGGGATCAGCTCGTTCAACAACTAAAGGAGATTTGCAAGGAAGGCGAAAGAATGCTGATGTTGTAGTAGCGAGTGTGAGGCCCATGACCAGCTGGGTAATTGTTGGTTGACGCATTGTCGAGGCCTATCAAATTGTGTCTTGATGGGAAACGTGTTTTCAAAGAAGGTTTTCAAGGTGGTGGATATTGTCGATCTTGGATTCAAAAATGGTGTTGTGTTTTGATTTGGAAGTGTTCCCCAACAATATATAGCAATATAATCCGTAAGCGAGCTAAAGGGGTGACCGCCAACAGATGGGCAAAAGAATGCCGAATTCACCGAATTCACAGATTGTTCAGGGATGAAGACAGATTCAATCTCTCGGTTTGTGTGAATTCGATATGGCTTGATCACCAATGGCTTGTAAGTGGTTCAAATCACACCAATAGTTTAAATTAGTCCTGCACTTGAATGAATGAAGGCGATTCCTAGAATCACAAAGAATATTATGAGAGACCGAAGAAGATGTCTGGAAGCACACTTTGATTTTAGAGGGAAGCAAGCAAGTATTAATAATGCTGACCCGGCTTTGCAGGAGCAAGAGCTTACTATAAATTTCCACGGTGCTATGAGCATCGGTGTACACGAACAGCAGCACCCTTCCTCCTGGGTAGATCTTTAAAGTCTCGCACGGCTTGGAACATTTCATAGAGCTGCTTTGCCTATCGAGAATGAGAGCGCTTTAAATTCCCAGATACAGGAGATGTAGTGTAACGCGGGAACGGGATGCAAGGTACGAAACTTCAAACAATGATCCGGACAGCACAGCATAGTGATGCAGAGAATCGGCGAGACCAGATTCCGGAAATTTCCATATCTGCTCTTTTATATAACAAGCCGGTGATGATAGCAACGTTTCAAAATGGTGCCTCCAGCCGGGTGTCTCGATAATGATGGTAGAACAGCATGAGTTGACCTGATCGCGCAAGTATATTGAAGAAACATGCCTTCGTATTGGACTGTACATGTATGCTGTACCGAAGCTGTCAACTCATCAGCATCCTGTATTCAAGCCTTCCAAGTTTGTTCAGTTTTTGACCTCCCTGTATTATTATTGTTTAGTAAGCTTGCTAAGGCTGTAAGCTGCTGCTTCTGCCTTCGACACGCCATTGTTCACCTCACACAACAATATCCATCCCAGAGCACGTGGCAGGAACGGGGCTCTTGAGATAAATGATTGAAGTTGACAATCTCCTATCCTTCCGAAGTATGCTCAGATTATTTCCGACATTGTTTCAAGACTTGAAAGTTGCCTCTTGCAGGGGATACATTTGATTCGATGTTGGTGGTTCATTGAATTGAAAAATGCAGAACCCCAAATTAGTGCAACTCATCGAGCCGCTGCTGTCACAAGAGGGCCAATAACCACGCTGAGAGCTGCCCGCCAGCTCACACCCCAGCTGACGGAAGCGCAACGCGCATATTTGCATTTGGCGAGAGTTTTCACACTCTGTCAGGAAATTGTTCAAGACTGAAATGCAGCCAGCCAGGGGAAACGAAAACGAAGTCTTTTAGTGGCTCTCCAGCATGCTGCCGAGCCCCACTAGAGTGATGGGGATGGGATCTACATGTACAGTACTCAACGCCCGGCATCACCATCATCACGCCCGCCACGCCTCACCCTCCTGAAAAATCTTAACTTTCATTAGCCCAAGAGACAAGGGACGGTCTGGATTGTTGTTAGAAGCCGGATCGTATCTTTCGTGAGGGGCGAGTCTTTCTTTGGTGGAAAATGGAATGCTCACAGATTCCTGCCACGCTTTGACCGGTAAAAGAAACTTGGGTTCCATTCCTCTCCTTTTTGCGGAGGTTCTGAAAGCGCTGACATATATTGTGGTGTCATGTGCTGAGTACCTATGTAACGAAGTCTCGTTGGTGCCTTGAGTACATATCGTGTTTTCTTCCGTTTAGTCCTTTAGGTATCCGGCAATATTCAACTGTCGTTCAACTCACTTTGGTGAAAGAAAAGCTGCCTGGAGCGTGCGAGCATTTTATGTTCAAGTTAGGTACCTGTTTTTTCCAAGGATGTGTCTTCTAAGACGATATAGAAGTGTTAATAGCAGCTACTTTATATCTCACGGCGACTTCAATAACGAAACCCCCATATTGATGGGGTGCAATGCTTTGGACGAGCTTTTGTATGCGCTGATTGCACGACTCTTGTTATTCTATATCTTCTAGTTTTGTCGATGTAAGCTAGCCTCAACCACTTTGGGTAGGAGGCATCCCACTCGCACCTTCCTTGGAGACCTGGTCTACATCATACAAAGCCTTCATCTCGCTCCTTAACCTGCCGCCTTCACCGAAGTTCAATCATCCAACCGTTGCTCATATATCGTGAAACAATATTGCTTGGACCATCATAACCTTTGTTTGTTACTGCTTCAGCATCTTCAATCATCACAAGAAGCATCGGTATTGACCAATCTCTTTTGTCGTCAACATGCCAACCAACAAGGTCGCCAAATACTTCATTAAAGTCGCCATCATCCTCTATGCCTTCGGGCCCATGGCCAACGCAGAGGCAGCTGAAGGATCCATCACAGCTATACATGCTATAGTCCAGTTACCAGAAGAATCTCCGGTGTCCTACGATCCCAGCCTCGTGGATGACGCCCAATTCAAGGATCAAGTCCTCATTGACCACAATGTAAGACTTCTTGGACCCTTCCTCTTCTTTACACATCACATTTCTCTGTATTCCTCTTCAATGCTGACTTTTGACACCCGGGTGCTGGGTCTTCATATCATTCTTAATCATACATCGCTGATTTCCGAAAACACGCAGTGGTATCGAGCTCAGCACGGTTCCCCCGCTCTAAAGTGGAACAATACGCTAGAGAGTGCAAGTCGGGAATGGGTAGCCAAGTGTGCTAATGGGTTTTCGGTAAGGCACTCATCGTTGCTCAGAAACCAAGTATTGTGAGACATCTCGGAGATAAAAAGCTGACATTTATATTTAGACAAGCTACGCCAACATAGACGAAAATTCCCGAAATCATGGGAGCCCGGAATATGGATATGGTGAGAACCATAGGTATGGCGATAAAACAGTAGACGACTTTGTTGATGGCTTGGGACTCACGAGGATAAATTACGATTACATTTACGTTCATCCCTCTATGTACGAATTCGGACGGGTTGTGTGGGCCGATACTACCAAAATTGGGTGCGCTAGACAGCTTTGTAGTATGTCAAGTCTAGCTCAACGTCCGCTCGAGGGATTCATGCTGACAGATCTTCAAATTAGCCCAGGGCATCTCCAATATCTCAACTTCAGCAATTTGGTCCATCACATGCCAATACTACCCAATTGGGAACAGGTACGGACGATGGCCCAGGATGATAGGGAAGCAACTCTCCGGCACGCCGAGTCAAGGTATAGCTAACATTGCAAACCAAACAATGATGATTCCAAATAATGGAGTCAAATCCAACGTATGTGTAGATATATTAGGTCTCGCTATTGGTCTTATGGTTGCGACTGTTTCACAGACGCTTGGCGTTTTCTGATCTACCTACAGCTCTCTGTGGAATTGGTCGAGGAGAAAGTACGTTACTCTGGAGCTGTGGCGTTCTAATATATGCTATCGGGATTCGTTGCGTGGTTTTGTATAAGACCTGTGAGATTATGGTTTGTTGCTCGGGGGAGGTCCTCTTCTAAACTTCTTGTACAATAAACCCTCCTTCTCTCACTTACCCGTCCATAATCTGAGGCTCTCAGAACTCATAGAACGTAAATAGAAATCTCAGTCTCACTAAGCTACTCCATCTCCATGAAAGCTCTCGATGATCCCTCAAATTTCTCTCCCTGTAACGGCCAAGGCCTCTCTCCAAAACCTTCGTCCTACAATACTAACTCTCGAGACCCTCAAATTAGCAATTCCCTTCGCGCTCAAGGCACCTTCGATAGGTCCCCACAAATCACAATCACCATCCCTTGCAAGTCATGTCATACGCCAGTTCCTTTCCCTTCATTGTTCCATTCCGCAAACCCCTCTCCAACCCAATTCACCCCACACGCGCACAATGGCTGCACGGCCTCAAGGTATTTCCCACTCCTCTTAATCGCCTCCTCGATCATCTGTCCCAGCAAGCAAAAATACAATCAATGATCCATCCTCTGATTAGCCACAAGCCCTTCGATTCCACCCCCATCTTTCAATCACATGCTCTTTATTGGCACTGATCAATCAACACGGTGTGTACTTCTAGATCGTTCGGTTGAGGAGGCTTGTAGTCTACATTAGAGTGATACTTGTACTTGGGCGGGACGATTCTGGTTCAATTTTGTCTTGCGAAGGAATGGAATTCCTAGGAAGTCTTCAGTTGGTGGCGATGCGATTTTCTTTTGACAGAGGATGATCCACTTATTAAGCGAGGTAGATAGGGGAAGAGAAGGGACGACTCCCGAGGCAAAGCGAGGAGGGCTGAAGAAGCGAATATGAATCCGGGAAAGCCCTAGAAAACAATTTTTGATCTATCCAAGATACTACAAGGCAAAATGAGTCAACAGACTCTGCTAAGGACTGTTCTTAGCTTGACTTATGGTGTGGATTGCTCTCGAATTGAGCACGGAAGATCGACTAAGCTGCTATAAAGACAGTATCAATCAATCAACCAGAAACATTCCATAAAGACAAGAAGGCCCGAGAAGCCGAAGAAACACTCATGAATAGCATGGCCGTCGGATCTGCCTCCATCTCGGTCGAATAGGGAGCTCGTGTGCTCGCTTGAACAAGAGACGGTTTTGTAATTGAAAGAGCATACCTACTGCCGAAGACGAAAACGCTACAGTAGCTTTGCCTCTCTCGAATGGTGTGAGCCGGGAGCAAAACAGTACCTCGGATCCAGTCTGACGAAACACTCCATCGGATCCTAAAGAACAGCGTAGAACGAGAACGATATCAAGCGTACCAAAGGCGCCTCTTCTGGGTCTTTTAGCTCCCTAATTAGCTAAACCAGCTCCGGAATCAGATGGTGCACGGAAAGAACTACCTTTCAGGCCTATTTCATATATCATAGCATACCTTAGCAAGAGGAAAGTCAGTCATTCTGAAACCGCATTAGGTCGAGCAACAATTTCAACTCTTGCACCCCCCACCCCCTCTCTCTCTCTTTTGAACACTTCTTGGAGTTACCTGAACTAACATATTTGTTTAGAAAGTGTCATTTGTGATGACTGTGCAAGAGAGTTGAGAGCTTAGAGTGTCGTTAAAAGGGCCTTCAGAGACATGCCATGCTTGTGTTGTGGCACGGCGGAACATCTTGGACGCATCCATACCCTAAGCACTCAGTCCAAAATGGTCAGGAAATTGCCAGCCTGTGTGTACTCTGCAAATTCGAGCTCCTCAACATGGGCGGTGACCTGAGGACCTGCCACCTAGACCCTAGGGCTTTATAAAATTCGCTTTTAAGATTCAGACTATTTAGATTTTGTCCTTATATCCTTCCTAGACGCTATTTATTATACGCCAGCCTTTCCAATTGATGATCCAATGTAACTTATTTTCAGTCCACCCTTCTATCTCTCCCCCAGACTTCATCAGCGTCCTTCTTCCCTTTCGTCTCCGGTACTCTCCACGCCACGAATATAAAACACAGAGCCGCCAACCCAGCAAAGACAAAGAACGCCCATCCCTTCCCGCCAAGTCTTCCATTCAACCAAGTATTCATGATCGGGAAGAACTGTGCCACGAGGAACGTAGCAATATAATTGGCTCCTAAAGCCCAACTCTGAGTAGCACCGACGGCCTCTTGGCCTACAAGTTCAGACGCCATCATAAATGGCACAGGACCTAAGCCTGTAGCGAAGAAAGCAACAAAAGCTAAGACGGAAATGGCGGACATGAGCTTAATCTGGTAAAGAAGCGAGAATGCGAGGAGGAAAGACATAGATCCCATGCCAGAAATGGATACGAGAAGACAGGCCTTCCGACCAATCTTGTCAGCTAGTGGGGCGCAGGCGATGGTTGTAAAGAGATTGATGAGAGAGATCATGATGGTGAGACCACTAGATGAGATGGAGACGACACCAGATAGCAAGGAGACGGAGTACATCATTATACTGTTGATTCCGCATAGCTGCTGTGCGCACATGATGCCGATTACGGCGATTATGGCGGGTTGGTAGAGGGGATCTTTGACCACTTGGAAGAAACCGACGTGGGCGATGGATCTTTGGGAGGCTTTACTATTTGAGGATCCGCGACGAGAAAGAACACCTGGATCTTGGAGGAGACCCTCTGCTTCTGGGACCGACTTGTCGACATCCCAGTCTTCGATCTCTTCGGCGATCGAATTACCGTGGCCGCGGATCCGTTGCAGCGTACGAATTGCGAGCTGTTGATCTTTGTGCGCCGCGAGCCATGCTGGGCTTTCGGGAACGAAAAAGAGGCCCAGGCCCTGCAGAAGCCCTATGCAAGCCCCAACGCCGAGAATAATCCTCCATAGAGATCCCCTGCTCAAAAAGAAGCCCAATGTCTGAGTGAGCAAAATCCCGATGTTGATCGTGACCTGTGTCATGGATCCAAACAGCCCTCTTTCTTTTGGGGGTGCGACTTCAGAGATGTATAGTGGCACAATGACCGTCGATGCGCCTCCACCAACACCAGACAGAAACCTCCCGATGGACATTATAGGCATTGTACCCGCCAAAGCCTCAAGAGTCGATCCCAGCACGAAGAAGAGACTCGTTATCCGCATCGCCATCAACCTGCCATAGCTTGTCGAGACCGGGCCTGCAAACAGCGCCCCGATGAACCCACCCAGCACGAACATCGAAGAGAGGGCAGCGAATGCGGCTTCGTTCATAGGAATGCATTGCGGGAAGTTGGAGTCGGGGGACGATGCGAAGTCTTCGGCGACGGACTTTTCTTTGCAGGTAATAACATCTTGAGGGGAGTTTAGTTCAGCCTGGGGCAGGATATGTTAGTTATGTAATATATGAAGTTTGTGGAGGAGCTGGTAGTAGTATTATTTACCAGATGAAAACCGAACTGCAGTGGTCCAAGAGTAGAGATAATTATTAGAAAGACCAGGTACAGAGTTACATCTCGAATGCACTGTCGCACACCGCCGGACGCCATCTGAGGTCGAGTACGAGTAGTAGAATATCAATTTGCAGATCGCTTGTTCCTCCCGCAATTAGGTGATGCGGTGGTTGTACAGATCAGTAGCACTGTACGCACTCAGCTCAAGGTGAGGCGTGGAAAGGCATGTCGTTGTGTCTTGTGTCACCCAAGGTTTGTGCAACATTATGAAACAATTATGCGGGAGATATGCAATCAGCCGCTGATGGGCCAATAGGAATAGGAGGAAGCTTGAGACATCCCCACAGTAGGAGGAGTTGTACGGAATCCTACCCTACCAGGTAATATATATGTCAACGTCGTAGTCGCAGTCGCAGTCGTACCACCTTCGTATTGGATATCTTCCATGACTTTTACCCCTTTCGATACTTTCTCACTTGCTGACTGCTTTTGCTTACTTCACGGCGACCAACTCTTTATGCATTGTCATTGTCATTGTCATTGTCATGCAGTATCTGTCACTTTGGAATGTCCCGAGTGTCCATCTATAAGTCCCCATTTGCATCAAGCTCACGGATCTATTACCCCGCTCTCACCCTCACGTTGATTATTGTATCACGGCGCTACTACTACTACTGTTGGATCCATGGGCCTGGTAACAAATCAATTGCCTCATCTATTCTGGAACTCAACCCCTCTTAAGCAGGTAGCCATACTCAACTTCCACTTTTGATCAGCGCCTTCTCCGGCTGACTGGATGAGCGAGCCCTGCGTTTGGTACTCTACCGGTACCGGTGACACAGATACATGTCCATTTATATCCGTATGAGGAACTTCCAAGAACAAACTACCTGGCTACCTGAGGAACTGACCGAGCCCTGCTACGTAAATCAGTCGCTGTTACCGCATACCGCATACCGTATATCGTATATCTTCATACTACCACATTCACCTAGCCGCTACAGTACCCCTCCCTCCCTCCCTCCGGCCCCGGGTTGTTCATTTGGCGCGCCAATTATCTCTTTCACTCATCGACGCAAGTCAGGTAACCTCAGGTAAGGTCAGAACTAGAAGTATTATTTACCGAGTAGCTACTGTACAATACGGGCAGTAGTCTGATGACAAGGGCAGCTAAACCCCACCGCACATCACATCCACCTCGCATCCACAATCCAATCCAAGCCAAGCCAAGTCCGCCCAAGCCAACACAACGCAATACATCCGGATCATCTCTTATCCCACACCACACATTACAGTATTACTGTACATTAATTGTACATTACATTGTATTACACACACCCCGTCCCTGTGCAGTACTTCGCCGCTCATTCGGCGTCTATCTCCCGGCCCGGCCGTAGGTGGCACGCACGCACACGTGCACTGCAGTGCATGAAACCATTCTTTCTCATTACGGTAACCAGACGAAGAAATAATGAGCAACCCACCATCCTCCGGGGGTGGCCCTTCCTCGGTTTCTGCGTCAAGAACTCAAACCTTAAAGAGAAGCGTCCAGCAAGCTTTTGATGGTACTTTCCCCACCTTTCTCTCTTCCTTTGCTCTCTTTCTCTCTCTCTCTTTCGGGTTCTCTCCTTTTCGTCTAGTCCTATTTTATTTGCCTGGTCTAACGATGGCTTCATAATTACGTTGTGACGTTGAGATTCGGTCATCTGATTACCTTGCTCCTCCCTGAGACATCTCGACATGTTTCCTAGACGCAATCCCTCCTTCCGTCTGTTTGTTCTTGCTTTTAATTTCATACGTTGCTAATATCCATTCCAGATCCGAGTGATAGGGGCGTAGGCCCTAACATGGGATATCAGAGTAAAGTCCGAGTCATTGACCGTTATAAAGTGATCGGTTTCATTAGTAGTGGAACATATGGACGCGTCTACAAAGCAGTAGGCCGTCACGGTCAGACGGGCGAATTTGCCATCAAGAAATTCAAGCCTGGTAAGCCAGTCAGCCATCTCGTAAACCTGTCCTAAGCCACATGATGAATACTAAACAACATTAGACAAGGAAGGAGAACAGATCCAGTACACGGGTATTTCTCAATCCGCCGTCCGAGAAATGGCCCTCTGCTCTGAATTAAGTCACGTAAATGTCATCCGCTTGGTCGAGATCATATTAGAAGACAAATGCATCTTCATGGTCCTCGAGTACGCCGAGCACGACCTCTTGCAGATCATCCACCACCACACGCAGCCCACACGCCACCCCATCCCGCCGGCCACCGTTAAAAGCATCATGTTCCAACTCCTAAATGGTTGCCAGTACCTACACGCCAACTGGGTCCTGCACCGAGATCTCAAGCCCGCAAACATCATGGTGACTTCCTCCGGTGAAGTACGCATCGGTGATCTCGGGCTTGCGCGCCTCTTCAACAAACCCCTGCACTCGCTCTTCTCAGGCGATAAGGTCGTCGTAACAATCTGGTACCGGGCGCCCGAGCTGCTCCTCGGAAGCAGACATTATACGCCCGCGATAGACATGTGGGCCGTAGGCTGCATCTTCGCGGAACTCCTGTCGTTACGCCCGATCTTTAAGGGAGAGGAGGCCAAGATGGACAGTAAGAAAACGGTTCCATTTCAGAGAAATCAGATGCAGAAGATTGTGGAGATCATGGGGTTACCGCGTAAGGAACAGTGGCCGCATTTGGTTAACATGCCTGAGTACGCACAGCTAACTACTCTATCCGCATCTTCGCACCATAGAAATGGTGGATCGAGTTTGGAGAAGTGGTATTACAGTACCATCAACTCGCACTCAGCAACCAGCATACCCAGCTCCAACGCATCCTTGGGCTCAGAGGGATACAAGCTGTTAAGCGGCTTACTGGAATATGACCCCGAGAAACGACTCACTGCACAAGCGGCCCTAAACCATAGCTTCTTCCAGAGCGGGGATAAGGTGAGTGCGAATTGCTTCGAGGGCATGAAGATGGAGTATCCGCATCGGAGGGTTAGTCAGGATGATAATGATATCCGGACGAGTTCGCTGCCAGGGACTAAGAGGAGCGGGTTGCCAGACGATTCGAGGCCGGGCAAAAGGCTCAAGGAGTGATTTGTGATTTGCTTTTCCGAGCTTGTCGAATCATTATATTATTGTTGTCATGATTATCCTTGCTCTTAATGAGGAGAAAGGGAAGGTATGAACGATATGTAAAAGAGGAGGAGAAAAAGACACTCCCACTCTTTACTTGTAAAGGGAGCGGTGTGCTTGATGGGGAAACCAAGAGCAAGCCAAGCAGAAGCGCAAGTGGCGGCAAACAGACATGTGGCGCAGCCCCTGCTGTGGCGCTGGACCTGCAGAATATGCCATGTTTCACGAGTCAGTCACGACCAAGAAGACATCACATCCCGATTCGCCAAGCACATCGCCAAGACTAACCTGATGAAGTCAATTCCCTGATTGATTTCATACGTCATATCCTGTACTATAGAAGTAGAAGTTCTTGAACAGAGGAATGAATGAATGAATATAAATTAACAATTAAAATACATCCACTCTAACACCTTCACTCGAACACCTACCTACTCCTTGTGACTTATTTACCTACCATCCATCCATACAGCTCATTGAAGAAGCCAGCCAAACTTCCACAACCAAGACAAGACAAACACCTTCCTCGCCGCACGACGTTCCACCTCACGCTCGCTACCTTACCAGCGAAATAAGAAATCAATCCATCGATCACCTCTCCCCACACAAACCCCACCATACAAAAACCTCCCCCCACCAAATCTCATATACCCCCGCCACAAACCAAAGAACAATCAATACAATGCCTCTCTTCTGGAGCAAAGGCTTCGGTGGCCGACGCGCAGGCGGCACCGTGACGGCCGATAGACATGGAGTGCATAAACCGGTTTGGAGGATGCGGCTTTGTGGCCTGAATTGTTTTCGTTAGGTTGGGGTTGAGTTGTGTGTTGTGTGTTTGGGGGAGTTGGGATCGGGGAGTCGGGAATGGGGATTGGGGAATGGATGGGGGGAGAAAGGAGGGAGGGGGAGGGGTTGATAAATGGAGGGATGATGGGGGTTGGGATTGGTTTTGCTTTGCTTTGCTTTAAGATAAGATGAGAAGAGAATAGAGTGGGATGGAATGGAATAGGCGTTAGGGATACTGTTATTACGAAGATACGAATACCCATACCCGTACCAAATCACCAAACCACACATAACCACACATCTCATCACCTTAAGCTTCCAATCCCTTAAGAACCCCATTCATCCAAAAGACAATGATTCAATTCCCAAATCCATTTCATATTTCATTCATTAGGTACTCGACGGCAGGCCCCCTAATACCCTAGCTACTATGTATTACAAATCCTCTACTGTATCATTACAATCTCCATAAGTAAGCCCCAAACCCCATTCTTCTCGTTTCACTCCTCCGAATATAAAGTGGTAAAAAAAGGTATAAAAAACGGCACGTTTGTCAGGTTTAACCCGACAAGAAAGATTTTGGTATCGCCGCCGTTGCTTGTAGGGGGAAAAATTCAAATTCGGAACGCTGGAAGAGGCAGAAAATGTACATGCAAAGCAATTAAGGGTGTTGGTGTGATGTAGGGGTCGTAGTTTGGTTGTGAACTGTGTTGTGTTGTGTGTTGGGGAGCCTAGAACGCCAATTCCAATGCTCCGATCATGACCGTGTTCGTTCGCTCATTCGTTTGTGTTTCTTGGAGGAGGTTTGAGGGGTGGATGGAGGAATGAAAGGGAGTCGGGGTGGTTGATGTGGTTCGAGGGTTCTATTTCTTAGCTTGGCCGTTTGGAGGAGATTTGACGTTGTTGGAGAGCCATGCCTAATTTCTCAATATTAGCTACTACTCGAAACTCCAGTGAGCAAGGGGGAGCATACCAGTCCTTCCAATAACCCTTCGCCTGTCGTAGCGCAACTGGGTACCACAAACCAGATCTTGTCTTTCAGGGTGGTGAGCTTGAGCGCGTCTGTGACTTCTTGTGGTTTCATCGCTGTGGAACAAAGTAGGTAAGTATATGCTTGGGGAGATAGGAAGGGCAAGGAACATACCTCCTGGGACATCCTGCTTGTTGGCAAATACAAGGAGCAACGACTCCTTCATTTCTCGATCGTTGATGATACGATGTAATTCCTGCCTTGCCTCCTCTATGCGTACCTTGTCGCTCGAATCGATGACGAAGATAAGTCCTTGGGTACCTATTATCACAATTATCAGCATTGCACTCCTCATGTCCATTCCCCTCTCCTCTCTGCCATCCCCATACTCCCCCTCATCCTCCCAAGCAAAGAGACGCAGTACATACCACTGAAATAATGCCTCCACAACGGCCGAATCTTATCCTGACCCCCCACATCCCATACATTAAATTTAACATTCTTATACGTAACCGTCTCAACGTTAAACCCCACTGTTGGAATCGTCGTCACATCCTGGTTCAGCTTCAACTTGTAGAGAATCGTCGTCTTGCCCGCAGCGTCGAGCCCGAGCATCAGCAGGCGCATTTCTTTCGATCCGAAGATCTTGCCCATCATTTTCGAGATTTGGCCGCCCATGTTTGCGGTGTACTAGGTGAGGATATGGTGTGAGCGCGCGTGGAGAGTCGAGGTGGAGGTGGAGGTAGCGCTTGGATTCGTATTTGGATTCGCGAGCGGGACTGTAGATACGATGCGATGCGATGCGATGCTTTTCTTTTCCGATCCGATAGTACGTGGGAGTGACTCTATTCACACACAAGTGAAAAATAACGAGGCTGAAACGCTGCGATTGTGCGGCGGAAGGACTTGCTTCCTTCAGGAGGAGTCGCCGTTTTCTCGCGTTTACTCGAATAAGGTAGTTTCGTAAAGGGGCTATCAAGCGAGATTGGACGTGATGTCGGTAGAAATTGAAGGGCGGGGGGTGTGAAATTATGAGTCCTGCGTGACGAGATTGAAGGGATGTGATTTTTTAAATACCAATTTCGATCTTCGCTGATCCTCCAAGTAGTGAGATTGTTGCGGTGAATAACCTCAACGCGGTTGTTTCAGGAGCAAAGCGCGCGATTGCTGCTAGTATGGTCACCTGACTCGGGAAATTAAGTGGAATATCTCCAATGCCGGCGCCGGCATTGTACCTCTAGATTTCACATCAAGCTAAACTTTTTAATCGTGTAAAGGTTCTGACTTTGGATTTACAGTTCAGTTCCAAACGCCCCAAAGTATGTTAAAGATGCATGCTGCCCCAAAAATATAGTTATGGGGTATTCCGACCCAATACTCCAATGCCGTACACCAAAGATATGCTCCCGCTATCAATATGACCTTGAAACTCCAATTTTGAGTTGGATCCGTCCAACTCTTCGTATATGCGTAATTTCCCTCCACGGCTAGAATGAATCAAAGTAAACCATGTTATTGGCCAGTATGATTCAGTACCATCCGGCGTTCAACTTCCTTGCCTTCCTGTTCCTCTTCAAACAAAACTTCAACCTTAGTACCACCCTCAAGCATCCGCTTAACATCGGCCCGGTAGAAGGTGGATGTTGATGGGTAGAGAGCAAGAACCCGCTTTCCAACTTCGTAATCCTCAAACTTTGCACCTACCGAAGGAATCGGTACCATCTGGGAGGCGGAAGACTTGTAGTTATTGTTCAATTCAGCGGCCTTGTCGTCAGGATATGGATCCCGGACTTCATATCGTCGACTCTTACCCTCTCCAATGACTCTTGTGACAATGCCTTGGATCCAGTCGAGGTCGTCACCTGATTTGCGCTTGAAAGCCACCTCGTCGCCAACAGCGTAGACTATTTTCGGCTTGTTGGAGCTTCGCTCGGAAGGTTCGGAGGGAGCTTCAGATCGGATAATGACATCCAGGTTTCTCGGAGGTTGACTGCTCGTCCGACCATTGCCAAGTTTCCGAGCTTGCCTATCTGCAGCTGATGGAGGACCAGGAGAATCCGAAGTTCCATCCATATCCATCCCAGAACGAGATTGCGAATCGCGGGAGTCGCGAGAAGCAGAGCCACGTGGCAGGGACGACTCAACTTTTTCTTCGTTATGCTTGACCATTGCCGCAAGAAGACCGACGTTTTGCTTGAGACCACTAGTATCGTCCACTCCAATGAGAGCTTCCTGGTCTTTTGCAATCTTAATCTCGTCGCGGTACATACATTCTAAAGTGTAATACTCTGCGACGGAAGGCTCTTCTTGATATTAGCATACATTTTGATACAGTGAGAACAAATTCGAGACTTATTGAAACGGCATACCTCTTCCATTACGTTTAGCCTCTGACAGTCTACTTTCCTCGGCGAATATTTGCTGTTTGAGATCTTCTGCGTCTTTCTCTTTCTGTTGAAGCTCGGCTAGAACAGATACACAATCATGCCATAATTGCTGCTCTTCGCCATTCTCTTGAGCACCTCCACGTGCTCCACTACGGGGAGCCCTTCTTTGCGAAGACATTCTCGTGAGCCGACCTTTGCCGGGCAGGATTTCGAGATTACAGGCCTCGGTCACAAACTTTTCTTCAGCCAATTGGCTGTCCGTAAATTGAAGCCTTTTGAGGAGGAAAGAATCAGTATGTGTGTCCTCCGCCATGATGCAAATTCGTAGGGGGTGTAGCGGGTAAATATTAGAGGGGATAATGCTGGGGGATGGGACATGGACATGGACATGGACATGTTTATGACTTACCTGGAAAGGAACCTTGGAGGTTTACAACACTGTCTAGTCGTCCTTTCCACATATGCGAACTCGGTTGTACTTGAATACCTAGGTAGGTACGCTACAAGGTTGTGTTGTAGAAGGAGCAATGGGTGGTGAATGTTGTCTGGAGTGGATGCTTGTCGAGTCGCCCAGCCCGGTCCCGGTTCAGCCTTGTCTTGCCTAGCGCACAGACCGACGATGATTGGCTGTAGGGGAATACTCGAGTAGCGCGGGGTAACTACTGGGTACCTATTGAGTGACGTGAGCTGAAACGTTCATATCCCATCCCATCCCTCACTTCACCTCTTCTTTCTTGTTTGATCCGCAGTCAATATCTTATTGACGCTATTCACAAGACGTTATTCTTCCACTCTTCACAATGCAAGTCCCATTGATCAGACTCCAATGCGGAGTCAACAGCTACGACTGGGGCAAAGTAGGCAAAGAATCAGCCGCCGCAAAATTCGCTGCTGCCACCCCAGCTGACAACTTCTCAATACAAGAAGAAAAGCCATATGCAGAGGTACATTGCATTCGATAAATCTCTGCACACAGCTCACCGCAATAGCTATGGATGGGTACGCATCCCTCCAACCCTTCGAAAGATGTTGTCACCAAGCGAACCCTCCTCGACCTCGTACAAGATAACCAGGCACTCATGTCCACCGAAATCAGCGAGAAATTCGAAAAAAAATTGCCGTTCCTGTTCAAAGTCTTATCTATTGGCAAGGCACTCAGTATACAAGCACATCCAAACAAGAAACTCGCCGAGCAACTGCATAAGAAGGACCCGAAGAACTACCCTGACGACAATCACAAACCTGAGATGACAATTGCTATTACACCGTTCGATGGACTCTGCGGCTTCCGGCCTTTGGCAGAAACGGTACATTTCCTGACCACGATACCATCCCTCAAGAAACTCGTGGGCGAGTCAGAAGTCGAGGCATTTAAATCAGCAGTGAAGGGTCAAGAAGCCTCAGAGAAGCCGGAAGACGAGGAGAAAAACAAGAAAGCCCTACAAAAGGCATTTGGTTCCCTGATGAAATCGAAGAAGGAGGATGTTGAACAAGCTGCAAAGGAATTGATTGCCTCCGCGGAAAAGGAAGGCGCTGATTTCGCTGATGGTGGAGGGCCTTCAAACGGTGGGCAAGAACTTGCGGATCTCGTTGTACGGCTCAACAAGCAATTTCCAGGCGATATTGGGCTCTTCGTCCTCTTCTTCCTCAACTACGTCAAGCTCGAGGTCGGCGAGGCCATGTTCTTAAAGGCGGATGATATCCATGCATATCTCAGTGGCGATATAATTGAATGCATGGCTGCATCCGATAACGTTGTTCGGGCTGGATTTACCCCCAAATTCAAGGATGTCAATACGTTGACTTCTATGCTCACTTATTCATACGCTCCAATTGAAGAGCAGAAGATGGAGCCAGTGGACTACCCATATGCTACTCTAAACCGAGACGCATACTCCTCTGGCTCATCAGCCATCCTTTACGATCCTCCAATCGAAGAGTTCAGCGTCGTAAGAACCAGTCTCAAGAAGAAAGGCGCAAAGGCTACATTTGAGCAAATCGCTGGACCAAGTATCTTCATCTGCACAACTGGAAACGGGAAGATTAGTGTGGGACCCAAAGTAGAGGAGGTAAAGCCCGGATATGTCTACTTTGTGGGTGCAACGGCTGAGGTGGTACTGGAGAGCGAGGATGATGAATTTACGACTTTCAAGGCATTTTGCGAGTTACATGGGAAAGAGGGTGGGGAAAAGTTATGAATTACAGGATGTAGATGATGGATCAAGTTGACTCTTCATTGTCCTTATCCATAGTCTCTTAGTGGGACAATGTCTAGGAAAAGCATTTATGATTACACCTGTGGCCGATACTGCAAATGCTCACCTTACCTACGGTTTCTAACCCCAATCGATACTTCCAGTGAAGCATTCTATTTCTTGTCACATGGTTCATTCAGAAAGTGTGGAGCGAAGATGCAAGACTCGACGACAAAAGAAATGTTCACTGCACTCTATCGGTAGCTTTTCTTTTGCTAGCATCAAGTCTCCAGGAATTTGGCTCAAGTTGTAAGCTATCGGCAGCGCGCATTCTGCTTCGCCTTGAGCTTAAAGATCCAAGCGGAAAGTTCAATCGATTGTGGATATTAAGAATATCAAGTGGTGAGTACTACTAATTGTACACAATACAACTGCACCAAATACCCATTTCCCAGAACCAAAGGACTAATAGCAATATACCGAAACACAAAATCAAACAAAAGAAATCCAATCACCTTCTTTTCCAATAAGGTCCCCATCCCGCTTGATCATCAGCCAACCCCTTCAAATCATTGGTCAGCGCACCCGGTCTCGCCCTTGTTGACCGTCCTGTGACGCCTTGTGCACCACCTCTACCCCTATTATTGCCACCTCTAGGAGCTGACGGAGCGCCCCGCCCTCTATTTGGTGCTGCTCCTGCACCTCTTGCAACTCCACCTCTTCCGCCTCTAGCAGCCGGCGCACGCTTCGTCTTCTTCTTAGCAGGCTGCTCATCAACATCTTCTTCTTCTTGCTCTTCAGAGGCATCTTCTCTCTGTACGCGCTTCTGACCTCGGGGGCTTTCAGGCTCACGTCTAACCTTCTTCCTAGACGGCTGTTCATCCTCCTCCTCTGTCTGTACGCGCTTCTTACCTTTACGCGGGGCACGACGTGATGGAGTTTCAAGCAGGTTGCCATCACTTTCATCTTCTGACTTGAGTTCTGGAGTAGTAGCTTCTGTCTGTGCGCGCTCCTTACCTTTACGCGCGGCACGACGTGATGGGGTTTCAAGCAGGTTGCCATCACTTTCATCTTCTGACTTGATGTCTGGGGAAGGTGTATGGATTCTGTCTCTTGAAGGGGGTAATGAGGATCTCGCGAAGAAAGCCGCTGGTGAGCTGTCAACGGATGATACCCCTGCACTTGGGGCTCTTCCTTCGCCACTATCATCGTAAATATCGAGGTCTTCTTCCTGCTTAACTTCCCGTTTGATGGATCGGGAAGATCTGGTAGACCTGCGCTGTGAGGAGGATTCTCCGTTGATATCTGGCGCTGGTGTACTGTAATCGCTCAGAGGCCTTTCAGCCTCGTCTTCAGTACTGTATCTTTCGCCGTTATCCTGGTAATAAGATTGGGATGTCTTGCTAATACTGGAACCTTGCAGCATTCTTTTCTTGAAAGATATGGTGGCTGTACTATCATCGGACGACCCGCCTCTACTTGGGGGTCTTTCTTCCTCGTCGTCACTAATATCTTCACCTTCCTCGCTCTCCTCATCACCAAGCTCTACAATAGGCTCCTGCTGCTCCACCTCCCATACGTCCCTGAGTACCCCCCTAAATTCCTCAAGCGGCCTCTCTCTCTCATGGCCGCCTGCCGGCACATGGTGCTCGTCATCCGAAATCTCCGAACTGTCAACATCGACATCAAAGTCTGTCTCCTGTGCCAATCCCGTCCAGGGCAGATTTCCCACGCTTTCCAGATGCGGTACATCAGTATAATTGACCGCGCAAATCGGACACGTGTAATTCTCCCTCATTACCCCCCAATCCGGATACTTAGGTCTTCTCTCCTCCTCATCCTCCAACATCTCCTCCGCGCACACATCATGGAAATGATGTCCACAGGGCAGTCTGCACACATCACCAAGATGCTCGCCACTAAACCCCGTATTTGAACCCAGCTCATTCTTGCACCAGGAGCATCCTTCCGTCGCATCGTCTGGCAGGTGCGGGCTTAGCAGAAAGAGCTCGTCGTCGGAAGATGTTAGTTCTTGAGACGGTTTTCGCGCGCCGTAGATCCAATTCAGCTTCCAGACACTGGTGCCCTCGTCCACGAGCCTCTGGCGTTTCGCGCGGAACATGTCTAGCCAGAGGCGTTTGCGCCGCACTTGTTCACGGTTGTGGTGGCGCTTCTCACGCGCTGCCCGTGTCGTATTTTTCGGCCCAGCATTAGGCTCAGCTACTACCTCTTTTGCTTTTCCCTTTCCCTTTGCCCTTGCCCTTGCCCTTGCTATTGCCTTTGCACGCGGAGATTCCTCTATATCGTTAGCTTCTTCCCCCGCCTCTTCCTCCTCAACTGCTTCTATAGCATCTAGCTGATCCTGAACCACAGCTCTGGCACGCAACGCATCAGCATGACGAGCCGCCGAAAAGCTTTTTGTTCTCAACAAGGACCATTCGCGATCCGCTGCTGCAGCTGCAGTGGCTAGTCTAGCCAGGAGCTCTGCCTTGCTGGTGCCTTCTGCTAGATTGAGCTGGGCTTGGATGGCGTCTCGGGCGGCGAGAGCACGCTCGTATGCATCGCTGGAATTTGAATCCGACTCGGCGCGTCGTTCGTACCGGACGTTTTTGTTGGCGTTTGAGAGTTTACGGCGGAGGGATTGGATTTCCTCTTCTGTTGCTGGGGCCATGGTGAGTGAGTTAGTGGTGCTTTGATGTGATAAATTTCTTGGATAGGCAAATGAATATGTTTGTAAATTAAAAGTATGATTGATATCAATAGGGGTTGCGAATTTACAAGCGTCTGCAGATGCAATGGGGGCAAATTTCAAATTTCATGTACTGTATCTAATAAACGGGAAACGGGAAACATATTATAACAATGCCTGCGTTCTTTATAGCCCGTGGGGATATGAATTCGTGCTTTGTCCTCGAGCGATGGCCGTTTGCAGTTAGTCATGCATTTATTCTTTTTGGTGGAAAAGAAAGGGGGTTGTCAAAGAAAGGGTTCGTTCATTCAAGTTCCGAAAGTCTGAAAGACAAGTACAGTACAAGCTACCTTAGTCTGTACCACTTGTGTTGGATTGTATTCTTGCAGGCTCAAAGGCAGAAAGGACGAAACTGAAGTAAGAGAAAAGATGGTACTGTAGTAGAAAGGAATAATTTCATAAAGCATTTAATACCATCCGAAATATCAGATAGCTACGGCTTTTATCTCCCTGTCATGCTGTACTTTCCTCGTCACGTCGACGCGAGCGATACAATAAATACATAGAATTTCAAACTCAAGTAAGTAACAGAATAGACCGACATTGATAGTAAGTATACCACAGAAAAAAGCAGTAGCTTCGTACTAAAGACTTCGAAGTTCGGTAGAGAATCAATAAACACCTGCCAGCCGTAGGCTCTTTCGCTTAGTTGGTTCGTCTGAAAGAAAGAGAGAGAAAGGAAGAAAGAAATTTTGATATAATACAATACAAAGTACTCAGGGAATAATTTTTGACGAGCTCAGAAGCTACTTCGGCTCTTATCATCCCTATGCTTCACTCTGCAGTTTGAGAATGTGGATGTGGATGTGGTAGGCTCACTCGAAAATGCTTGTGCGTGACACGAACGCTGTTATGTAGGAAGGTTTGGATGATGGATTGGATTGGGAGGAAGGGCTGGGCAGCGCTACTTGAATGAAGTTCAAGCTGAAGCACCTGTTTAGATTAGAGACGCGAAGGAAAATGGACGAGTAAGTCTGGGACATTTAGCAATATTACCAGCATTAGAAATTGAACAGTTAGTAGATTATCCAACTATGTTCTAGATCAGCACGCTCTCTGTTAAGAATGCAAATAAACAAAGCGACCAAATGCACTCAAGCTTTCACGTCCTTCATATCCTTCCCGTTCTCTGCCTCAGCCTCAGCTTGCTCCAGAGCTCCCGGCTCCAGCAAATCAACCCCCAACCGTTGAGCCTCCTGAACCTCCTTCTGCGGCCCAACGAACCACTTCCGCGCCGAGAGCAACCAAACACCATTAGCACCCACAGCAATAATGCCTACCGCGACAACGGTATAATTCAGCGTCTGACTCGTAACCGGATTCGCCGTCGGGAGACAGAAAATAATACTGATGAAGCAGATCCACGCCACCGCCACAAACGCAACGGGCTTCGAGAAAACCCTCAGGTTAAAAGGGCCCTTGCGCGCATTAAACTCAGCGCCGTAGATCAAGCCAATCAAGATCGGAATCCCGTAACTGATATACAGCCCGATCGTCGCAATTGAAGTGGCTGCCGCAAACGCAACACTGCTCCCCAAGCTCGGCAGCGCGAGACAAAAGCTCAGCGTCGCAGCGAGCCATACGGTGCGGACGGGACTGGAGAAGCGCGCATCGACTTTATGGAAGAAGCGGGGGATACCACCATCGCGCGCAAAGGCGAACATCATGCGGGAATTGGACGTCATGGAGAACAAGCCGCAGTGCCAGACGCATATCATGATGAGGCACATGAGAACCACGGCGCCGTCGTCGCCGAATACGTCGACGAAGATCTGAAGCACGGGTTGCGAGAAGCGGACCGATGTGACGGTGTCGTCGAAATTTTGGATGGAGAAAAGGAAGGAGAGAATGACGAAGAAGCCGAAGACGGACGAGAAGCCGACTGAGGATATGACACCAATGGGGGCGGACCAGGAGGCATTGCGTGTTTCTTCAGACAGATGCGCCGACGCGTCGAACCCAGTAAGCGTGTATTGGGACATGAGCGCACCGCATGCTGCTACGTATGCAGGGGAAGCACGCACACTCCAACCTGGATCACCTGTTCCGTCATTGAAAGTTGCAAAGACGAATTTAGCGCTTTGGTGCGTGGGTGCTTTGGCTAGGACGGCAATGGCAATTGCTGTTACTCCCAGCGAGTGTAGGGCGATAGAGGTATTGTTCAAGTAGCGCAGGACGTGAACACCGAATGTGTTTACTGTTGCGTGGGAGACGAGGACTGCGGCGTAGATACCGATGGTTCGTCCGGCTGTGGGGGTGTAGTCTGACTTTACGGTTGCGGTTGTTGAGATGAGACCCGCGAGACCGAAGGATATTCCTGTGGTCACTGCTACTTGGCCTAGGAAGTTGAACCTGCGGAATTGTGAGTTATTGGCTTGAAAAGAGCGCGAAGAGGGAGCCTACCAGCCGGTAATCCAAGACGCATAGGCGGAGTGCTTTGAAGGAGCAAGTAAAGCTGCCCAGTAATATGGGCCACCCGCGGTTGGGATAGCGCTTACGATCTCGGCCATACCTAGAGCAACGATCAAAGTGAAGACAGAGACAACAATCCATCCCACGGACATGACTGCTTCCATTAGCTACAGGTTTCTTTCTCTCCGGTAGGCTACATACCTCCAGGGCCACCAGTAACCAACCCATATTCGAAGAGAGTTGTAATTCCAGTAATAACCGACTACCCCAACAATTAGTCGGGAAATCTCAATTTTGCCTATAGAAAAACTCACGATAATGGAGAAAGAAATGCCAAAATTGTGCGTCAATCCCCAGTCGCGCTTCAGCTCCTGCTTATACCCAAACTCGGCTAACTCGTCGACATCTCTCTCGGCAACAGTCGAATGGTGCCTTTCAATATCAACAACACTCATCTTGTCGGAAATCAAGAAAATGACCACAAATTATTCCGATTCCGACAATTGCTAAAACCACGAGGAAGGCGGACGAACACAGGTCATCACGGCATCGCCGAAGTACTTATGTGAACTCACCTGCCCTCATAGCTACCCCTGCCCTGCCCTGTCAGCCACTTCGCGATAAGAAGGTCGCAGTGATGGGTTGCTGACTGCACGCTAATCCCCGTGCAGCTGCGATGCCGAAGGGCTGATAGCTGGAGCATCCGGTCGTTGGATAAACGTTGCGACTAAGGAATCTGGGGGCTTTTTTTGATCCGATCCAAGGGGGGACTTGACCCCTCATTTTGTTTGGTGGGTGGGATATTGTCCTTTTTTGGATTTGGCGCGTGGGAAGCACGAGGGAGGGACCACGTGGACTTGGGTTTGCGACCGACTACCGGTACTCCGATATGAGCCTGGCCACTTGGTCGGTAATTTGGGGAATTTGCGGCCAATGACAATAGCAAGAAAAGAAAAGGGCAACTAGAGGAAACATGACTCGTAGGTATAGAGAGCGAAATCGCTTTGGTGAAATGTGTAATTGTTCTTGTGCATTTGAATGCTAATTGATAGCACCTAATGGCTCTAGCACCTCTACATGGCCTAGCATGCTTGTTCTGTACATTTTCGTATGATCTGTATATGCATTCCATATGTAGTATCTTTTTGCTGCCGTTCCATAAATGCGATAGCACCAGTGATACCATTCCCAAGTACTCCTGAAATTCAAGAACTCCATACCCAATCTATAAAGTTAGAACCGTTTGTCATCACCATAAATCGCCTCCTATAGTCTGTTGTATACACTGCTTGCTCGTATCGCGTTTAATTCTTCCTTGCAGATGAAGTCGTCAGGATTGTTCGCCCATTTGTAACATGTGGCCCATCTTCTCGATCTGAATTATGTTAGTGAAGTTCTCAAATTTTCCTTGGTCAAGCGTACCTTTGTTTTTAAATAACCGCCCACCTCCTGGCTCCTAATCCCGCCACTCTTCCCCTTCCAAGCCAAAGGAATCATGGCTACTCGCTCTTTCACCACAATCTCCCTATTCGGCCCCTCTACTGCTCGAACCTTATCCGGGTTATTGGTCAATAACCTGATATCTGTCTGCCCTAGGTCTGCCAACATTGCGGTTGCCAATCCGTAACTCCTCGCATCAGCCGGATGCCGCAGTAATAGATTCGCTTCAACTGTATCTGAGCCCAGATCCTGGAGATTATATGCCTTGAGCTTCTCACCTAAGCCAATACCACGGCCTTCTTGCCGCAGATAAATAATGATGCCACCTTCAGAGCCGGGGAGAGACATCAATCGCGCAGCTTCATCCAGTTGTTCTCCGCAGTCGCAGCGTGCGGACCAGACAGTTTCGCCAGTGTAGCATTCGGAGTGTATACGGACCAAAGGAGGGTCTTTCTTCTTTTCCACCCCATCCACTTCTGGCTTCCCGTTTGCAGCAGGTATTCCCTTTTCAGGCATTTTCGAAGCTGTCCGTCCCGGATATAATCTCCCAGAGTATGCCCCTCTAATCAACCTATCCATCTCCGTCTCCCCTTCTCTCGGCTTGTCAAGAGTCCTACTACGTATCCCATTGCCAAACACAATCGCCAAATGCTCCTTGTTATCCTCGCTATTCTGATATAAATGTAAAAACATCTCCATCCCACCTATGGTCGTCGGTATCCTCGCTCTTACTACACAATTGACATCCGGTAGCTTGTCTAATAGTTTCGGCTTCTTCTGTCCGCAGCCGCCGTTAGCGACTGTGCTATCGACCGGAACAGATTTAGGTATCTGTTGGGCGGCGGAACGGTGTGAGGGCGTCGACGTCCCGGGTGTTGATGGCGGGGTGAAGGCGGGGGATACAAGGTCCGGGAGGGGCGCATCTGGTTCTGGTTCTGATTCGGAATTTGCGTCCGAGAATGGGACACGAGAGGGTATTGAGCGGTTGTTTAAGGTGAGGGAGTTGAGATCAAGTTCGGAGATGGCGCGGGAGACGGGCATTGGCCTGGGAGAGTAGAAGGGTGGGAGAGGGGGTATCTTGTCCTCTTCTTCGCGAGGCCACGAGACATTTGGGGTGGAGTCGATGTCAGGCATAATTTTTAGAGGTTAGGAATGAGCTTGCAGCATGAGAGCCAGTGTTTCCGAGCAATTGTGGTGTTGTGTTGACAATTCTAAGAGAGACGGGGAGAAGTTAATCGAAGTTGTCCCGAGGTCGCTTGCTTTTGCCAGACAGGTCGGTACAGTAATCAACTCTAAAATCCACGTAATAATGCGTAAGCTACACAATAATTATTCAACCCTTGATAAAATTAATACGAAGATATATACAAATCATTTCTATGTTCTATATTAAGCTTTTCTTCTCCAAGAAATCGCAGAAATCCGAACAGCTGCACCATAAAGAGATGGAGGAGGTTAGTCCATTCACGTGACTACACCCCTCCATGATTTATCAGCAGTTCTCACTCCACATGGTGCAGTCCACTTCAAACACCCATCATCGATTTTCTTTGCTTGACAACAACCTCAGGATTTTCTCGTGCTTCGACAACATGACGTTGTTCCCCATTATTCTGGGGAATCGCTATGGACTAGTAACATTCCACCGACGGGGACAAGGGATGACCATCAGAGATGATTAGCTGGACCCGTACAAGGTCCTCCTACTGTATATGCTCCTCTATACAGTGACCACTTCGCGCCCCTCTTTCTCCACAATGCCCAAGTACCGGCGGCATGACGGTGACGGTTCTGGAATCTGGACCTTGCCAACGCTTATAAATATTTTTTTTACGTATGAGCTAATATCTTGTTTGGTAGGTACAAAAGTATATAACATAGTTTCCACTTCCCCCACGCATCCTTCTCTTATTCTAGTCAAATTTAGACTATCCTATACACATTTCATATATCACAATGGCACCAGACCGTTATCTCTCCGACAGCTCGGATGCTTCGCCTTTGGGCAAGCCCCTCAAATTCGAGTTTTCTGGCAAGATAGCTAGCAATCGGTTCTTGAAAGGTGCTATGACAGAACGACTTTCATCTTGGGATCCTAAGGACTTTAAGAAACGTGGTATCCCTTCAAAGAACCTCGTCAATGTCTACAAGCGCTGGGGTGAAGGCCAGTATGGCCAAATCTTGACTGGAAATATCATGATCGAGTACGATCAATTAGAGGCAATGGGAAACCCCATCATCCCTCGAGATGCAGAATACTCTGGTCCACGATTTGAGGCATTCAAAGACCTTGCAACTGCTGCCAAAGCCCACGGTAGTTTGATTGTTGGTCAAGTCAGTCATCCGGGTCGACAGGTCGAGAACAGGATCCAGAAGAACCCCGTGTCAGCATCCGACGTTCAACTAGAAGGTATGTCTTGACTCCAACCCTTCATTCGCTCAGCGAGTAATAATCAAACCAATAGGAAACATTATGGGAATGGAATTCGCCAAACCGCACGCCGCTACTACAGGCGAGATCCTACAGATTATCGAAGGCTTCGCTCATGCTGCAGAGTTTCTCGACAAAGCAGGCTACGATGGTATTGAACTCCACGGCGCTCACGGCTACCTCCTCGCACAGTTCCTTTCTCCCACAACGAACCGTCGGACGGACAAGTACGGCGGATCTCTAGAAAACCGTCTACGCCTCACCCTCGAGATTGCAGACGCAATTCAGAAGCGCGTTTCCAAGGACTTCATCGTCGGAATGAAGGTTAACTCGGTCGAGTTCCAAGACAAGGGATTCTCTCCCGCAGAAGCCAAGGAGATGTGCCAGGCATTAGAGAAAGCACGCTTCGACTACGTTGAGCTGTCTGGTGGAACCTACGAGTCGTTGGCCTTTGAACACAAAAGAGAGAGCACTAAGAAGAGAGAATCATTCTTCATCGAGTTCGCTGAACAAATCGTTAAGCCTTTGACGAAGACTAAGACCTACGTTACTGGAGGCTTCAAGACTGTGGGGGCAATGACCAAGGCGCTCGATACCGTCGATGGAGTTGGACTTGCTCGCCCAACGTGCCAAGAGCCTCATCTTCCGAAGGACATCTTAGAGGGTAAGGTGACCGGTGCTATTAAGATCAAGCTTGATGACAACAATTTCGGCATGACGAACGTTGCGGCTGGGACTCAGATCAGGCAACTTGGCAAGGACCAGGAACCCATTGACCTTAGTGTACAGGCGAATGTGGATGCGCTTATGAAGGATATGGGGGCGTGGGCCCAGAAGTTGGGTGCTGATAACGAATTGAAAGAATATGGGTATATTGATCTTAGTGGAGAAGGTAAACCTTATGTTGCATAAATTTAACAACTATATATAGACTTGTAAAGAAGCGAAAATATGCAAAATGAGTAGAAGCCATAGAATCAAAATAATTAAAATAGGGTGGATGTCTTTTTTCAATTTCTATACATATTGAGACACTTTTAGAGCGCTTCGTTAGTGCGAACTCGCGAACTCGAGAAGCACCAAGCTTTAAAAATACTTTTTTCATGACGCTCAATTCTTATAAGGCGGAGAAGCGGTCGCATTTGCCTTTTAGATGAGTGAGAATAGGGACATGTCCACGGCCTATGTCCTTGCCAACGACCACCCTGCACATTCACCCTTTTTAGATGTTTCGGTCTTGACTTTGGTGTTTTTTAGCTATCTCTTATTGATTTTATCGCTTGTGTTTTCATTTATGTGCTTTTATCGGAGCTTCAAATGCTAATATCTTTATTTTTCTGCCGAAAGACATTAAATATGTCCATTGCCACTCTGTGACAGACCTTCAGAAGGGCTAAGCTCCTATGAGAAACCTGCCTCATGAATAAAGCCGCAAGCCTTCCGTGTTGCGCTCAAAGTAAATCACAGCATAGACTAGAGCATTTATTGTGAAGTTTGACTTCAAGCCTGTTATTCATAGATCCTAAAGGATTCACGTTTGGAATTTCGGATTTTACTATAGCTACATCCGTGAATATACACCAGGAACTGGGTCTGATTCATCTAATCTTCAAAGAGGCTTGATATAAAAACCTCTTGCTCTCCATCTTTTCCTATCATCACAACATCACAGCATCACACAAGTTTTGAAACAATCCAGCAATTAACAGCAAAAGCAACTAAAGGACCAACATCCAAATCAAACCAACAATACCCAAACCACCACCAGCACTAGTCACGATGCAACTCTCAGCCGTTTTGACCATCGTCTCCATCCTCCTCGCAGCCCAAATCTCCGCCGCCCCAACCGAACTCGGCACCATCGAAGTCGGAAATGCAACTTGCATTGGAGAAGTACATATCCACATACCTATCTTCCTCTGTCTACACTATGATGACCCCATCTTATTTCAAACCCACTACCGAGCAGGACTGAACTAACCGACCGGCTTGTGCATGCAAATAGATCGGAATCAAAAGCCGCGGCTGGGGGGATTGGAAAGATTGGAAATCACCATGCGCGGATTGTACGCCCGGCAAGGGGCAGTGCTACGGAGTAGACTTAGGGTGCTACCAGTGTGATGGCGGGCGTAACGTGTGCCAGAAAGCGGAGAGTATCTGTCGGTGTCCTCATTGAGGAGTCGTGCGTAAGAGGTATGTAGGGGTAGGGGTATGGGATTGTTAAGGCTAGGCACTCGGATATTCATACCTTTGGAAGGGAAATCACGGACCGTTGGGAAACTTTGTGATTAACTGGGCCTTCAATACAATGGTTGTCTACATCTTAGCTGGCCGTTTTTTGTGTGTATGTTTTCTCCTACTAAGATGGAGATAGATAGGTAGTGTTCTATCGCAAGTCCGTAGCCACCTTGCAGTAGAAGTAGTTGCACAAACACATATGTCCCAGCCTTAATTTATATCCTAATAATATCATCCGTCCAACGATTTTCTCAAGTAACGAGCAACAGTACCGTATGTACGTTTCTCCCGAAAGCTTCCGACTGTAATCAACCTACGAGTCCTTCGTGATTCCTTTTTAGTAGGCCATTTCCATTCAGACCTCGGATTCAAACCAATGACTTCGAGGCAGCTAAGACATTCACCACCCAACAGTTTAGATAACAGCATATAGATCAATCTCCGCCTATTAAAGCCTTTTTCCGGCAACCAGTTCCGTACCTATATATACCCAAATAAACCAAACAAATTCAATAAAAACAAAGCCTCCTTTGGCTCACCGGTTGTTGTCCACCATACGACGTTAAAGTTTCGGAGTCATATTAACACTGACTTTAAAAATTGTAGTCTCTTACATCGACTTTAAATGAGTGTAAGTCTGCATCTCTGACTATAAATGAGTCCACCAAATGACGCGTTAAACTTTGGAGTCGTGGTAACACCGACTAAAAATAATAGTAGTCTCTTACATTGACTTTAAACGATCGTAAGTCCGTAACTCTGACTTTAAAAGATTAAAAAAAAGAAAAAAAAAGGGAAAAAAAAGAACTCGCCAATCTCCAAGTCCTCAACTCTGACTTTAAAATTACGAAAAAGCATCGAATACAAAACTAGTTTGTCTGGTTTCCTCTGAGATAGCGGCTCCGGCCGTTAGAGTTTTGCTCTTTTGATGTCCATTTTATTCTTAAGTTTTTGACCTTTTCCTCACGTCTCCAAGACCAGGATAGGCATTTTGTTCCTCCTTGGCCGCAAACCATTTCATAAAACAGAAGCATATTTGTTTGGATTCCCTAGGCTGTCTCCTGTTGTTTCCGGAAATTGCCGTTGGATGACTTGACTGTACTGTATCGATCGAAAGGTTCAGTCTCGTGGCGGAATTCGAGGTCGAGTGTCAGTTCCTCGAACTGATCTCAGAGGCGGGAGCGGAATGAGGTCTTTAGGTAGGAATGAATGGCTTCTTCCTTGGGACTAGACAGTTTAAAGCTGCTGATATTTAATGTTCTATAGTATTCAAGTGGATGGAGCCATCTCATGATCGGCACGTTTTCCTTTAAGGAAGGTGGATTGCTGAATAGTTTCAGCCGTATCTCTAACTTATTACTTGAGAAACGCAATCGGAATAAAGCTATAAACTGATGTTTTTGCACGAATCAGAACATAATAATAGCAACTTCGTGAAAAGAACAGAATATGTTACATTGCAGAATTGAATCAGATCAAGCAGTCTTTAATATTGATTTGAACTATAAGAATGAATTATAATAGAACTCGAGCATAAAATACTAGACCTAATATGCAAAGCTAATCAAAACATGTTTAAGACTCTACTAGGGGCTAGTTATTCGCTGCGCTTAATAGTAAGCGACCGGGATTATAGCGCGGAGCCGCAAATTACATATAACGGTCTGTTTTTGCTTTAGAGTATTATTTTTTAAAGTAAATAGAAACTATATCCTATTATCTATAATAGATTTATATAGATCGCTTAGTATTATAGCAGGTAAGTATATCTTTTAAATTTTTCCTTTTATACTTCTTTTTTTCTTTTTTTCTTTTTATTATAACTGTAATTAAATAATATAAGTATATCCCCTTTCCTATAACCTGCTTGCAGATATTTATAGTCCGTAGCATATCTTAATTAACTGCTGCTACTACTGCTATAAGCCTTGCCGCTGCCTACCTTGCCGCCTCTACCTATACTAAGCGCCTCTCTACTACTATACCTAGCCTCCCTCCTTGCCCTACTACTACTATAACCTCCCTTGCTATGCTAGTTTTGGTCTATTCTGCGGTTTTACGCCTTAGCCGCACTAATACTACAGCTAGGCCTATAAACCTAAAGGCTTTGCTTAGCTAACTTATTAGTTAAGTAAATGCTTCTAGGTGCACGTATTATACGTATAGGTCTAGTTACTAGATATTATATATATTAGCAGCTGGTTTTTTTAGTAGAAGCTATACTAACTGCTATTATAGTAGTAAAGGAACTTGCTGCTTACTTTATAAGTCCACTTTATAGTTTATTTCCGTAACCTAGCTAATATTTGCGGATCTATAGGGCCTGCTACTACTTCCGCCCCCGTCCTAGTTATCTTTACGGGTGGCCGTTGCTGCTGCTAACTACTACTACTACTACTACTACTACTATTATTATTATTATTATTGCTTTATTAGGTTGCTCCTAGTTATTATATAGTTAACCAAGTTGCTCCTAGTAGACCTTATATTAGTTTATAGTATCCTATCTTTATTACAGACCGTACTAACTACTCGTAGTCCTTTATACCTATTATATACTAGCTGCTTGCACTTGCGCCTACGCCTGCGCCTACTAGGAATTGGCGGATGTTTATAAGGAGAAAGCGGAGAAGTTAAAAGAGAAGGAGAATTAGTTATAGAAGGTGCTAGAGATAGAGGAGAAGGATAAAAAAGAGGAAAATAAGAAAGATAAAAAGAATACAGAAAGTATAGTATTATAAATCCTATTAAGGGTCTCTTATAGAGGTGTATTTTATAGGATTACGGCTTGCGAGCACTAATAGGATTATTGTTTCTATTTACAAAATACCTATTTTAGTGAAATTTGCATATAAACGGTCTATAAGTTAAATCTTATAGTATTTTAAGCTAAACTATATTATAGGTTATACTTATATTAGAAGGTAATAATATATATAGGCCCGCTAGGTTAGAAATATAGGATACTGCTATATAGAACTGCTTGTATAAAAAGACAAGCGACCGTAAATCCACCCTAACTATATTAAAGAACTGCCTTTGTGATTTATTAATTATTATAGCAAAGCATACGCAAATAGGGAACTGTTTATAGGAAAGTATAAATAATAACTACTTTTTTATAGAACTAAGTTTAATTTATAGAATTGTCTATAACTAACTATTAAAGTTGCTCTCTAGCAGCTATGCCTTAATATAGTACGTTTATAAACCTATAATAACTAAATAGGATCTATTATATAACCTTTCCTTTAAATATAGGTTCCGTAAAAGCATTACTAGAACCCTAATCTTTAGATATAGCTTAGATAGCGGTAGGGAAGCTAGATTAATACTCTATAAATGCTTTATAGATAACTTATCTATCTTTAGGTTTTTATTATTAATATCCGTAGTATTAATTAAACTATACATCTATAGATTGCTAAAGAAGCAGGATAAGATAATTATATTTAGCTTTATAATAGTCCGGTTTAAGATTAATAGGATTGCCTTTCTCTAGAAGATAGTATAGTCTACTACAGACTATATTAGCAGCTTAGAGGGATATATATGCTAGATTAGATCCGAAATAGTATATAATAAAGTAATATATCTTAGTAGATATACTAGAGCGCTATATAGCTTAGGGATATAAAATAGATTTCTAATCCAGCAGATAAAATCCTCTAAGTGCAGACTGCTATTAACCTGTATATTAATCTGTAAGAAAAGTTAATATAGCTTTTCCTAGATAAATATCTATTATAAAGAGGCGTTAACTACGTCTACCTGCGAGCCGCAAAGGACTACTAGGAGGATCTATATAAAGTCCCTGCCTAAGACTATAGGCATGCCGCTAAAGAGCATATTATCTATAGTAGACTATAGATTAATAAATAGATAATATACTACCTTAAAGTAGTACTTATACTATATTAGAACCTTATTCTAGATAATTAGATCTACTTTATAGAGAAGGTTAGCCTGCCTACTATTTTTGCGGATTGAACTAGTAGATGCGCTATATAGCTAGATTAGGATCTTAAATTATAAGTAAGATATATATCTATTAGGTAGAAAAAGGGCCGTAATACTTATAGATATAATATAAAGAATATTTTTGCTTTAACTATAAAGGTAATAATAGAGGGTCTTATATAGAAAGGTCTTTCTAGTTCTACCTAGTTCTTATAAATAAAAGTAAGTAGTTTGCAGATTGTCTATAATAGCTATAAGGATTATATTAAAATATAATAGCTAATCTTTATTTAATTGCGCTTATATCTTATCTGCAAAAGCTATATAGTTAACTATTTAATTAATATAACTAACCTATTTATATATAACAGCCTAGTTAAAGGTATTTTTAGGTAAGCTTGCATTTATTAATATTTGTTACTAATCTATAAGACTAAGTCTAAGGAGAAAAAGGGCATAGTTATAGTACGGGTCTATTAGTAGTAGAGGAAAGTTAACTCTATACTATACTAAGTAATGCTTTAGATTATCTAAAAAGTGATCTTTATACTAATTCTAAATAGTCTGCAGATCTGCAATTACCTGTTAGTAGAGGCCTATTAAGAAAAGCGTCTGTAAACTACTAGCAGTTATAAAGAGTACTACTTTATTAAAATAGCAATACTACTTCTAGTTATCTTCTACTAGTTTGCAGGTAATATAGGCAGCTTAATAGGTTAGGTAATAGATGCTATCTATTATATATAGGTCTATAAATAATTAGGGGCCTAGTATAGAGGTAAGGAGAAGGCGGAGATAGTACTTCTTATCTATAATAAAGCTGTAGTAATATATATAACTAATTAAAAACCCTTTTTTCCGCGGATGCTATATATAGTTCTTACCTTATATAAAGTGCACTAGAAACTTAAAGTATAGATACTAACAGCTATCTATATATATATTATTATACTTAAAGAAAGCTATAAAGGTTAACTAGCTCCGGTCTATCTTTATAGCTAGCTCCTCCGCTATTAGGTCATCTGTAAAATAAACCGTATATTATTTTTTAAGGTGGATTTAAAAGTACTAGACTAGAGGCTATTCTTAATAGGTCTTAAACTCTATTATGCGCTAGTAAGCCTTAGACGGACCTATATATCTTCTCTGCAGGTAATAGGCAATCTTATTATCTGTAGTAGTAACCGTAATAGTAGTACGGTCCGTATCTTTATATATATACTTATAAATATACTTTACGGACTATACTATAGTATAAACCTTAATATTAATATATACCTAATACTTTTAAAGCAGATACAGGTTATATAGTACTACCTACTAATTATCGCAGGTAACTATATCTTCTAGAAAGCCTAGTTTTAGAACTATAAATATTTAACCGTTATTTAAGCGGCGGTATTCTAGATATTAATCCTTATATATAACTATAATAGACGCAAATAGCTTTAGAAACCCCTTCTAATACTATAGAGGCGCGCTAGGCGTTTTACTAACTATATATAAGAACCGCAAATTATCTACCCTATAAGGACTATAAGTTATATTTAAGAGCATAATCTCTATTAGCTTGCCTATAGGGTCCTATACTAGATTTAGCAACTAAGCGTAGATAACTTTATTAATCTGTTCTAGCATATAGAACTTTATAGATGCCTAAAGAAAAAGAAGTAAGTGTATATATAGAAGCGTTTATTTCTAATACTTAATTATATAGATATAACCTATATATAGTCTAAAAAGGCCCGCTTTTAGGTCTGCAATTATCTGCTTTGCTTTAAGACGGAATATATAAGTAATAAGATCTAGATAATCTAAAGGTTACTAGCTAGAGAGAAGGTTATAGAGGATCTTAGGCTAGCGCGGGTTAGCTATAAATATAATAAAAAGGTCCAGCTTGCTAAAGTACCGCATAATTGCTATAAAGTTCTAGAAAAGCTGCTGCATATTATAATTGCTACTTATAAAGCTTAACAAAAAGATAAAGTATTAACTAAGCTCTACTATATTAATATCCTAACGGATTAATATATCTGCAAGCCTATAATATATATCCGCATAGATCTTTTTCTGGTTATAGCATAGCTAATTAAGAGTAGTATGCTTGTAAGCTATAAAAGCATTAATAATATACTACTAAAAAAGACGCTTGCTATAAAAAAGAGTTAGATACTTACTATTATAGATATGCAAGTAGTAGTAGTAGAAATCCCGCTAATAGAGCCGCCTATCTATTTGATATGCTCTTTATAACTAAAGGTTATAGTAATAGCCTAGGTTGCTATATAGAAAAAGAAGCATATAGTAAAGCGGTATATAAGCTGCATATATTATATTAATGCAGCTTAGTTGCAGACTATTACTAAGAGGGTTATAGACCGCAAGAATAATATTATAGCATATAGCCTTTATAGTCTTATCTAGTAAGAAGACTATAATCTCTTTATTTATAGGAAGATTCTTATAATAATAATCTGCTCTTAATTCTATTACTAAATGCATCTGCGGGTTTAGTAGAAGTGTTACGAACATAATATATAACTAAAGAACCTTAGGCTCAGTGTCTAACTCTAGACGTAGGAGAACCCTTGGTAGGAATAGATTTTTCTTATATAAGCAAAAAACGTTCTTCTAGTATATTAGTTATATAACGGACTAAGGAGAACCGTAGGGATCCTCGCGGCCTATTAGGATCCATCGGGATCTAAAGGCATAATAGTTCTATATAAGACTAGGTTATTACCTATTAGATAGGAGCTTTATGCTTAACTTAAATAGTATTTCCTAATATACGCTTATTACTTTATACTTTATAATAAGCTATACTCCTAAGTATAGCAACTAGTAATCTATTAATAGATACTAATATTAACCTAATAATAACCTAGGTCTAAGGACCTACTTAAGTTATAAGACTTACCCTAGCACTATGTAAGCTAGGCAATTGTTACACTTTAAGCACTAGTCTCTTTATTAACGGAATAATATTATCTACTAGATCTACTAAAGGGAAGAATATCCTAACCCTAACGCTAACTCCAGCTTCTACGCTAGCGCTAGTATAAACTCTTATAGTATAGAAATAAACTGCGATCGTTAAGATACCTAATATGTTCTATAGGGATAAAGGTAAGTTAGACAACTTTCTAACTTTAATAGATATATATATCCTATTTAACTAATACTTATTTAGAACTAAGATAGTAAAGGTTATCTATATAATTAGTTACCTTTAGAGCGTAGCCTTTAACTAGATTAAGACCTATATTAACGACTTTATAGCAAATAAGACTAGTTAGAAGCAAGTTATAACTAGGGCAAGGACCTTAACTTAGGCTATGTTTATAAGCTATAAAGCATTTAAGAAAAACATCCAATAAGTCTTCGGCGACCTTAAATAGTAAAGTATAGCTAAATAGAAGCTACAACAACTAAAGCAGAATAAGTTAGCCTCTAAATATATAGCTAGGTTCTAGTAGTATTTAGATATAGTAGGATAGAGCGACCGCGCCCTAACTAGCTAGTACTACGCAGGACTAAAAAACTTTATTAAGAATAAGCTAACTAGGATAGACTAACTAAATAGTCTTGCCAAAATAATTAAGAAAGCGGTTAAGATTAATAACCGATTCTTTAAGAGGTCCCTTAAATAAAAGGGAACCTATAACTTTAGCAAATAGTTAAGAAAAACAGAATTGATAGAAAGAAAGGACTAGGGGGATCTAATAGAAATTAATGCCGCTTACTAGAAGCCGAACCTACTTTCTAAAGAGAAATAGAATAAGCGATATTAAAAGGGACTCTATTTTAAGTGTGGATTGCCTAGACACCTAGTATCCTCTTATAGGCAGAAAAAGAGGAAAGGACCCTAAAAGAAATAAAATATAAGCGCGGCTATATAAACCTTAGATATAGTATTACGACTAAACCCTAAGAGGTAGAAGTATAGCACGCAACCACCTAAGTATAAAAGCTAGGAAATAAATATAGAAAAGAAAGCAAGCCTATCTTAGAATCCTATAGACCAGCTACCTAATATAGATAAAGAATAGATTATAGCTAGCAATAAGCTTTCTGCAGGAAACTAGTAGGAACCTAAAGAGAGGGATAAACCGGCCTTTAAAGAGGACTTCCAGCTAGGAATAAAGAAACCAGAAAAAGGCATATACTATATAGTTATATACTAAGACATATAACAAGTTATCTTTAGGGCACTTTAATAGCCTAGGATCGTTAAAGGCATCCCTAGAGAAAAGATGCTAAAGCTAAGCTTAATTATAAAGCTAGGAGACGTCTAGGAAATCACTAGTAAAGGGTTAGGCAAATGTATTTAAAGGAAAACAACTTTTCTCTTATTTCCTATAAACCTAACAATTTTCGCCTAGTAATATATTAGTAATAAAGCATAAAGCACGTTTGCGCTAAACACTCTATACTAACTAATAAGATAGGAAAGCAGTTACCAACTATAGGAAAACCAATTCATAGGATATAAGGTCCTAGAAGAAAGATAACTAGGAAAGCAAGTGGCAGCTATAGAGAGCTAAAACTATATAATGCTAAACGCCTATACTAGAGGAAAAGAGCTACGGGTTATGCTTAACTCTAGTGCGTAAAGGAACTTTATCTTGCTAAAAGCTATAAAAAGGCTTAATATACTAGTATAAGAGAAAAAGGAACCCTACCTACTTACTATTATTAATAGGATAGCAATTAAAATAAATAGAGGGATAGTTAAGTATAAGACCATACCTATATAAGTAACTATTAGAGATTACCAAGAGGAAATCAGCCTGGATATAATCTATATTAGAGATAATTAGGCTATTTTCAGTGTTTCTTAGATTAGATAATATAATCCAGAAATTAACTAGGAAACTTATAAGGTAAAGTTTACCTAATATAGCTATGTATTAAAATAACTATATAGCTATAAAGAGGTTAGCGCTACCTTCTATAACGCGCTAGAGCACGTAACCTAAGGCCCTCTACCAAATAACGCAAAGGTTAAAAAAGAGATACTAGTATAGTATAAGAAGTTTAAACAGATATTAAATAACCCGTAAAGTAAAAAGGCCTTACCTAAACATTAACTATAGGACTATAAGATACCGCTTAAGAAAGGATATAAACCTTCTTAGAAACCACTTCGCTAGTATAGTAAAGAAGAGATAAGACTATAGAGGGAGTATATTAATAAGGCGTTATCTAAGGGATAGATAAAGAAGTTGCACTCCCTATTAGAAGCGCTAACGCTATTTATAAAGAAGAAAGATAAACCGGATCAATTTTGTATTAACTACTAAAAGTTAAATAAGATAACTATAAAAAATCGATACCTACTACTATAGGCAGATAATATGCAAAACCGTCTAAGAAAGATAGTAATCTTTATATAACTAGATATAAGGAACGCATATTACCTAATCCGTATTGTAAAAAGCAAGGAATAGAAAACGGCATTTCGAACTAGATTTGGTTACTATAAGTACTAGGTTATGCTATTTAGGCTAACTAACGCCCTAGTAACTTGTTAAAAAGTTAACTACGACGCGTTAAGGGCTTTCTTAGACAGGTTCTATATATATTACCTTAATAATATACTAGTATATTTAGATAATAAGGAATAGCACGTAGGATATATAATATAGGTCTTAGAAGCACTTGCGGCGAAGGGATTCCGCCTAAAGCTATCTAAGTATAACTTTTATATAAAAGAAATTACCTTTCTAGGCTATGTAATTACGCTAGGGAAAATCGGCCTAGACTTTAAAAAGGTCCAAGTAATTATTACCTAGGAGACGCTAACTATAGTTAAATAGGTGTAATCTTTTCTAGGATTCGCGAACTTCTACTAGAAGTTTATTAAGTTATATTTAAAGAAAGCTTTACTACTTATAGACCTAATAAAAAAGGAGAAAGAGTTTAAATAGATAGATAAAGCAGAAAAGGCATTCTAAGAACTAAAGCAGGCCTTTATAGAGGAACCTATCTGCTAGAACTTCTAGCTAAAACTTAAGTTAATAGTAGAGATAGACGCGTTGGATAAAGTAATAGAGGGAGTGCTTATATAGAAATATAAGGATAGCAGCTAGCATCTAGTAGTATACTACTCTAGAAAAATAACGTCTATAGAACTTAACTATAATATATATAATAAGAAACTCCTAGTAATAGTTAAAGCATTATAGGAATAAAGGGTTTACCTTTAGAGAGCTAACTTCCTAGTAATAATTCTTACTAATTATAAGAATCTTATTAGCTTTACTATAACTAAAGACTTAAATAGGTAATAGATAAGGTAGGTAGAGACACTTGCTACCTATGACTTATAAATTAAATATATAAAAGGGATAGAGAATACATGCGCTAACGCACTAAGTTAGAAGCTAGGATATAAGATAAAAGAGGAAATAAAGGGCGTTGCGATCTTCTAGGAAGATAGTAATAACCTTATCCTAAATAAATAATAAATCGCAGCTGCGACCCGTATTAATAGCGACCTATTTATAGATAAAATTAGATTAGTATATAAAGGGGACATAGTAGTAGAAAGCATCTTATAATACTTCTAGAAGAATATAGAGGGGCTCCTACTATATAAGAATAAGATATATATCCTTAAGAGTATCTAAAAAGAATTTGTTAAGGAATAATATAAGCTGCTAGCTTATAGATATTAAGGAAACACTAGAACCTAGGAAAGGCTCTCGCGGAGATACTATTTTCTAGGTATGCAAATAATAGTTAAAGAGGTTATTAGTAAGTATAATACTTATATATAAAATAAGATATTATAATACGCTCTATATAGTATAATACAATTACCCGATATACTAAAGACTCCCTAGACATCTATTATATAGAACTTTATAGTTAAACTACTACTATCTAAGAATCTAATAATAGGAGTAGAATACGATTCTATCCTAGTTATTATAGATAGGTTAATAAAATACACCTATATAATACCCTATAAGAAGTTAAGTATAGCTAAAGACTTAGCCTAGGCATTTCTCTAAGTAGTAGTAGCAAACTATAGCGCGCTAGAAGAAATCATATTAAATAGAGATTAGCTTTTTACTTTAAAATTCTAGATAGCATTTACGGCTTTGCTAGGTATTAAAAGGAAGCTATTAATAAGTTTTTACCTATAAACTAACGGATAAACTAAACAGATAAATCAGATAATAGAAATATATATCTAGTATTATATAAACTATAAGTAGAACAACTAGGTAGAACTTCTACTACTTGCCTAGTTCGTATATAATATGTTAGCTGCGGAAAATATAAAGATCTTACTAGCATACGCGAATTATGGTTATAACTCTAAGGCCTACCGCTTTGTAATAACCTTAGAAGTAGATAACTAATCCGCGACTATATAAGTAGAAGACCTTAAAGCACTTTAGAAGGAACTAGCTAGCGACCTAGCATTCTTTATAAAGAGAGCAGCGTTATACTATAATAGAAAACATAGTATAGAACCTACGCTTAAAGAGAGGGATAAGGTCTACCTAATACGAAAAAATATTAAGATAAAATAACCAAGTATAAAACTAGATTATAAAAAGCTAGGGCTGTTTAAAATTAAATAAATTATAGGACTAGTTAACTACGAATTAGTACTATCTAGAATAATAAACATATATCTAGTATTCTATATATCCCTCCTTAAACCAGCACTACTAGGGGCGCTACCTGCGCCTGTTACGGAAATCCAACTAGTTAACCCTAATACTAAATATAAGGTCGAAGCAATACTAGACTATAAACGGGTTAGAGGAAGTATTAAGTACTTAGTTAAATAGATAAACTACCTATACTTAGAAAACACCTAGGAGCTAAGGATAATACTTAGGGACCTTAAGATATTTGCGGACTATTAAGATTGGCACCCTAACCTAACTAGAACGGGTCTAAAGGATTATATGCAGCTAGCGACGCAATAAAGGTAGGGTTACTAAAAGGGTCGGGACTAAGCAAAGGACTACTAGTAAGAAAGTTAGAAATAGGAGTAGATAGAGTTCCCTGCTTATGCTGTCTACTTTTCTCCTTCTTAACTTTCTTTTTCTCCTTTAGGGCATTAAGCTTATTAAGGGTTTTAAGGCCCCGGCGTAATATGTCCTAGGCATAGCGTTTAAACTTAGACTATTGCTAGTTAAAGCATAATAGTTTTAAGAGCATCTTCTATCTCTTCTGCTTTAGATAAAGTTCTTTACGCTTTAGTATAGACTAGTCCGCAAGTAATAGCCTATAGACATCGCACTTTATTTTTAACTTTATACAAGCACCATATTTGCCTAAACTAGAGGATTTAGATATAATATACTCCAAGCCTTAGGATTTATAATAAGTGCACTTTATATTAACAGGATAGCTAAAAGAGATAATTTGGTCGTAAAGAATAAAGCGCTCTTTATTTTTAACGCTGCGAATAGGTAGTATAATAAGAAAAAAGGAAAGCTATACTATAAGAAAGATGTTTTTCTATATTATACTTAAGCGTAGAGGCTACGCTAACCAAGAGGGAAATAGTATTACGAACATAATATATAACTAAAGAGCCTTAGGCTTAGTATCTAACTCTAGACGTAGGAGAACCCTTGATAGGAATAGATTTTCCTTATATAAGCAAGAAACGTTCTTCTAGTATATTAGTCATATAACGGACTAAGAAGGACCGTAGGGATCCTCGCGGCCCGTTAGGATCTATTAGGATCTAAAGGCATAACGGTTTTATATAAGACTAGGTTATTACCTATTAGATAGAAGCTTTATACTTAACTTAAATAGTATTTCCTAATATACGCTTATTACTTTATACTTTATAATAAGCTATACTCCTAAGTATAGCAACTAGTAATCTATCGATAGATACTAATATTAACCCAACGATAACCTAGGTCCAGGGACCTACTTAAGTCATAAGACTTACCCTAGCACTACGTAAGCTAGGCGATCGTTATAAAAAGGCGAGAGTTCTACGGCTAGTCTGCTAGGCGCTTGCTAGCAGTCTTATAGATAGTAATAAACGGATTAATATCTATTAGTATAGCTGCAAGCTGCTAAAGGATTAGACGGTCTAACTATATATTATAAGCGTAATAGAGATTAGCTATATAGTTTAGATTATAGAAAAGGAGTTAAGCGAAGCATAGCGGCTTTTGCGAGCTGGCTTATAAAGGGCTCTAGTAGTAAAACAGCTTGCTGTAAATCTTAAAGCATTAGATACCTATAGCTAGATCTGTGCAAGTGTCTTTATTATAGCTTATAGAGGTAAAAGCTAAGGCGTTATTATACCTGCGAATATTCTACTAAAAGGTATAGCCTATTATATTCTAACTTTCTAGGAGTATCTATAGAAAAAGCAGAGGTATCTATAAAGGCTTAAGATCTATATCTTTTTTTTTATAGTAAACCTTAAAAAGGGTAGAGCTAGAAGGAAGCTTTTATATAAAATAGCAGGCGCGATAGAACTTACACTTACTTTCTATTCTATCTAAGTTATAGACTATAATACCTTAGAACTATAAAAGGAACTTTAGCAAGCTATTAATAGGCGCGTTAATAACTAGTAGAGCCTTTATAATAGCCCTATTACGCTTTTTTATATGCCCTCCCTTCTCTCTTTATATAGACTTGATATTATAAGTAGTAGTATAGATTATATAGATATGTTTTTAAGGCCGCGGATATTCTATAGACTATATATTTAGATTAAGCTCTCTTAAGAGTGCTTGCTAGCGACTATTATAGGCTGCAGCGCAACTATTATAGCTATAATCCTAAGCGTATTAGCTAATACGTATTAAAACAGATAAAAGGGGTATATATAATAGGTAGAATAGGTCTAAAAAAGAGCCCTAATCTAATTCCAACTAAAGAGAGATTCTATAAGATACTTGCTATAGTCTATATAGTATGCTTATAGCTTAACTAATGCAGAGATATCTATTACTAGCTAAAATGCGTCTGCAAAAAGGGATAGTTGCAACTAAAAACCCTATAACAACTTTTAACTAGCTTATAGGCTATGCTAAGGCGCCAAGTGGGTAGTGTTTTTCGGGACCACCTCGGCCCAAATTCCAATACAATATAGACTAGGAGAGAACGCAAAAGCCTGAGCTGGTTGCAGAAAGAGAACTCGAAATTCGCTGGAGGTGATTAAAGATATTGACTTAACCGCCTGGTTTTCCACCCTACCTCTTAATATATAATCTAAAAACTTCAAAATTTGTGAAGATCAAAATAAAAAAGCTGTTTAAACAGCAATAGCGAGGGAAAAACCAGAGTCTGTTCATCGAAGTGAGTCCCGGAGAACGCGGATTACGTAAGCTTTAAGCTAATTCCTAACGACCAAGCTCTCAAACCATCACCATCACCTACCGCAATCGCCCTCCACACGCAACCCGAAACCACCCATCCACCATGACGGTCACCGAAACCGTGAAAGCAGCCGTCGGGCTCCCCACCGAATCAAAACCAGCTCGTAAGCTCCAATTGCCCCCTCCCAATTGCCAAAACCTTCAATTGCTAATCCAACTTGTGTATTTGTAGCAGCGACACGAGAAGCCATGTCCGAAGGCCGCCTTCCTATCGCCTACCGCGATAGCTGTGCGAACTTGCTTATCCCGCTGAACCGGTGTCGGTATGAGGAGTATTATTTGCCATGGAAGTGTGAGGTAAGCGCTGTTTCCTATTGCAGATTTGGATGATAGATATGGATCTGGAGGGCAGGGATCGGGATTGGGATTGAGCAAAGGCTGATGAATGGACAGACAGAGAGACATAGCTATGAGAAATGCCAGTACGACGAGTTCAAGAAGAGAGTTGCCAAGATGGATGAGTTGAGGGCGGCGAAGGGTGGGGAGAGGAGTAACTAGGGCATTGATGGCGGGGATCGTGTACTTGTACATATGGGCAGCAATACGAGTTTCACGCGAGCAAGAAAAGGGGCATTCGATGATCGATTTTGTGGTGACACATTGTGGTTAGATGGGATATTGCTGTAGCAATTGACCCGGAGGTGTTCAAGTTGAAGAGCCTTCGAACGGGATTCCTACGCGGCTCACCCCCGATACTAAATATGGACACAGAGACTCTCACAGGTAGGCACCCAAGGAAAAGGGAAATCTAGCAGTCTGGTATCACGATTCATACATGGTTTATATGGCTTGCATTAAAACCAGAAGTCTGGCATTACTGCAATTCACCCCTCAATCATCCCCATTCTGGAGCGAGGAGGTGGAAAATAGGATCACTTTAGTGTCACAAAGTTTTGTTGCATATCGCATTTTGAAGGCCAAGGTCCAGACCCCGATCGATACCTGACCGCCCGTTCTTGCCATATGGGACTAGGAGAGGAGGCGGTAGGTAGCTGCAAAAGCCACAAGATTTTACAAAGTCCAAACGATCCAATAATAGCATGTGCTTGTTAGATTTATACATTCGTTGCGTTGAAGATATTTGGTTATTTCTATGGTAGCATTTTTGGAAAGTCTAGAAAAGGTAATGTTTCTCACTTAATGTCAATCAGACGTAAAGTCATCTTGTGCAGTATCGATATTCTCTTCTGCCCGCTTTGCCCATGAAATCTGCATAGTATTTATCTCTTGCTTTTGTATTAGACACGAGACCAGTGCCATTTACACCTCGTATTCATAACAATCAAAAAAGGTACCGCCTCCCTGCAATTCCATGGAATTACTTCTTACGAGGTAAAGCCCGAAGAAAACTCTCCAGCATCCCAAGACCAGCTTTTACCCCATCTAGAACATGCACATACTTTGCATCATCTCCAAGTTCCTCTAATAAAGCCTCCTCGACAATAGCATCCAACCCCGCCATTCCAGCACACCCTAGAATAACAACCCGAACATCCTTATCCTTCACCAATCTCTTCGTCGCCTCCATCATCTTCCTCCTAACCAACTCCGGCGGTGCTGTATGCAACTCCCCAGCATTTAATCCTGTGGTTTCGACCCCTTTAAACCTCTTGCAGCTCTTCAAATCATCCACCTCCAGGAAGTCCTTCACTCCTTCTGAAAGGGCTTTCTCCCAATAAGTACCCGTACTGACAATCCCGAACCTCGAATAACTGCTTCCGGATCCCAGTGGCAGCAAAGATAGAGATGTGGAAATGCTGGCTTCGAAGATACCGGTCACGTGTACATGAGGGGCAACTTTCTTTCTGAGCATGCCGACAAGAGGATGGACGCTGTAGCAGGCGACGAGGTAGGCGTCGTAATTAGAAAGTCTTGGTTCCAGATCTGCGAGAACGATGTTGGCAGTTTCGAGGGCATCATCTTCATTGTTAATACTTGATGGGCCAGAAGGAGCTGTATAAGTCTCGATTTGGGATGAGGTAGTTCCATTCCGATTCATTTCCTTGAGTAAAGTAGACAAGCCATCCGTCATGGAAATTGACGAATTAGGATTGATGAGGAGGATTCTCTTAGAAGTCATCTTCATGGTTAAATAAGATTATAGGTGTAGTTGTTCGCAAAGATTCAGTTTTGAGGTAGGAACTAATAAATTACAAGTGGTGCAAATATACAAGTATAAGTAGGAAATAATTAAAAAATACACACCTAGCTCTAGACTACAAGTTGCTAGGGTTCAAAAAGCCACCACCAGCACCATGGAGGGGAGCTACGGCGGGTTGAAGGGGCCACCAACGCAAGCGCACAACAGGCCCCCACTACGTATCAACAACCTCAAGCTTACCTTCAACATCCTTCGAGCTCCCCACCGTCTGCAAAGATGTCGGAACCTCCAATAGGTATTGTATATTGCTTCAATCCTCGAGTATACCTACTTACATCAATCCTACAGTCCTCGATGGAGGAACCGGCTTCCTCAAAGTTGGCTATGCCGCCCAAGTATGCGCCCCCCTCTTCTTCCAGCAATACGACTACAGAGGCAGAGACTAATCGTAGTACTGCTGTAGAATTTCCCCGAATTCCAATACCCCTCCATCGTCGGACGCCCCATCCTGCGTTCCGAAGAAAAAGGCAACGATGGCCTAGTCATCAAAGACATAATGTGCGGTGACGAAGCAGCCGCCGCGCGCACCATGCTGCAGGTATCCTACCCCATGGAGAATGGCATCGTCAAGAAGTGGGACGATATGCAGCATCTCTGGGACTACACTTTCTACGAGAAGATGAAGGTTGACACTACCGGGCGCAAGATCTTGCTTACGGAGCCCCCAATGAATCCCCTGAAGAATAGGGAGCAGATGTGCGAAGTGATGTTTGAGAGGTATCAGTTTGGTGGTGTTTATGTCGCTATTCAAGCTGTATTGGCGCTTTATGCACAAGGTCGGTGTTTACATTGATGGAAAGAGGATGTGGGCAGCAGCTGACGATTCATAGGTCTCAGCTCCGGTGTAGTCGTTGATTCCGGAGACGGAGTAACTCACATTGTCCCCGTCTATGAATCCGTCGTCCTCAACCACCTAACCCGCCGGCTGGACGTCGCCGGCCGAGACGTAACCCGCAATCTCATCGCTCTCCTCCTGCGCCGCGGCTACGCCCTTAACAGAACCGCCGATTTTGAGACCGTGCGCCAGATCAAAGAGAAGCTCTGCTACGTTTCATACGACCTGGAATTAGATCAGAGACTGAGCGAGGATACCACGGTCTTGGTAGAGAGCTACACCCTACCCGACGGCCGAGTAATCCGAGTTGGTAGCGAGCGTTTCGAAGCCCCCGAATGTCTATTTCAACCCCACTTAGTTGATGTCGAACAACCAGGCATCGCCGAATTTCTTTTCAATACCATCCAAGCCGCTGACGTCGATGTGCGCTCCTCCCTCTTCAAAGCCATCGTCTTGTCCGGCGGTAGCAGCATGTACCCTGGCCTACCCTCACGATTAGAGAAGGAGCTGAAGCAGTTATGGCTTACGAAGGTGCTGGGTGGGAATCCGGAACGGCTGAATAAATTTAAGGTCCGAATTGAGGATCCGCCCAGGAGGAGACATATGGTGTTCCTAGGAGGTGCAGTGTTGGCGAATATCATGGCGGATAAAGAGAGTATGTGGATAAGCAAAGCAGAGTGGGAAGAACAGGGTTCAAAGGCCCTTGAAAAACTTGGGCCTAGATAAGTTGTTGACCATTTTATGACCAAAAAGACATTGCATGCTTGCTATTAGCGGGGCTTTCTGATATCTGCTTAGCCTGGAGTGGTGTTTTGAAGTAAAGAGGCTCCAAGCAAATTACAATATGCTATTCACAAGGTCGATAAAAGACAAGTGTACTTGATTGAAGTCGCCAAGTGGCATTCTATCGAAATAGTTTCTTTTACCTACCCAATTTACACTAGCGCAATAGCCCCTTATTCCACAATCCAGCTGAAACCCCACATTATCTCTTCGTCCTATTATTATCAGTACTGTAAGAATAGGACAGGCATATGTAACCAGTGGTAGGTCTAATGAATAATGTGCCCAACTTAGAGGTGTGCTGGTATAGTAGGTACTGTATTCGAATTGCCTAAGCGCTGCTTGGGAGAAATGGCCTAGGAGGCCACAATCAATACTTATCAACTTCTCTAGTTTTTACTTTGGTTTTGACTTACTTATATGGAGTGAGCGATTCACATATCTTTTTGGTGTTTTAGGGCTACGTCTTGCGTATGCTGCGATTACGTTTTGTATTGCGGGTATTTTTCGAGTATATGATGGTGGCCTGGGAGAGATTGGTATTCATAGAAAGAGGGTAGTCCCCCCCCCCACCCCCCCCCCGGCAGGGACTGAGGATGGTAAGATGTATCGTGATATTGCTGTTCCATTTCATACCGCAAGTCAAAGAAGAGAGGGGTTCTTGTATGCAAATGCAAATCAAGCCGTGATGACCATTTGAGGCCAAAAGCACACACCTTAGGTTATACTTTATTCTATTACTCTTCATCTAGTTCAGGGTAATGTCTATAGATACCCAAACCATACTTCTGCCTCTTCTCACTCGCCAAATAGGCCTTAATCTTCGGCCGCTCCTGCACAGCCCGGTACAGCTCAAACACCTTTCCGAACTTCCCCTCCTTCTCAATCCTCCCCATAGCATTCGGAAACGCAAACTTGACGCCATCCAAACATTGGAACAACACCAAATCCGCATATGTCAAGTTGCCGCCATACAGCCACGGCCCGCCCTTGCTTGCCTCCCCTTGTAGCACACGCTCGAAATAGCCTAGGAACTTAGGCAGGCGGTTGGCGATATAGTCTGCGGATTTCCGCTTCGCTTCCGTCTTCTGATCCTCGTAGTATAAGCCCGTCGCAATGGGATGATGACAATCGTGCGGTTCGTTCGAGAGGCCGTCAAGCGCCGTCAACGCCAACTGGTTGACCTTGTAGATAGCGTCCTCGTCCTCCTCTGCTGGCGGCACAAGTCCAAGGCGCGGTGCGAGGTAGAGCAGAATGTTGGGGGTTTGGGATATGGTGAGGTCGCCGTGTTTGAGGATGGGAGGGGCGCAGGGAGGGGGGTTGGATGCGTCGCCAAGGTTCTCGGGGTTTATTTGGGCGATGACGAGGTTGATGCCGTCTTTTTGATGAGCGGTATCTGTGTATGAGGCGCCCGCTTCTTCGAGGGCAAGTCGTACGTGCTCTCCGCGTCCTGGGAGGCTTGGCCAGTAGATGAGTTCGTAGGGCACATCTTTGGTGCTCTTTTGGCGCTTGGCGGCTGGTGTTGATGCCATTCTGGTTAATTGGAAAGATGAAGGTCTTGTGGTGACGATTGCTTGTTTTATAAGTTGTAGGGAGGCAGCGCGGGATCTTGCAATAATGGTCATTGAGGATGGGGGGACGTGGACGTTGATGTTTGGTGCTAGTGGTGGGGATGCATGTCTCGGAGGCGGCAGAAGGCTTTCGCCGAGCAACCCCTCACCTAACCGAGCCCCTGAACGTGGCGTGGATGATATTACAAGTATGTATGATCTAGTCTCTAGCATACGACGAGTAAGAACCCACACGAAAGTACAATAACGCCCAGGACTACTTGCATTCCTAGTCCCATCGGAAAAAACAAATTCCCTAAGAGAATGTCAAATTTCTGCACCCTTTGTCCTATCTTTGTTCGAGCTTACAAGGAACAACAGAAAGCGGGTTCGATTAAAGATGTTGAATAAAAAGAAAGTAAAATAAACTAAAACCCAGGTCGTTAATAAAGGCAATATAACTATGCTACTTTATGTATAGCATTTCAGAGATTGCTATTCCAATGGATAACAATTCCCTGGACCAGAATCCCTCATTATCCGCTCCAAACACCATGCAAGAAGCCGTCAAACACGTCCAAGAGTCAGTACAACTCACGAATCGACCCCAAGAAAAGAGACGAAACCTCCTAGCTCTTGCCATAGTTCTCAGCAGCTTTGAAATCGATACCTCGATCGCCAATTCCAACACTTTGAAAGATGACCTTGAAGGTTCTCGCCAAGGCAAATTGATGGCCTTGGAGTTTTTGTTCGAACGGATGAAAAGAATGAATAGGAGGGAATTGGTGAATCTACTTTGGGCGATGGACCAATTGTAGTGAATCTGAGGAAAGAGTTACTCAATTTGGGAATGGGAGATAATTTCAGGTAGGCTTGAGAAGCTGTGGATGGAGGAAGTTTCTGATGAGTATAATGGGAATTTAATAGAAAAGCTAAGTTTGTTTTGATGAAAGGGTTAGCGGATCCATGCAAGTCACTAACCAAGAGCGATTTGGTGCATCTTGCCGCGTTCGTGGTTTGAGAAATGTTTAAAGCATCATGCGCGCTTCCAAGGAACAGCTATGTTCTTTGTTTTCAATTGACCTTTGACAAAGACGTGGCTAAAAGGAGTCATAAGCCAACCATTGACAGGCCTGGGACTCTGAGGTTGGATTTATTTGCATGAAAAAGTCATTGAGGCAACCATATTCGGGGTCTGAAACCTCCCTAGTAGAGTGTCAAGTAATTTCGAAGGCAAATCCCATATTTGAGCTGAAATAGTTTCACCCTCGAGCGCCAGAGACTACGTCCGATGTGGTAGTAGTGGATTTCAATACTCAAGTCAGTCCTTAACGTTGTGAATAGGGCAGTACGACTTAAGAAAGGCTACCGAAGAGTATGATGATCATTATCTGTCAGTGGTAGATTATGTTGGTAATTTCATTTCACACCTTGGTCAGCTACTTAAACTAGGAGAATGTCTCATAGTGATCGCTCAGTCTTATTCATTACAGGTTCGTATAGTAGTAGTCGTTAGGATGACATCGAATTAGTGAATTGATCAAAGTGGTGCGCAGTAAAATGTTTTGTACTACCCACCAATATAAAAGCGCAAGGAAACGCCCGCTCAATCATAACAAAAACGCCAGCAAAACCAGATTGATATGTCTCAAACACCACGCCCAAGTCCTTGGCCCCCCCTACCAACTGGATCACGGGAGAATCCTATCAGATCCATGCGTCCTGTTCAAACAGGAACTGTCAAAAACAAGCCGAAATCCTACTCAGCAGCCCAAATACAGGAAAGTGCAGATAGGATCACGGAAGCATTCACATATATCTCGCCGCAGAGCGCGAAGAATGCGTTGCTCCATGCTGGGGGATATCTCCCCGACGCTATCAAGCTTCTTCTCAGCCACAGAGACAAAGGTGGAAAGTTCGGCATGCCAGATGATACAGCTCCAGTTGTTAAGCGCGTCGAAGGCAAGGGCCTAAATGAAGCTATCGGCTTAACAAGTGACAACTCTCCAAAGACTCCGCTAGCGAAACGAACCTCTACGGGGGAAGTTATCGACCTGACAAGTGATGGATCCGCAAGTCCACCAAAGTTCCTGCGAGCAAGAGCTGGAGGACTGGAAACATTCACCCGCCCGGTACACAACACAGCCCTGTTACCAAGTCATCTTCCGCGAGTAAGAGTCAAAGGGATGGAAACAGTCACCATATCGGCACACCCCACGCCTTTGTCACCAAGTCCTCAGATACCGAGAAATGAAAGCTCATACGACACCATCGACATGACAACTCCAAGTCCTCCGGCAAAACAAGGAAAGAACCCCGATAAAGTTAACGACTCAACCAGCAAAGGACTTTTATTTCCGTCAGCAACGAAAGACCAACATGATTTGGATACGGGATTCAGATCGCCAACTGTCCAAATTCAAAAAGGCCCTAAGCCCAGGGCAAATAATATTACCGATGAAGGCATGCGCGTCTTGCTATCAGCATCAGATACATACTCCGCAGCAGCTAACAAGGCAGCACTGGACCGGGTCAGGGAGCAAGATCCGCAGCTGAGAAAAATCATGAGAACGAAGAGCAGCTCGCGAGATGGTGTGGAAATGATCTTGTATAAATGTGTGGAGCGCTTAGAGGATGAAGCAAAGACTCTGCGGAGGGAAGATATGCAGAGACTTGTTCACTGCATTGCGAAAGTTGCGGAGGTGAAAATCCTGAAGGGAAGTGAGAAGCAGGAGGCCAATCAGTGGAAAGTGTCGCCGATCCCGGTTGGACAATCAGAGCTGTATGGAATTATTGATGAAGAGTATTTGAGTCGTGAAGGAGAAGCAGCTTTGAAAAACTTCGTGGAAATGTGGGAAAGGAAGTCTAACATCCATCGCCTGACTTTGTGGTCCGTGGTAGCTCTTGCTAAAGACGTTGCTAGGGTCACAAAAGCACTTCATCGGGTCTTGATTCTAGATGTGGAGTATACGCATATGGAGGCAAGAGAAAACGATAGGTGGACTGGTTTGTTATAGGACTAGAGTATATGATACTTGAGTTGTATCAATAAAGTTTGACTATGTCATATGTTGAACAATCATTTTTGAATAGCATTTGAGGTTTCTTTTTGCGTATATGCTACCTAAAAACGGTTTGCAACTGGTGACCAAGACAAAGCAGTCGACATCTTGAAAAGAAGTGACCGAGTCTATTTACCGGAAACAGCCACGACTTTAACTTTGTGGTCATTGGAATGAAAGACCGCAAGATCTAGAAGAATTATGTAGAAGCTATAGACATGGTTATTGACAATTAATTATCCAGCTCGTATTCCTAAACGCTCAGCAAGAGTAACAAACCCATCCTCATCCTCTTCAATCCACATATCCGGGATGTTTTCCTCTCGAAACTCTGGGCTTTCTTCCTCCAACGGTCTATTAACATACATTGTATAAAACCAGCGCGCTTTCGCACCTTTCAAATCATTTAGATGCGCGACCACAAGTTCACATTCCTCGAGCTTTACGCCCATCCATGCAGCTCCGAGATATATCTTGGGGTTCGGCTTGGAGGATCAGTAGAAGAGAGGAACTATGATATTATACATCCATTTACTCTTTAGGTATGGGTTGGTCCATATTCTAACGACATATCCTTTAGCTGCTGATCTCCTGTAGCATCAAAGTATTCAAGAGACACGAAAACGAGCTATAACGGCCCTCTACCTTTGGATTCTTTCCCAAGCTTGCAGCTGAGATTCAACTTAAAATTTGTACCTTGGCATCACTTGCTGAACACCCGCAAACCTATCGTCTCGCCCATATATTGCAAGAGAAGCCTGAAGCTCAATGACTCTGATGAAGCAGGCGGACCAAAATACAGTGCTTGGAGGACCGACTCTGAAGTCGATGACTTTGACTGATTGCATTTTCTGTCTTGTTGATGTCGAAGGATACGATACTAGCTCGTTCCTAAGTTACAAGGAGCTAGATGATGGATGGGAATGAGAGGAGAAAATGGCACGCCGCCCCGTCATGGAGGATGCGCGGAGAGAAGCTCTGGAATGGATGTCTATACACAAAGCTCACAACCATTCCCGACCCCGATTATCTGCATCGAACGCTACGCCATCAGATATCACTCGGTGCAACCGTAACAACCGGCCCATCAACCGTAACACACCTCCTCTTACTCAAATCCAAAAATGCCAGCTCATCCGCATGAAAAGCCCCATCCTCTGCCGCCGCCACCTCCGCCAATCTCTGTCCAAAAGCCGCAAACTTCTCAATACTCTCAAACTCCAGCTCCGCATACGCATCGTAATCAAAGTCCTCGGATGTGCCCTCGTAGATCCGGACGGCGTGGTTTGCGTTCGTGGTGTCTGGGGATGATGGGTCTTTGGGCGTGCGCGGCAGGTAGTAGCGCTTGTGGGTCTTGGGGAAGACGGAGCCGGTGAGGGAGATGAGGAGGGGCATGTGTGTGTTTTCATAGTAGTTGCGAAATTCAGCGGGGGTCATGCTAGGTTTGCGGGCTAGGTAGGCGACGATTGTGTAAGTCATTTTGGGAGGTGTTGGAGTTGAGGCTGAGGTTGGGACGGGGTGGGCTCTTTAGTAATAAATTGATTGGAAATTTAAGCTGATATATATGTATATGCAGTTGAAGAATGTACTGAAGGACTTTGATGAAAGATGAAGAGTAATTTGCAAGACAACCAACCGGGAGACCTAGCATAATATACCTTTGCGTTTGATCGGAGGATGCTTACTCCGTATTTGCGCAGTGATACGGGTACTGAAAGCCTACTATACGAATACGTCAGTGCTAGAATAGCAGTCTTGAAGTATCATTAGGCTGTAACAAGTAACCCAGGGCTACAACGACCCAATAGGAAACCCGTCTCGCAATAATCATTCCATAAGTAGTAACTCCGAGGTTCTATTTTCGGCCGAGACTCGGCTGGCCGTGTATTCCCCCACCGAATGCCGATAGAGTTGCATAATGGTATGTATATCTGATTATGATATGATGTTTATTTATACATTCATATATGATATATATATATCTCAGTAATCATAACAGCAATGTAGGTACAAAACGTTGCGTGCACTTCGAGAATCACTTGCCCCTTAAATCGCGCTAATTGCCGAACCCCTATTCTTCGTCCCCGCATAATTATCAAAACAAAGGTAGGCACTCTATAGTTTTATAGTTCCACTTAAGTTGATATTCTTGTTTACCCTGCCTCTCTCTGAAAAGAATCTCGATTACCAACGGGTGATATATAGGGAGATGAGTGTGTTCTCATTGATGGTTGAGTGAGGGTGGTGAAGTGTGGGAATGCTGTGAAAACCCGGAAATGGGCAGTACGAGTTCTAGTTTTACAACTGCATGATATCAGTAGAGAGAACTATGAGTCGTCTATGTCTTTAATGCTTTTTGTCTATAGCGAGTACTCCTGGTGCAGAAAGTTGACTCTCGAGCGGCTCTTGAAGTCGGGAAGCTCCTTTGATTTACTTAATCGTCGGTGACTTGAAGATCGTGTCTGCTTGGATTTGTGTTTGATTCTCTTCAAGGTTAGTCTGATGCAGCAGGTACAAGGCAAAATATGTGAATTGAATGTCGAAACGATGTTTGAAATTCGCAATCTGGTGCCCCAATTCACATTGAGCTTGATTCAAGTGAATTGATGCTCGAGAGGCCTATGGTCAAGGCGATCTCTTTGATAGATGAGTCTTAAATAAATACCTTCATATCCTTCAACTTCAATTGCACATCACCCATTGCTCAACACTACCACAAAGAATATTCGTATTGTATCAATAATCGCAGCAATGCTACCACCAACGCTCCTTCAATCAAATGAGCTGCTCCCATCCATAACCCGACCCGCAAAGGTCCCATTTGAAGTGGAAGGAATTGGCTGGCTCTACCTGCGGAAACTAGAAGAGGTAAGTACAGTAGTAACGACACTCTACCAGACCAGCCACTGACCAGCACGCAAGATCTCCCAAGTCTACCGAAATCGCGAATTCAGCGCAGCGCTCATGCTAGCCAGCTCCGCCACGAAGATGCCCAACCTTCCAGATTACATCCTCGCGCAGCTGCTCCTCCTGCTCGCGCTTCTAGGCATCAACACGCACCGGAATGCCGCGGACGCTATCAGAATCCTCAGCCGCTTGTACAATGCGAGCCCGACGTCGTGGTCGGAGGAACGAAACGAGGCGTTTGAGCGGATGCTGGTTGTAGCGGAGATTTACCGCACGGCGGTTGGGGGCAGGAATCGGAGTCGGGGCCTGGAGTGGGCGATTAGGAAGGCGGGGAGGGGCGTGGTGGCGGAGGTGGAGGAGTTGATGAGGGAGGGGTATCAGTATCAGCGGGGAGATATCATTTTGGATGCGCATCTGAAACTCTTTGAGGTGGTGGGAGAGGAGATGGAGATAAGTATTAAGCCACAGGTGGTTACGGCTACGGCGAATGAGCAGTTTCTAGAGCAGTCTACAGAGCTGGACATGGATCATGAGGAGTTGGACTTGGAGGAGTTGGAGATGGAACAGATGGAGATGGAGCAATTGGGGTTGGAGCAGGTGGTCTTGGAGCAGGTTAAAAGATATTAATTTTGGGAAAAGAGAGCCTGGAGAGGATGGGGGTTCTCTGATGAATAGCTAGCAATCTGAATCGTCAGGATATTATCAATGTCTAATGTTCCTCGTCCTCAAGTGAAACTCTATGTTGCTACTTTTCGCATGTTTCACTTTACATCTTAGTGAAATTGTTTGAATTCGCCCAATAGGTAAGGGCAGAGGGTGATGAGGTTTGCGCCAGGAAGGAGAATACTTGTGGTTGGTAGTAGCCTTATACGCGATCAAAAGAAACGGAAACTCGTTCGAACCAGGAGATTACCTGGATCTTTGTTCTTCAATATGCACAGCTCTTGGCAAAGTCAGCTAGATCCTATTGTCAAACAGACGCCAATCGATTCTCTTTCTAACTCTATAAAATGTTGTTACATGCAGTGAACATCAGGAACCGAAAACAAAATAGAATACAGGATCCCACGAACTCAAACAAACCTCAAAATCAGAAATCTAAGCAAGACAAAAAAAAATGCAATGCAAGCCTACTTCCCTCCCGTTTCGCTAAAACCCCCCAAATGCCACAACTTTTCAAAAATCAATCAGAAAGAAAGACCCAACAATCTGTTCGCGATATCCGAAGCATAAGATGCGGTAGCAGCTTGACCACCACCAAGATCCGTCCCAAAAGTATAAGAGCCAGAGTTGTAGATTCTGGCTGCGATATAGGTCGCTTGGGCATCCTTGCATCCCTCCGAGATTGCTTGAGCAAGAGTCTGCTTGATTCCATCACCGCCGCCAACAAGGCCAACGGTGCCGTTGGTGCCATCCATGATCATCCCAGTGATGGTAGCGGGAGGGCAGGGCACGGTAGTATTGGCGCAGCTGTTGGTTCCGTTGTGATCCTGCATCAGGCCAGGGTTGCGGATCTGCGCTGGTGGGGGTGAGAGAGTGTCCTGGACTCGGACGCAGCCTTTGGACTCTTGCATGACAACTGCGAGGATAAAGCGGGGGTCGACACCAGTGGTGTTTGCGACTGATTGGATGGATGTGTCGATGTTCTTGATCTCACCGGGAGTGTTATTCGTCTTGTTGAACTGGGTACAGGATGAAGATAGAACTTGTTGGTTGGCGGCGAGACTGAATTTGCGTTAATACTGGAGACAGTGACTTGGAAAGGGGGAAGAGGGGGAGGGGGGTTCTCTTACATTGCGGAATAGGTGGCCCATTTGTCCTCAGTTGGCCATCCAGCGCCTGGAGTTCCGTCCCCAGTGAATGTGGTGGGTTTACCGGTTGCGGTAAGAGAGGCGCCGGTACCAGAAGCAGTTGTGGAGCTTGTGGTACTTGTGCCATTGGAAAAAGGAGCTGCCAAAGAGGTCGAGGCGAGAGAAAGGAGAATGACGGCTGCAGCTTTGAAAGACATTTTGAGGGAACGTGTGATAGTTGACTGAAGTCTTAAAAGATATTGTGAGGTTGTAATGATTGTATCAAGGGAACTGAAGAAGGAAAGTGAAAGAAGGAATAAAGTACTGTGAAGCTGAAGCTGGAATGATGAGCTGTGGATGATGGTTTCAATTCCAGAGGAGATGCCACAATATATACTTCTTCAATGGATCCCTCAACATACACCGAACTCTTCGAATTAAACAATCTCTGGAACCAGAAAGATCAAGCTATGCGGCATTGTCGCGAAATAGCATTCAAATGCAACATATCAAGACACTCAAAACAAAAAGGAGTCAAAGTGATGACCACCAGGAGCAAAACGCCTCAAAATCTATGGTACGTTGCTGTCGGCAAAGCATGTACTCGAACATACTTCCTCTTTTGGCATCTTATTCTGCACTGGCAGATGATGGAATGTCATCGTGGCTAAAAATTTTCATGCAAAACGGCCACACTCTAGGAGCAAATGAACATCTCCTTCAAACCAGCTTAAACGGCTGACTTGAGAGCTGCGTGCCTCAATCTGAGGATGGATAGTAGACGAAAAGTCTGCAAGAGCATTAGTGATGCCTCTGTAAGGTGTTACAACTGCAAGTAAGACGGGATGAGGGGATGAGGCTATACGTAGCCGGAAACAATTTACCCCCTGGCAAATACCACAAAGAGAGATGGAGTGTTTGAGAAAAAAGCCAAAGTCGAGATACAGAGATGAGTGTTATGGAAACCATGTGACAAGGCGAAACAAGGCTGGAGATTTCGATTTCATGTGGTCAGACAAGTCTCCAGATGAGGCGAATTGCGAACTCTCGCTTTCGGTTAGGTACCCCTAATTGGCGAAATAGGGGATAGAAACCTTTACAGTAGGATCAAACGCGGCAGAGCAGCCACTGCCACAGCCACTAGAATCTTCCGCTGCGGTTGAAGTTTGATCGGGTGAAAACATTCCGGTACTACGCCGTCGAGAATAACATTGGTTTGCTACTTCTGCGTTGTTGGTTCGGGCCAGCCCTATGAACTTCGCTATCAGTACATACTTAGCTAGCGTTTACAATGTAATGATAGACATTTCCATAGTTTCTGCTCAATGGATTGAAAAAGGAAGGACTTGGAAAAGAATCCGTGGGGGCCGCGCTTTAGGTGTGTAGATATATTATTGGTCACGTGTGTTAGCTAACGGAAGAAAGGATGTGTGCAACATGACCTTCTTCCACAAACCTCAACTGTGATTTCCGCTCTTCATTAATCATTTCATAGCAAACTTGCAAGCATCATACTACCTACAATTTCAAACAATATCTTGTAGATTACACGTGACGTAAGATATACTGTGACCCCTGCACAGAATTGACCACGGCACCGGTAAGCGCCCACTTCGCGACAGTAACTTGCTAACTTCCATTTCACAAGTCAAACGCCATTGCATTCGCGAATACATCAACCATCCTTAACTCCCTGGCTAGAGAATGAGTTGGATCGATGAGAAAAACATGGCACCATGAGTCGTGACCTACTACAGATGTGCGACTTCTCCTGTTTCATCGACTCCTGACTCCTGAATTCAGGGAGAATAGATATTTCTTCAAGATGATATTCATTATTTTCATTTTCATCTTCATTTTCATTTGCATTCGCATACCGCATCATAAATCATAATCCATCATTGATTACGCAGATAGATCTTCCTCGGTAGAACTTGCATCAATCTTTCTCGGTCAGCGTTTTTCATACAGCGACGCGTTTTCTGCTCCGTGATGGCGGCCCCCAAGTTGGTTTTGAGCACTCGTTTTCAAGTTCTATATCTTCTCGCTGTACTCCTTGGCTATACTAGTGCGTGCGATGGAGTGTGTTCCCAGGAAATTATTGGCGCCCTGCAAGGCGTTGGCCGGTCCGATCTTCTCCAACCTGCTTCGAATTGCGCCAACAACAGCGATAATGACTTGGTACCTACTGCACGCAGCTATTCTCTTCAATTTACTTATATAATTATAGAACTTTCCCGATAGCATGGCAGAATTTGATGACCCCCCCATCGTAGAAGGAACAGCTGAGATAGCTCGAGGTACGCAAGCAAAATTTGACGCACATGACCTATCAAGAGCATCTGCAATTCCCTGAGCCTATGCCTCAATCATCGTCATATCTTAACTTATTACAGCTTCAGTCCCTGTGTACGACGTTCGGCCAGCGCCTGGCAAAGGTCTCGGCGTCTTTGCAAAGCATCATCTCAAAAGGGGCACTCCAATTCTCATAGAAGAGCCAGCTTTCTCGGTTCCTTTGCCAACAGAGATGGTTCCAGGTCAAGGGTTCAAAATTGAGCATATGATTGCTAGCATCGAGGCCGGATTTGAAAGCATGTTGCCGGACCAAAAAGAAGAGTACCTCGACCTGCATGAATTCCATCCTTCAGAAGAAAATTCGAATCTCCTAATGACTATTTTTACGACCAATGCTTACACCATGGACGATGAACACGTTGGAATATTCCCGAAAATTGCGCGAATCAACCACTCTTGCAAGCCTAACACTTTGAACTGGTGGAGCGTAAAAACGAAGAGACGAATTATGTATACTTCGCGCGATATCGAGAAAGATGAAGAGATTACCGTCTCCTACATTCCGCTCCTCAAAAGTACCATGGCTCGACAACACAGGCTTAGGCAGTATGGTTTCACTTGTGCTTGTTCGGCCTGCAAATCGACGGAGGGCGACAAACGGCGAGTCAGGATGTCAGACGCGCTAGATTATTTGGAGCAGAAGCAGTTTACTCCCACCAAAAAGACTTCCATCAAGGAAAAGCGAATCAGCAAATCGGTCAATCTTGTCAACATGCTTGAAGCAGAGGGATTGCCAGATTATCTGGCGCAGGCCTATCACTTTGCTGCAGTTTTTAACCAGCAAGCAGGCCATCTGCGGGAAGCCAGAGAGTGGGCTATGAAAGAATTGGAGATGCTACAGTTGGCCGAACGAGGCTCCGAAGAAGCTCTTAAAGCGATGGAATACCTGGATAATCTCAACACTTGAGAGTAGTCTTAATCTACACCACACAGTTATGACGACTTTGCCCTTAGTCTTGCCATCTATCATTCTACGGAATCTAACATCTGCCTGCTTCATTGGAAGCACAAGACCGATATGAGGCTTGATGCATCTCGTAACCACAAAAGAAACGAGATCTCGGAATTCTCGAATTGTCCTAAGACACGACCCCTTGATCTTCAATCATTGGATCACAATCGATATCAACTCCATGGGAACCTGCCTCCCAGGATGCCCACCACATGTTACGACCATTCCTCCAAGCTTCACAGATGTCATCAAATGCAACCAAGTCCAAAGGTATCCCTAATGAAAAATTCGTATCCAAAGTACTCCGGTCCGGTGTGAGAGAAGCAATGGTAGACTAGTGGACCGAAGAAGAGCTACGTGCTCTAAACAAGAACTTATGAACTATCTATAAATCAGTACCTCATCTACCCACCTATAGCTTTTCAATTGCATTAATCTGAAACAACTACTTTAAAGAACCCTAGATCAGGAATGTTGACTTGGGATTGTTTTATAGCTAGCTGGAATACGTCGATTTGACTTGGCTTGGTTTATGTTCAAACGTGACTCTACTTAGTAAGCTGTAACTTAACTACCTAGGGAGTTATATAGTGTGGATTTACCTCAAGTCCAAGTCCAATTCCAGGTCTATAAAATACATATATGACTTTAAACTTGAGTTGGGATTTGGTTTGGGGAACCTTAGAAAATAATTTATTAGATAGACATTTTACGTTACATTATATTACTTCACATCAAGTCAAGCCAAGTCAAAGAAAAAGGCATCCAGAAATCTATGCGTGACAGTCTCATAAATATCCATTCTGTATCCTATCCTATCAATTAACTACGCTAAGGTATCTATCTGCTGCTCGCACACCCAAAATACTATTCGTGAAATGAATATCTCCACTGCCAAAAATATTACTTCGTAATTTCCTATGGTAGTCCACTTCCCTCTCCCAAATCAAGGATTGGACTTCGATATTATACCAGACTCGAAGACGTCTGCCTGCCTTCCTATTGGGTATACTCCAAAACTCCATTTCCTTTTCCTGTATCAAAATCAAACTCCAAAAAGGACGGACCCGTGGATGCATATTGTCAAATGAGATTCGCGGGGTTATTGTCTCCCTTCAACAAACCCGTAACTGCTCTTCCTATCATGTCCAGGCTTCATACTAGCTTCTACGCTCCTCCGTCCCACAGCTCCAAGCTTCTCGTCATAACCACTGGCTGGTTCTTGGAATGCGTATGACGGTGCAGCGCCCGTGGGATTATCACTTTCGAGTGACACGCCCCTGGTTTCGCCAGTATAGGAAACAGGCCCCCCTTCACCACGATGTTTATCTCGGCTGAACATGCCGATCAGGACGCGGCCGAGACCAAGGAGCATGATGAAGAAGAAGAGGCCAAGGACGCAAGAGGAAATGATGGCTTCGGTACGGATACCACTTTCCAGGGCATTGGAGACTTTGACGACGGCACTGGTGATGTCGTCGCTGGCTACAGCTCCTGGATTGGCAAGGAATGAGTCGTCGGCTGTTGTGTTGGTGAGGCTGGCTGCTGCGCCAAGGGAGAAAACATCGGGGCGGAATTCGGGAAGGTCAATGTGAGCGTGGTCGTGGACCCAGGTGAGCCCTTTCTGAACACCAGCGATCTTGAGCTCAATGAGGCAATTCATGACTCCTTGGATTGGCTCGTAGAGAATTGTACCGCCAAAAGTAGCGTTCAATACCTTGTTCATTTCATCGGTGAAGGCATTGAGCGTGCTGTTCACAGCTGTTGTGGATGTATTGACCCAGCCAAAGAGATCATCGTTAAGCTTGACATTGGTACTGTTGATCACATTATTGGCGTCGGTGGCCCATGATTCGGAGGCGTTGTTGAGTGAGTGGACAACATCGTCAGCAAAATTTCCGACCGCGTGCGCAAGTTTAGGAACTTCCTTGTCGATGAGCTTCAAGATAACAAATTGGCAGAGACAACTAAAGAGGCCCGCCAATCCAAGTGCAAGAAGGAACATTGCAGGAAGTGACGTAGCGTATGCAATGAACCAACGAGCAAGAATTTGGCGTTTGGGGCTCTTAAATCTTGATGATAGCTTGATGCCGGCTGTGGTAGTATATGGACGAGACGCGATATAGACGACATCCATAGGATCAAAAGCATGCTTCTGGAGAAGGACTGATCGCTGCTTCGTTGTACGCCAGCGGCGAATCTCCAAATAGGCCATTGGAATGCACACCAAGATTGCTGCAAGAAGAAGAACAACAAGAAAGACCGTGCGAGCCGTATAAATTGCCTTCACTATCTCATCGAAGAACTTGTCGATAGCACTGTTGTTCGAGCAGAATGACAAGGACTTCTTCTGAGCGACGGGGAAAACAGACTTGTCGAAGGTATAGGCGGAATAGGACTGGTTGATGAGCTTCTTGACCTCCTCAAAAGGTAAGCGAATTACAGTATTTGTGAAATTTTGTACGTCAGCAAAGGTTGGAATAGAGTTATTGAGCTTGGTGAGATCCGCATCCATGGTGGTAGGGTCGATCTGAATACTGTTCAACTGAGCGATCTGAGAACTCAAATCGATTTTGGGTGCATTCTTGACGCCTGGGATGCTGGTGGCAAGTTTAAGTAAGTTGCTCAAATCATCGCTGAAGGTTTTCAGCGTTGATGCCATGTCACCAGTGATGCTACTAATAGTCTTATTCATGGCATCGCCGACTTTCTCGGCGATGTCGATAACGGCATGAAGGCTTCCCGAGACTGCCAGAGTGATCAAGCACATGTAGGTCGAGGTCATCATGTTGATGACGAATAGAACAATCTCCTCTACGCCTGTGATAGTGAGCAGTAGCATCTGCATGAGACCATTGACGGCTGTGGTGACACCGTCAGCAGCCATGGCATTGACACCCTGCGACAGGTAATGAGGCATAGAGGCCATGGTGCTTCCGGCATGCTCGACACTGGTGCATGCCGCGAGTGCTTCACTCTTGGCTGAACCAATGTCATGGTTGATGGTTGAGATGGCGAGGAGGAGCCGGCAGATGATCAGGAGTAAGAGGATGGTCCATCGGTTGATCCATACTTGCGATAATCGTGCTCTAAGACCTAGATATGGCGTGTAATAAGGTAGTGTGGTGGGAGGCGTGTTATCGTGGTCTGGGCTGTAATCCCGCATCTCGTAGTCGCCAGCGTTGAGAGTTGAGGGGACGGCCGGGAAGCCCTGACTGGGTGGATTCCTTGCGGAAGACATCTCTGTATGTGATGCTAGAAACTGTCTGATTCCGGCCAACGAAGGCATCTTAGTATTTGTGTGTTCTTTTAAACGTTGAGGTTTTGCCCAGCAAATATGACGGTGTTGATATGGTAGGGTTGGTGGAGAGGAATTAGTTGTGTGTAACAAAATGAATATCAATGGAAGGAAGAATTAGTCACACTTTTCTGTGAATAAGAAAGGAAAGTATTGTTCGCTGCTTGTCGTGGAGTGGTGGATATTATGAGAAGCACAATAATAGTAGTTATGGTATGAACAAGTGAATGGAAACAGAACAGAACGGAACAGTACAGTATAGTATAGTAGTAGAACAAATGGGGAAAAGTGGAACGGCGGAATGGCGTACCCTTATGAAAGAAATCGCGGACGGATATGCAGCCAAGGGACTTGAAGGCGTCTCGGAAAGTCGAAACAAAGAAGCCCTTTGTTTCCAGATCCGAAGATCCTATGGTCGAAGTTCTGGTGTTGCCTCGATCTCCTTGTCGCTGTAGGCGCATCCCCCAAAATAGGCGAATTGACGACGAGGACTCTCAGCCAATCGTTCTTTGAACCGTATCCCGACTGAAATCCCTACGAAGGCGGCTCTTGGTGCAATAAAGACCTATAGTCGAACCAAGATAAGTCGTGGTAATACAAGGTAAGACTGCCTACGTAAGGTAGGTAAGGTAAGGTAGTTTTGCTGCTCCAAAATTGACTTGCAATGATTGCTGCTGATATTATGATTGTATTGAAGAATTGGCGTTGGATGGATCCCATATCACATACCAATAACAATTTAGAAATCTTGTGCAAGGGGACACCGGGGGAGCGGTGCGATACTTTGATGGTGTCCATCTCTTCAAAGAAGTCGCCTTCCAGCGAGAGGGCTGGTCCTTCTTTATTCATTCAGCGAGGACTGCAGACGATCTAGCGTCAAGGCGCAAGGTGTAAGATTACTATAGGAAAGAACGAAGCGCGTGATTCACGACAGACACTGTCGCCGATGCACACTGACGACATGGAAGCAAAAGAGAAGCTGGATATATTCCATTGCTCTGCATTTTACCTGGTTTACCCGGTGTTGTGATTTGAGGGGGGAATTTGAAAGAAAGATGTGAGGTGAAAACAAAGTATGGCGCCCAATCGCTTACTATACGGTAGTCTAGCTAGAAACCTGAATTGATCCTCGTCCTCCAACGGCTTCCAGCTCGAATATAGAAATATCTCGAGACGATCAGTGTGGCAGCACTATGGCTATTGCCAGAATGTCCAAGTAGTCCTGAATTACTATCGCATACATTCGGGTGGAAGTTTCAAGTTTCCAGCTTCAGGCTTCTTCTTCGGCTTCAGTCTGATTGGCATATGAACGTTTAGGCTCACGTCTGTAAGCGCCGCGCCTCAGGGCTACGTAACGCCAATCAACCCAATTGCTCCTCAAACAGCGCGTTAGAAGGCTTCCCCAGAAATAGGATTACCCGCCATGACCTCACGTTTTGCAGCTGTCCGCATTTCACTTGGCATAAGAATATGCGGCCACAGGCCCGTAGATGTCTATCCTAATCTAAAGATACACGAAGCAGCCGAATTCGTGACCTCTTTCTTTAATTCTCACTCACCAAGGTCTTGACGTCTGCAACGGCTGCCTTTGACATCTTCTTTAAGAACACCTTCTTGTCCGCTTCTCGATACCTCTCCCAGCTGTCCAGCCCTTCTTTGGCTTGGATGCTCAAAGTTTCGTAGCCCTGCTTGATGACCCCAGATACTTGGGCATTTGTCAAGTGTTTTCCTCCCCTCTTCGAAGCCCCATCCTCTAAGAGTTGCTTGTAGTGCGTATTCACGCTAATGAGCGTTTCTATGGAACTCGTCGGCCGCTTTGCTAGGTCATAATTGTCGCGGAATTTCACCAATATTTCGCCAGTTTCAACCAGCTTGTAGAAGAGATCGTCGTAGGATGCTGGGCTTGGAAGAAATGCCTCGCCTGCAGAGAGGGATAGAGCGATCAAGTTGACAAGATCGTCGAGAAGGACGTTGATGTTGTTGAGATGCTTCAAATCAGAGGTGTAGGTGTTAAGAAATCGTACAAGAGCCAGGAGAGATCTGAACAGCTCAGACCAGTGATAAATAAGTCGAGTTCGAGAACGAGATAGGTGAGATATGAGTCGTAAGATGATACCGACACAGAGGATGTAAAAGTCTACATCAAGACGCCGTCGAAGGTTGTGGTTGATGCCATCGATCATGGTGTCTAGGATACTCGCCGCTAGCATTCTATCCCCTCTTACCGGGGGTAAATATGGAGATCGTTGCCGGCATAGTCTCACTGACATTCTGCTCTCGTCGCTACATATCCGCTTGCACAGTACCTGATCTTCTATCAGGAGTCTCAAAATAAGAAGGTTTAGATGTGAGTATAGGCTAGTTCGGACAGAGGAGTGTGCGTGTTGTAGTAAGTATGAGGTGAGTGAGATAAAGGCCCCGATAGGGGCTTCAGCACCTTTTTCCGCTGGTAACGATACAAAGTTGAAGCAAAATAGCTTGTTTGCATGGGCAAAATCGTATGTTGCTAGTAGAATGGCGGCTTCGTTACCTGGTCTACAACATGGTTAGTTGAATCTGGAAAGGCATGACCTTTACACACAATTTTGCAAACATCTCCTTCGCAACCTCTGGATCAATAACAGGAGGCGCGTTCTTTGCCCCCGGGGCGATTGAGCCCAGTCCTATCATACTGAGTGTGTTGCTGATGGTCCATCCTTCTGGAAGATCCTCTTGAACTGCCACATATTTTGCTCGTGAATTGGCGCACGTATACCCCACAGATCTAATTATCTTCTGTATTGTTCCCTCATTGACGAAATCATCTAGTCGTAATCTGTAGGGATTTTGGAATTCGAATTTGTTGTAATTTGCTAAAAGACCAAGAAGGGTAAATGGTTCGAACGCTCGCGAGGTGGTATCTGAATCTTGTATAAACTGCGCGGCATTAGAATCAACTGTAAAAAGGATACAATAATACTTACTTTCATGAGAGAAGGGAAGAGGTCGCGGTGTGTGAAATATGAAAGAAGACTTGTTTGGTATGCGCCGGAGACAACAGCTAATGCTACCTCGATGGCTTTTTGTCGAATGTCCACTGCTATAGTATTGGCACTTACAACTGGCGCCGGAAAGGATTGACTTACGCGTTCGCCCAGTCTTTATAGTTACGTCCAGCGCAGCAACAAAGTCCGTGAAGACAGCATCGACCTCGTCTAGCCCTGCAAGAACATTTATTATGTCGGAACTCGGATTGGTGTATTTCTTTGGTAACACCGAGGCCAAAAAGGCTGTGATGGTCTTTCTTGTCAGCCTCGCGTTCTGTCAAGGGATGATGAAGTCTTACATCAAGAGCATGGGCATCTGCCGGAGCACTTCCTGCTTTGATACAACCTACTGCCCTCAGAAATAGCTGCCGCGTCTGCGCCTATGTACTTATCAGGTCTGTTGCCCCACTCGAATCAACGCAGCCTCGTACCTGTAGATGCAGGAGGTCGTCTGGACCCGACCCATCCAAAATTTGCTGTAAGGTGGCCTTGTCTGGTCGTAACAGGAAGAACTCCCTCCAGAAGCCTTCGGACTTTTCGTGATCGTCTTCATCCTGCTGGTGGGTTAGCCTAGCTCCATCCAATCTATAATCTGCTGCCCACCTTGAATAGTGCCTCGTAGAGCTCCACTATCTTTTGCTGGAAGACCTCAGGTCGAGCTTGCTGAGTGAGGGGAGAAGGCTCCATGCTTCATGGCAGCAGATTGTGGTTCAAAAATTACTATCAGCGAGAACTAGTCGTAGCCGTAAGTTTTTGACGGGTTGACTTAGTACTACTGGTCCAATATTAGCAAGTATTGCGATTTGGACTCGTAAGTGCCCCGAAATATTTCACTTCTTTCGGGACAGGGCAGCTGCTACACCCGGACACTAGCGGCCGAAGCTGCGAACTGGAGCAAGTCTATGCTATAAAAGTATACAACGGAGCGGATTTATTAGTACTCAGTAAATTCTTTGGTTTTTATGAAGCTGTTTAATGTCTTATGATATTCTGCATATGTACTGCATATAATGGCAATATTTTATGAAAGTCTTCCATTTACACACGCTTATGAAAAGGTTGGAAATCACAAATCTTTGATTGGCCGATCTGCAAGTGAGCCGAGAAATCTGAATGTGGTATCATTTATAACATGCAACGCCTCTTTGTCCCGAAAGCTATGTTGGACCCTTACTCAGCGTCTTATATTGCAATCAAATCTTCCCCCTCTTCATGATCTGTTGTGTATTGCTTTCCAAATTCTACACAACCGCCATCATGTCTGTACCGCGAGTTCTGGCACCTTTGACATCATCGACGAGCTTCGTTTTCCGATTCGCCTCATCACCAGCAACCTCCTCCCTCCGACCCTGCCAACATGTCCTACGATCCTTCTCCTCTAAGAACTCATCGCGGATGTCTTCGAAACGAAAGATGCAAACGAGCACCGCATACCAGCCATACCCTTTAGACACCCAACCTCCGCCACCTCGAAACGCGGGAATTCCCGATACATCCATCGCGGGCGGCATCCCGCAGTTCAACGACACACGACCCCCAAAGCAAACTGGGCAACATGAGGTCGGAATAGAAAGCCCAGCAGAGCAGAAGTCTAGCATCAGTGTGACGGAACAGGAGGCACAGACATCCAAGCCTGTGGTACCTGCGGCGCAACCTCGAGCAAAGCCCAGACCAAAGTTACGAGCACGAAAGGCTGCGATGAACCTCACACCTGGGGCAGTAAACCAGTTACGAGCAATGCTCAACCAGCCAGACCCGAAACTCATCAAAGTGGGGGTCAAGAATCGCGGATGCAGTGGGCTGGCATACCACCTAGAATACGTGGAGAAGCCCGGGACGTTCGACGAGACGGTGGAACAAGATGGAGTGAAGGTTCTCATTGATAGCAAGGCACTTTTCAGCATTATTGGGAGTGAGATGGATTGGGTAGAGGACAAGCTCAACCAAAGGTTTGTGTTTAGAAATCCAAATATAAGTAAGTATCTCACGGCTAGCTTCTAGGACATTTTCTAACAATATACAGAGGAGCAATGCGGTTGTGGCGAGTCGTTTATGGTCTAGACAGATCCTCTTTGCACACATAATCATTAATGAAGCATTGCACAGGCATTGGGAAGGCGTTTGGGAAGGATACCAGCATCAGCACAAGAGCTGAAAAACTGCATACATAGCTGAAGAATGAAAGACTCTCCTGTTTGGATGACCTTATGTACAACTCGACGTTTTCACAGGATATGATTTGATTGTTGTGACATACGACCTCTCTTCTGCTTTGATGGTAGAAGCTTCTTCTATTGTCAATCCCTTCTCACCAACGCCTAAAACTTCCCAGGCTCATAGTCCACAATCCTCGCGTTCTGAATGATACCGTCTAAGCTTTTCACGAAACCCAGATGCGCCGGATCCTCCTCAAGATAATACCGTCTATCCTCTTCGCTAGCAAAGTGTATTACAAATCCGTGAGTGAACGCTCCCTGTTTGAATATGAAGTATCAGTAGATATTTCTTCGAGCTATTGTGAACACAGGGATTGGGGTAAGGAGGGAGGAAACTTCCTACTTGATGTCCCTCGGGGGAATTGTCTCGCCCGCCGGAGCTGTCCAGGATATATGGCTTTTTTGTGGTAGGGTGGAGGCAGTTTTGACGAAGCGCTAGCATACGTTTGCAGACCTATTTGGAAGATAAAGTGTCAGTTACTCATTCTAAGAGCAAGCCTCAGGTCTCGTGCTTATGTATAGATTACACTTGGCTGTTCGTTGGGGGTCAAGGGAGGTCCGGACTGCGGGGCATCGCGGGGTACAGTAGAGCAGGAAGACTTGACATACATCGTGGATCACAGCACTTTCTGTTAAGGGCTTGAATTCGAAAAGCACTATGTGGACGATAGGAGACATCATAAAAGGGCTCGAAGAGATGATCTAGGATTTGGGAAGCGTGTGCATTGTGTTTCCTTGGAGATTTTAGCACTAGGCACTTCTGCAGGTAGATAAAAGGAAGGCAAAGCGTCATCTCCTGATTATTAAGATGTTCGCGGGGGATTCATGTCCATAGATAACCACCCCACTGGACATCATTATACAATTTTAAAACATCATCTTTTGGTTTGAGCCTCCTATCGTATTATCATATACTATATACTCGTGACTTCCATTTAAAACCTCCCTATTTGCTGCCAAGAACATTTTTCTGATCTTCAGGTACGGCCAAATTTCACACAGCGGCGAACATGTTCAGGTTGTCAAACGGAGAGAAGACAAGTGACAAATTTTCTTATAAAGCCAATTGTGGAATGACCTCCTGCAAGTGAAGATTGACAAGCATTACATTATGAACTCGTTCTGAGTCACTCGCCGGAGAGCCTCTACTCAGCCGCTGCATATTACCCTGCAGAAGCCGCGATTAGCAATTCCATACAAAGCTACAATCTTTTTTCAAAGACCCCAGTTGACAGATCGACTATCTCAAAACATCCCACCAGCTTCAAGTCAAGCTCACAGCCATCATGGTACCAAGAACAGAGTCAGCCCCCTTCTTGCCCCAAACGTCCCACTTCTGACGCAGCCCCCCAGTTTCCCACCTGTCAGAGCTTGCCTCTTTGATATGGATGGCCTACTCATCAACACTGAAGATATCTACACAATCTGCCATAACCTCCTCCTCGCCCGCTATAATGCCGGACCCGTCCCATGGTCTATAAAATGCAAGCTCCAAGGCCGCCCAGCCCCCGAATCTATCGGAATCCTCATCTCCTGGGCGAACCTCCAGGACAAGATTAGCGTAGAAGACTATGCTAAAGAATTACACGTACTCCAAGAACAAGAATTTAGGAAAGCAATTCCGTTGCCGGGCGTAGAGACGCTGTTGAAGGATTTGAGGGGTAGCAAGGTACATGTGGCGCTCGCGACGAGTAGCCATAAGGGCCATTTTGATATCAAGACTGGGCATCTGGAAGAGCTTTTTGAAGTGTTTGAGCCGCAGAAAAGGGTGTTGGGGGATGATCCGCGGATTGGTAAGGGGAGGGGAAAGCCGAATCCGGACATTTATTTGCTGGCGCTCAAAGCTGTGAACGAGGGACGTGAGCCAGGAGAGGAGCCGATAAAACCCGAAGAGTGCTTGGTGTTTGAAGACGGTATTCCCGGTGTTGTTGCTGGACGGAGAGCAGGTATGAGAGTGATATGGGCACCGCATCCGGGACTAGCGATTGAATACAAGGGGAGGGAGGCGGACGTGCTGGCTGGGAGGGAAGAGGGGCAGGGGAGTGATGCTCACGAGGTGGGAACTGTTGATGATGGATGGGGAGAGCAATTCGTGAGTCTGGAAAACTTTCCTTATGCCAAGTACGGCATTTCTTTGAACGCTTAACGTAGAGTAGACTACGTAGGTAAGTACCAGTAGGTTTGCGAATTAAAATTCAGATTGTTCACTTCGTTGTTTGCAGTACAGTCCATCAATTGTCTCAACGTTGAATTTTGTCAGAGCGAATCATTGGCAAGTTTTATCAGCTATCCATGTACTACGGCGCTCTTCTAAAACTTATTCCCATATGGTCCATTTTCTCCCCAAGGTGGAATCTTCCACTACTACTACTCAAATTCAGAAACCCCACTTCTTCCCTGTGGGCTTTCCACCTAGAGAATATCCATGGCTCATGTGCATCCGCCGGCGAAGTGCTTCATAAACGTATGAAGGAGGTACGGTCCCATACACTGTTTTGGTATCGCCTTTGCTAGCCTCCCTTACCTAGTACATTTTAGAGGCTTAGGAGTCCAATAGGTGGTGTATCATATGGTAGTCTCAGCTTCACTGCTTGGTAGGAACCCTTCTCTTGACAACTCGTTGTTTTCCTAGTCGGCTTTGATAGATACCTTGAGTTGTTTATGAAACGATTAGCATAGTGTTAATGGGACTTTTGATAATAGCTAATTTAGGATCTTAGGTAGAGTAGCAGTAGCTATATGTAGTCAGTATGAACTTGCTCGTTCTCCCAAGAGGCCAAATGATATAATTCTAACATCTTGGTAAAATTAAAAACATCAAACTTGAACTGCCACTCGATTCATCAAATTGACTTTAGTGGAAGAGTGCTCACGTGCCACATATTCCAGGACCATGCACCGCCACAGCAGCGCCGCCTTGCCTTGCATCGTCAGAGGATCGTCTGAAGCTCCGACTCGTCTTTCAGACACGTAACGACGGCGATTTCATAATTAGGCACCAGAATTTGAAGGACAAAAGAGCTTTTCTCACACTGCTGGTCTCTCCCATCAACCTGCGACAATTTCTTCAGCTTGAAAACAAAGTAAACATGTCTGCGCCAACCAAAACAACGGATGGCCCGGTAAGCTGTTACAATCTTGGATATATTAGTTCATGCGCTATTAGATACAAATAAGATCCGTTGCTGATACCAAGTTCAACCTCGCAGCTTAAAAGTCCAACGGGAGCTGAATCTCCTACCACCGTTAGACCATTAGAAATGGACGACGACGACGTTCAGGAATCTGGTGTATTGAGCACCGATGCGCCAACCGGTCCCAAGCCTGCAACTGTCGAAGATGCCCCTCCGCCAAAACCTCCTCGTCCCCTCAGCCCTCAGCAGCAAGCTGAAAATACGCTGAGAGAAGCTTTCCCAAGTATCGATGTGTTAGTTGTAAAGGCTGTCCTGAGTGCAAGTGGCGGTCAAGTCGAACCTGCTTTCAATGCCCTGCTAGGTAAATCACCACACTGCTTAACTAACAACATGCTAATGTCTATAGGCATGTCCGATCCTGATGCCGTCCGAGAACAGACCCCTCCCCCTCAGCCTCCTCGCCCCCAAGCTCAACGCGTGGGAACTACCCCGCTATCACAACTGGAAGCCGACGAGCAATACGCACGTCAACTTGCAGAGCATTATGGAGGTGCAGGAGGATATGGACCGCGTGGAAGTAGCAGAGGTGGCCCACCTAGACAACAAACAGGCCTCAGGCCAAATGAAACATATGAAGACGAGCATAGTTTTATTGACGATGACCTTCCAGTTATCAGGGAGAATCTCAAGAAAGGGTTCCTCGAAACACAAACAAAGGTCAATGGATGGATTACAAGTTTGAAAAAGAAAATTGATGGCGACGAGGAAGAGGAAGGTCCATCTTCTGTTCCACAAGGTTACCACAACCAGCAATATGGCTCGCGCAGAAGCGGAGATGGAAGACAAAGCGGCGACTACAATCGCTATGACGCTGATCCTCACGTCCTTAGCGATGATTTTGCTGGAATTCAACTTCACGATGATGGTAGTAAGTTTTGACGAACAAGAGTGGAGTAGTAATCTAACAAGAAAATACAGGTGCTGCTCGCCGCTCAACTCGACCTCTTGCGAATCCTGATCTCTTCAAGCCAACCCCAAGTATACCAAAGTCCCCAGATGGACGTAAAGTTCAATTCTCCGGTGGACCTGCCGAAGATATGGATATCTACCGTACCTCCCCAAGATTGGGTGCCAAAGAGAATACCCCAATCCCAGCTATCAAGCAAAGCAAATGGCAACCGCTCTCTTCAGTTGACCCTAGTCCTATTGGTGAGGCTGACAACGACCCGTTCAGTCTGGGAGATAGCGAGGATGAAAAAGAGACCAAGGATCGTGTTGGAGGAAAAGAGATCAAGATGGATGATGCAGAAAGGCTCAAGAAGGCTGCTGCCGAAGCGATGGCGGAGAATATTGGAGAACCAGCGCGCAAGCCAGAACCTGCCGAGACAACTGGAACTAAGGACAAGATTGCGGAAGATAAACTGGCAGGGAAGTCTTGAAGGTTTTGATTCGAGAAGATGATCAGATTTTTACCTTTCGTTCATAGTCTTTGATATCCCACAGCCAAATTTTATCGAGCGCAACCCAAATCGTAGTATATGAAGTGCGATTTCCGATGTACCTATATCCAACCGACTTCCGCCAATGTGGATCTTGCATGAAGTTATACCCGTCCCCCAAATCCACAGCCTTGCACAGCCTTGCCAAGAGCCGTACGCCCACGTGGGCCAAGGATTGGATTAGATAGAATAAGAAAAATACTACGGGCCAACGGCCAGTCGTCGAATTCTCAACCTGGCGGTATTGGCAGTATCATTAAGTAGGTATTCAAAACAAATAAATCAATCGTGCAAATGTCTCTGAAAGGGTTTCTTCTTCAATCAACAAAAGTCGAGCTTCTGCGTGCATAGATTCGGCGGTCTTTTCCCATGCACGGTGCTTGTACTGTACTTGTATTACCCCTCACTAGTCCTAATTAATAGCTTCAGTTCGGGATATCTCCCTCCCCTCCCTACCTCGATACAGCTCCGTCTATGAAATCCCTGCAGGCCATCGGATCTCCTGCTGTTGGGTGTAGGGCAAGAGCTACCATTCCAGAGTATCCCTTGGTCAGCCAATCATCTAGCCTGGCCGCGACATTCTTCGCTCTTTCTCTCTTCGTTTCCCGCCCACATTAAGATAGCGTGCAGGAAAGGCCTTGAGCTGTCTCTGCAGCTTGCCTACCTTAATACTCCCTCTAGCTACCCCTCCCCTCCCCTCCAAAGCACTCCAACTCGCTTTGAAGTTTCAAACTTCATACGCAGCACGCCGCTCTTTTGATCCCGACCTTCTGCTATTCTTATCTGGGTGAAGGGAGAATCTTATCCATCAGACCGATCGGCTGCAGCTATGAACATGTGCATGTAGCCGGACTTCAGTTTCTTGCAATACCTACCACTCCTCGCAAGTCACTTCTGGCCTTTTCAGCCTACCAGAGCTCTGTAGGTGCCATCACTGCATTATGTACGTCCTCAACAGCAGTCTTCCTTCCCATCACGGCAGAGTGCATAATATTCTACTTTCGAGTATCTACGCTGACATTGCTACCTCCCCAGGAAGTTTGGCAAGCAAATCCAGAGGAGGCAGCTCGAGGTTCCTGAGTATGCGGCGAGTTTTGTAAATTACAAGGCGCTGAAGAAGGTATGCTCAACCTGGATTTATGTTGCAGAAAAAGCCATGTTTCACGCCTTGTGGAACATTTTCAACCAAGCAACTATGCATTTGCGCTGACACTCTGGCAGCTCATCAAGAAGCTATCTGCTACGCCCACGCTTCTCGCCCAAAATGATGTACACCGCCAAATTGGTGTAATAGACTCTCAATCTGCCTTGCAGGCGAACAAAGCTACATTCTTCTTCCAGTTGGTAAGCTGACTCCCTCCATTGGAGGCTAAGAGCATGCTGAGATGAGTAAACAGGAACGAGAACTTGAGAAAGTCAACGCCTTTTATCTCCAGAAAGAGGCCGAGGTGTGTGGAAATTTTGTCTCGACTTGGCGAGCTTCAGTTGACATTGGATAGCTCAAAATTCGGCTCAAGACCCTTTTAGACAAAAAGAAGGTTCTTCAATCACGAAATGGAAGTACCTCCAGACGGTCCGCAAAGTTCACAACTTTGGAAGAGGGCTTCCAGCAATTCGGAAATGATCTCAATAAGCTTCAGCAGTTTGTCGAGATAAATGGAACGGCGTTCTCCAAGATTTTGAAAAAGTGGGATAAGACTTCTAAATCAAAAACCAAAGAGCTCTATCTCTCCCGTGCTGTGGAGGTACAACCGTTCTTCAATGCGACGGTAATCAGCGAGCTATCTGATCAGGCCACTACTAGTCTACAGGAGCTTGGTGCTTGGGCTGAAGGAGACAATATCAGCTTTGAAAGAAACCCAGAGCACATCGTCAGCAGTCAACATTTGCTCGGAACAGACGAGGGCGATGCAGATACATTGCTGCTAGAGACTGTGATATCTGGTAATCTTGAACCTTTAAAAGATCTCCTTTTGCGACTGAGGACCGCGACAGACCCAAATGATTCCCCAGATACTGCTCTATTGGAGCGTATTACGAGAACATTTCTCGCAGCGATCAATGAGGGACCCCAAGCATCACTCCAGCTTCTTCTAGATACCGGTTTTGTTGATATACTATCAGAAGATGACATCAATGAGCGAAACTGTCTTCACCAGGCTACCATATATGGCAACTTTTTCGTTCTCGGGGTCGGAATCTCGAATGGGGTGGCTGTAGACCGTACCGATGTTTACGGGCGTGTACCGTTGCATTATGCTTGTATGCATGGCCGTCTAGATATGATGGAGGCTTTGCTCAATCGTGCGTTTTCCCCCTTTCCCCCTAGTTCAATACTAATTGCGTTATAGAGGATCAAGCAACCATCGACATTATTGACCATGACAATTTCACGCCTTTAATTCATGCAATTATCCACGGACACCTCGATTGTGCAGAAAGACTTCTTGGTCGATCCGCTCGTATTGATCCCATCTCTGACACTGACCATGTCCCACTCAACTTGGCTTGCGAGCATGGCTCTGTGGCTATAGTGGAGCTTCTTTTGAAGCATGGCGCTGCTATCTTGCCAGATGCTGAAGGTCTGTTCCCTCAGCATCTTGTCGCACGTTCAGGCCAGACTCCACAGCTCCTTCTTCTTCTGAAGGACTACGGGGCAGATCTTGACCAAATCGACAAGCTCTATTCTTGGACACCGCTCTTCCATGCCGCAAGTGAAGGAAATGTGCCTTGCATGAAGACACTTCTGGATGTTGGAGTCAATACCAAAAGCGAGGATGAGAAGGAGCTGTCTGCGATGTACTATGCAGCTTGGGAGGGTCACTTGGAATGCATGAGGCTATTGTTTTCGATTCCTGGCGAAACACGACGACAGGGGACCTCACAGCTTGGGCCAATGATTGGCAGTAGTGCACCATTACCTATGAGCATAGATGCTGATGGAATTCCTGAACTTGAACTTCCGCCTCCCATTATTCCTTTACGACGATACGGCCACAACTTTCTCGATACCAAAACCTTCATACAGATCAGTTTCGAAGAGAATGGCGAACAACCTATGATATTCTTCCACGACAGTAAATACCCAGCAGCTCGCCTTACTATCTCTTCGAAACTCTCCGATTTAATACCAAAGAACATTTTACTACCATTTCAGGAGGATACCAGGCTTGTTTCGTTTCAGATCGATAATTTGGATTCTTTTGCGATCGACTTCGATGTTTTCCCCACCTACGGCGCAAAAGTTATTGCAAAAACTGTTGCATTGCCCAGTACTTTCCGAGCGTTGATGAGCAGCTCGGGGCGCTGCTGTTTGCCCCTTTTTGATCCACGGCTAAGAGCTATCGGTCAAATCACCTTCAATTTTCATGTCATCAAACCTTTTCAGGGAAAACCATTGGAGATTACGGACTTCGAAACATATTGGAAGGCAACAAGCCAATTCGACCACAGACCAAGTGCTTTCATCACCGGCTCAAGTTTATCTGGATACTATGTCCAACTTTTCGTTCAGCACACTTGCGATGGAATTCCTGTGCTCTGGCCGACGTGGACAATAGACTACATGGACATTGAGTTTCCTGTGAGTCGTTTGACATATGCGCAATTTATCAGTGCAGGTTCCCGCCATGCCACAAAAACAGTAGATCTTGAGGACATGCCAAATCTTGAACTGGATTCTCTCGCAGAAATCCATCGGGTGCTCTCGACGTCAGCTGTCTCACTAAAGGATGCTCTCAGTCTATTGCCAAAATGTATGCACGTCAACCTTCAAGTACTGTACCCGTCATCAGAAGAAGAGAAAGCTCTCCGCCTTGGGCCGACGGTCAACATCAATTGTTTCGCCGATGCAATCCTAGGAGTTGTCTTTGACCACGCCAGGGTTCTTAGAGAACAAAGTCCAGATTCGATACGATCTATTGTCTTCAGCTCATACAACCCCACTGTCTGCACAGCCCTAAACTGGAAACAGCCCAACTATCCGGTGTTCTTGTGCAACGATCTTGGCCACGAGGGTGCGAAGACTGAGGCTTTAAATGCCATATCCAGTAGTGGACGGCGAACAACTTCGATTAAGGAAGCTGTGAGGATTGCCCAGGATAATAACTTTATGGGCTTAATATGTGTCTCTAGACTATTGGTATGTCATTTTCCCCTAGTGTTTTCCCCAAGTGCTAATTGAAGTAGGATATTGTACCAGCATTGGTCGAGGCAATCAAAGCACAAGGATTGGTTCTGGTGACAGACAAGACCGCGGATTCGGAATCGGAACAGGCAAACCTCAACGACCCATTTCCTAGACTTCCAGAGGGCATCGATGGAGTGCTGAAAGCGAACGGGGTCTTGAGGTTTAATGAGAGCATTGACATGTAAAGACCGAAGTATATGTAAACAAATGATTCATTTCATCGTAATTTATGGTTGACTAGTAATGACCTATCATCACAAGCACAAGCATGACGCCAAAACTCAATCTTGCACAACAATATCCGGGTATCAATTTGTTTCCTAACGCCTATCCCAGTTCCAATCACAAGACTAACATAGCCCAGATCATTGCAAGTTGTGACTATAGACAGCATCCACCTCTTTCCATCTCAAGCCCCTTTGAACCCATACCTCAACCCCTCCAACTCCCTCCCGGGATCCACTCCCCCCATAACAAACTTCCCACAGACAACAATCACATAAACAGCAGCCGGCAACCAGCTCAAAACCCACCACATCCCATCCCCCCTCTCCCTCACCAGCTTCCCTAGCACCCCTAGCAACAAACACAATCCTACATTCAGATACGGCAAATACTGCCGTATTGGCCCTTCCGGATTCATCACCCGTTTCGCGTACTCAATACCGCCGTCATCCAATTTTGCTGGGGTATTGTTTAAACTGTCGAGCATATAGATACCAGTTTCGCCGGGAGGAAGCACAAATACCATCCATGCTGTTGATAGTAGAGAGGAGATGCTGAGGATGGAGAGGAAGGTTGTTTGCAGCGCAAAGAGCGCGGATAGGTAGGGCAGGATGCAGACGAGGGGGAGGGCGAGGAGGATACGTGTATATTGTATATTCAAGTTCGTGTTTTGCTCGTGTAGGTTTTTGATGAGGTTTTCTTGCTCTGTATACATCTCTGTGTTAGTAGAAGCGGGAGGGGAAAGTATTTTGGGGAACTTGACCTTCTTCATCCATAGCTTCTGGTATGGAATCAGTGTCTGAGGTATCGGTGGGGTAGCGAAAGGTCTTGCGGAGGCGCGAGGTGGTTGAGTCCATCTTGTCTTGTTTGAGAGTGAGGAAGGATGGGAAGTGGAGAGGCTGAGGGGAAGTGAAGTAAGGTGTTCAGCCTTGTGGAGAGTCACGTGGAGATACCAGAATCGAATGATATCTCAAACTGTTCTGCGAAATCCATACACCTGTAAGACGCCAAAATGCTTCCGCGAGTACTGAGAACGAGGGCTCTGCCCAGGATCGTAAACAGGAGTTGGAATGGAAGGACTATGCTGCAGAGACGGACGTTGATTCCCGCTCCTAAAGCTGGAGATGGACCTCTCATGACTCGAAGAGCAGACCGAGAGCTTCCTGGTAAGATGATACTTGAATGAGTTGCGATCAATGCCTGACAGACTCTGTAGATCTTCCCGAGGGTGGCATGAAATGGCTGCGCACTATCCCGATCTTCCTCGCCATCCTCGTGTCCTCCACTCTCGCCATCTTCAATTACCAAAAGTCCTCCTCCTCCGTCGTCTCCTCGACACTCTACTCCCTGCGCACCTCCCCAAAAGCACGCGAGTACCTCGGCGATGAAATCTACTTTGCTCATAAGATGCCCTGGATTTGGGGAGAGATGAACCAATTGCATGGAAAAATTGATATTCAGTTTGAGGTTAAGGGGACTAAGACGAGTGGTACGATGCGCTTCACTAGTCACAGGAAGACGAGGATGGGAATGTTTGAGACTACGGAATGGAGCTTGGAGACTTACGAGACAGAGATGGTTGATGGGAAGGAGGTTAGAAAAAGGATTGATCTTTTGGATGGCGCGGATCCGTTCGAGGGGCTAGAATTTGAAGAGGAGCCAAAGGTTGTTGGGAGAGGAAGTTATGCACCGAATTTATCTGGTTGAGTGAGGGAGATGATGTCGCTGCTGGATGAGAAGAGAGAGTTGAGCTGGAATGAGGGACATTGCAAGGTTGTTAGAAGGAATTCTGCTCTATAAAACGCCGATGTATGGCACATGTAATTGTACAATATATAGTGTACAGCTTCTCCTACGCAGTAGCTTGCAGCGCCTCCTTTACCTCCTCCACAGCTGCAGGAATAGTCGGCCATGGCTTCTTGATCGCATCCTGAATCTTGACCACACAACCCTTGGGCCCAGAAACAGCCCCATTGAGCACCAAAATCCCCTTCTCAGCATCCACCTTCAACACCTTCAAATTCTGCTGCGTAACCTGATGCCCTCCCATTCTTCCCGGCATCTTCTTGCCGGGATGAACTCTGGAACCAGCTCCTTGAGAAGGACCACTCGAACCCATAGCGCGATGAGCCAAAGAGTTACCATGCGAAGCCGGCTGTCCCTTCCAATTATGTCTCTTCATACCACCCTCGAACCCCATTCCCCTACTATTGCTCCTCGTATCAACGAACTGTCCCTCGAGAAACCACTCTGGCCCAATAGTCTCTCCAACCTTCAACAAGCCAGCGGCATTCAACACTCTAAATTCAGACAGATGGCGCTTGAGACTGACACCCGCGCCGGCGAAGTGCCCTTGAAGAGGTCGAGTGACGTTGCCAGGCTCCTTCGACCCTGCTCCTATCTGCACTGCGAAATATCCATTCCTTTCTCTCGTCTTGTGCGCAACAACCTGCACTCTATCCATCTGCACAACCGTACAAGGGGTTCGCACTCCAGTCTCAGGATCGTAGAGCGCCGTCATGCCCTTCTTGATAGCCAATGCGCCAGTCCTCAATGGTAAGGTCCTAGCTTTCCTTGCGAGCGCTGCAGCAGGTGATTGCGAGAGTGTAGGGAGGCCGGCAGTTTGCTGGTTGAATCGATTTGGCTTCCCTCGTTTGGGAGCTGTTGTCCAGCCATATTTGACACCGCGCTTGGCGATTAAGGGTAGGAATGTGTCGGGGAGGAGGAAAGTTGGGGGCAATTGTGCCCAGCTGATTGGCAGCTTAGGTGCCATTTTGCGTGGGCGTTGATGAATGAAGGTTGGCAGAGCTTCGAGGTCGAGCTGAGGATAATTTTGCTACGGTGAACGGAGAAGACCGATTTGGTCGCCAATATCAATTTCTACCCGCTTAGGATTTCTGCTCTAACAAAATATGGAAACGCCGAGGAAAAGTCAAGATGGTTTATTACTTCACGTCCAATGCGGTTTCTCCTAGTGCCTTCATTTATGTGGGAAAGGATAAGGTAGAAAGTAAGCAATTTTATTTTTTATTTAGAACGACGCTGACCAGGATAGATGAGGATCTCATTAAATTCGGCTTAGAAGAGGATGTCTGGTTCCACGCCGACAAGCTTTCAAGTGCTCATATCTACCTTCGTATGAATGAGGGTAGTTCATGGGAGTCTATTCCAGAAGAGGTTCTGACAGATCTGGCTCAACTCACCAAGGCAAACTCCATCGAAGGTATGCAGGCCTTGACTTCTAAGTGTACACATGATGTTAAATCAAGGACCAGGAAACAAGAAAGATAATGTTACGGTCATCTATACGCCATGGGCGAACCTGAAAAAGGATGGAAGTATGGCTGTGGGTCAAGTGAGCTTCAAAGACCCAAGAAAGGTTGGTCGCCTCACTCTAGTTTCGAACTGCTGGTTTTTTGACGCGGTGGGCATCAGGTGAAGAGAATCATCGTACCGCAGAGGGAGAACCCAATCGTCAATCGTCTGAACAAGACAAAAGTGGAGAAATTTCCAGACCTACAAATGGAGAAAGAAGAGAAATTGAAGGCGTTGAGGAAGAAAGACCAGTCTGCGAGATTGGAGCGTGTAAGTCCTTTTTGCCTAAGTGTTAAGCAACAGAAACTAATCGCCGGAAACAGAAAAAGGAAGAATCCAAGATTGCACAAGAGAGAAAAGACAAGAAGTGGCAGAAAGAACATGCTTATGATGACCTTTTCACCGGGGATGATGATCCTGAGGAGGCTAATAACCAGGACAGAGAAGACCTGGAGGATGATTTCATGTAGCCTACCTATTATATGGGTTTTGCGACCATGGTCTTCCATTCAATAAATCTTAGATCAAAAGTTTCGGATCAGCCTTTACAAAATACATAGACCGGAGTCACGTCACTGATTCTTCGTGGATCAAGAAGGTCAAGTTGAACTTCTGTGGCCCTGGACTGCAGAATAACATTTAAAGCTGTAACAATCTGCGCCCCTGGCTTTTGATATCCTCTAAACGCCCCAGTCCCGTAGTATTTTGGCCAGCAATATACTACCCCTAGCAAAGCTTTTTGTTGAATCTCATAACCCATTATCAGTCATACCCTCATAATCATACATATTCCCCTCCCTCCCTTTACATTCCATGCCCCCTTCCCCCAAGACTACTCCCCATCTGATTTACACTCGTTCCCTTAATCGTATGGTCATTCGGATTCGCCGCCGCCTCATACAGAATATTCGTCGGCGCCCTTCCAAGCTGCATCCAATCTCCTTTGAAGCCCAGATAGGACAGTCTAGAAACATCCTCTCCATAATTATCCTCCACAAACAACGTCAAGCTTTGTACTTTTCCAAACAACGCCCGTTTGACAGAAATATCTTGAATCTCCGAAGTCTGAGAAAGCTCGAATTGCTGTGTGGGAGAAAGGTCGGAGGCGGTGGAGAAATCCAGGTCGTCGCGGTTGATGAAGACCTTTAGAGTTTGAGGGGCGGACGAAGAATTTGAAGTGCGTATCAGAATTGAATGGAGCTTGACTTGACCCGTGAAGCTGTTTCCAGTATTAGCTTTGGTTTGATGAATTGCTGGAAGTTGGGCAAACACACGGAATATGCATGAGTAGCTGCTCATCTGCATCGCTCTCGAGCTCGGGCTTCTCTTCCATACGCTCAGCCCATGTCTTCTTTACAACAGCTTTGCCGGACTCGGGCTGTGCTTCGTTGAGCGTGGTGATGTCGTCGAAGGTTATGTGTTGGTAGAGGGAGTATTGGAGCGCGGGTGTTATGTCGTCGGTGTGGTCGTGTTCACCATCGCCGTGATTGTGCCCTGAATGGTCGTGTTCATCGTGGCAGTGAGTAGACATTGTACTGTACTCTGATGTCGTTAAGAGATGCCTCATGTGGTTGTGTTGCAATATCAGAATGGTTGTGGATTTGAGGCGGGGTTGATGGCGGGGTTGAGATCAGCAAACAGATTTATCCACATAGTTCTATGGTACTTTCTTATAAGATTGCGACATATAGTTTTATAAGTAAAAATTCGAATTAGACACAGGATTTTACTTCGATGGAGAAGATTTACTTTATGCAAGATGTTCTTATACTTCAAGGGGCGGATTTAGTCACATTGCCCATGGATTATTAGAAACAACATGCTACATCCAGGAAAATTGCCTACTCAATCACAGCATTCTCATAATAGATCAAAACCCGGCATTTCGCCTCTTTTGTTTCTTCTTCCCCTTCTGCGTCCTACTACCAAAGGCGCCCCGATCAGGCTGGGTCATTGGCAGCTCATTTACAGTTTGAGAGCTAAATCCAAGATGACCAGCGTCCGGTTGACTTCCAAACGGCGGCTGGAACGCAGGCTGAGTTCCGGCAGCTACAGGCAAAGGAGCCCTGGCTCTTTCCCTATTTAGAAATTTCTCGGTCCGTTTCCGGCGACGAGTCTCCTCACGGCGTGTTCGGCGTTCGTTTTCCTCCTCACTGTCATCTGCCTTGGCCTCTTCCCAAGAGTATTCTGCAGGGTCTCCCCCTACTATCCAATTATCCAGCACTTTTGATTTCCCTGGATCTAGCTGGGACTTTACGGACACTGTATACTGGCGCAGCCGAGTTATCGCAGGATTTTCACCTATTTCAGATCCGGTAGTGGTTGTAGCATGCGAATAAAGGGAAGGTGTTCGAGCTGGCGAGGGCAAACTAAGAGCCGGCTCCGAGAATGAAGCGGCGGGTGTCATTTCAGGTGAAAAGAGTAGTGGCGAGCTGTCTCTTCTCATACCGTCCGGCATGCCAATACCTTCGGCATCGTTCCCTTCATCCAGCCCTGGTGGCTCAGTCTCCTTAGCCTTGAGAGACACTCCAACTGAACTAAAGCAAAGCTCAATACCTAGCTGGCGAATGATTTTGTGCTTTGAAAGGCGAGTTGGAACTGGGACTTGGGAAGGTAAACTGGTCATCCAAGTATCAACAAGGTCATCATAGATAGCTAGTAAGTCGGGTAGCATAGACTTCTCGCCGCCTGGGAATGTGATGGCAGGGCATGATGTGAGATCTGATACCACAAGCATTGATGGAGCTTCGCTATCTTGATCCTCCTTTAGGGAAACCAAAAACTCTCGTAGGCTTGTAGTAGCTTGGTCTAGTTCTCCTGAAATGCTTGCGTGGTTGGAAAGCTGTAGACTTTTAGGGGGTTAGATTGAGAGTTGAATGTGGAGCGATGGAAACTTACAGTGTAGCCATCGTAAGGCTGCTATCGTCTTTTGAGTCTCTCAATCGAGTAGATATATCGTTAAGAAGTCCTGTAATGGTTGAGGACCCATCCGGAGATTGTGGTCGGCTTTGAAGCTCTTTGAGATCGGTTAGCGGAAAAACACGACGAAAGACGTCCTTCCAATCCATCCTTAAGTGGGAATAATCTTGTTTCTGGCTAGAAAGGCGGTCCATGAACTCCCCTATTGTTATTTCGTCTTCTTCCAGTCCATCAGGAACGATGAACCCTAATTTAACATTTCTCTCTGACCGAAAAAGCTTATTCTTCTGCTTGAGTTTAAATGTAGGCACAGTATCCCAATGTTCTGGCAGTCTTGATCCTCGAGGCATAGTAATGTGCGCTATACAGAGAGCTGAATAGAGAGCAAGATTGGAAGTTAAAGCTAATATCCGGAAGAACCGGCTACCATGTTCGGCATTATTAGGCTCTTCACCAGATCCATGTGTCAAAGGCGCAGGAAGGAAGCATATTGTATGCAGCAACCCAGTGCCTTCTTGTGGATCTGGAGACCGCAAGAATGATCCTTGCCAAGCAGTTGGGTCGCCAGTGGTGCCTGTATGGGTTGAAAACCCGTAGAAGTTGACCAGCTGGGTTTTACTAGACGATATGAGGATTGAAACTACACACGATTAGAGGAATGTCAAGCCATCGTTAAGAGGAGCGTACCTGTATCATCCTCCAAGCAGGAAAGTCTCATGGTTTCATCATTCGCATCTCTGAAATGACGGTAGGAAAGCAAAATCTTAGCTCCAGTCTGGGTTTTCTCATCATCCCCTACAGGTACAATTTCAATCCAGAAAATTCGAGCAGTAGTCAATACGAACAGATGGCTTGGATTTGCAAGACTCCTCTTGATATCAAGTATCCAGTCAGGACTACCTGCAGCCGAAAAATCGACACTATGTAGTCGACTTGGGGTTGCCTTCAAGTCAAATACAGCGATATTTCTTCTGTTGCAGACTACAATCGTGTTGATATTGCAGACCCACAACATTCGATGCCACCCGTCTCTAGAATCCGGTACAACCTGCCTTGAGACAGATTCGGGCTCGTAGCCACCGTATATATCTCCGCTTCTCCCAGGGGTTAATCTTTGGGTTGAGTATCGGCTCTGGTTGCCTTCGATATCCCAGATAGACCAGAGTCCTGTAGAATCGACCACTCCGAATTGACGGGCGTACCATGGATTAAACGATACATCTCTATGACTTTTTGAATTAGATCTCTCCGTAGTTAAGACTGCTACCGGGTTTGCACTGAGACGTGAAGGTGGGTAAGTATTCCTTAAGCTGGTAGGGACTGCAGCAGGTTGAACTTGACCTAGAAAGGGACGGTAGATAGTTGTCACGCTCGATTGTCGTACAGCGAGCCAAGTCCTAGACCCGTTCTCATCCTCTGAAAAGGTGATCTGGCGAATCGTTCCCCCGCTTCCCATCCAGTAGCCTTGGTCCTTGTAATCTAGATCTAACAGAGAAAGACTCGGCCCATTCTGCGCTTCCCATGAGTACTTCTGCGTGCGAAGTCTGACCAGGCGTAGAACATGCCCTGCCTCACCACATGGCATTACAGCAATCGAAGGTCTCGACTGGCCAGACAGACGATCAGAGTCTACTGCCTGTCCTATTGCCATGAGTGTCCCAAAGTCTGATGAAAAATTGGGCGCTTGAGGAGCATTGACAAGGCTAGCTGTAATTTCATTCCCGGAAATATTTCTGGGTGGCTTTTTAAAAGACCTTTCAATTGTGATTTGGCAATGGCCGAACCATGTTTTTCTTCCTGGGGATTTGTCTGGGTAGAGAGTGGAAGGCATTCTGTGAATGGCTGAATTTGACGGATGTGTTGCTCTGTAAATGTAAGTAAAACTCCCACATTACTTTTCTGAACTCACCTTCGTTCAAACTTATGGAAAACGTCCATTGATCCTCTTCGGAATCATAAGATGCCTTTCCGAGGTGGCCATAGGAAAGGTCAGTGGCTCGATGGTCAGTCATTTGGCTTTGGTCGAGGTTGTGCTTGATGATGAGCTATCCAAGTCATATTACTGATATTTAATTAAGAACCAAGAGCAAGAAAGATGAATATATTGAATGTTGGTACTATTCATTCTTATTATGTTCCCATGAAAACGAAACTTTCTGGCCCAAATTTTTCTGATGAGGGTCTCACGTTTCCTTGGCTTAGTCATCTACTGTATCCATGGCAACCTCTGTTTTTAAAGTTACATTTTGGGAACGGAGCAATACGCGCGCTTCATTGGAACTTCGATTGTCGTGTTCAAAGTCTACGACTGCAAAAAATCCTTTCCTGCAAGCAATTTCACAGAAGCAAAATGTCGACAATATTCGAGCCCTCTCTTTCAACGAGCGCCATGCGCCCTCCACTTTCCAGTGCTGACGCACCTTCAATGGCCGACTCGCTCCCTAGCATCAATTTCGGCTTCGACGAGCTGCGCGACAGAATGGCGAAGTTTACAATGAGATTCGATACTTTCATAGAGCAAGGCCGGAAGCGTGTGTTGGAGGAAAGGAACCAGTTTCGCATGAATGTTGCTGAGCTTCAAGGTATACGCGCATTGTTGATATTTGGGATTTGACTAACAGTGTCGCAGAGGATCAGCGCATGAAAAAGAAGGATATCGAAATTATGACCTCGAAAAGCAACTCTCATCAGCAAACACTGGCCAAGGAAGCCGCCGAGACGAATGAGATGCAAGCTGCTATTGCTTCACTCAGCGTACAACGAGATGCCCACCTAGCTAGCAAGGACACTCTCAAACAACAAATCGCCGAGACACAGAAACAAATTGATGCGAAGTTGGCAGCGCAGCGAGCTTATGCGAAACATCTAGACGCCCAGTCACGCTTCAATATCCCGGAATTGGACTTTTGGACCTCGACCTTGTGCATGGAAATTGAAGGAGCTGGACAGAACGATAGATTGAAGTTCTCTTACTCACATATCGATGACCGCGACTGGAAGAGAGAGGCGTTCTTCGAGCTGGATACTTCGAAAAGGGAATACGAAATTGCTAGCTGCAAACCAAAGCTTGAGCAGGAAAAGGTTGACAGAATAGTGGATCAATTGAATGAGATTAGGGACTTGCGTCTTCTGTGTAAAGGAATGAGGGAGCTTTTTGTGGAAGCTATGAAGGCATAATCGCTGGGTTTGAAGGTGTCAAAGCGGAGTTCATAAAGTCATGAAGTTTGACTACGAGAAAAGGAAAGCCGAATATGGGTTATTGGTACGCGTTCTGTTCCGCGAGGCAAGACCAGAAAGAGCCTCTTTAATGATTCTGTCGAAACCCAGATCCAAGATAAGTCCTCACTACAACTTAGCAAATTCCTTTTTCCACGCTGCCAATTTCTTCTGGAAGCCAGATCCAAACGTCTCGCGCTTCGGGAGCCCATCATCCGGCAAATCATACCACCCTGCCTTCTCTTGCACAAATATATGCTGTTCTATCTTTGGCATATTACCCTTCACACTCTGCCCATTAATCGTGCCAGCAGTGAGATGTATCAGCTCAGGCTCCCACTTGTACTGCATGGAAATCGGAGAGCCGCATTCTGGGCAATGAGTTCTGTCCGCGAAGTCTGAATATGCGGTTTTCTTGAGAGACGAGAGAGCGGGTATGAATTTCACAGAGTTGACGGGCACTTCTCCAAAGGTGAGGAATGGTGCGCCTGAGACTTTACGGCAGGTTGAGCAGTGGCAGCTTGTGAAGTGTGATGGGAGGTGTGTGCTGGAGTAGGTGACCTGGCCGCATTGGCAGCCTCCGGTGAAGGCTGGTTCGGACATGATAGCTTTGATTGTAGTTTAAATTCGAGATCAGAAGTGTCTTGTAAAATGTTGATTCCGTTTTATACAATGCCGTACCACCTCCTCCTATTTAAATCATAGAATAACAGTACTTAGGAACATTGACATGGAGGGCGTGAGCGTGAGCGCGGGCCTGGGGTGGGGTGAAGGCGGGGCAGCCAAATCTGGAGCAAACGCGAGTCGCGTTCTTTTTCTCGGCGCCCTTTCCTCAGCCTCATGGCCTCGACTTGACCAAATCAATCCACAACCTCCCATCATGCCTCCAGAAGCCGACTCCAAGCAAGACAAAGAAACCAAAACTGCGCAAGCTCGCCAAGTCATTGATGTATTCCACGAAATCTCCACTCTACTGGTATGTTTCCTATCAAGCAGCATGCATGCAATAATTACGGCCAACTGATAGCGACTGTAGAACGCGGATCTCGACCGACAGACGTTGTCGATTTGCATATCATTGATTGAGAATGGTGTCAATCCAGAAGCCCTGGCAGTAGGTCTTAAATTGAAAGCTATTTGATTCTCTCTCTCGGAAAGCTGATACGTGTAGTCCGTGGTCAAGGAGTTGAGGAAGGAGGGGGAGGAAGTCAGAGGGCAAGCGTTACAGGGAGGCTCTCAGCGATGAAGAGTATTCAAGATTTTTGAGCAAGACGAATCCATACCCCATTGACTGGCATTAAATGGGATTTCATGCTTCATGGGACAGGCGTTGGAGGCGTCTTTCGAGTAGGGCAGAGGCACACGTTGGCACCAAAGTGGCACCACTTGGACATGAATTACGATTATATTCCGAGGGCAAGGAAGTCCTAGCTTTACGATGAACAATATCCAATCCACAAAGATGCGTTAATTTGAAGTATAAAGCGGATGTTGGATTCATAATACAATCTCTCGGACCCCATCCCATTCCCAAACTCCCTTTCGTACATCCAGATATGAATTACGAATCCAGATATGCCCTAATCATAATATGTCGTATGGTACAGGAACGCCAGACCCAAATGCAAACCCCTTCTTTGAGACCCAACCTAGATATTTACCGATGCCCAAAAATCTCAAACTGGTCTTCATCATCGCCGTCCTCGCCATCATCATCGCAGTCATCCATAGCCGAGTCATCATCCGACTCAGCGTCTTCTTCCACTTCATCGATATTCTCACCTGATGTCACACTTCGTCGTTCATCTCTGCCCCAGAAGTCGAGTTCGTCTTCCTCTGCTGAATCATCTGTCTCAATTGCCATAGAGCTGGCTGGCTCTCCGAAGAACCCTAGACCCCGAATTGGAGACACCGATCTACCCAATCGCTGAAGAGCTGAATACGGGGAGAATCGATCTGGTCCCTCGATTGGTATTGGCGGCTGCACGTGGTACGAATGTCTTCGGGTTCGTGGCGGACCAACACCAAGATATCCCGATGACGCTATTTCCCCGTTTCCTAATTCAGGAGGCGAAACAAGCTCCAATTCTCTATTTTCGATAAGGGGGACTTCGACGGCCGGGTCGCTTAAGATTGAAAGCTGTGCCGTATTGTATGAATCGCATATTGCACATTTTAGCCCAAGCCAGTGATACTTCACGGCACTTTTCGCATAGCAATCATTGCATGATACCATGGCCTTTGTGTCCTGGAACTGGGGAGGCATTGGCTGACTGTCAATAGCTCGGTCAAGATTTCGAAACTGTGACTCCATGTTCACTGTGCTTTTGCTGCAAATCGGGCACTTGTAAGAAGACTTCATATGCTCATCATAACATGCTTTGTGAATGCTATGTCCGCAGAGCATGAATACCACCGGAGAGGGCGACGTAAACATGTACTCTCCACAGATTGGACAATCACAATCTGAGACGCGTTCGATGCACTTGTGAGAATGTTCCACAGACATGGACATGCAGACGCCACAAGTCTAGGAATAATTAGTAAACGATACAGATCACTAAAAGGAAACAAACCTTGCAATGGAAGAAGTCTTTGCCAAGGCCGCGACCCTTTCTGCAGATGCCACAATCATTGCAGTGATAAATGCTCTTACTCGAATCATTGTCCCACAGCTTGCAGACACCACAGTAGTACCACGCAGTCCTCTCGCCACACTCGACGCAGAACTCACCGGCCCCTTGAGCACAACCACATAACATGCAAAGCATATTTTTCGTGGCCTTCCGTATTAAAATATGGTCTTCGACTTTATCGTGGCACAGCCGACAGGTATACCATCGATCACAGGTTGAGCATTGTAACTTTACGTTCCTTTTGTAATGTGGGCAGCCTAGTACTGGAATACCATCTTCAATTTGACTTTCTCCATCTGCGTCAAACTCTGGAATGAATAATGGTTCATAAAAAGTCGGCCTCAGATCCTCTGGCGAGAGGTGAAATGTGTGTTGATGGTTTGCAAGACCAGATTCTGGGGCACCATTCATTTGCCATATGAAGGAGCTCAGTGATCCAGGCGTAGCAGGTCGCTCTTGGCTGATCATCTCCTCTGGTGCGGTTGCTTGAGGTTGGAGTTTTACGTGGAATTCTTGAGCTCTACTATAGCCTCGAGTAAGAAGTTTGTGCATATGACGGGCTTTCTCCTCATTCGGAACATCCATTGCTTGTATGCTGATAATTTGCTGTCGCAGAGCACCCATCCCATCGTCTGCTGGGAGTGAGCTGTTTCTCTGGTGACTAGAGCCTTGCCTAAGCTCTTGTGTTGAGCGTCTTGAAGGTCCTTCCGCGGGACTCATGCTCGAATCAACAACAGTGTGGTTCGTACTGAATGTGGCACTCGTTGCGGAGTCCGTTCGGAATCGCGAGGGGACTCCATATGATGGATTGTTCGAGACATCATCGTCGACTGGATCGGTGTCCAATCGTATAGAGCTCATAAGCAAAGGTGCTATGTACGCAGATTCAAATGAAGGGGGACCATTTGCTCTGTTTGCCTCCTGTGCTTGTAGTTCTGCATCGAGTCCTCCGTCTTCTTCGATAGGAGACGAGGTTAGAATTGCTCCCGAAAGACTTTCAGCGACCCCATCCCTCTCAATGCCTGGCCCGCGCAGCTCCTCCAGACGTCCTGCTATATCCTCAACGGCAACCTCATGGCGAATTTCCAAGGGTGTTCGCTGGTTCGTTACAGGATCGGTGTGGTCTCCAGATGGGGTGGAACGGGAGAAGCGGCGGGCTTGGCGTAGAACGGGGTTTATAAGGAAATCTGACACGAGAGATGTCATTTGGTATACAAAGATCTCATTTGGAGAGCATTCGTAGTGATAAATGTTTCGTGGGGAGTCTACAGAGCTGCTTGGTGGTTCGACTCTATAGTTGGAGTCAATTCAAGATGACGAAAGGAGACTTGAACCGTGCGCCGGCCGGTCTTTGACAGCTGGAGACTTGAGTTCCCGAACGTCCTCCTGCGAATACATCAACGCCAACGCCTACCATACACAAACCCCAATGTCGAATGCCACGCATCTTGAGCTGATACATTCATATCGGCATATGTATCGGGCCCTATTGCGAGGAGTTCAATTTTCTAAACCCGCCAGATACGTTGCTAGGGATCAACTGAGAGAAGCCTATCGTAATGGAAAACCTGCAAATTTTGACAACGCAAAGATACAAAGAACGCTTGAATTTCTAGATGGAGCAGCTAAAGAAACAGGCTTGGAGCACAAAATACTCAAGAATCTACTGCTCACACGAGGCTATTTCACCGCCAAGTATGTATACCCTGTATCGAGGCAAAGTTTCGAGTTAACAATGTACAGTGCTCGTGTGCAACGCAATAGTAGACGCCCTGACAAATTCTATGAGCAGCCTAGCACTCTCAATGCCGCAAACATTCAACGTACAGCATTTCTTCATTATGACATGACCTTGGCAATGCTCAATGATAGTATGGGTCTCTGCTTGCGTTGAGCTGCTCAACTTTCGTCGATGTCATCACGTGCGTTCCTCGGGATGTACAAAGATTGCACGGTGTCATTCTGTTCTTTCGTTTATTTCAAGGGGAGGGAGGAGGAAGAGAAATTCGAAGATGTGCCTGGGATTGAGGCTCAGCCTCTAGGGGTTGGAGGATAATCGGAGTGGAATCCGGAGTTTCAGGCCTGTGACATTCAAAGCAAGCCCAATCCCATATTCCGTCTACCTAGGATCCAATGTCGAACCCAGGAGGGAAGATCCGGGAGCCCTTCAAGCAACAAGAAGGGCATTGATTGCCACGTCCATGCCAGCTGGCTGAAGTACTTCTGAAGTACATCTGTCAACGGAGCACAAACCCCGAGATGAGGCTAAGTCCCAGGACTTCTCAGGTCGCTCCATATCATTTCAAACAATATTTTTATCTAGGGAGAAGTAGGATATGCCTTGAAAGTATTACGGTACAGCGAGCGTAACTAACGCTGCCTGAGTTAGGATGAGGATGAGGAGAATTTGATTTTGTTTGGAATTAGATGAAGAAGCACCGTTGTTACTCTAATTCAATCAACCATGTAAATTATAAGCTTAATCCATCCTGCCTCCCAGAATCAGTGTCATCGTGGTATGGAACATCTTGATCAATGATCACTCCATACTTATGAGGATAGATGGGTAGGTACAATACAGTACTCCGACCAGAAACCCGCACGAAGAACCCCATCAAAGCTGCTGTGAATCATAATTTCCCTCAAATAAATGTAGACTGCTGTTTATCATAAACTTACCAAGATCAGGAAAACAACAAAGATAAATACATTGAAGCAAAGAAATTGTGGGTGAATCTGACCATATATTGAATCGAGGGGTATTACATTACCGCATACCCAAGGCTACGGTGGCCCGTCTGTTTGCATCCACACTACCCGGTTCTTGGCATCAGATACGTGGGTTACTACGGTACTGTGAGTTACCATGTGCAATGCAATCATCAACAATCCTTACCTTTCTCAAGCCTTCACCACTGCACCAGACTGCAGCTTCCAGGTACGTACCATACCTATTGTGTACCAATCGACCCCGTTTATATCACACCCTTCAACCGTTACATTCCAACACCTTCGCAGACTGACTCGCGAAGTGAACTCACTCTCCTGCTCGCTCGATAGGCGAAGACTCGTGAAGGCTTCCTTCATGGAGGTTTTCTCGCCGTTAATTTGGCCTTGAGGACTGCGTTCCTCCCAGCAGTACCTGTCGTGGACACGAAGCCCTTTCAGCATGCCTGTTGGCGTTCCTTCATATCGCGGACCCCCTCCACAACCCACAATGGCAGACCGGGTTGAGGAAAGCAACGCTGCGAAGCGGAAGAAATGGCTCAAGCGATATCGTACGGAGGTGGCGGCATCTGCCAGCAGTGTTCTCTCAACATTTGCTGCCGTAAGTCTATATCTCCCAGCTTCTAGATGTCAAATCTGACTACTCAGTTTCCCTTGGATTCCGTAAAGACTCGCATGCAGACCTATAATTACAACAGTTTCGCCGATTGCGTCCGTCACACCTATCAGACGGAAAGGTTTCGAGGGTTCTTTCGAGGAGTTGCAGCTCCCATGGCCAGCGTAACTTTGGTTCGAACTATATCTTTCTCCGTATATCAGAAATCGAAATATACATATGCTGCGTGGTTCAAGAGGAACTTTGGTCTCGATCCGCTGATTCACGTCAACACTCCTGGCACCTATCCTAACTTGTCTACTATCGCATGCTTTGGAGCTGCGGGAGCCACGGCGGGCTCTTTCATTACACTGGTTGCATGTAGGTCGAACGCCTACCCTTCTCCAATCTGGCTAACATTATTAGGTCCATTCGAATTGACCAAGGTCTCCGCTCAGGTTTCTGTTCTTATGGCCCATAAGCATTCGAGTGTCTCGGATGCTACAGGTATCTCAAGTAGCAAGGGTAGAGCTGCCAGAGCTGTTGCGTCAAGTTACCAAAATAAGGGTACTTTTCAGACTGCCAAGAACATTATCAAGCATCGGGGAATTGCAGGGTTGTATTCTGGCTTCAACCTCCATTTGCGTAAGCAATCCATACATTGCTCCCAAAACCCTCACTAAAGATATTGTAGTGAGAGATACGCTGGGTACCTCAATATACTTTATGACGTACGAGAGTAGCAAACAACTAATAACGACGTATACTGGAGATTCTTCACCAACCAATCCATTGTCAGTACTGTTTGCGGGTGGTTTGTGTGGCGTTGCAAGCTGGGCCTTGATTTACCCTATAGATTCTGCCAAAAGCATCTACCAACGTAATTGCTTGACAGTCGCCAAGGGTGAACAAGTCAACAAGGCCCCCAGGATAGAATTTCTCAACAGGAAGTTGTACCGTGGGCTAGGGGTTTCAATGGGTCGAAGCTGCGTTGTAAACTCGATCTTCTTTTCCGTTTTCGAGTTTATCAAGAAACAGATTAATGCCCTGGATTAAAGGGAAATCATGGGTTGCATCAGTTTGGAGTTTATGGGCAGGTTCCGGTAAATACTTCAAATGAACGGCTTGGATGGGCCACATGTACGTAGAACTTGGTGGCATTCTACGAGACTTGATACAAATGAAATCACATCTTTAGTGTTAGTAACAATATCCAAGAATGGATGACTTCGTGAGGTGTCAAGAACTTATGTTGGGTAGACGCGCATCAGCGTAACCAGCAATACTACAATGACTGGTCTTTTTTTATTTTCAAAGATTAGCTGCAGGATAAGGGAAACCCTTTTCATTTATTTCATCTGAAGCCTATCTTTACATCTCTCATATGCCGAATGCTTTATAACAAAAGTGGAGGAGGGAGACAGACAGACAGATCCGGGCACGTACAGCCTCAGCTCGGGCTCGGGTAAACCGCGCTAATGAACGTAATTTTGACGACTGGTGGACTGGGCGGCGGACGCTACTCTCTCTCTACTTCGTACGTCGCCCAACGACTTTCCTCATCATTTACTTGCATTGCGATACTATCCTGAATCAGGACACAACTCATTTACATCACAGTCTCTGCTGTTGTAGCTGTAGGACTGTTTCATATCGTGGTTGTCTCGCATTAACGCAAGCAGGTGTTCGATAAAGGTAGGTTGAGTTCCGCTACGATGACGAGGACGAAAAAGAAGGGAAAAGTCATAAGTAAGGCAGTACTGCGGGTGGCAGCAAAGTCTGGCAAAAATGTCAAAAATGTCCGCGCTGGCGGCATCAAGGAAGATAGACGTCTTCGTAAGCTCGAGCAACGAAGACGAGACAAGGCGAAGATCACACCTGGTCAGTGGGCGGAGCCAGCTCCTGCCCACCTTGTTGGCAAGCTGAATGTACCCAAGGTCAAGTCGAAGTATAAATCTTATTTCGAATTTGCAGAGAATAAGGAGAAGAAGAAGAAGTTGGAGTTTCAGGTAAATCTTCCGGCCATTTCAGAGGTGCCTACTGACCTGCCATCTCCAGGTTACGAAAGACATCAACCCACCTCCCGGTTTCGCATTCGTCCCCGTCGGTGACCCAGACCTAACGAATATGTGCAAAGATCTTTCTCGAAATAGAGATGCAATGATGTTTATAGTTTCGGTAAGCTGATCGGCCTCCAAGAAGTACTGATCTAGCTGACATTTTACCACAGTCCTCAAAGGAAGGAGTTTCGAAAGTCTCTGAACATACCTACCGGACTGGATACCACTTTCGAGAAGCAATACTTGATGATGCTCGCGCCATCGTTGGCGATACAATTCTCGGCTCGTTCACTCCAGGGCAAGTAGAACCTATTCCGGAATCTCAGGAAGAAATAAACAAGCAGGCCAATGCGGCAATACGAGATTTATTCCCTAGGATACCAAATACCGACCGAACTATAATCTTAGAACATGCTTTCCAAAAGGTAAGTGAATGGAATGCCACCGTGCGCTTGATACTGATAGATCTAGGGAGTATTGTTCCATGGGGAGAAGACTGTAGGTTTGCAGCCGGGAATTCCACTATCTCGCCGAATTCAACTTGCCGTTCTTGCCCATATTAGACACACCCATACAAGATATGACCAGCTCCTAAAAGAGACGCAGTGGATGAATGCTCGTAAGGTAGTCGAACCAGTATGTTTAGATATCCTTGTCAAATGGCGCGGCGACGAGGAGACTGGTAGGGATCAACTAGATGAAATCCTACGTGAAGTCGTTGTAATTACCGATTCCGAGAACGAGGATGAGACCGATGATGATGATGGAATCACTTCTGATGAAGACACCTCGGACAAGGAAGGCGAAGTGACTTCTGAAAGCTCACCAGAAGTCATTTCTCCACCAAAACCACCTATTCAACGGCCGCAGGTAGCTCACCCAGATGTCCACAGACCTCAGAGCATAGTTCGTCAATGGTCGACTGGAAGCACACCAAGACCAGAAGACGCAATCGCTTCGCGTACTAGGTCAAAAACAGACCAGAACAATAACGAAGGAAGACGAAGAGGGAATCAACGTTACCGGGACGCATGGACTGAGGCCCAAGGGAGGCAAGCTCCTGTACACCACGGTATCACACCATCTAGTAACTCAACCAACGGACGACCCCAAGCTACGGTAACGTCATCAACTCATAGTGTAGCCCAATATCCCCAAAACCGAACATATTCTCTTTATAGAAGCTCAGAGGAGGGCCAATTCAGTCGCGAACGACTAGGGGGTGGCTCAATGGCGCGTCCAGTAAGTGCAAATAAATATTTCCCCTACAACCGTGGGGTCGTCGTAGGGTCGATCCGCAGTGCTAATACCAATAGATTTCCCATCACTCAATGCATAGACCGGCCCCAGGAATCTCGATGCCCGGAAACCAGGTAATATCAACACTACATGCTGAACAGCGCATGTACCCTGAGAAGCTGCCCTATCATGGCAACAATTTTCAACCTGTAAGCGAGCAGAGACCATCACAAGTTGTGAGAGCTCCACAGAGGCATGGCCTTCAGGACATGCTTGTGCCTTCAATTGAAATGCCCTCTGGCGATCCTATGAATCAGCCACGTCATGTAATTGAGCGGCGCGATATTCATGAACGCTTCAACCCCCCTCAGGAATCACATCCTCGAATGGCGGTGAATGATCAGAGACTATCACCACCACGGCGGCAAGTAATCGTCATTGATGATGATAGTCCCCCTGTTAAACGTCGACGCATGATGCGCGAAGATGATTCCGGCCAATTCAGACCTCTTCCATCTCGTGATTATACTGTTCATGCTACATCGCCGCCGTCTCATTCTCATTTTATGCAACCATCATCTGTTCAGTCAAGAGACTTTCCTGTTCGACGTTCGGCTATGCAGTCTGAATCTAGTCAAGGTTTGTTGGGGGGTGTTCGTTCTTCAAATCATTCTGCCGAACGGATTCCTGTATACGATGCGCCCGACATAGGCAGCCTTGCAAGGCCCCATGAGTATTTCAGGAGAGATACAGTTGATACTGGCTACCGAGAAGGAACTCGTATCTCACGTCAGATGGGTTCTCCAATGCCACTTCGTGAAACCGCTGGTGAGCCCTTTTATCGTCGACAGGCCAATGCAAGTGAGAACGGGAGAGAGATTCATGATATGAGAACACATGAGTTTGATCGTGGTCCTCGACATGACGAGCCTGGTCACCATGTAAATGGCATCCAAATGGGCCAGTCTTCCAACTTTCCTGTTTCTAGCACGGTTTCTCGTTCCTATGATATAGGCCATCGTCCTGTTGTTTCAGAGCAAGTTCTTTCTCACGAACTCTCCCAATCTCGGCTTGATGGCCAGGTGTCAGGTAGAGATGGGTTTGCCGTCTGTGATAGACCTCGTATGGAGCGTCAGGAATTTGCTCAAGACAATATTTCCCGTGACCATGATAATGGATCTTTCTCATCAGTTCCTCCAGCTAGAGCAAGGTCTCCGGTACGATACGAGAGATCTATGTAAGTTTACTCATTATCAGTTCATATCCCAGGTTTGCTGACGCATATTTACGTAATCAAGATATAGAGAAGACAAACACCGGCCTGTATTTTATGAGCGTAATCAGCCGCTTTACGACGAACGTTACGCTGCTCATAGTCCGGCTCTAACAAATCATGGGCACGCGACCCATGGGCCACCCAGGCGCCAAGTCGTTACCCTTGATTGAGAGAACTTTAAGGCTCTCAAACATATATCGAACCCCGAATGAAACAGCAGTGATATCACGTGTTGTGTGGGGGAGGGCGCCGTCAGTGAAGGTTGCATTTGGAGGAATTTTGGCGCTTGGAGTGTCGCCATATTTACATTATGATTGTATTACTGTTTGGTTATTTTGGAGGAAGTTTCTCTACATTGCATCGGTGGTAATTTGTCGAGCGTGGAGTTTCGGAATTGTGCATTCGGGGACAACAATATTGTTAATTTTGGCGAATACCCCAATCGACGCTTTATGAATTATGGAAATGGAAAAGATTCGTCATTCATATCAATTCGGATAGCCGCACAAAAAGATGTCTGGCATTAAGCTGTATCTCTCTGTATCATAGCCTACCTATGGGTGGAAGCGAGGCTCCCCAAATATATACAATTCCCTCAGCATGCTGCTCCAGGAACTCCAATCGTCTTAGATTTTCAAAATCTTGGGTATTTACTCATCTAAATGCTCATAACGCCTGCCAATGCAACAAAGTTTCTCTCATGCAAACATAGCTGTACGCTCTTCCCTCTCCCGTTCCCTTTCTCGTCGCCTCGCTATTTCTTTCTGCTTCTTGGCTTCACTAGGTAGCTCAGTCGTAGGGACCGCGGGAAGTGGTACTCCGGTAACTTCTGCTTCGAGAGCCTCAAGCTCATCCTCAACCTCATCTTCGTCCTGATTCGATATTTGACCTCCCAGCATATCACTCACCTCCTGTACAAGCATTAGCCAGATACCATATACCAATCCCAAGTTACTGACCTGCTGATACGCAACGGCCTCCGCCGTATCGCCCATCAACTTCTCCACATGCTCCAATCCACCCATTTCCTTATGTATCTCCTTGAGCACATTCGTGCCCTGCTGTAAACCGAACACCACATCCTTCTGCACCAGCGCAAACTCCACACTGCTGGTCAGCTTCTCCAGCTGTTCCAGCTGCGCATCCGTCTTCGCCAGCAGGGACTCTTGGTACTTCTTCCGCCGTAATGCTAACAGTGCTTTATCTTTGTTCCCCTTTGCCAGCATCTCCTTCGCTATGGATTTCTCGCGATCGGTGAGCACGGTGATGCGCCGCTGGTATTGGTGTAGCCTGTCGCGCTGGTTCTTCATGTCCAGGATGGCCCTGCTTGGGTTAGCAATTGAGGGATGACTCGCGGAGGGGGAATCTTACTTATCCTGGGCAGATATTTTGTGACTACTTGGCGAGTTCCCCATTGTCGTTACTAGATATCTGCTATGGTTTATGGCATGATGTTACTGTCGGGGGGGTTGTGCTATTTGAAGTCGTCATGAGTGAGGCTTGCAGGCATGTGAGGTGCAGATAAGATGCGATGCGATACCGATGCTCATGTGCAAGATCGTAATCGATAAGAACCGCTGCGGAATCTTCAAACCTCAATCGCCGACACCGATGATGATTGGTGCCCGAGAGAAAAAAAGTACGATCCCATAGTACAGTATTTCGAGGTCGAACCTACCCCCGCCGGTCAATCATACAACTCCCAGGGATACATTCTTCTACGACTTATACTCCAACAAAATCATGGTCCCGCGAACCACCCAAAGGCCAACCCTTAGCCAGGCTTTAGATAAGGAGATATATCAGATAGTTCGGAAGCTCGCCGATGACCAGCAATACGCTTCGGCGAATAAGCTAACAGTCTCGACCGTTTACGATTGGATCAAGCATTCAAACTCAAGTCTGAAGCGGCGGCCCAAGAAGTTACTTGAAAGCTGTATCGAGCGCGTCCTTGACGTTCTTAAGAGTGAAGAGCTAGACGATGCTGATTCCTTAGAGGGCGATTTCGAAGGTATCGACGATACAGTACCGCCTCCAGTAAAGGTTAGAGTGGACCATAAATTTCGGGTGTAATTGCTGTTTAGAATGTCCAGGCTAACGACGTGTGCTTCTTCTACATAGGACCACAATATTATGAATAGAAGCATTGTCAGAATGTGGGCAAACCCGACTTCAGCAACCACCCCCAGAGAAAACAGTCCAATGGAATCCACCCCGACTGACCCTATCCATACCATGCCAAATAGCGAAATTATGAATTCCCCAGCCAAAGCAGACCGAAACGCAACTGGAGAGCCTAAACCAAAACGTCGAAAGGGCGACCGAGGGCCAGTGAAGGAACTTGATCGGAAACCACCAACCGGTGTTGCTTTGGAAGACCTTGGCGGCGTAGATGATGTTATTCTGGCCTTGAATGAAGCTGTTGCTATGCCTATGTAAGATATCTTCTCGTACAAGGTTCCCCTGTTCGGACAAGTGTCTACGCGAAAGATTTCCTCGCCCCGGAAAGATTGTTCCATCCCCCAAAATTATCACATCAGGCAATACTGACTCTACGATCTTGATTATAGGTGTTATCCAAAATTATACCTCCGAAGGGGTATAGACCCTCCTCGAGGAGTGTTGCTTCATGGTCCTCCTGGTTGTGGGAAGACTATGATAGCTCATGCTTTCGCTGCAGAAATAGGCGTTTCATACATACCTTTATCAGCACCTTCCTTGGTTGCTGGAATGTCCGGAGAATCCGAAAAGAAGATCCGAGAAGTTTTTGAGGAAGCCAAAAAGCTGGCCCCTTGTCTCGTCTTCATTGATGAGATAGATGTCATAATGGGCAAACGAGAAAGTGCTCAAAGAGAAATGGAGAAGCGAATAGTGGCACAAATGCTCACCTGTATGGATGATATGGCATTGGAGAAGACTGGGGGAAAGCCAGTCATTATCATCGCTGCTACGAACCGACCTGATAGCTTAGATCCAGCTCTTCGTCGAGCCGGCAGATTCAATAAGGAAATCAATCTAGGCGTTCCTAATGAGCAAGCTCGCGAGAAGATATTACAAGCTCTTACAAAGAAGCTTGAGTTACCCGAGGACTTTGACTACAGAGCTCTAGCAAAACTCACCCCTGGATTCGTCGGAGCAGACTTGAACGATGTTGTGTCGGTCGCCGGCACCGAAGCTATGAAGCGCACGATGGCCATAATCAAGCAACGTGCAGTTTTAGAGAACGGCATGGATATCGACGTTCAAGCTACCCAACCTGCTATTCTCATCACAAGATCTCTCGTTGCTCATGCGGGAGACTTTCCCTCTGATGAAGACGTTCCTATCACATATCAAGATTTCTTAACCGCTCTTCCTAAGGTCCAACCGTCTGCAAAACGTGAGGGATTTGCCACTATTCCTGACACCACGTGGGCACATATCGGTGCTATGCATGAGGTCAGAAAACAGCTGCAGATGGCAATTGTAGAGCCTATCAAGGACGCCAAACCGTTCGCTCGTCTAGGCGTTACAGCTCCTGCTGGGGTTTTGCTATGGGGGCCTCCTGGATGCGGGAAAACGCTGCTAGCAAAGGCAGTAGCTAATGAGTCCAAAGCGAACTTCATCTCTATCAAAGGTATGCAACTTTCCGAGCCCTTGATCCGCGTTTAAATGTCACCCTAAAACTCCAAAATATCGATCAGGCAACACTGACACATTGCAGGTCCTGAGCTCCTCAACAAGTACGTGGGTGAATCAGAGCGTGCCGTTAGGCAGGTGTTCGAAAGAGCCAGATCTTCCGTACCATGCATCTTATTTTTCGACGAGCTCGACGCTCTGGTACCAAAGAGGGACGATTCACTGAGTGAGGCCAGCAGCAAGGTTGTCAACACCCTCCTCACTGAACTCGACGGCATGTCCAGCAGAACCGGCATCTATGTCATCGCCGCCACGAACCGTCCAGATATCATCGATCAGGCGATGCTGCGCCCAGGCCGTCTCGGCACCTCGATCTTCATAGGCCTTCCTACTCCTGATGAGCGTGTGGAAATCCTGAAAACGCTGTACAGAAAGCTCCTTCAGGATGCTACGAGTGATGAGGTGGATGATCTGGAAGGTGTTGCACGCGATGTGCGCTGCACTGGCTACTCGGGGGCTGACCTGGGCAGTCTGCACCACGCGGCGGCCATAGAGGCACTCGAGAGAAACATGAGGAATCCTGTTAGACAACCAGCTGCTGAACTAAGAATTATAAGAGAGGATTGGGAAGTTGCGTTGAGTACTGTTAAGGCTAGCGTCAAGGATATTAGGAAGTATCAGAGACTACAGGAGAGAGGATTGTAGATATCAATTTCCGTGACAATATAAGCATTAACTACTACATTTACGCGAACATCATTCTTTCGTGTCCTTGTTGATTAACACGCGGACCTGTTTTCCTTCCTTTGCTCTTTCTTTCTTTCCTTCCTTGCTTCCTTGCTTGTTTCCAGCATTTATTTGTTGGTACAGTAGTGACTGACTGAGTTACAGTACACTTCCCACTCACCATTCTATTGATCTCGCGCTCTCTCTTTGATTTAGAAGTGAAAGCCTGCTGCTAGATATCCTAGATACCTAGGTACTGTATGTATGACCAGTGCTCGGCTCGAGTTCCTGGCGTGCTGTATTTACTGTAGCAGCGAGATGGGAATGACATGACATGACATAGCATAGCGGATAGATTGAATGATGGTTATAGAAGGGGTTGGGAAGGAAGGAAGGAAAGAACCTGTGGCAAGAAAGGAGCATGCGAGGTTGTATTGTATTGGAAAAGGAATTATTGTATACCATGATATATACATACATACATACATACATACATATATGTACTACATGATACAGTACAGTACAGTACAGTACAGTGCAGTTTCCACCTTGGGTATAGTATGTGAAGTAAGTCATCAATCATGCTGCTTTTCGAACAAACGCAAACGCAAACGCGCGGATTGGGGATACGCAAGGAATGTCTGTTCTCGTCAGATACAATACAATACATCTTAATCGGTGCATCTATCTACTCGAAGTAGGATATTCATTATATCTTGACGATTAGAAGCTGTAATGGGTGGATGTACGACTATGGTAGTGGGTGCGAGGGATTCTATAGTAGGGTGTTTGAAAGAAGGAAGGCGTTTTGAGAGTTGACGAGCTAAGGTGCGGCTGGGAATTGTGATGAAAAGGATTGGGCTTGGTGGTGATAGTGATGGTGAGTATGAAAAGCTGGAGGAGGCGGTTGAGTAGTTGGATTTTGATGTTGTACTTACTGCTGATGGTTTCAAGTATTGAGATAGGTGGAAAGTACAGGCAGGCGTTTACTAGGAGAGGGGTGTATGGGATAGACGGTATGTGTGATGTCTCAGGGGCATCGTCGCTTGCAAAAGTAGAGTCAATCCAGGCCATCTATCACTTGAAAAGATCAACATAAGAATAGTCTTGAAGACGTTTGATGTGGAGAATATTTACTGATAATCTCGGATCATAATGCCTTGTCTCGTATTCTCAGATCTGAATTATACATATCCCAACTTGCATGAATTGCCGTCAAATATTGGAAACATAAATATTAGAAGAGGAGAAAGTCTTGAGTTCTGGTATTGATCACACGGTGCCTTTCCGACACCCACCCGTCTGTCTGTCTATCTATCCTAGAGTACAAATAGCGCCCGCCCGCATGCCCGTTTATGCTTGCTTGCTAATTATAAATACATGCCAAGGGTTGAATTATCTATTTGGTCTCCTGGGCAAGGAAGCTGTTCGAATTGTCAGTAAGAGATCTCTGGGGAGTGAAGAAGATAGGGGAGCGTACGTGATCAAATCGTTCCTGTCCTTCTCCTTCTTAAGTCCACCGAATGCCATCTTCGTTCCTGGGATATACTTTTTGGGGTTCTCGAGGTACTCGAACTAAGAAGTCACACATGTCAGTTTATATTTCTTCTCATAGCCTTTACCATCTTGTAACCAAGGTTGCCTTCGATGCCTAGAAATTTCGGCATGAGATTTTGGACTTACCAATGTGTCGTTGTTCCATTCAATACCCTTCGCCTTGTTGGCATCTGTGTAGGAGAAGCCCTCGACTTGACCAGTGTGACGGCCGAACAGCCCGTGCAAGTTGGGACCGATCTTGTTTCCCTCGCCCTCACCCAGGGTGTGGCATTGTGCGCAGCGGGTCTTGAAGAGGTTGGCACCCTTCTTTGCGTCTCCTATCCGCGGGATATGTCAGTAAAGGTCTATTAGGGAAATGCAGGTTGATGAATAACAAGTCCGGACTGCCGGCGCAAGGGGGCGGCAGTGACGGGGAGGGCTCAGGGAGGCCTGTCATTTGAATATCTGGGTCTGGAGAGGTAGGAGATGGTGTATGCTAGAGGAGAGATCGTGGGATGCAGTGCTGATGCTATCACAGCATAGCTGGTCGGCAGAGCTGAGGTGGCGACAGTGCCCACGCAGCCGGCGGTGACAACGTCTCCTCAACCCCAAGCAGACACCATCATCAGATTCGCCGTCTCTCATTTATTCCATGATCCAAATCTCGCAGTCCAGTTCGGACGTGGTGAGGCTCAATGGCAAATCGCATATCCAAGTGACGTGACCTTTATCAAAGCCGGAAGTAGAAAATGAAGGCAGAGAAGTACATACCGTCCTTGAAAGGCATCTTGTCTAATTGTAGAAATGTAGAGTCGAAAGAATGTGAAGTTGTTCTTGACTTTGAAACGGGTGGAGGCGATGTGTTGTTATTTTATTAGGTATGATGGAGGAAAGAAGGAGGATCAAAAAAGAAGACCAAGAAACTTTTATTAAGACTTGGACGAGATGACACGGAGAGTCCAACACCAGCCACACTATAGAGGACCCGCCTGAGCAATCCAACGATGCTGATTGGTGGAAAGCGCCACTTCTCGGTGAAACCCGGAACTGTACCCGGTACAATTTTTTCTGGAAGAAGCGGAAGAAGCATGACCTCGTGCGAACACCTCCGACATTTACCGGTCGCCGTATAAACATTTTGGACGACCATCGCAAGCTTCACTTGGTGGTTCGATAGGAGCGTTTTGAAAGGAACGCGATCATGCCTCCCACCACCTCAATTCCCCGTTTTCTGCTTCCGCAGCGGGGTCTCATCTGGAGCAAATCCTCTGCCACCTTCCAGACAATCCGGCATGCATCCAAAGCAGCGAAAGGCAAACCAGCAAAGAAAGCTCCTGAGCAAATACTGCTCGAGAAACCAGCAAAGTTCAACCCGCCTAGTCACCCTGCTAGGAAATGGACGGCACCGAGACAATACCCAGGTCGTAATCTGAGCGAGGAGGAGGAGGCTGTCATGAAGAGTAAACAGTATCCAAAGATGATGCCACCGCAGGGGACGTTTATGCATTGGTTTTTGCACAATAAGAGTATACATTTGTATATTACTCTTGTATGTACCCACTTAGATAATTCCGATATGTGGATAGGAGAACATTTTACTGATTCGCTGAATAAAAGGGCACGCTCTCAACCCTAGCCTTTACAGTCTGGTTCACAAACTTCCAACGCAACTCCCCCTTTGCACACATGCTACCGGCCGGCTCGCAATTCTTCCTCCATCCCATCGCCTACACGCGCACGTTTTTCGAAGTTCTGAAACTCACCAGTGATTACACCACCCAGGAGACGATTGAGCGCAGGAAAGCTCGTGTAGAAGATGTTGCTAAGAGGGATGCGTATAGAAAGGCGCATGGAATGGATAAGCAGCAGGGCTTTGGGGGCTGGACGGCGAAGAGCGATGATGAGGTTTTGGGGAGTGGGATGAGAATCGGAGATGGGAAGAAGGCAGAGGTTGGGGTGGATGATGCGTCGCCTATTGCTGAGGGGGATGTGCAGCAAGAGCAACAGCAGCCAGAGAGGAGCGAAAGACGGCCTGTGAAGAAGTGGTTTGGGATCTGGTGATTTAAAAATCCTACTATAATGATGATGAGACGAGCTGTGGGGTGGGTATCATCCATTGTAAATATCACTTGTACTTATAAACCAAACAAGAAGTCTAACCCAACTCCACAGCATCCAAACCATCCAGAACCTCCTCGCCTACACCTCCCTTTTCCAGTACCCTAGCAATCATCCCAGCAATTAACTTCCTCTTTGCTCCTCCCCTCGGTGGCTGCCACACCCCCTCTTCGTGCAGGCCCTCCCTCTTACTATTCTCTTGCTCAAGGCTAGCCGCCGCAGTTCCCCCCGTCGCCGTATTCAAGCTATTAGGCACACCCGGATGCGTCAGCCGGCTAGGGGGATCAATCGTCCTTACAGCCAGCAGCCTCAACTGTCTCCCAGCTCCAGAATCCACCTCCATTGCCCCACTTTCAGCAGACGCAGAGTGCGAAGCAATTGAAACCGCAAGTACAACTTCGGCAACAGAAAGCTCTTCTTTTGACGGATCGAAAATGATATTGTCCTTTACAGCCATAACAAGCAGCGTAACAGCTGGTTTCGCCGAGCCGGCTGGATACAGATGCACAGCTGCATCCCAGTCATCGTCGAATAAGGGATCCTCATCTCGCTCCGACTTTAACTTTGGTAATCGGGTAGATAGTAACGCCAGATGTGTCGTTAAAGACAACAACGGTAGTGGGTAAGAGAGCGGTTGCGAAAGGAGCAGAATCTAAACGACGCCGCGTTAGAAAGGGCTTTCGTTGTAAAGAAGAAGCGAAGAGAAGACAGAGCACGTACATCAAGATATAACTTCCAATGAAACCTACTATTAATCCACAACCTCGCCGTAAACGCGCCATCAGCCAGCAGACTCTCACTCAGCATAGCCGCCAAAAACACAGGCATGCTATCATCATCCCTCATGCCCGGAATCTCCACACTAATCTCCACCCACTCATTCCGTCCCTTCTCCTCATCCCCTCCACTCCCCCCAGCATAACTAGGGACCGATTTCTCCACCTCGGCCTTAATCCCCACGACAGCCTCCGTCCCATCAGCAAAGCATATCCGCGCGCTTCCGTACGTCCCCGGCAGGAGCTCCGTCTCAGCGTGCAGCGGCCGGAAATCTGTCGCGCTGCGGCCGTCGGGGCGAATGGGGGGGTGGAGGGACAGGGAGGTGTGCAGGTAGGAGAGCTCGGCGGGGGAGAGGAGGATTTGTTGCGTTGAAGCCGACGGCGCCATTTCGTTGAGTTTCGTTTCGTTTCGGCCAGAACAGCACTGGCAATTCAATGGGCTTTGGGGTGGATGTTTGCGACAAGTTGTTGGTGGTGCTTGGTGGTATACGGTCGAAGAGGGGGGAGTAGGAGCTTGAAGTCAATAATAATAATTCTGCGATGCGGAGTCGGGACCGCACCGCATTTACGGCGAGGCTGTGTGTGGGGCAAGGCTGAGTGTTCTAGTTGAAGGGCTTGGATTAGCTAGATTTGTTTCAATTCAACGAAAGGAATGATCAAGCGCTATACAATTGGATTTTATTCGTTCCCGCAGCAAGTTTCAAGGTAAGGAGATAAGACACTATTAAATGAAGATCCGGTATGCTTTCAAATCAAGATTCCACTTCGCGGGTGAACATTGCCCCTAGTGAAGCCTTGAAAGTCTCCGAAGGTATACTTTTGGGAGACCCTATATATAACACCTTGGAATTGACCTTGTATCACTTTTTACCACATATCTTACCCATCTACCTAAAAGTCATTGCAAAACTTCTTCAAGATGCTCATTACCGCCTACCGCAACAAATTCGCCCTCCCCAGCCTCCCACCCCCCGGCTCCTTCAAAGGCCAACACATCCTAATAACAGGCGCCTCATCGGGCCTCGGCCTTGCCAGTACAGTACACTTCGTCAATCTAGGCGCATCGTCCGTCATAATAACAGCGCGTACAACTACCAAAGGCCTCGCAGCCAAAGCCGAAATCGAAACCGCGACGAATACTGTCGGCAAAGATGTAGTGAAAGTCATGGAGTTGGACATGTCTAGCTTCGCGGGGACATTAGCATTTGCTGAACGAGTGAAAGCAGAGGTCAAGGAACTTGATGTCGTGCTTTTGAATGCAGGTATCTTTCCTACAAGCTTTAGGCTTAGTCAAGAAGGGTGGGAAGAGAGTATTCAGGTTCATGTTCTTAGTACCAGTCTACTAGCGCTGGAACTTCTGCCGTGGCTCAAGAAGTTGGGTGGTGGAAAGAAGCATATGAGTTTTGTGGGGAGTGGGAACCATAGGGATATTAAGATTGGGAAGGCGGATGGCTGGCCGCAGGAAGATGTGCTGGGGTTTTGGAGTCAGAAGGAGAATTTTGTGACGATAAAGATGTATGCTGTGAGTAAACTGATGGAGCAGTATGTTGTGAATGAAATTGCCAAGTTGAGCGGGTAAGAATTCTTTTCGGGTAGTTTGAGATGTACTGATGTTGGTGTAGTCCCGAGGTTGTTGTCAACCCCCTGTGTCCTGGTAAGTACCATGAGCCTGCTAAGAATAAAGATAGAATGCTAACCATGCAGGCATGGTGAAATCCGATCTTGCTCGCGAATATCAGACGAACTTTCTCATGACTATGGCCGTCAACGGCTACATGACTTTGCTGTCAAAGACAACGGAAGGAGGAGCGCGATCACTTGTGCTCACTGCATTGACTCCGCCTGAGGATAACGGGAAATATATCACGCACTACCAGTCTGACAAAGATTACAAGAAGTAGGTCTTCCTCACTTCCTTATGATGGATGAGACTAATCAAGCACAGCGCTGTGCAACATAACGTTTTGGGTCCAGAAGGTCAAAAGATGCAGGCGCAGGTATGGAAAGAAGTGCTGGATATTTTGGAGAAGGCTGTTCCAGCCGTGAAGAGCATTGCACATTCTGCATGATACCTAATAGTTTCCTATTTATTCTTGGCGTCGCTTGTATTCGATTAACGCATGGTAGTCATAACTCGTTAGCATAAGGATCGTTCATCTGGTTCCTTGCACCCTTGGGTTCGTGTGATATCGCTGACCTGAACATGTTATAAAGTCTGAGGATATTGAGAGACCAGCTGGCCTCTGCTTCCAAAAGTGCGGCCAAAAACCGCTGGAATCGAGAGTCGACGTCATGCCGGTGTAGTGGCCGCCTTGGAGAATATTCGTGTTCGCAGGGATACACCTTTGAGGGCCTCCCATATACCACGTTGGTATGTCCGCACAGTCTGCTCGTCAACCACCGAAAGAGACAACCATGTCTTGTGCCACCCTTGGTCCCACAGCAGACGCTAACTCTCCGATGATTCCCTTCATAGAGGCTAGATCCTCAACGTCACCGTCATCCCAACTCACGAGATCGCAGGTATGAGCTTCCTGTCCACGTAAACGGAGCTTGACGTGATCCAAGTCGACTTCCGTGAGGAGTTGCTCTTTTGTGAGAATTCCAGGCATGTTTCGGGAGAACAGAGGAGTATCTGGATCCAGAACTGGTAGATCTTCGTCCGAATCTGGGCCGTCGTCAACTTTCTTCTCCGTCTCCATCTTATCAACTGGTGAATCTGTAGACCCTTCCCCTTTTGTAGCGTCACGTGATATACTCACGTACTTCCTCTCGCTTAGCTTATTCTTTAGTCCATTATCGAGAAGATTCCAATCATAAGACTCCGGGTCCAGCATGTACTGTGGGGAGTAGTCTCCTTTATACCGCATCTTAACGCAATTGTGTATGTAGAAGCCGGCATACCACCACTTATAACCCTGCTCCTTCGCCAATGCAACCTCTCTCAACGCACCTATCTTCCCGAAACTGAATTCGTTGACGGATTCGTGATACATGAAATAGACTGCGCTGACACATTGAGGCAATAAGTCCAGAACTCCAATTGCGATGAGCTTTCCATCGATTCTGTAGCATTGGTGGTATGAGCCGAACTTGCGTTCCTTTCTGCAGGAGATGGAACATCAGTATTGTTTCTCTCAGGAAATTAAACAATAAAAGGAAGTCTTAGACCAAAGACCAGAAAATATTATGCATATGAGAGAAAGCCGCCCGGGTAGGAGCGGTAGCACTCAAAGATCGACTCACCCATCAAAAGACGTCTCGCTTCTCGGGAGTGGAGAAGAACAAAGGAAGTTCTTGAAACCACTCTTTGAAATTCGACCAGGGGGTTCATGATGAACGAGCCGCTGATAGTTCTCAAACAACACATACTTCTCCTCTGTAAAATCGTCCGCCTCCAATGTAACCTTTAGAGCATGTTCAGGTTCCGGTGGAGTCTTTAGCTCTGAACTCTCGCTCTCGTGAACACGTTCCACTAAGTCAAAGTCTGTATTGCGTTTCTTGGCTTTGTCTCGTGACACTGGGTAGAGTCTGGCCGCTTCTTTCGAGTACCTTTCTCCGAGGATGTGCTTGTTGAATCGGTTCAAGGCTTGCCGCTGGTCTTTCGATGCACGGAATGACTGAGAGTCTAGACGAATTGTGTATTGGGGGCAGCATGAGTTTCTTTGGTCTGGCTTGTAAAGAAGACTCCCCGACCGCCTCCATCCATGATCAATAAGAGATTGATAGAACTCGGGGGCTAGGGAGGTTGTGGATGCGTAATATGAAAAACCTGAGAGACCAAAAAGTAAACATGGTGAGTATGGGGAAGAGAGACTGAGATTTTCAGGTCATATGTACATGTGCCCAGTAAAAAAAAGAGACAACCATGTGCATATGGAAGGACACAGGAAAAGGTTTACGTTTTGGTGACTGACTTCCTGATTTGTTGTGACAATAGCCACAACTGCTATTTTGATATCCTGTGGGCCAGTCAGTGATTATATCCAGTCATTGCTTTGGGTCAAACAGAGAGACTAGTAAAGTTCCTTCTTTAGTGTGGGGTCGTGGAGCCCCTCAGCGGGCCGAGTAAGTAAGTAGCACAAGCCCGTATGAGAAGGTTCAAAAAGACTACATAGCTAGAGTGGGGTGGTTGTGCTGTGAAGATGGGTAGTTTATGAGGGAGATGAGACACAGACAAAATGTCAGAATGCTTCAAATCAGCGACGTCGAGCCGTTTAAACACGGGCACAAATCATTGGAGAAGGGCCCAAGGCAGTCTGAAAAAGGGGACTTGGGTCTTACCAATGGGCGACAGCGTGGAGACCGGGGTTGCTGCAGACTGCATGACGAGGGTAGAGAGTGGTGGAAGCGATTCCAGTGGGGTCAGACAGACAAGCTGGCGCGTTTTGCGGCTGCTGCTGCTGTTGGAGGAGGGGTCCAGAGGGAGAAGTACGAAATATACGCGATCAGGAGCCTAGCAAGCTGGGCAATATTTCCGATTTCTAGATGAGACTCGTGCGACTCGTGAGGATGCAGGGTGCTTCCAGACTCGTGTAGGTGCTACCACAACACAGGGAGGTAGGGTAGGTAAGGCAGAGGTAAATAGAACATGGGGTAGGTAGATACTGAGGCTGGAAAGGTCGTAGGTACCCAGCTCTAGATCTAGGTTTCGCGGTGGGTAGCCGTCAAGCTTAAGCAGAACGGGGGAGACCGGCGAAGTGCGAGAGATCAGCGTGACGAGCAAACTTTGTCTGTCTGGTGGTGATGGTGGTGGTAGTAGTAGTGGTGGTTCGGTGGGAACATCGGATTAGGAGGTAGACGAATAACCCCACTATGGAAACTGTACCTCATGATATGTACTCGGTACAAGTCAAGTAGTAGCTGCGACTGTAATATATGCTTGCTGTATGGTATTGACGCTACACATCTACCTGCATAACATGTACAGTACTGTAGCTCACGAACCCTTAACCTTAGCCATGAGGCGGCTCGCAGGTTTTATCGTCTCTTCTTTTCTCGTCTCCAGTTCCAATTCCAGTTCCAGATACTTTTTCTAGCTTTTACCACTTTCACTTACAGTACACTTAAGAGAAAGCGTTGCAGCAAAGGCCAAGGCCTACTTCATTAGTACCGCACTATTATTGTCCCGTAAGTACCTACCTGCCCTGCCTACGTAGCAGAGCCAGGCCAGGGCACGAGACAAGGGCCGCAAATAAATAATCGGTCAAAGATCCCTCCCGCCCTGCTTCTTGTACTGTACTACCACCACCACCATCCACCACCAACCTACTGTACCTTACTGTACTGTATATGCACAGCTCGCCGCCTCACTCGCCACCTTTTTCACGCCCACCTCTGCCTCTCCTCCACTTTTGTTTCTGTACTTGATCAATTCTTCACATTCTGTCTCTCATCCATCGACCGAGACGTTTGATTTTTGGCATCATACCACAAAAATTGAATCCATTGGATACTGTACTGTAAGCCGCCGCATTATCTCCGGTTTCTACAGTACCTCTCCTCTGCCCCACCCCACTAAAGCATGACAGAGCTTTGAAACCGCCCATTCTTTTCCAGCCGGATTTCGACAAAGAACTTCGCCCCTCAATTACTCATTGCGTCTCAACTACACTTGTGCAAAACGCACTCTTGCGGGTGAAGCTCATCCTTCACCATGGCAAGCCGGTCTATGGAGTCTCGTACGGGGAGGAATAACCAACGTGAGTTTTTTTTGCTTTGAAAGCCCTGCTCGTGTGCACCTATACAAAAATGCCTTCCTCCCTCACAATCGAGCTTCTGCTGACCCTTTCCTGCTTTTTTAGGCTACGGCGACGGCGGCGAAAGACTCGTTGCAGGTGTTGTACCTCTTAACGCAGCGAAGACTCACGTGCTCTTGATTCAATCGACTCGACGATCCGGCTGGGTCCTGCCAAAGGGCGGATGGGAGTTAGACGAATCTTGCACCGAAGCTGCGCAGCGCGAGGCATGGGAAGAAGCCGGAATAGCCTGCAATATTGACTACGATCTTGGACAAATCATAGAAACCCGAGCTCCGAAGCAAATGTCAAAGGAGGCCCCGAAAGCCCTCTATCAATTCTACCAGGCTACGGTCACAACGGAACACGCAGAATGGCCTGAAAAGCACAAGAGGAATCGACAGTGGGCTACATATTCAGAAGCAGAGAAGGCTCTGAACGCTCGTCCAGAATTGCTAGAAGCTCTCAAGCGCTCGACTCTGAAGCGGTAGCCTACCGGCCCCGGCGTTCTATCCCATTCATATACGCGATTCGAGGCGATCTCACCTACTATAATTCCTGCATCGATTTTGCACGAATCGGCGATTGATCGAGAAAGGATTCCGGGACCGAAATGATATTGAAAATACGCGGTGATTTTGCGCAGTCAGGAGTTAGGTCGTGGGTACAGAGGTCTAGAATTACGGGCTTGCTTGCTTTCTTCCTCGCATCTGTTGTTGGTTCTTCAACTTCATTAGAGACAATCAAGTCGGATCTATCGCCATGCTCTATAATGATTATGGCTTCTCTTATTAATCCGGAACATACAAGCGACTTGTATTCCAAACGCACCCTCCCCTTGCGATACTATTGAACAACTTTCGAATGTGGGTATGCATATAGGATGGCGTTCATGAAATGGCTCCACATATACTATGAATATGGATGCATGGGACGGAGTAGGATGTATTTTCCTTTTTGCATGCCGTCGTCAAGAGCGCAGTGGAGTTGGAAAAAGGGTGATGGTGGTGGTTACCTGATTGATCCCAAACGCCAACGTGAAAATTTGGATCCCTTTGCTATACAAAACTTGCTCAATTAATAACCCTACACAGCTATTATTACTATCAATCAAATACATCAACTAAATCAAACATTCATTTCCGTAGTGTGTTTCGTTGGAAGCCTCGAGGAAGCCTTGCACGGCTTTAATAAAGTCACTCGGAATATCACTTGTTGCACTCCCGTGATTTTGACATCGTCACTCCAGCTTCACAATTCCATCCCGTCGATCTTTGCGCGTCCCTTACAGCCCTCCTTGACAACCACACGTAATGGATTGGCCCCCACCCCAATAAGCGGCAAACTCAGTATTTCATCTTTGACAATAACCTGTTGAACAAGATGGAGCATCTCAACCTGCACGACAACGAAATGCCTCCTCCGCAACAAGGCGGGGCGCAAACGCCAATGCAACAGACGCAACCTCTCGGACCTGGCATGCTACCACCTCCATCGAGCCAGCAATTGCCTCCTCAGATGTTCACTACTGCTGCGCAGTTACTAGATCTGACTGACAGTATGTGTTCCTACATTCGGGCGCAGGCCAAAGCGCGGACTTACTACTGTACCGGAGGAAAGAGAACTGAGGACATGTCGCTGATACGGGGGCCGTTTAGAAAAACTTATGGTTGCGCTCCGCGATGGAAGAAAACTGATCGGCGTCTTGCGAAGTTGGGACCAGTTTGGTATTCCACCCCTCACCTCACCTCACCTCATCACTCCTTCCTGTCTGTCCTACATCTAACACCTCGCAGCCAATTTAGTACTACAATCAACCATTGAGCGGATATTTGTCGCCCCCTCTAGCGCCAGCGAACCCGGTCTCTATGCCGATGTCAAGAGGGGCATTTTCCTAGTGAGAGGAGAGAATGTGTTGTTATTAGGGGAGATCGATTTAGATAAAGACGACGACGAGCCGCCGGGATACGAGAGGGCGGATGTGGAGACTGTGCATAGGCTGCAGAAGGAGCAGAAAGCGAAAGACGCGAGGAGGGAGAAGATTGTTAAGAGACGACTTGGGGAGTTGGGGTTCGAGGGCGAGAATGCTGGGGAGGCGCTGATTTGAGAGATGCTGCGCTGTGGCACGGGAAGTGCAAGCAAAGGGGAAGCAGACAGAGGAGCTGTTACTATGCAGAATATTGTGAAATGCATCTAGTTTCAGTTGGTGGAAGGGGCAGAAGAACCAGCCATCAGCCAGAGGGTACTGGGCGGTTTTCTTAGGATTTACATTGCGAGTATTTTCAAATGACAGTTCAATGCGATTCTTTCCAACCTGGTCTGTTTTCATGATAAGTGGAGTTTCTTGTTTCCTCTCTCGACAATCTAAGTATATATAAAAGCCGCAACTGACGACAAAAGAAAGAACTTTCAAGCAGTGGGTATAGTAGTGCACCAGCAGCCAACAAAAGAAACCATCCTATCCTCCAGCTATGCCTCCTCTTCACTTGACCACACTCGGCCCCGCAATACCCTCTTGCCTTGCCCTCCATTCCATTCTGCGTCTGCACAAAACAACAAAGACAACACCACGCCAACAGTTCCCATAATTACCGATGTACCGTATTACCAGCCCTCACTCATACACACCACTCAATTACCCTACGCCTCAGCAACACCCACCTCCCCATCAGCAGGCACAGGCACAGGCACATCCCCATCACCTTCCTTCTCAGCCCTCTTCATCTTCTCCTCCAACTTCCTCCTCTTAACCGCCGCTTTCTCCTGCCCCCTAACCTCCCGCCTACTATTCCAATTCCCCTTCTACAGTACACGAAAATACATCAGCATATCCCACCTAAGCCTCACAACAGAAGAAGAAGAAGAAGAAGAAGAAGCAGCCCAAAAAATATATAAAATATAGAAAAATAAACTTACCTTCTCCCTAAGCACCCCCGGCACACACTTCAGCACAACAACCGCCTTCCTACACCCCGCCACAAACAGCACCCCGGACTCCCCAAAATGCGCTTTCGCGTCCCTCGCCGCGTCGCGCGCATTCGTCGCTTGCCGCTTGGCGCGGTATGCCTGTTCGGCTTTCTGGGCGCGCTGGAAGGCCGTGCTGGCTGCGCGGCGGTTGGCGCGGAGGCCGAGTCTGTGTATGCGTGTGTCAGAGAAGAGGCGAGGCGAGGAGAGGAGAGGAGAGAATTGGATGAGGGATTTAGATGGGCGTGTGAGGCAAGGTGAGGTGAGGGGGGAAACAACATACTCGGTTCCAGAAGTCCCGGGGCGTTTTCCAGACGGGTTTGGCGTCGGGAGGGGTTTCTCGAGCGGTGAGACGGGAGGTGCGGTGGGGTTCTTGTCCTTGTCCATTGCGGGTGTTGTGTCTTTGGAGGACTTTTTGGTAGAGAACATGGAGTGGGTGTTGGAACAATGCAATGCAAAGCAAAGCAATGCAATGTTCGTGTGTGTGTCGTTTATATCAATCAATCAATCAATCAAACCAACTCGAGTTAAAAAGGGAAAGAAAAAGGTTTTGTCTGGCTTTCTGGCGTGTTGCATGCAATATAATATAATGTAAAGTAAAGACTGGACGAGATACTGTATAAGAAATCTGAAGTTCGGGAATCTACAGTACAGCAGCGGTGAAGCGTCTTGATATACACACAGTACTGTACAACAAGCAACCAAGCGCGTAGACCTGCCTGCCAGAAAAGAGATTATGTTTATGCTCAAGCATTGCATTTTACTCATGTAGCGAATCCCAGCAAAGCTCCACTCGTAAGTAGCGAATATGACTTCTGCTGTACAGTACTCGTGATAGTAATAATGCATTGATCGTGGTGGGGGAGACTGATCCTTGTTTGTCGCGACTCTCTTTGCAACCTTCCAGAACACACGTACAAGGAAGCGCGTACAGTATAGTTTCTTCTGACTCACACTCACTCACTCACTCAGAAATGAACGTGCAGGTTAGGGGTATTTTGAAAGGAAACATTTAGGTGGGGTGTTGGTGATCCCCTAGCAAGGCAGGGGCAGGTCTTGGGATCAGGGGTAATTGTGGCTAATGAGAAGCGAGAAATTTTCATCAAATTCATGCATTGACAAGAAGCAGAAGATGTGAAATTGGGAAGAACATCGCCGAGGCTTTAAACGCAAAGAAGCACTTGCTTACTTGGATGAGAAATCCTATTCGGTCGCTGTAGCCAAAAAGAAGTAGAATGTAATCTTACAATGTACATGTTTAGTCTAAGAATCGATGGGAAACTTTTAGTTTATTGGTCATCTATCCAGCAGCCAGGTCAATATGTGATTTCCTGTCCGGCACATCTTCTAGCTTGACTGAGCCATTGAGCTTCTCTTTCCTTTGTTGCTTAAGGAAATGGGCCTCTGCCAGCTTGATGGTCGTTGAACTTGCCAAGAGCTTGTTGATCGTCTCTACGTACTCGTCGTAAGGGTCCGAGTCGAACACGATTCCTCCTCCTGAACTACAATTAGTATAAATTCAGGGATTAAAGTGAGCGGAACGTACCAGCTTGCAGATATGCAACGCCATCTTTTGCTACCATTGTCCGTAGAGCAATACATGTATCCATTTCCCCCTCAGTCTCATTTCCATCGCTGTCTACGCTACCGTATCCAAAATAGCCAACGGCTCCAGCATAGACTCCTCGTTTTTCCTTTTCTAACTCGGCAATTAGCTCCATAGCCTTGACTTTTGGCGCCCCGGACACGGTTCCAGCAGGAAAGATAGATCTAAATGCATCAAATCTAGTCTTGCCGGCCCTCAGAACCCCAGAAACCTGCGATACGAGATGTTGCACATGACTGAATTTCTCAACAACCATCAAACGATCGACTTTGACAGTTGTAGGATCACAAACACGGTTGATGTCATTTCTTGCTAGGTCGACAAGCATGACGTGTTCCGCTCTGTCTTTCAATGAGTCAGACAATTCTTGTGCAAGCTTTGCGTCTTCTTCTTCGGTCTTTCCTCTCTTTACAGTCCCAGCTATCGGATGAGTGATAATGCGACCCTTTTCTTTCTTCACAAGAAGTTCAGGGGAGGCGCCAATTATTTGAAAGTCTGCGCAATTGATATAATTTAGATATGGTGATGGATTGACAGTGCGGAGTTTTCGGTATATATTGAATGGATGCAAAGAAGTTGGTCGAGCAAATCGTTGGGATGGAACGGCTTGGATAATATCTCCGGCGATAATGTGCTTCTTCAGCGTAGTGACGTGGTTCTCGTAACCTTCTTGGCCGATGTTGGAGGTACTTTGCTGGTCAAGTACAATAGGTGCTTGCGGAGGCAGGGGTGTATCTTCTGACTGCAGGACATCGACAACCTCATTGATCGTCTCTTTAGCTTTTTCATAGGCTGCTTCAAGATCCTTCAAGTCGTCGGGAACGGGAACGTAAGTTACAACCTTGATCATACCAAACACTGCATCAAAAGCTACAATCGTGTCGAAGAGCATGAATAGTGATTCGGGGACCTTTAAAACATCCTTCATTGGCCTTGCCGTCTTGGGCTCAAAATATCGGACACAGTCGTAGCCAACATATCCAATCGCGCCTCCGGTCAAGGGCGGAAGAGCCAACCCAGGAACGTGTGCAATTCGATTCTTCGCGAGCTCTGCCTCAAGCGCAGGTAATGGGTCTATACAAGGGCCATGGCCTTCGCCGGTCTTGAGAACCTTACGGGGTCCAGCGCCAACGAAACTGTATCTGCCAACCCTCTCTGTTGCTGCACTTTCGAATAGGAAAGAGTATTCGGACTTGGAATGGTTCGAAATCTTAAGGTATGCTTGAGACGGGGTGATGAGGTCGGAAGCTATTTGAGCGTATACTGGTACTAGATTCGGGCCATTTGGATTGCCAATCGTCTTGCTCAATATGTCTCGAATTGTTTCCAGCGAAGGCTGGAGGTCTTCCTGTATTCTTCTCAGTGCTCCGGAATCGCATATTTGACTCATAGAGACTTACTCCGGCCATTGTATTGAAATGAGCACCTTAGAGGTGAATCCGAGCCCCCAAATAGATTTCAGATATACTTCTCTTGCATAAACAAACAAGACAAGCGGCTTTGGAGCGTTTATTAAAGGTTGGTAAAATATGTAGTGTTGACACGGAGGGAATACGTCGTATTGCAAGGAGTTTAACCGTATACACCGCCTTATAAATTCTGCCACTTTTAGCGTCCTCGGGTGCCCCACTTTGACAGCCTTGCTGTCCAGCCCAGCCACGGTATAAAGTCTCTCCACCGAACAGCTCATCCCCTATTACATGAATGCCAACCACGACCTGCTTCGACATGAGGCTCCGTCGTGCTTGCAAATACTCTCTACCAGCTCTTGGTTTCTAACTTTCTTCAACCATGAGCTTCGGACGTCTTGGAATAGCCCATATTCCTGTCGTGCATCGCCAATTCTCTTCCCCAACCAGCTCCCGATATGCCGAGTCTCTTTCAAGCCAAGACGATGTCACGCAGGATAACAAAGATGTGCTTCTCGAACGACTGAACGATTTGATGCAGCGACTAACAAAGAATGGGCCTTCTATAGAGGATAAAGCTGTCACAAACATGCATCACTTAGTAGACGGCATTGAGACCCTAATGCGTGAGAAGCCACAGGTGCCAAACCTGGATGACCCGGATACTGGAAGTGAGAGTGGAAATGCATCAGAGCAAGGAAGTCTTTGGGCGCCCTCCCTCCCTCGTAGTCCGATTCAAAACATCAGGTTACGTCTTCCCGATTCTGGGAGAGAACCACCAACATCAGCTCCTAAACAGGAGATGACTGCTTCTAAAGCTACAGAAATTGCCAAAGCAGCAGAGGAATTAGCTGTACAGCTCGCAAAGACGGCCATGGAACTTCAAATTAGGAAAGAAGAGTCAGATGTAAGCTTAAAACTGTTGTTTTAAAATGATCTTCTAACGGTGCCTAGCATATACACGATTTACTCGTCCATCGAGCCGAGAAGGCCGCTGAGAGGATCCTCCTCCTTGAGTACCGTGTTGCTGAAATGTGGGCTACCTCTACTCACATATGCTCTTATGTCTCTAACGATCGGCAGGGAAGATGATTTCTCGTCCAATCAGTCAGAACTGAAATTCCTTCGGATCCAACTCCAAGCCATAGAAGCCCAATGCTCGCAATATATCCCACTTAGTAGAGATAAAGAGCTGGCCGAGTCCATTACGAAGTGGAAATTCGACTGGGAAGAGATTGATCGGAAATCGAAGGCCCGGAGGAAAAAGTGTCAGGGTTCAAGACTAAATTCGGACGATTCGGGAACGATCGTGAATGGATCTTGAGTTGAGATGTTTGCCACTGATAGACCAAACATTACACTTACAGTTGGAGGAATCAAATCATTTCGGTGGCCGTACCGAGAATCAGAGGCCCTACGAAAAGAAATGTCAAGACTTGGAAATATGTATGGGGGTCTTCCACATGGTAGAGTGAACGTGGAGAAGCTCAGTCTTGGTGCAGACGCAAATCTGGCGATGCGTCTGGGCATAGGTGTGAATATCTCACGTTCTCTGGGGGGTTCTATTAGAAGGAGCCCGATGATGAAAGACAAAAGACACACTTATCGGGAGATGGCGACAGGTGCATAGAGTAGTGCCGGATGCAGAGGGTGTCTTCAGCTGGCCACACTTTGAAGAAAGTGAGGACTGGTACTGGCCAAACTCCAAGTTACCCATTGGTGCAGGGACAGGTCCCTGGAGGCTTTAGTCACAGCTGGGTAGCGTGTCAATATATGTGCTCCCGTGGGCAGCTTAGGAGCTGAGATGGTTAGATTTCAATTCGATGCTGCAATAGAATTGGAGCAACAGCCCATCTACAATTGATGTTGATGTTGATGTTTCTCGCTCTGATGAGGATATTGTGGTTAAGTAGTGGCTATCAAACCCCTCCTCTTCTCCCATCCTCATAGTTTGCTTTATTACTTTCACACTCACTCCTCACTCAACCAAGAAAACCTTGTCCTTCTTGTAGTTGTATCCCACTCGGTGAGACGGCCTTTCCAAGCAGGTCAATACATTCACCCACCCACCCTATATTTCACATGATTGCAGCTCCAGCGCTTCTGAGTAGGAGAGTAGGTACCCCAGAACTAAATGTCGGTGTCTACTTCTAGATTCCAAAAGGCACAAGACCCATATCCTCAAAGCGGTTAGACGCTGCTGTGCTACAGTACCAATTTTTCCAGGCCTGACTTTCCCCACCCCACCCACCCCACCTGCATGTCATGTTTCACAAAGCGCCAAGCGAGTTAAGTTTCCCCGCCCCCTCCCCTGCCATGCAAGGCAAGGCAAGGCAAGGCAAGGCAAGCTCACTCTTGCGTCACACTACTGATGGAAATTAGATGGCAAAAGAAGATGAGATGATTTGCCAACTTTATTCAATTGCTCAATATGTACCAAGTAGCCCGTACAGTAGCAGCGCGAAACAGATTTCCGAAGATTGATGTTGGAGCGGTGCATAACGACTTTCACCGTTACCTTAGGTTTGATCCAAGTGTTCCGAAGCAATTAGAACAACAACAACTGTCCAGACAACAAACATCGTCCTACTTCTGACGAAGTATGATCGTAGGCCTAAGATATTGGCCTGGTCTTTTTACGACCTATCTGACCGTGTTCTAGAAACGGGGCCGTTTGGAAGGCTACTTTCCGGAGACTATGTTTCTCTTAGCATAAAAACCTTGGAGTCGGATGTGATTACACCTGTCACTTCCGGGGAAGACTTGCTGAGTTCGAGAAAGATGAAAGGTCTGGTAATATTTCGCGCCAACTCGCAGAGGATCACAACAAGGCTCACGCAGTTTTCTTGATTGCTCTTCTCAAGAAATATATTGGTCGCATGCTCCATATGGATATAACACTACTAAGTATAGCGAGATTATATTTAGACAAGTTAGAACAATCTGATTGCTATGCGATGGAGAGTTCAGCAAGAATGGGATCTTGCAACACAACTAGATAACCTTTTCCTAGAAAGCACTATTCATCCCCCCCTCCCTGGTGGACACGTGACCGCCGAAATTCAAGGAGTTGAAAGCAGACCTGTTTAAGCCGCGGGTGGAATTTGGGCTGCCAATTAAGAAGCAAGAGGCTTGAATATTGGAGGCAAGTTGTTTGGAAATGGGTAGGAGGGGAGGCAGAATGGACTGACTTGGACATCGCTATAATAATACTACCTTGACCATTGATCTGATTAGCACTATGTACTCCCTCTTATTGTGTGAACGGGAACTAAAAGACACAAAAAAGCGCTGAACAAGGGAGGATGCTGCGAGCGCCCTTGTCTACTATCGTTCTGCAAGGAAGAGATATCAATTCAAACAAGAAAGGAGAAGGCCATCAGAACTCCTGTACTGAGATCAAGCGCAGTGGTTCCTGATATTTTGTATAGCACCAGCTATAGTCCAACTGAAAAATCAAGTCTGTTTCATTACTCGCAGGCAGAGCTAGTCGCATAATCGTATGTGAATAATTCTTGTCGCGATGAACAAATCTCTAGATCTCACTCGACAATGCAGAATATACCAGTCTCTCCCGTCACTTGACTAGATAATCACTATCATAATGGTTTGTGGTTTCAGAATATGTAGATTACAGATATGATCGAATAAGAGCTCAACGCTAGCATAAGAGGTAATAGTCATATATTGTGATGTAGTGAGGATAGAACTGAGTGACAGTTTTGTGGTTCCTACACTTATGTAAGCAGCTAAATTCTTTGGAGGATTTGGCGCAGGGCACGTGTTAGCGTGAGTGTTATGTTGCGACGCGTCAGTTTCGTCTTGCAACTTCTTTGACCCAAGTGTAGAGAACTATCAACCTCAAAAATATCACTACTTCTCTTAGCTCGACACCTCTATACCTGGCACATCGCCAACTTTGCAGCTTTCTGCAACAGACTTTCCAAGAATGGCAGAACGCCCCTTATACAGCTATAGCTACAGCTATGGAGGAAAGATCCATCCATGGATTGAACAGGACCGGGACTTATCTCAGGAGGAGTCCGCGGAACTTGGAATATTCTTAGGCCAAGATAGATTTAAGATAGGAGAGGCGCAACGAAGAGATGCTTTGGAAGAGAAGATTCGCAAAACCAGAGAAGCCTTTGATGAAGCAGAAGTCCGGCACCGCGCTGAAACCATGTATCCTTTCCTACACCAACTTTGCGTAAGGTATCTTGTTACTCCGTTACTTAAAAACGAATTTGACATTGCATAGTCGCAAGGGATTTCCGAGATCCGCAATCGAACGATTCCCGCCTATACTTTCACGAAATTCCCCTCCCTTCCCTCCGAGCTTCAGCTATTGATCTGGTCCCTCGCGTGCCGTGTCGAAGATCCCCAAATACACCCTTTTATGTCCACCAAGGAAGTGTGCCTTTTTAAAACATTTACTCATACAAGTCGTGTATGCCGCAATGAGCCCCTCAATCGCTTTGGGGTAGTTGAAAAGACAGTCCCTACTGTACTTCATGTCTGCCAACAATCTCGGAGGGAAGCCCGCAAGGTTTTCACTCGTTTACCATTTACCGGCTGGTCTGACACAGATAGCCACGAAGCGTATTTCAATACTCTATATGATAATTTCTACCTTGGAGGAGCGCCTTGGGAATGCAAGATCCTGGTCGACTTATTGATCCGAATGAACACTACACGACCGCTTCAACGAAGGATACAAAAGCATCTAAAGAAGCTAGAGAGCATACAACTGCTGATGGTCGATATCAATATCTTCGGTGCTTTTCCGGTAGAAATTTGGGCAGAGTTTCCGCAACTTCGAGTCCTAACCCTCGTATTCTACCCCTTTCAAGACATTGTCGATGACGAACTTATCCGACTCATGGCGAAAGATCCCGAGTTCTCCAAGCCAGACCCGCATTGTAAGCTTGGTAAACGTGCCGAGCGGATAGTCGAATTGGCTTCAGACTCTTTTCGGACAATCAAGATCGAAAGGCCTGAATGGGACCCACCAGAAATCGAGGCCATTACTCGAAAGTCTGGCGATATCTACTTGGATTATGATCTGGAAGAAGAAGAGTTCGAGGAGAGCGACCCCGAGCAAGAAGATGATTCTGAATACTACGAGCAGTTATCAAGTCGATTGTCGCATCAAGCCTGGAGAGACAAAGTCAGAAGTTTTGAAACACAAGTACCATCCGAGTCGAAGAGTTGGTTTCGATTTTTGGAGGAACAGCAACCGAGCTGAGAGAGGGAAAGTTATCAGTGAGATCTACACAGAAAGTGAAACAGAGTATGGTGGGCAAGCTACGGCTACGGTATGGGACGACGACGGTGATGCCGTGTATAGTGCCCCAATTTAGGCCTCATGATCAGGCTAATCTTACCAAATATTCAATTCTCCTTTTTGTTAATTTTGCCTAACGATTTAGTAGTTGTTTCACGATTCGCTAAACCAAACTAGTACGATCAAATAAGGCATTGATTCTATGCCAGCGCTTACCTACTTAATATACACTCTTCTCGCCTCTCATATAGATCCTGCTCTTGGATGCCTCATTCCAGCGTGCACCTACATTTAGAGCTATCCTCTGCAGATTTCTACCTTTTGGGTTTCGTTCGTTACCAGGCTACGTCTCCTTGGCACGAAATGGGCGACAACAATCAATCAAAGCACCGCTAAAGGGTTCCTTCAAGCTCTCAGCAAGTTATCAGATCTACCTGAGCCAAAGTTGGCAAGAACAGTGGCGTCTCCATGCATTCAGATATTCCGATTGCCACCAGTAGGTGACGAAAAGATCAAAAGCCACCACATGGAAGATTTCCTTTCTGTATTCATGACCCAATTAACGACAGTCTCTATAGAGATCTGAGAGGCCGTGTGCGTTTTATGATCGCTCGCAAGCAACTCATGGATTCAAGCTCGATACCACTGATTTTGCAGACTACTGGTATTGCAATAGGACATCATGAGGTCAACAATCTTCAAGACCGCCAACTGTCAGATTGTGATCTGTGTCGGGTAGGCTCTTTGAAGTGCACTTGAAACTATCACGAGTGCACCGCATCACATCAGTGGAGTTGCAGCCACTTTTATATTTCTTTTCGATTTGCGAGATGTTATACCTTACTGCTTGATCTATTTGGAACTTGCACAAGGAATCCTGTGAAACCTTCATGGATCTCTGGCAGCATGGCACCCTCGCTACCAAGGGACAGTCTTGAATGACACGGAACAAATTAATTTGCGGGCGATGCCAACCCCACATTTTCCAACTTTATCTCATGCAATATGGGTAATATATTTCAACCAGGCCAAGATGAACAGCAGAGCGACAGCTGACAGCTACACACCCCGTCGGCATCACATTCGGAGGGTCAACATCCGTTGCCGCATACCGTAGTGGCTGGATGCGATTGGATCAAGTTGGTCAAACTGACACTGTCTTCCCCATCATGCTCACCTGAATTGCCAATAATCGGCTCCCAATGGTGTCGACTTTTCAAGCAGAATTTGGTCACCCTATTTGAAAAAGTTTCATGTAAGACTGGGAGTCCGGTTGGCGGAATTGAAGTTCATCTGATGAATGACTATTCTGCGTCCAATTTAAGCTTCCCAGAGAACTTGCATATATAGCAAGATCTACAAGCTTTTCTTCTCCGCCTCTCTATTCTATTTTGATTTCACACAGCTATAGCTATCACTATGAAATTCCAAAACTCATTTCTAATCGCCGCGCTCCTTAGAGTTGTTTCTTCTCATACCATTTTCACTCAGCTTACTTCTGGAGGAACTACAAATGGTATTTTCATAAACACAACTCGACTTCCCTCGCATGTTGACTCAAATTTACAGGTATTGGAGTGGGGATCAGGGAGCCTACATATGATGGCGTGAGAATTTCTCCCCCATGCTGTTTGTACATGTACTGAGACGTCCACTCTCTGTAGCCAATTCAAGATGTGACTTCCAGTGACATTGTTGTACGTATTTTTTAGTCTTCTGGAAGACCCGTTGGCGAGTAGGCGCGGGTCTGCTCATCTGAGTCCACTCTCTTCATAATTCGGGGAGATTTTCTGACGCATGCATAGTGTAACGGCGGACCAAATCCCACTACAGCCTCGAGTTCAGTCATCGATGTAGCAGCTGGTTCATCTGTCAGCGCTCGCTGGAGACATACCCAAACAAGTGGTTCCGACGATGTCATTGATGCTAGCCACAAGGTGAGCCTTCCCACAAAGTCCGACAAATTGGAAAAGTTGCCAATCATAACACCACTCAGGGCCCAGTCATGGCCTACCTGAAAAAAGTCAGCAGTGCTACCTCGGATACTGGGATCGGGGATGGATGGTTTAAGATCTCTGAAGCTGGCCTTAACATTGGCAGTACGTAAAATCCACTCTGCACTTCCACAAGCAAGAACTAACGATCGTTGTTTTGAAGCCGGGAAATGGGCAACAGAAGACCTGGTACGTGTTGTCACATCTTTCCACCACCAAGCTCCTCCTAACACGCACAGATTACCGCACTCGGAGAACAAGCCATTCCAATCCCTTCTTGCATTGCCTCCGGGCAATACCTACTACGCGCTGAGCTCATCGCGCTCCACGCAGGTCAATTGCCCCAGCCCCTTTTAGTACCCACATACTAACAGCCAGCAGCGTCGTCTTCAGGCGGAGCTCAATTCTACGTAAGTCTCGATCGCTCCTCTAAAGTGAAATGCTTGCTGAATCCCGATGTCCCTGTAGTTGGAATGTGCACAGATTAACATCACCGGCGGCTCGGGTTCCAAGACCCCCGCTACAGTCAGCTTCCCGGGTGCTTACGCGGTATTTGATCTCTCTCTTCTCTCCGCCGCTGCTGCTGTGACCAAGTATGCTGATCTGAACAGGCTACTGATCCGGGAATCTTGATCAATATCTATCAGACTCTTACGAATTATACTATCCCAGGTATGTTATCTTAGGATTTGGTGTTACGTTCCTGACAATAGTGTAGGTCCCGCTACTTTTACGTGCTGAGAGATGATCGTAGCAAGGCAGTCTGAAAGTTGGACGATCATTCCTTCGTATTGTGGCCTCTAGGCCTATCAGGCTCTTTGCAATTGCATGTGGCAAGTCATGTGGACAGATTAGGATAGGGGATATGATATCTTATTGGACGTTGTGTGGACTTTATTATATTGGGATTCGGGATGTGGCTTTTCTATTCTTTCACAGACGCAACTCCCTCTTTTCGAAGATAAACAGTGGAATAAATATGATACTTACAATGTGACGATTCCGCCAAGTCGAGAAACCAGGAACGATAAGGTAAAGGGTGGAGTTTGCTGTCTGTCGAACGGAACACTTTTCAATTCCTGCTTAATCGTAAGTCGGAATTCCTATACCGTACTGTCTTCAATGGTAGGGTGCCTAGGTCTCCAGCACTTGTCCGGTTCAGCGACTGTCGATTCCCGGCGATGGAGTGAAGGCTGATACCGGTAGATTGAAAACTCACGGTACGTCGGACCGACTTTTGTTAATATGAAGAGATCCAGGCTAGGCCAGGGGTAAATTACCCCACCTTGTCCGGAAGCGAGATCTTGCATACCCCTCCCTTCCCGGATACTTTGAATTTCTATAAATATCTCTATATACCTTATCTAACTCTGCTTCTTTCTTTGAATGATTCTATGTCAATAGACTTACTGCTTTGTCTAGGTCCTGTCAGAAGGGTGTTAAGGTCTGATAAGACTGAAAGAACGGGAGCGGCCGAATCTCTTTGCTTGCAGGTCTTCCTTCGCGGGCTATTTCCGGCTTTCCGGCTTCCCTTCCCTTACTTCACAGATCTCTTATAGGCCGTGCAAATGTTGCAACGTAGCTATAGATGGAGTGAGATGGAAGGTACGTTACACAGGAAACAGTCTGTCGATATGTAGCTCTGCAAACAGTGTAAATTTACGATCTTGGAATGTCTAAAGATCCATGCCACTCGTACAATAGTAGCTTATTAGAAGGCTGCTCAGCAGCTTTATAGTGGGCAGGTCCAGCATTCATGTACAGTACAATACAGTACGAGTCGTATCTACTGTACGACTCGTCTGACAGGTACTCCTTACTCGGCCTAACTCACATATAAGTCCGGAAATCCTCGTGTTTATTTCCGTATGTGGTCAATGTGGCTTTTTTAAGCTTCTGATGCGTAATTTACGTATGATTCCTTATTACTTCGTATTACTCAGTACGATCGCACCCCACACGCTGTCCGCGTAATACCCGTTAAGCTTGTTTTAGATGACCAATCAGATAATAGTTTATAACTTCTTGAAACAGCAATGGTCGCAGTATACTGTATGTGGGTCTCTACTCGTAAAACCAAAATTAGGTAAGGCCTTTTCCACATTGTAATTGGTAGGATTAGGGGCAGAGCCTCAGCTAAAACTAGACTAGATAGGTGCTTACTCCGTAGAGTAAAACAAGGTCACTCGTTCTCATTGGTCAGTAAAATTAGGGCTGGCATCGCATCCTCCTCCACACGTCTATCTGAAACAACCACACATGTTAGGAAATCCGATGAGACTCTCATGTTGATTATGTTTTTGGAAACAAAGTCCTCATATATTATATCAGCATCAAGAAACAAAGTGCTGTAGGCGAGTAGAACGATATTCGTTCACACGTTCGTAAATCTTGATTTTGATCGAACTGCGGAGATTTATCATGTGGTGGGCAGGCAGGGGTTCCCCGTCATCTCATCCTTCGCTCATTCTTGCTCCTCTAGATCAGCGACGTTCCTCCTGGGTGGAACCATCTCTTTATATAAGAATGTGTCATTTGTTGTTACCTTTCTTCTCTAAAATCACATTCTTTCACCACATTCATTTCAACTCCTTCATTATACAATTTCTGTTGTTGTTTTCGTTTGATATAAAATGAAGTCGTCTTTAATTTCCAGTATTGTACTACTTAGCCAGGTCTTCGCGCTTCCAACCACTACATCAGTCAGGGCGAATACAGCCGTCAAATACGGTGAGTCTTAAACATGGAAGTAAATAGTACTATTTTGCTCACTCTCAACAGCTGGGGTTAACATTGCCGGCTTTGACTTCGGCGTTCTTACCGATGGCAGCCAGACTGTGTCGAGCGTCTATCCCCCACTCTCAGCCCTCGGAGGACCTGATGGAGCTGGACAAATGAGCCACTTTGTGAAGGACGACAACCTGAACATCTTCCGACTCCCAGTCGGCTGGGAATATCTCACAAACTACAACATCGGAACATTCGACACTACGAAACTAGCAAACTACGATCAACTTGTCCAAGCTTGTCTGAACACCGGAGCTACCTGCATAGTTGATATTCACAATTATGCTAGATGGTACGGAGGAATCATTGGACAAGGCGGGCCTTCTAATGCGTCTCTCGTGCAATTGTGGACACAGCTTGCGACGAAGTACAAGGGTTCATCCAATATCGCTTTCGGGGTCATGAACGAGCCGCATGATTTGGATATCAACACGTGGGCAGGTACCGTTCAGCTGGTCGTCACGGCTATTCGCACTGCTGGAGCTACGAGCCAAATGAGTATGCACTACCATGATCAAGGCAGACCCGAGACCTGGCTAATGAAAGATAGTTCTACTACCTGGGACTGGCTACACCTCGGCTGGATCGTTCGTTGATAATGGTTCGGGAGCCGCGCTTTCCAAAGTCAAGAATCTAGACGGCAGCACCACGAACCTAATCTTTGACGTTCACCAATACCTCGACTATGACTACTCTGGAACACACACCGAGTGTGTGACTGACAACATCTCCAGTGCTTGGCAACCCCTTGCAACATGGCTGCGCACGAATAAGCGACAGGCGTTGAACACTGAGACCGGTGGAGGAAACACAGCTTCTTGTGAACAACACCTATGCTCAGCAATCAATTTCATGAAGTAAGAAATCCATTCTGGACGTGAGATGAGATTGCGCAACACTAACTGTTATCGCAGCTCGAACACGGATGTCTTCTTGGGATATGTCGCGTGGTCAGCGGGATCATTCGACTCTACTTACGAATTGGATCTGACTCCAACCCTGAGTGGCAGCACTTGGACAGACACTGCCTTGATGAAAGCTTGCATTGCCCGGTAGTACACTAAAGACAAAGGCTCTGGGAGCTTCCTCTTCAAAACCCGATGCTGGACGTGCTCAATTTGTTCTCTTGTAACTTATCAACTGTACATATCCGATTCTTCAAACAAGAATGAGCTTCATATAAATTTCTTATTCTTGACAGTACTGCGGTGGTGGGTGTACTGTGGTGAAATTCTGCGATTAAACTAGAACCCCAACTCAAGTGAGATCATGATTTGAACCTCGTATATTTTTCCAATTTCGCGTTTCGGTAGCTCGTAACCGTGGCTTGAACGCTGATCCGCACCCCCTTTGGTTGAATCCAGTTGCCGTTGGCGACAATCCAATGTCTATGTTCCATACGGTCCCATCCGGATTTCGAGATGATGATAAAAGGTGAGTAGGTGTAGGAATTGACCGCAGCTCAAATGATATAACCCGATATCTCGAAGACGGGCTAAAACATCTGACTGACCCAGTGGCGACCGTCGGCGCCGTGATTATCAAGGCAGACTCTTGGGTATTCGAAAGCTTTAATCAAGAAAAGAAAGCTCCACTCCTAACCAGTGTTTCATTCCAGAGTGTCTCAAATGCCCTCCCGAACACCTTCTTAAACCCCAGCATTCGGCTCAAATCAAGCTCAAAATCATCAAACGAAGGGACTGGGGACACCGTTCTAATTTGAGCCAAACAGCTCACAAACCAAGCTCGGTGTTCCCTTTCCGACAGCGAACCTCCAACGAGGCATAGCCAGAGAAGAAGCGGGCTGTTGGATGCTTGCATCGAGATTCCAGTCAATGATTTTCGCAACTGGGCCAGCAGGAGTGTAGAACCGTTTACGGAGTGCGGGAACTCTTGCAATATAGCTTTCAAGTAAAGAAGCGCGCCGAGTCGACAGGCTTTGTCAGTTTCAGTCTCTGTTGACCCTTCTGGAAGTTTTGCCGCGAAAGCCAGAAAGTTGTATTCGAGCCAATACAAGTCCTCGGAGAAAGTAGCTGGGTCGAAGTAAACGGACGCTTCTGTTGCGAAGTGAATGGCTTGTGAGAAGCATGCTAAATCTGTCATGATGGTAATGAGGTTTGGATGAACTTCACATTTGGTGAGGACGTTTTTCATCTCTCGATCAGTGTTTCCTATCGTCTGCGCAGAGAGAAGAGCCCAGATGGGTGGTCTATTCGATCGATCGAAATCCAGTAGCGGGGTCGCTGCGTAATCAATGGCCCCAGTTACGTCGGACCTGTAGCTGTTAGCATTGGCATGAATATGGATCAATATAAGTTACCGGCGTAGCTTTGCCTGGAGAAGGGCTGGTAGCGGATCAATACTGCGTCTTGAGTTTATCATCTGCTTGAGCCCAAGCATGTGTGTCTGCCATAAATCTTTATTCCCTGTGATGGCCTAAGACCAGTTTAGCAGAGCTGTCGACAACATGAAGTAAGCACATACCTCCCCCAAAGCCAAGCAAGATATAGCACCAATTGTTGAGTCTTCGATTCCTCCATCTGATTCATTCAGTCGTTCTTTAACTATGGAGACAACGTGGCCGAGATGGTGCATGGAGTCCTTCGTTCCCGTCTTCCCTTCCAATAGAGCTAGGTAGAGAGAACCGGCATATAACATGCCATGGAGCATTGCAGCATCTCTTATCGCGTACTGAAACCATTCTGGTGACCTGAGAGGATTTGATCTCAGGCAAGACTCCAATGGATATAGCCTCCTTGGTGCGTGCATGAGATATTGATCCAGCAGCATATGCACGCTAGAGTTCATCTCGATAGGGAACTCGAAGTTAAGAAGAGCTGTGGGGTAGCCAATATTTCGTGGAACACTGGGGCTAGTGTCCTGACTACCAGCACTGGGAACTGATGAAGCCGGGTTGGTTGGAAGTAACGCGGAGCTTTGAACGTTCCCACTTCCAGGATTAAATGGATCAGCCACATGGGGCACCAGTTTCCTTTGGGGCGCTTGACTAGGATGCAGTGTATTTCGTACATGTTCATTTCTCACATGTGTTCGTACAAGTTTCCGTACTTCGGGATCCTTATTCCGTCCCGGTTTGACCGCATTAACAAATTCAAACTGTCGTCCAATCCCTGAAGATTGAAATTTATCTATTTTGTTCGAACGACCCGAATACATGGGGAGGGGCAAAGGAGACGCAGTTCCATGGCGACTGCTCGGAACTCGCCATCCCTTATGCACCGTGACCATAGGACCATCAGGTACTAGAATGTTAAAGCTGTTCATATTGATGGGATCCCTACCCTTTATTAATTTGCGGCTTGACGTAGGATTCTTCACTCGTACAAAAGCTCTATCAAACCCAAAGAGGTGTCGAATATCACAAATCACAGAAAACGATGTTAGCCGAGAGATCTCGGCTTTGTAAGGTGATCAAAAGCGGGGACTAGGCCAATGATCAGTACTATTTATGCCCTAGTATTTGAGACTTGCATGCATAGAGACTAGTCTACTTTCTGGCATTTGCCTAATTCGTTAATGAGTCCCTTTTCTGGGTTTTATCAAAAGCATCATATTTGATCGTATCTCGAGAAGTGTGTGGTATCAAAATGATCGACGCTTTGCGGCATGGAAAAGTAAAGCGATTCCACCTGTATTTAAGTTGGAGTCCTTTCCGCAGCAAGACGATATTCTTATCAATTTCTTTCAGATATTAGGTATAGAGTATAGAATATCACAAACTTCAAGATCGCTTCTACTCAACCAAAAAACCACTTTCACTGAAACAATGACCACCCAGCAAACTGCAATCACACAGTATGCCTTGGTCAACGGTGTGAAAGCAGCATATCGTCGCCTTGGACAGCCATCTGGCATACCATTAGTGATGATGGTAAGTAAACTCTTCGGCAATACATTTCTCAACTAGACTTCTCCTACTAGATTGGGGAATGGAACATTGTTCCATTCTAGAGATAAAGTCTCCTTCTTCTTCTCCTACTATTCTTGGAGGGCCTACATAATACTGATCCGGAATGTTTGAACTTAGATCCATTTCCGTGGAAACATGGACTTCTGGGACCCGGCTCTCATCAATTCTCTCGCCAAGTCTCGACCTCTCATACTCCTTGACTACCCAGGAGTCGGACACAGCGAAGGCGAGACGCCAACTACTCTTCAAGGATGGGCTGCACACGTCGTCGGTCTTGTGGAAGTTTTGGATATCAAAGAGATTGATCTACTTGGATTCTCCATGGGTGGTGCCGCAGCCCAGTACGTTGCTCTGAATGCTCCTGGCCTTGTCCGAAAACTTATATTGGCCGGCACCCGCACAAGCATTACTCCAAATTCAACCCGCGGTCCGCCGGAGATCTTCGCAGCACTAGCAACTTCTCGCACGGATGAGGAGTTCAAAGCCTCCATTGCTCTTTCCTTCTTCAATCCAAGCCCTCATGGTCAAGCAGCAGCCCAGGCTTCTTGGGACCGCATCATGTCTAGGACTACGGATCGCGCTCCACACCTCAGCCCCGAACTCGCAAAACGACAAATCGAATCTTTCGCGAGTAATATGAAGCCGCACCCACGAAACGCCTTTGAGCGTATCCATGAGCTCACGATGCCTGTTTTTGTGGCAAATGGAGATAATGACACATTGATTCCGACAGTTAACAGTCATGAACTAGCGCAGATCCTGCCATTTGCACATCTCCATATCTACCCCAACTCGGGGCATGGATTTTTGTATCAATATGCAGAGCTGTTTGCGAAGCACGTTGATCTGTTTCTTGACGAAAAGGATGCAGTAGAAGAGGCCAGGGAAGTAATTAGATTCAAGGCAGTGAAGGCACGTTTGGCTTAGAGCCAGTAAGGAAGCTGCCTGAAACTAAGAGGGCTGTTTGATGCAGGCTAACAAATGAGACTTAGAGGACAAGAAATAGTAGTCGATAGAAACTATGATGTTACATGATCGCATGACTGTACTTTAGATGTGTTTGATTTTATTCGAAGCCTAAGCATCTTGCGCTCGAGAGGATAGTCTTGAAATTTGACGCTATTCGGGTAACACGGCGGTAAACATGTATTGTACATCCTATTCACTTGAATGAGGCCTTGCGGATGTATATATTTCATAGACAATAAGGTGTGTTAGGGCGAAACCATAGGCCGGTGTTCAAAAGACATGACTAGGAGTGATACCTTTGTTAAATTTATATCCATTTTCATGACTAGCATACATGGTTTCAATAGCATATAAATATATGTTACAGACATCCTTATAGCTGTAAAGTTAATGATATCAGCTATGTTCAGCACCTTTATCTTTAGGTGTTATGAAAGCTCTTTGCTAAGGACTTAAGCGACGCAATAATAATGGGTTAAAAAAACAAGACATAGAAAAAGGCAAGAATATTGGTATAAACACAACGTTTTCATGTCAATATCTTGAATCCAAAACATAAGCCCAGAGTAGCAAAATTAAAGGTATGGTGTTGCCCCCCGCCCCCCTTTTTGCCGTCATTTGGCCTAGGCGAATCGAGCCTAGCACCTCGGTTAGTATTTTAAGTGGTTTTGGGGGGCTTTGCCTTGCCAGAAGCGCGTCTCGACGCGTTTCTCGGATAAAGTAACCTCCTGCTCCCATATCCCACGCACCACATAACCAGGAGTCTTGCAATCACTTACCACCCAAATACTCATCCATCAGGCGCCTGACGCGTCTATGCCCTCGACGACGACGCCCGCCCTTCCCAACTTGTTGTGCGAGTGTCACTGCCTCAATTGCGACGCAGAGTACCGAGAAGACCTTATCCGGAACCCCTCGAATAGTGGCCTCGACGACTGCGAGTGAAACAAGTCATGATGCCTAAACCAACGGCTCCCGGTGTTTACTCCGCAACCTATAGTAATGTATGCCGAGTTGGCAGTCCTTTCTTCTATCTTCAGCCCGCTGACAATCGGCAAGATTCCTGTCTACGAGTACCAATTCGGAGAAGGCTTAAAGGAACATGGTAAGACACCATGGGAGCACTCTCTGTTGAGACATACATTTACGCCTGGAATTAGTTATGCGCCGCCGACATGACGATTGGATCAATGCGACGCACATTCTCAAAGCCGCCGGTTTCGATAAACCTGCCCGAACTCGAATTCTGGAGCGCGAGGTACAGAAGGAGAACCACGAGAAGGTTCAAGGTGGATATGGAAAATACCAAGGTGCGCTGGTACGGGGAGTGGGCAATGGAATAATCACTGACATTTGAAAGGCACGTGGGTTTCCCTGGAGCAAGGAGAAGCTCTAGCTCAACGAAACAATGTCTACGAAAAGCTTCGCCCGATCTTCGAGTTCATACCCGGCAACATTAGCCCTCCACCTGCTCCGAAACATACCACCAACAAGCCAAAAGTGCCCAAGAAACCTGCGGTTCCAAAATGGGGAAGCAGTGAGTCAGCAACAGCGTACATTTAGGAGACAACGCTGACAAGATAGAACCAGTGGCACCTCCAGCACGTGTGATCGAAGATGAATATGACAACATCAGTGCACAGCTGAATGATGACGAAAGCCTTGCTGACGATGTTACAGTCGCTTCAGCTTCTTTTATGGCTGAGGATGATCGTTATGACATGTCTCGTGCATCTACGGGCCACCGAAAGCGCAAGCGCGAAGAGAATGCACAAAATGCAATCGATGCTGCCCACGTCATGTATTCCGACGAACTCCTGGATTACTTTATGATTTCAAGTGATTCTGACCATGTCCCTAAACCAGAACCGCCGCTGAATTTCCAGCCTGACTGGATTATCGACCAGGATCGACACTCGGCTATACACTGGGCTGCTGCGATGGGCGATGTTGAAATCATGAGGGAGCTGAGAAAGTTTGGTGCAAACCTGGCGGCTCAAAACGTTAGAGGCGAAACTCCACTTATGCGTGCGGTACTCTTCACCAACTGCAAAGACAAGGGGACCATGCCAATAGTTGTGAAGGAATTGATGAGTACAGTGTCATGTATTGACTTTTGCCAAGCTACGGTCCTCCATCATACTGCTGCGGTAACTGTCAGTTCAGGAAAACACAAATGTGCTCGTTACTACCTTGATATTCTCCTTAACAAGATGCAAGAAGAGTTGGACCCTGAACACTTTCAGCGGGTCCTTGATGCTCAGGATGTAGATGGCAATACTGCTATCCATATTGCTGCTAAGAATGGCGCACGAAAATGTGTTAGAGCTCTGATGGGACGTTCTCCTACGATGGAAATTCAAAACAAGGACGGAGTCACTGCAGAAATTTTGATCCAGGAGCTAAACGAGAATACTCTCAGGGAACTGCGAGAAAATCGCCATGCTCATGCAGGTTCCTCCTCCCCCTTTCTGCCCCCAAATTTTCGAGACAACGGAGATCAAATCGACAATCGTTGGACGGAGTCATACGAAACACCTCCACCTTCAAAGCGTCAAACTCCAACTCATCATTCAGAAGCGGCGATGTCGGTTCAACAAAAGGTGGCACCTCAAATGCTGCAGAAGTTTCAAGAGCTTGCAAACTCCTTTGATGAGGAATTAATTGAAAAAAATAATTCAGAGAAAGAAGCTAGGCGAATAGTCAACAGCACTGAAGTAGAGCTCAGCATGCTTCGTGAACAAGTCCTCGATCTAGGGTTTCATGAAGAGGACGCGGAGACACAGACCAAGAAAAATAAAGAGCTGGCACAACTTACGCAATTGACTACATCTTTGATCGAGCAGCAGCAACAAATGCAGCTGTTAAGCAGCGCAAATCGCGAGGAAAGCAAGAGTAATGGCAACATCACGGGAGACGATGACATTATGGAGAGAGCTACCTTGGCTAAGATGTTGAACGAGGAGCAGACCAAGCGTCGGGTTCTGGTTCTTCGATACCTGGAAGCTTTGAGCAAAGCCGGTGGTCTTGGTGAGAAGGGTGACTTGTACAAGAGGCTTCTTGCTTTGTGCGCTCCGACCAACGAGGAGATGACGCCCGAGAATATGGATATTCTGATAGAGCAAATGTCAGAGGAACAAAAAGGGTTGGACCGAGAGATATTCCACGCGGACGAAGTCTGATGCTTTGTGTGGGATTGATGTGTGCATTTGACTGTCGATTCTTCAGTTATGTTTGCTTTGGCGGACTTGGGTCGTGACTGTCATTTGGACCGGCGTTCTGGTATCAAACACGACTGAATCATCAGAAAAGGGGGTACTGTCTTTGGTGTAAGGAGTTACTGGACAAGTGGCGAGGATAGGATTCATTCTAGGGTCGTTCTTATGTGATTCTATTAGCGATATCGGAGTCAATGTTCATATATGGCAGTACCATAATTGACTCTGTATCCATTATTCCGGTCTTTATATCCCCTTCCCGCCAGCCTCTCTCTACTTCGACAGTCCACATTTGAATTTCCAAAACACTACCCAAGCGGGATACTTCACCATGTGTCCTTGGCGGAAAAGCAAATCAACTCAGCAAACTACCACCGCTGCCCTTGAACCAAATTTGCCTTCTGTCACGGCTTCGTACACCACATGGTACATCCCAAAGCCGGCATCTACAGGTACTCCATATGTGAGCAAATTTCACGAAGATCTCGAGAGCGATGAGAACGACCAGAAAATCACTGAAACGCACCAGGACCTGCACAGCAAAGACATTGCGCAGCTTCCTGAAGGCTCCAAAAGCCAAAAGGTTTCTTTCGGTGATCCAACAACTAGCACGAACGACACATTCTACGACTGCCCTCAACACAACTCTTCTACCTCGAAAATAACTTCCCACCACACAGCAGGCACGCGCCAATCTTCTTTATCCGCAAGTCCAAAACGCATCTCTTCAAGGCAGTCAACACCAGACAGAGCGAGTCCACTGACCAATACATCCAGGGAACCAAGCAGTCTTGGCTCCCCCTGGACTATCACGGACGGCCAGCCGGTAGAAGATGACTGGGATGTTTGTAGTGATGCTGAGCGCATGTCAGCTAGGAACAGGGAGAAGGTGTCTCGGAGTACGCATAACTCGAGGATGAGGGAGGCGTTGCTCGGGTATGGCAAAGAGACAGGGGCAAGAGAGGGGTCAGAATCGCAAAGGAGATAGTTGTCTTGGACTTGAGTATGTGTTTGTGTTAAGATGGAGTTGATTGCTTTCGTAATACGATGCTTTTATTATGAACGAGGGAGGTAGCACGGATGGATATGGTCGTATGTGAAGTACCCTTATTATTATTATAAAGCTACCCACCTCGTCCCTCAGGTCCACATCTCCTTTCTCCTCCTCTTCCTCTTCCTCTTGAGCTTGAATCTGACTGCTAGTAGGCTTCAACTCGAGGTTCCTTGGTATTACTAGCTTCTTAGCATCAAATATCCTACTCAAACATGACCTACAGCATGACCTTGGTCTGCAATCCGCCTTCCATGTTCCGCTGCACTCTCTGCTTCCTTGACCAAGCTGCTCCCGGGCGCCTCGGCTTCCTTCGCTGCATCTTTCGCCTTGATTCCAATCTCGGAAGCAATATCCTTGAGCCTGTTGCCGAAAAGTTCCAGCTCCCTCACTTTGTGCCCAAGACTCGATTGGATTTCTTGTGCCCTGTCCCCCAGACCGCTCACACCCACTTCTATATTCTTCTCCGTGCTTTTGAGTCCCTCCTCGACATCATGCACTCGCCGGTCAATGCCAGCCTCCAAATCTTTCTCTATATTCCCAAATCCCTCCTGAACCTCGTGCACTCTCTGGCCCAAACCGGCTTCCAGATCCTTGGCAGATCTTTGATGCGCAAAGCCAGCTTCCAAGCTCTTCAGCTTGTCGCTGCGCATAAGCTCGCCCTTGGCATTCTCAAGCGTCCCGATAGGTTTCACAGTCGCTGCACTCCTCTGCTTGCCCACTCCGGCGAAGCGTTCCGGCGTATTGGCTTCCGTGTCCAGCTTCACCTCTTCATACATGGCTTCGACCGTCGCTACAACACTATATGGATCAAGTCCACAATTGGGACGGCTGAAGTCGCGTTCTCGCTGCTCGATGTATTCCCGGATTTTCTTCCACTCGTTCTGGTAATACTTCATCCGGTTCGGGAGACCCGAGCCTTTGAGAAAGGTGAGGATGCCCGCGATGACTGTGTTGATGGCACCAAAGGCTGTGACTGTGCTGTGGCTCGAGCTAGATTTCCGCATGTCAATATTCTCCCAGGTGGTTTCGCTAGCGAAATATTCGAGAACTCTATCTTACTTGGAGGCACCCAATGCCACGAGCGAGGCGGCAACGATAATCTGCAAGCCCAGACACCCATTGATCAACAAGGACATCCTCTTGTAGCCCGTCTTGGACGTCGTTTCGTTATGCACCACACGGGCATAGATGCCCAGGTTCGGCGCTGGCCTATTCCCAGCCGGATGTCTGAAATTAGGACCCATGGACGGATGCGATATAATGCCGACCAGGAGCCGGAACATGTTCAGATTCTCGTCGACCGCCATGGGGATTTCCATGCGCGGATGCTGCTCGACCTGCCCGTCGATGACGGTGGAGCTTAGCTGTGATCTTCCGGGCTCCTGGTGTTCGAGGTCCGGTTCTGTGGATGAGGAGGGGCTTGGGCGGACTATGAGTCTAGTGACTCTGCTTATGATACTTGAAAGATTCATACTCCGTAGCTGGCGCAAGCAAAACTGAAGATGAGACACTGGTATGTTTGCATACGTATACGTATTCGAAAAGAAAGGTAAGGAAAGGGAAGGGAAGGAGGAAACGGTGCGGACTTTTGAGAAGAGAAAATGTGATTTACTGCGAGGAGCTTGGGGGGGGAGCTCCCATCTACTAGGCTGAATCTTGAAGGAATTTGCACCTGGACCGTTGTCACCAGAGATAGTGGTTGGGTGTAGAGCTCCCAGTGGTATTCTCGATTGGTTAATCACTGAGTATTACATGTCAATCTCTCGTCCTCGCTGCGCAACCTCGAGTCTTTTCAGCCGTCCATCGAGCCGCTACCCCTAGTCTCTTTACCCAATCCGGTAATGATGCATTTAGCAGCGATCCAACGTCGACGCAGACAACTACTGTAATTGCATATGGAAATGAATGTAATCAGTAAGCCGTGTCGTATCGCGCCAACAGGTGCGCATTGCGCAAGACTGCTCCCTAGCGCCAGTAGAGGCTGCTCAGCTAGTATACACGGGTATGGCGCAGGCCTAGTTGGGACGGTGGGGTTGCATCCGGCACGGCGGCGGTACTTGTTTTGGAGCAGGATCGTCGGTTGGGGCCTTGTACATGGGGTGCGGGAAAACCACTTTAAAGTCATTGGTGTTTAAAGTTCATCTCATCTCATGCGCCTATCATATATTATACGGAGGTACTCCGTATTCTGGAAGTAAAAAAAAGAAAAAAACACTACAGAGTACAGAGTAGTACGGAGATAAGGCGGGTGATTTACCTTGTGGGAGGTTGCAGTGCAGGGAAATGCTTTGCAGCAATCGAGTGCTGTTTTGCATACATATGAGCCATCCGAGCATTCAAAGTCATATATATACCTTAGTACAACAAGAACGTGTAGTTGAGGTACTATAGTGGTGTTGGGTCAGTAGTAGTATTAGCATTGGTAAGTGGTGAGTTTTTACCCCAGTCTCTATCCATATATACAGTAAAGACGAAGGAAAGGTAGACATCATTTATACTTGACGGGTTACAAGATCGACCGCGGGAGAAGTATAATGTTTTCCATATAGGCAGGCGTTCTTATAACGCTCATGCGCATACGAGAAGGCGCGGCTGACAGGACCCCGCAGTGCGGGGTGCCACAGCACAGCATCAGTTAGTTACATTTGGCGATCTGGAAGAGTTGTGATCGATGTTTGTACGAGGAGGTATTGTCGTCATGCTGAATGACAAATACGGTACCATCTTATTTTTGCATTGGTTGTTGTTTTCACCAGAGTCGTTTAGTTGTGAAACTACGCTTAATAATAATTCTCTAGCGATTAAGTATGTCTGTGTGTATTGCTATTGCCCCTTTCTCGCACAGGCGAGTCTCTCGGGAACCTTATGACTCCAAGAGCCCTCGCATAAACCCCATCATCAGTCGGCTCATCCCATATAACATCCATCAGCTCTCCATTCACAGCAACACTGCCCGCGATCTCTGTGATGTTTCCACTCGTAGCATTCCTCCTGAACATCACCACTCTCGAGCTCTGCTGCAGCGCTACGGCCAGCAGATCGCCCTTGCGGTTCAGTGACATGCTTCTGGGGAATGACCCGCCAGCGGGATATTTTTGGGTGAGGGCTATGCTGCCGTTGCAGGGGTTGATGGAGTAGGTGAGGAGTGTGTCGGAGACGATTGAGGTTTTGTTTACGGGATCCGGGTTGGTGGAGTTGAGGAAATACGTGTCGTTGCGGGAAGATATGATGAGGTGTTTGTTATTGGGCTAAGTAAGAACACATGCTAATTAGCCAGATCCCGGAAACACCAAAATATAGACTCGAGAGAGGAATAGGCCTACCGTAACAAGTATCTCTGAAGCTGCTGAGTTCACAGGAATAAAGTGCGAGCCAAAAGTACTAGATTCGTGAATCTTATTGAAACTCAAAGTCATGTTCTTGTAAAACACTTCATATCCCAGCAACGAATTCGAGATTTCCGTCACGAGATACAGATACGTCTTCTTGACGCCACATTCCTCACTGGTGTAGAACGTCGCATGCCGGGGTCCACTTCCTGGGAAACTTTGATCGGCTTCTGCTCTGTAAGAATCTTGTTAACGGGATTAGCGTGGAAGACTCGAATAATATCGGCTCCGAGATCTGGGCACAGCATGAACATTTCCGTTGGGTCGAAGAGGATTTGGTGGGGACGGGGCACGCTTTGCTGTGGTTTTGGGCCAGGGTGGGTCGTTCCGAAGTCGAAGATGAAGTTGAGGCTTTGAAGGATAGTGAGGGCAGAGGTATTCTTCAAGTTGACTGTGGTTATGGCAGAACCACCACTGTTTGTTGTTAGCTGGAAACATTTCTTCTTTCAGAGATGGACAGCTTGACTTACTACTCAGCAAGAGCCATGGTTGACCCATTTCCGTAAATGGCAGAGTTGACATTTCCGTTCAGCGTTGTGAGTTTAGAGAGGGCCAGAAGTGTTCCGTTTGGACCCGTTTTGAAGGAGACAAGAAACGATTTGTTCGGTGTGGTATTTCCTTCGTCAGCGCAGAACAGAGTGTTGGAGTGAAGCTGCAGCCAGGAGGGACTTGGAGCGCAGCCGTTGTTGATGGCTATTGGCTTAAGCTCTATTTGACTTTGGTTGTAAATCCCAACGGCCTTGTGTTCTGTTACGTTTATAGTTGTGATATTTCCATCGTACGATGACACGTAGAGTTTAGTTGCTCTGCATGTAGCTATGCTCATAGCATAGAGGATCGACTTGGGAATGAGCATCTTGGAGTATTTCGATAAGACTATGATGTGAGTTGTTGTTGTTGCAGGATAGGGAGTTTCGGAAATATGTCAGAAAAGGAAATAGCAATGACAAGTATAAATAGAGAATTGCGAATCTTGGAGACAAATCCCTATAGTGAATAACCTAAAGCTTGCGTGGCCTATTATTATGGTGTGTAAAACAGTAAGAATCACAGAAATACAAATTGAAATAATATGACTAGCAAGTAATTGACTGTGAATAACGGTCACGGCGAGAACGGGTTTTGCATTCAATATTCAAGCCATCACTGAATGACCACCGAGTAAGGACAATTGTTGCAGGGATCACATAGTGCACTTGGCTGGCCTAGTAACTTGTCTGGTATTGCTATTGCTTCCGCTGTATTTGGTGGTTTGGTTTGTAGGTGTCTAAGTCTGAGTGTGAATGACAAGGCGAAGGGGTTATGCCTCTGCATCGCTTAGTCATCCGCGCTAATGCCATGTGACTATCCACGTGACTATACTTCGACATTTGTCTTTGTATTACCTTAGACCAGATGTGATTTTGGCAAAGTAGCAGACACGGAGATGCTTGTCGAGACCAATGAAAGCTATCAGGGTCGAATCATAAATTGATTGGCGAGTCTTTACCTGGTGTTAGACAATGGTTCATCCTCTCATGCGAGATTAAAAACAAACCGGAATAATGTTCCACCTTGAGTAGACAATTCAAAAAGGGAACGTAAATAAATATACAGTTTTTTTTATTCGTTTTCTAAGCTATCATCTCTCACAGAGCAGGGACATTCTTCTCGGCCGATTGTTTACTCTATACAAGTCATTTCCCTCACGCCATCCCTCACATAGCCTTATTCGCTCTCCTCCGAAGATGAGTCGTCCCTCAACGCCGCATCATCGAAGGTATCAATCTCACCGGGTCTGATCTTACTAAAGGCATCCTCATCATAGATATCATCCTCAACATCTTCCTCTTCCGGAGCGTCTGGTACAGAACGTTTGACACTTGTATGCTCGGTGCTTTTGCTGGTCCGAGTAGCCTCAGGCTTGATGAAGAAGGTATGATCGCTCGTCAAGGGCTTTCCTTGACAAACTTGGCCCATTGGAGAGGATGCGAAGTCTTGCCCCTTTCTGCGTATCGCCAACCATTCGTGGAGGAATGTCAGTGGCTTCCGAGCAAAGACTTCTGGTTTTGGTTCTTGCGATCTGGCGACAACCTCTTCCTCAACAACACCATCAAGCGCTGGTGGACCTAATTCTAGGTCATCATCCACCTCCTCTAGACTTGCTGCAGACTCCTTAACACCTAGAAATCCGCACAAGAAAGCATACTCGCTATAGTCAAAATAGAGGCGTCCGGCAAATAGACCTAGTTCGACCTTGAGCCAGAGAGGTGCTTCCCAGGTGGAGGGGAGTTTCGGAATTGAATAGAACTTCAGGTCGTTGAAATGCAGAAGCATCTTGCGAGTGACGGGCGCGGCATATGTGAGAAGATAGGTTGGAGGTTCTTGGGCGTGAAGGAGAATGGGAATGATATGCTCGGCCTCTTCCGGAATGATGACTATGACGAGATTCAAGTTAACTTTGTATTCAAATGAGTTCAAACGTATCCGTCATTCATAAACTGTGAGTGATTTCGAACTAGAAGATGCACAGTCAAAGATATCTTACCTAGTGCTATTTCTGAAATGGTACTCCACAAGATCCAGTTGGGTTGGCGTTGGAAATTGTCAAACGACCGATCGGTAGGAAACCTGACAGTCTTTGTGAACTCGGTTGATACGTAAAGCTCTGTTCAAAGATGAGACTTTAGCTGCCAGACTTAGAGTACTTGGAATTCATAATATGCTATAAGTATTGAAACAAATTTGTGAAAAAACTTACTATACGCTGTTCCGTCGCTGCTGACTCGATGCTTACGTCCGACCGTAGTTCGCCGGAGAAGCTTGAACGCATCATCATAAGCTGCCGAATCCGCAGTCATTCTGCCAGTCTTTACAAAGCTGACAAGATCGCGATGAAGGCCAGGGAATGAAAATGGCTGGAAATGAACTGGTTTCTGGACTTGACGGACATTTTCGACCTCGAAAGCTACCTCTCTCTCTTGTTCGACCTCTTGTAAAGCGGAACCATGAACGGCATGCCCAGTATCCTGGAAGCTCTTTCTCTGGAACTTGAGCTCCTTATCAAAGGCAGCTAAAACTCCAGTCAATGTACTTGTACCACGAACCGATTGTTTCGCCTTCTGATTCACGCCATACAGCTGTTCTAGCGTCTGCTGTTCATATTGCCTCAAAGTTGCTAGATAGCTCTCGCGTTGCTTCTCATCAACGAGAAATTCTGCGTCCTTTAATGCAGCCTACGATTAGGGTAAGGAAGTTAGCAATCTTTTCAGAGGTAAGCCGAAACTACACCAGGAATGAAATTAAAAAGTCAGATTTTGAGACATCATACAGCTCAATAGAAATGTAAGGATGTCTCCCGGATACACTAGAAAGCCATCATTTGCTTGGGAAAGATGACTCACTTGGGCGCGGCGGCAGAAGTCGTTACCCTGCGAGATATAGAGCGGCTGTAGTTGTTCTATTTGGACACATGTCTGCTCTAGAAGCCAATGGACGACGTCGTATGAGGTAATTAGGTCCCCTGACTTCTTTTGACGGACGTCTAAGATACTCTGGTGAACCTCTGGTGGCGCAAACCAGACAACGGACTGGGTTGTACCAAGCTGTCGTAATCTCATTGCAGCTATTTCACAAGTCAGTTTCTTCGATGTTTTACTAATCAATGCATAGAGAACACCAACCTTGAACGGTATGATCCTTGCTTTGGTCTAAGCCAAGTGTTAGAGCCCCAGCTGCGCTCGCTGGCATTTTCAAGTCTGTGCCTCTAGTGTGGGCTTGATCGAGATACACCAATGCCTCGCCAAGATCGTTTGCATAAGACGATGCAAGAAGTGGAATTTGACTTCCATGACGGTATAGAACCATTGGCGTGTTGTCTCTGAAATATACGGCCTGTAAAAGTATAGAGAATTAGCAATATTCTTCGACTGTTTTTGACAAATCAAGGGAAAATGACTCGGTATTCGTGAGCCATTTATGGAACAAGAGCTTAGAATGTGTTTGCAACTCTCAAAACATGTTTAATAAGCAGAGAGGGTTCAATCAGTAATGACTTACCGCAGGAGCTGAAGTGAAGATTTCGAGCCATGTTTTCGCAAGATTGTAGTTGTCCATTTCCAGAATCTGAGCCCCCGCATCGATGAATACTCGAATATGCATATTGCTGATTCTTTGAAGCAAACCTCGCTCAGATAGACGCTTTCCTTGATGATCCGCTGCTAGAGCATACTGCCGATTTCGTCGTTGCAAAAGATATGTCAATACTTCAGCATTCGTATGTGCAAGTCCACTGAGATCTTGTTGCTTGATTGTCAAGGGCAGCATTCTCTTAGAGTCATTGGTCCCGCTGAACCCGGTCGTCAGCGGAAGCTGTAATGCATTACTTCCACGAGACTTTTGGACCGCAGTTGCAAGACTTTGGTCGGGGAAGAGTGGAATATCCCATCCCGAAGCTTGCAACTTCAGTTGGAATTGCTTTGCATGTTGAGGAAAGACAAAATTGTTCAAGAAGTAGTCGACAACGATGACTCCGTAGCGAATATGCGTCCAAATCTCTAAAATCTGCGCCTCATCATCAATATTGATTGAGCCCCAGTCCCGCAAAGAGTCAGGAAGGCTGGAACTCAGGGAGAGGCTATCATAAACTTGAGAAGGATCATCACTCTTTAATACATGCTCCAAGGTCTGCCGAAGCTGAGCGATATTGAGCCCGCCATGGTAAAATGATAGGCACGTGAGCAATATTGCAACGTCAGGGTGACCCCATTCGGCCTGATCACTGGGGGTTCCTTTGGCATGGTAAGGCACCGCCATTGGGTCTCTTGCTGGATGCAATCCATATTGCACGTTCCAACGTTTTTTCAAGGTCATCAGAAGGATCCGATGAACTAAAAGGCCTCGCAACAGATGAACCACTTGCTTCACGGCTGGTTTTTCAGGTAGCAATCGATTGATATGTTGGCGTACACCCAGCCCAACACTTGGCAACGAGATGAAGTCTCTGATGGCAAGGCGATCTGACCTTGACAGGTCTTCAGGTAAGATCGATGTCCGGTCTCGGTAAATCTCATCCACGAGTCTGGATATCAGGGCGTCCTCCACATCTTTACGAAGGAAGTACACCACCGGAAATCGACCCTGTATGCTTTGGACTACCTCGATACTCTGAGGAAACTTCTTTCGTAAGTTGAAAAGATTGGACTCAACAATCTTCAACAGAGCCTCGATTGTTTCCCAGCGATGCGGGTGCCCATCAACTGTCTTTTGTGAGCCCGAGGGATAGATAAGCTGCGTCCGAATCGCGAGAATGTAATCTGCTTCGTCTAATATGTCTCGAGAAACACGATTGAGATAACTCTGGACATTGACCATTCTCTTTGCTTCGGGAATGAGACTATCCGAGAGCCTCTGCAGACCAGAGAGTTTAAAAGACAGCAGATGCTCAGGAAGAGCAAGCATAATCCCGCACGATGTTTGAATGTCCCTATGAATCTGCTCAAATAAATGAATTGTTCGTCCGTCCGTCGAAGTTTTCCGTGAGAATGGAATGTGCCTGAGCTCTCGGCCAAGCAAGCCTCCCAGGCGGGCGTGTAGGAGCTGTGCTGTCTGCAAAAGCAAGGCTTTTGGAACCACCACTCTGAGTAGATTTTTCCCATCTCCCAAGACAGCAGCAGCCATAGGCATAATGCAAGATGTTTTGCCTAAGGCACCGAGTTAGTATAGCACATTTGACTCTAAAGAACTTACTGACCTTGACCCATGTTCATCTGTAATACAGAATTTGCATCAGACGCTGGTGATATTGTAGCCAGAGCTACATCGACCTATGAGTTCGAAAGTCAGCATTGCCTAGTTGAATATTCGGGCGGGATCGGGGGTCCTTGACAACGCCTCAGAATTCTCAAGACATATAGAAGGATATAAAACTCCCAAATAGGGACTACAATAGAAAAACGCTTGTAAAAGTTGCTTACCTGGCCAGGTCTAATAAGAATATTAGAATCTAGCTCAAGAAGTAACCAGTCTAAACGATCGATTGGAGCCCAGTTACTGTGCGGGCGACAATTTTGCTCCTCAATCAGTCGCTGCTCGTTCTTGTTTAGTGAAGCTTCTTCCATCCTGATAAGCCGTTGGAGGTTTGTGAGGGACAATGCATATAAAACAATATACTCTTTCATGTTTGTCCCAAAAGATACCTGCAAAGTAGATCGCAAGGTTTCCAAGACCGATACAGGAGTTATGACAGGCCACAAACCTCCCCTACGAAGCCAGTGGGCGCACGTATCACCCTCTTCGAATGAATTGGAAAGAGAAGTAAAATGTTGGGAGACAATCTTTTGGGCGGCAGATATTTGGTCAGCGAGAGTCATGGCACTGGGTATACTCTGCTTTCCTGATTCGCGTTTGACATTGCCTAGAGCTTTGAGACTTTGTGTTAAGTCCTTGCCGTACTGTTGACGAACATTCGACTCTGACTTAACGATATGTTCGATGATAGCTTGTAGTTCTTGACTCTCAGATGTATTGTGTTCATCACTCGACTCTTTGAGGTGCGGATTCCCGGCTCGCGAACTCAGGGTGCTTCTATTCATGGTCTTGCGATAGTCTTTCGGTAAAGAACCCTCTTTCTTCAGAGCCTTTGGCTTGCCTATACGGGTGATTGGGGGTAAAGCTGGGCCCATCTTGCTGAGTAGCTGAGACAATGGTGGGAACTCTCCTCTCCGATAGCGAATAGAATAAATTGCCTGTTCCTGGACCTCGGCATGAGGCATTCTTCCTTTATCATCGGTGTAATGCCTATCCAATACTTCCTGAACTTGGGAAACGTGAAGGGAAAGTTCAAAGTTCTGGAAGAGACACAACCACGCGGGACGAATGACATCTAATGCCCGAGCAACGTCGATTAAGACCGAGGCCGTGAAGCCTTCGATCGATGGCTCAGGGCAAGGCCATTGTTTCAAGAGAAAGTCCCCTAGTTGTCCCATGTCTACTTCTTGCTGCTGCTTATGTGCACGTTCCAGTGCCCTGTACTTTTTTTGTAGTTTGGCGGAGAGGTTCAACCCTAGGTTGTATAGTTCATCGCCCTTGTAGGGTACAAGGTATCGCTCCATCATTGGCTGGATATAATCCATTCGTGGAATTTGGTTGTGTCTGAAGTTTTCATACAATGGCCATGTTGGTGGTGTCAAGCCCTTCAAATCCTCTATGATTGCGAAAGCTAGCAGGATACGTATGGTATCCATATCGGCATCTTGGCGGAATGAAATGACAGAGAACAAGAACATGAGTCGATACACATCATCCGAGCTCGAATTTCGGCAAAGATTGACAAAGGATCCCCATTCAGGAGCAAAGTCCAGACCAAGAAGATTGCTGAGCAGAATCTTTTCCGCCTCCCCGTTGTAGCCGCCAATTTTAGGCCAAGATTGAAGAATACCAGCTAGATCTTTTGTGGTTGTCATTTTCGATGACCAATTGAGAATCAGATTTGCGGATTCAACCACATTTGATCTTCTCTGGCTAGTACGCCAGACATCTCGTGCGGCGTACGACACACACTGAGATACCTGGGAAGGATTTGAGTCGAAATTCGAGCGCTGGTAAGTCTCTCGTCGAAGATGGCTCCTCGTGGTCAGATGGTCGTCTCCACCTGGCTCAAGAGCGCAAGCCTCCAACTTCTCTGAAGCGAACGTTGATAATTGATTGGATTTTGAGAATATAGACTCGACGGCAGCTCTGAATCCATCATGTTGAACATTTGACGTCAGTGCGGGGTTCCTATCCAGTCGAATTAGTATAGGCTTTACATAAAATTTCTAAGGAGTAGAGAGTCAAGCTCGCAGACACTCCAAAAACTCGCATCATATGGTCAACGCTCGACTTACCAGAAGGTCTTCTGCATAGCCTTATGACCGAGGGGATAGTATTCTCTGCGTGGAGTGAGAGAAGCTAGTTGGCTCAGCACTTGGACATGCCATTTATCGAGGGGTGTCCAAGGCTGAAACGAACCCCCAGCCAGACAATGCAAGGCTTCCTCTGTCCCCGTGCGACCAGTGAGAGAGTCAGGAATAATGAACGATGTATATGCGTGGCAAAGTGCTTTAAAGTACAGAAGTCGTGGCTGTGAGGGACGAAGAGTTAGCTTCAGGTATGCCAGGCTGGAGGAGAAACGGTGTTTCACAAGATTGGGAATAGCCTTACCTCAGCAGGGCAATCAAGACGACCCAGGGGTTTGTTGATTGTGTATCTGGCATAATACCCGTCGCTGCTTTCTACCCGGGTCGCAATGTGGACTCCGTGGCGCTTGTACTGTATCAAAGTACCGATAGGCACAATTAGACTGCGCTGTCGCCCCCTGATAGCGTAGTTGTAGCCCGGAATCTTCTCTCTCAAAACTATCTTTGATTGCAGGCCATACCTACGGGGAAGTTATAGGGTTAGCCTTCTGTCTCTTGGTGTGTTCTTGACGGCATTATAATGATCCAGAATCCGTGAAAAACTATTGGAGACGACAACGTACCAAGTACCAGCATCTTGATCAAGATCGATCTCTGCCCTCAATTGCGATGATTCTAGGCAATTTCTCTCGTTCACGAAAAATACAAGCTCCAAGCGACGAAGCTCGACAACCAAAGCGTTAGAATTCGGCGGCTGGACGACTGTCAAAAACCGACTAGCTTCGAAGAATTCAAATGTTCTTGAAAACAGCTTAAACAAAGGACTATGAGGATCGATCAATGCGGATTCGCGGCGATACTACGAAGAACAAGAAGTTAGCCCTGGAAAATCAAGCTAGCCTAATGTCTCAACAGCCGTGAGAAATTATAAGGGTGTCTTGAAGAGTATGGCAGGTAAACAATATTAGGACTCTCTTACCGCTCGACGATTAGGGTAGTCTAAAGTCCAATTGCTTTTCTTCTTTGTCATCCAGATATGAGGTCTTTGCCTGATTTCAATACTCCCTGTACGAACATCGAGCCAGTGTACACAATTATCTACCAATGAGGCGGGAAGATCGAAGTTTTGAGGGCCGGAGAAGATGTGACGAGGAAGAAGCTCGAGAATTCTGTTGCCTTGTACGGCTCTCACAACCAGATAATCATTTCGAAACCCAAGATGGATCCGATGACCATATTGCACGGCGGTAAGAGTATAGTTCATGCCAGGGAGATTCGAAGGATATGAAGGTAGGTTTTGATTACCAAAAAGTTCCGTCAAGATGATGTGTGTAGTATATCTGGCTGGGAGCTTCCCAATTGGTTTTCCGTCAACGAGTATGTGGCCGTTGAGTACATGAAAATGTATGGTTTGCGGAAGAGTGTGAAGCGTGGCTTCCATGGTTACCCCGACCCACCATTCATGGATACCTTCCAGAAATAGAAATGGAGATAGTTTCTTAGATGCCAGATCCTCGACTTCCGGCCAGACAGTCTTGATGGCATACATAAAACTCTGCGGGTTGTCTAAAAGAGACTTTCGAAGAAGGTACCGCATCCCGTAAATCATCTTGACATCTCGGACCAATGAAAATCTGAGAAGGATTGGCAATGATGTCGCATCTGAAGCGATGTTATCTTGCATCGTAATAGAACTTTCAATGTAACACTGAAGAGCTTCAGGGTCTAGACTATGGTTAAAATCAAGACATGGATCGAACGTTCTACGGCAGAGCAACGCCGCCCATAACGCATATGTGGACAAATTGAGAGATGTTTGTAAACTTGTGGCAGCTCGAACTTCGGAACGAAGCTCAGTAATCCACTTGAAAGTAACATTTCGGACCCTCTCTAAGAGCTGCTTTGATGCATTCTTTGAACCGGTGCCGAGCGAATTCAATCGAATGGTCAGAGTGATAATTGACTCCATGCAATTTGTCTCCCTCCAATTGATCGATATCCCATCTAAACGTAGGCTGAGCTGCTTCAGCAGGTTTGCACAGAAGATCTCGTCGTTGAAGAATGTATGCACCGAACCTAGATGATTGTCATCAGGTGCAGGCCCAATCTGCAATGCCAGATGGCAAAGTAGTAATGCTGTTGCTTCCGTACTAAAATTCAGATTGGACGCTCCAAGCTCCATCAAAATTTGAGGCCAACGACGAGTTTTCCCAGAGAAAAGAGTTTGGTAAGCCATGAACTCATGGACATTGACTCCTGGCGGGCATCTACTCTGGCTTGCGATAGTCGCATAACTTGATGGTCCATCCGAGTCCGAATTGAAATCGGACGACAACAGGAGCCTTGAGAAAGGTGAGCTTGTTGGAATAATCAACTGGCAATGGTGAGCAAACGTCGGTCTTAGAGTTTGGCGGCCAGGCCTGCAAGTTCGCTAGTCAGTATTGTTTGATTAAGATTTCATAGGATTTGGAAATTCGGGAGTAGCTTTTAATGTCTTCAAGTTTCTGGGACATTTCCAAAGAGGATCAACCTCTCGAATATCGCCGTACAATTAGATGAACAGCGTGAGGAAGTAACATACCATACTCGGTTTCGCTGATCATAATACTCAAATCGTAAGCCGTTTGGAACACAAACATCTTCGAGGCTCACGGGAAACCCCATGGTTCTGTAATGTGTGACGACGAATGACTTCTTGGTAGACGCTAGCGTGAAGCTGGATAGGCTGTCTTGTAAGAAGTCCCTAAGACCAGGATATTTGGCGAGTAGAAGTTTAGGAAGAAATTGTTCCATTGGAGATGGAGCACCTAGCGAACTGATAATTCTCCACGTTGCTTCCCGATAGGCTGCAAAAGCTTCTGGACAATTTAGCTCGAAAATAGTAACTTTCGCCTCCACTTCATCAGATGGTAAGGGATGCTCGTGGACACTGATGCTGAGACGAAGAGCAGTTTGGTCAAGCAAACATTTTTGACAATTTCGAACGCAAATTTCCTCAGGCTCCCCGTAATAGTTTTCTTCTTTCACATGCGTACTTTCGGCAGCGGCACGGACGAGTCGTTCGTAATCAGTAGATTTGGACTGCCATTCTTGCTGCTTTTCTTGACGCTCCTCTTCTGCTTGACCTTCAATCTGGCGAAGAAGGTCTTTCAACTCCCATGAGTCTTTAGACTCTTCAAAGTATCGTTCTCCGAAACAGCCTCGGATTGGGCTACTAAAGATGGTCAATCTTCTCGAGCAAGACGCGTGCCTGTCTTTAAGATACGATCGAATATCTTGGAGACGGCGCATATCTTTAGGACTAGATATATGCAAAACATCTAAGATTTCTGGGGGGAATACTGGATTAAAGTCCCGTAAGAGGACGAAAAGCTGGATAGCACATTTCTCCATTGAGACCCAGAGCTCCATGATCGTCAATAGCATTATGCTGTTCTGTTCGGGATTACCGACGTACGCATTGCCGACAGCGTTTAAGTACTCCTCGATGTATTCAGCCAGTGAGATGCATCGATTCTGACAGTCAGCTTCTGTCGCTGGGGTGGGTTTTGCTAAGAATGAGGTATTAGTCTTGCTTATTCTTCAAACGAAAGCTAAACACGAAAATGACCCAGGGGCCGTGAGACATTCTTGACCTCGTTTGACTTACCGGATGCTTGCTCAATATTGATCTCCATGTCCGAGAGCGAGGAGTAGCGATTAACGAAGGCTTCCCGTTCTCTGTTGATCGCGGATAAAAATTCGGGAATTGGTTGCGTACGAGCCGTGGTAGGTTGAAGTCTTTGATGATCATACACCCAAGCTAATAGAGTCCCATCAATGTGATTTGCCGAGTTGGAAAGAGTCAGCCGGAGGTGTCGTGGGTCAGAGCGGCGTGGAAAGGTTAATATCGGTCGCTGGCTGTCGTTTTTGAAGCCTGACCATGCAGTCTCTATTTGGCTAACTGCAGTAGTGGTGACCTTTTCGAAGAATGGCTGGAGTGCCGAGAACATGGACTCGTAGACTGCTTGAATCTTGGTATGGGCTCTCTGCTTATCAACTTCGAGTTTGGCAATGCGACGGCAAAGTTTGCTGTTCAGAAATGACAGCAGTTCTATATCGAGATGTTTTCTCGAACCCTCTTCTAACAAGTCTGCAAGTACTTGACACATCAGAAACTTGTACTGTATTCGGCCAACTTCACCACCAATGAGCGTTGAGAGGTGTCGCTGTATCGCAACGCGCACCACCAGCCAAAATGGACACCTCCTCCAAGGCTTCTGGGCTCCCTCAGACCAGCAGACATCATCTCGGACACATTTGCGTAGAAGTGAAGGAAACGAACGCGAGCCATTGGCTTCAAGTAGGGTCATCAGCATCGAAGTGATCAGTTCTGGATTCACAGTCTCTCGACTCTCGAAAACGGAAACTCCAGCTTTGTTTGCCCGGGCAGCAAAGCGCTTTATGGATTCCGTGCTGGCTTGTGAGAGAAAAGCAGCAAGCTCATTCTGGAAGGTAGGGATGGAGAAAGTTGAAAGGGGTAGGGTGACTGCACAGCCTGGGAAGTCCCATTCTAGTGGCCCCGTGGCAGCAAGGACTTTATCTGAGAGGGGGGAGGTTTCGAAGGCCTCAAATATGACGTTGTCGCGTTTGATAAAACTGACGATGATGTTAGAACCACATTGATGAGAGGTGGGTGGGGGAGAGTGGTGATAGAAGACGTACTCTCGTCGAATCAGAACTGCCGCATTCTGCTCAGCAACATGTAGGATGAGGACCTCATCACTCCCGTTTTCTAGCTCTCGGAAGGCAGCAAGGAGAGCGGTCTTGTTAATTGACCCACCCGAGTTGATGGTTTTAGAAGTTTGGATAGATCGATGGATACAGTCCCATGTGGTACCAAGGTGGAGTGCTTTCAAAATGTTGGTAGCTGCGAGAAGATGATCGAGTAGGGCGTCTTGGATCTTGCTCAACGTTGACATACGCTCTTGTTGCTGGGGCAGCTGAGGTGGCAGGGCGATATGATGTACGAGTGACTCTAGCATCGTCGCCGTCGACTGGGCAGGTCTGGAAGCCATCACGAAACGGTTTCAAGTTTACTGGAACATAAAAGATTGTCAAAAAGTTGGATAGAAAAACCCATGGCGATGAAGTGAATTTTAACCTGACCAACCTCGCGCTATCGCCCCATCGGGAAGCGGTATCTCGAGTCAAATGAGACTAGAAATGCCTTTTGGCAGCAGTATGATCGGCATGATACATCGTGCTATGTCGAAAAACTGAGGGAAAATTGCAATGTTAATTAATCATGAAACGCTTCCGCCGGCAACCGACAGAGACAAACAGAGAAAGAAACATCAGCCAGTCGAAATCGAAGCCTAGACTACTAGAAATACCAAATCGACCTTGCGAGTATTAGGGCCCGAAGATCTTGTGGAAGGAAAGGTGATCTGCGTGAAGCGTGTACTGTAGGAGGTGAAGTTCAATTGAGGTTGGAGTGAGGTTGGACGCGTCTGCACGGACCTTTTGACTTCACATAATTAAGCCTGAGTCTTGACTAAGAAATCAAGTGCTCGAATATATAAGTCACTATGATAAAGTAATAACGTCCCTGCCGGAATTAGGTTAAAAAGGAATCAAGAAAGTCCTTAGCTTGCGCTAGCTTTAATTTACGGTCTTCGGAAGGAAGCTCGACGAATCAGGCTTCAATAAGCGCCTGCGAACTCCAGAGTTTGCGGAGTCTTAATCGATAAAGACCCTGATATTTTCGTTTGTTGTAATATATGTGCTTGTGCCAAATGATGGTGAGAAGCTGGAGTGGTTATAAAGGGCTACTTACTTTATTATAAGACTATTTTCGCTAGTAGGGGGCGGGTGAGACTGAGTTAGTCACCGGAGATGTAGTTTAAGCTTTCCTATTGGATATGACTATTGGTTTCTTTAGTATGTGGACGCTTCGATCGGTTGAGATTGTATGTAAGAGGTAAGAGGTACTGTAAGGAGCAAGGAGTTGGTCTACAGAGAGCATTCCTCCAGAGCCATTACTATCAGATCTCCACACGCACGCAGTACTATGGAATAAGGGGAGATAAAAATCATTAACGACAGATCAGAGCTGGGTATTTGTTATTTAAACATGGAGAATTTAGACCTATTCCCGAAACCTCCCTATGCAAAATGAACCCCTTGGTAAAACGACAATACAGTAAGTATCCCTTTAGTTATATTACAAAACCCAGTTCCCATCTATATCCGTATTCAATAGACTATCGAAGAACAAGTTATCCGCCTCCTGCAAATTCCAATCCTGCATCAATTGATCAGGGACCCGCGAAGGGTACTGACTACTCGTAAACGAAACCATTGGCATGTTGACAGGGTCGTGACTTGGTAAAGACATGTCTGGCCAAGTATTAGAATTCTCAGTTCCTTTTAGCTGTATATTACTGTCGAGCGTGATGATAGTCTGCCGCTTTTCGGCGTACGGCGTCGAGGGGTCTGGAGGAGTCGGAGGCAGCTTGGTCGCGGGCGGTCGCACTATGCTAATGGTACCGAAATACGGAATCGCAAGACGGAGATTCCCAGCCGCTCGTCCAGAAGGCGAATCGACTGCGAGGAGTGACCTGATAACGTCGGAGCTTTGTGAAGCTATCACGTTCTTGCCACCGTCTGATAACATTTCCAAGGATTTGAGTACCGTGTGTATCAACTTTCGATCGTTATCTTTCCGTTGTCGCGTTTCGGTCGTCTCATCCCCTTGAGAAGGTTCAATCAATCCCAGGAATAATGTAACGGTAGCTGTGAGTGCTCCAAAATCAATGACCTTGCAGCAGAATCGGCTATTCGCCGTACTTCGCATTGCGAGATATCGATATATCATTTCCCTGGACGACTTGAGACAGCTGAATTTGCTGTATTCGTAACGACGTTCTGTAGCAGCACGTAACATATAGGGTAAGTGAACCAATGACTCCAGCTGGAAATACCACACCTGAGTCATTAAGCTATCAAATTGCTCTGCGGCTTTCGGGGTTCCTTCCTCGGCGAAGAATGTAGGGATTGCCCACCAAGACTCTGGCATATTCTTCGCGAGGTTGTCGAGCTTTTCATCAATCTGCTGCGTCGTGGCATATGCGTTGGAACTTTCACACTGATTTCTATCGATGACCAAGGCTGTCAATTGACTGAGCTTTCTCGAGAATAGTAAAGGTTTATCGATAGCCGGATTTTGGAATGTCTCGTCTGGAGCAAAATCGTTATCAGGAGACCCAACAGGCAAACCTAATAGAAGAGCCTATCATATTAGCTAGGTTTTTCTGTGCGATGGATCAACTCACTAGATATCTGTCAGCTTGAAAAATCTGAAACCACATATCTTGCCCATTTGGAATCTCCGTCGACCGTCTATGGATGCCCATTAATTGACCTATATTCATAGCTCTTCGGAATGTCAACCAAGCTCGCCGCGGGTTTCCTGCGTTGATGTGATAGACGCCTTGGAGGCTCAAGCATTCTAATCCCTCCATAGTGCTGATCAGCTCATCATCAGATGTTATAAGAGCAGAGACAGTTGCTAGGTATCTTTCCATACGAGCTTCAACCGTTGGCAGAAGATGCAGTTGTTTGGTATCGAAGTCAGGGTTCAGTTGTTGTAGGCACACTGCAAGGTACAGTATAGTCCTCGCAATAATTGTAGGATGCTTCTTTGAGATCTCCGCTAGGTCAAAGATCGGAGGCACTACCGAAGGCTCTCTGTCGCCAAACATACCGGTTGTATGCGTTGACATGGCGTGAATCAGAAGCCAGCAACTGCTGTTTTGAGATATTAGTTGGGCATCTCTTTGGGATGGAAGTATATCTATTAGAGTTTGCCGAATTCGATCAATTTTGAGTGGCCGGCAGGAAGGGGTTTTGGTTCCGCTACTCGACTGGGCTGGGGTAGGCATTGATGAAGGACCATTTTCTCGACGACCAAGCTACTACTGTTAGTGAGCCCTACGAAGCATCGACCAAAATACCCACAACATTATTGTCAAAAAGTGTCATGAAAGGCGTCTCCTGAGGGACCCCAGATGAAGCTGATGTGTAGGGCGTGATGAGATCCTCAGTACCCATAGACTCTGGGGTGAGGATATCTTGTTGGACCTTGTCCTCTTCTTCGTACTGTGTGACCTTTGCAACCAAAGTTTCCAACAAGCGTTCTACACGACCAAGTCTCTCGCCCATTTGGGTATTGCTTGATGGTTCGCGCTCTTCTGGATATTCTTGGCTAAGACACGTCGTTCCCCGCGTGAGGCAACCCGAACAGACTGGCACATCTTCCGAACTCAATTGACACTTGATCTTTCTTCGTTTGCCTTTTCATCCATTTAGAAAATGATTCGAAAGTCGGATTGAATTAGCTTACACTCCCAGCAACTTCGGGTGCCTTTACGGACTCTTTTCCTGGGTGGTTCAGCATCTGGGGAAGAGAAGCTGCTTCCAGACATCTTGATGAATGTGAGATACGAAATAGATGGACGGCGAATATCTCGCTGATTTGTAGGACTATTATCGACGACTTGTTTGATATAGAAACCCAGGGAATTTCTAAAGACAAAGGCCAGATGTCATTTCATGTCAAACGCGAGAATCGAGATGAGAGAGGTAAAATAAATGTGCAACACGCGTTGACCGTCATCATGCGCTGCCTGGCGAGATTTCTTTCCTCCGCCGTCGTTCGGCTGGAGGGGCGACTCGAGTGATTGGCTCGGAGAGTTTTGCTTATGAAATGGGCATTTGTCACGTGATAAACTATCCGAGCAACGGAATATATCACGTCAAAGTCTTGCACGTGTGTACCATTTTCTCCAACTTTTCTAAGTCCAATAACTTTTATCTTTGTCCTTTGGGAAGGTCATGCGTGCTTCCTCCATTTGCTCATTCCCATTTCCTTTAGGACCCCGGGTAAACCTCATTATCAGAACTTTCTCTGCAGCATTTATCTCAACACCAAAGCTCCCAATCCTAGCATGCGGGGGTATATAATCCGTGTCAATGCCATCTTCCTCTAGACCCACCCGCCAAGCATCCAAGTTAGCCATCGTGGTAGAATTCCGCGTGCCTTCTCGGCAGGCATACCACCGCTGCAAAGCAATGGCCTCCCGGCGAAGTGTTCGATCTCGACACCACTTTCCAACTGCATGAAGAGCAGGAATTACTCCAAGATTGAAAGTGAAATTATCATCCGAAATACTTTTCTTCATCTGTATGATGTTTCTGCAAGTGGAAACAAGTTCTTTGAAGTCTTCAAGGTGCTTGTCGAAAGAGCAATTGTCCGTATCCAGCGAGCTGACCAGGTACATCTCGCTAGTCTTGCAACGGACAAAAAGGATGTGTGCTGCAATTGCTGCTGCTTTGTCAGACGACTGAGTGATTTTGTTGTATAAAGCTTTGAAGGCCCGGCGCCACCGTCTGTGTTCTCGTGCCAATTTGTCCCTTTCATCTTCAAAAATTTTCAACCTGTCGGAAGGTGTAGAGATACCGATCTGTGGACCAATTGCACTCTCGTCTTGCTTAGAGGTAACTTCCCTTCCTTCGTAGAGTTCCGATGTTGTACTCTGCTCTTGTTGGAGATTGGATATCTTCCACATGAAAAAAATTGCTCGTGAGTCAATCAAACGCCAGTAGTGACGAACATCGTCTATATTCGAGAATTTCAAGGGCATTTGTTGGATTTCCTCCTCGCCTTCATTTATCGATAGTCGGTGGCTTTCTGCTGGGCTTGAATCGTTTATCCCTAGCATCTGAGTGTTGAAAAAGGTACCTGCCTGGACCATCGCGATCTCCGGAAGCATGGTACGAAGAGTCTGGGGATCGCAGTCCCCACCACTGTCTTTGAAGCATTCTCGAAAAAGCTTCAGTCCCTATCATACATGTAGTGTCAGCATGTTTATTCTACGGTTTCATCGAATACTTTGAGAACAGGATCATAGAATCTTCTAGAATAGGCGAATCTTCCCAACAAGTTGGACCAGACAATCACATAAAATTTGGCAGCATCTGGTCCTATATCAACTTACACTGCGAGTGTGGCTGATTGTGGTAATGAGGTTACCAGCTAGACATTCTAAACACCAGGGCGTTGAGTCAGTACTATAAAACCTGGGACTTGAGGCTATGGATGGGGAGGCCGTTTACTCTGAAACCACAACTCGAGTAAGCAGTCTTAAGATACCCGAAGCAGAAAGTGTTCAAAGTAAAGACTTACCGAATAAGCACACCATCAAACAAGCCATCAATGCGGCTCTGGAATCCGGTCGATTGCCCAGGGTTTCCCTCATTACCTGCAGAGATTTTTCATGGTGTTGCAAATCGATTTGTCTGTGTCGAAGCGCATTAACTCTCGAGGCTTCATCTTTGGCTTCTCGATGTAGCTTCCTCGATACACTGAGAGCGCCGATTGCAACAACAGCTGTAAGCACATAAGGTTGTTTCCGACAGCCGTCAATCACGAGTCGATTCCAGGTGGACTTGTCCAAAGCCCCAGACAGATCAAGAGCTATTTCGTTTTGGAAGTGCTGAAAATGCGTAAATTCGAATTCACTATGGCACTCAATTCCCGAGAAAGGTACAACTGATAGATTGTCAGGAATCTGGAGCGGTAGTAAAATCCGTGGGCGCAGCAGGCTCTGTCGGACCTTCGAGTACCCGTCGCATTCAAGTCCAACTTTGATGCACCGATTGCACTTTGGCTTGGCCTCGTCACATTTGACTCTCCTCTTTTTCTGTCGAGGAATTAGTTACTATTTCTCTACCAAAAGCAAGAGCCGTATAGGTAAACCACTCCTCGGGGTTCTCAACACAGCAAACCCGAGGAACAAAGAAAATTGTTGATATTACGCAGGTCAAGCAACCCGATTTTGTTTTGGTATTCTGTCTTCTCCTAATAATCTCCTTGGGTGATTCCGAGGTCATCGTTCCAACGATGAGGGAGAATCCGCTAGCTTTGTCCCTTCAAAAGATGACACTAAATAGACAAAAGCACATTCGCAAACCGTATTCGCATCGAAAGTCAAGTAGATGATTGGATTGAACCACTGAAAGACCAGCTTGTGTTTTGTTATCCGCTTTGATCTATATTAAAGACTAGGACTTTAATGATTAGTCTGATAAAAGGTCTGATGGAGTCCATCTTGTCGGAGGGATTCTTACGTACTATTTTAAGATTTTGTGCCACAGTCAGGAGGGGCTCATTCAAGCCTCAATCACAGACTCAGCCATATCGTATTCGCGTAACAGTGAAAGTTAAATCTCGACCTCTAAATATCTGTTGGCTTTAAGAGGGTGGCGAGGTAGAATAATTAATTCTAAAACAATTAACTCATCGAGGGTTACGAGTATTTCCAAGTCAGTACCTACCGTAGTCCGTACTCCGTACCTGCGCCGTAGATACTGAATCTCTATAAAGGGTGGTATACAACTTAATCGTTGCACATTAGACATATCAGGGAATTGAGTTATCTTATGACCAAAGGAGGCCTACAAATCCGTATTTTTTATGCGGTAGCAGTACTTCACCGCAGGCACGGTGGTACCTAAAGTACCTGGTGTTAGCTCCTGAGGCTTAAGTCCGAAGGAGTGGCCCGCTTTTCAACGATGCCACATCTGACATGTTGTGAATTCGAGCTCATAGCTTATGATTAATGCAAAGAAAGACCTTGGTGTTCCTATCACTCTTTGATTTCCCAAACCAGTGTACTAAGTATGACTGCACTAGATGAGGCAAAAGGAGAGGCTGCCAAGCGTCCAGTACCTCGGGCCAATGGACAACGCTTGACCCGCAGGCGTGTCCCCCTTTCATGTATCGCGTGTCGAGTTCGAAAGTGAGCACCTTCCCTATTATGTACACTCTATGGGCATAATGCAGACTGTCATATTGATAGAAGCACAGATTGAAATGCAATCGAGAGAAGCCATGCCAGAATTGTGTTGTCAGAGGAGAAACGATTGCAGCTTCGTGTACGTACGTGGAGAAAGCGGACAAGAAGAGCTCAAACCTATCAAACCCACGCTCAGATGCTGAGGATATGAGGAAGAGGCTCAATCGCCTCGAGAGCTCCATTCTCTCCATGATGGATACTAATGGGAATCGCTCTGAAACTTCTGCATCCAGTCGTTCCCACGTGTCAAGTGCCGAGAACAACAGTGAAAGCCCAGATCAAACTGGAGGGCAAAAGATATCTGTTGATTCCAGGAGCACACACTGGGATGCTATCTTGAATGAGGTGAGTACTTTGTTAATTCCCAAAGAATGTTGCCTGACGCGGCGCAGCTTGGAGCTATGAAGGATGCTTGGAGTGAAGAGAACGATAAGATTGAGTTCTCAAATGGCCCAGTTCCTACTGGAAAGCCTTTTCGACCAAGTCTCCTTTCCGGACTTTCCCAGCCTCTTGATCGAGCAACTATCATGGAGTCTTTGCCTTCCAGGGAAGCCGCTGACAGACTTGTTTCTCAATTTTTTGAATCTTACACCCCATCGGTACCCGCGACATGTAATTGTGACCACTTCTCACTACCGGAATATCACTGACATATGTTTAGTTTTGGTTCATGAAGCAACATTTCTGAAGCAGGTGAGATGGTCTCGTTATATTTGAGTGCAAAGCTGACCTTGAGCAGTGTAACAAGCACTGGGAAAATCCAGCTGAAACCAAAATAATGTGGATAGGTCTCTTGTTTGGCGCGATGGGTCTTGCAATGCAGTCATACACTAGAACCGGCGATATCCCTCCCGAATACCTGAGCACCTTACCCGCGATGGTAGATCTATATCGTATTCGGGCAGCCCAGTGTATTGTGCTTGCCGATATAACTAAACCAGTCGAGTTCACAATCGAAACATTGATGTTCTACACAATGCTCGAGTACACAGTCTCTAGAGATGGGGATATGGGCACATGGCTTTTATCAGGTACAATCATGCGACTGGCATTGCAGCAAGGTTACCACCGTGATCCATCACAACACCCGAATCTCACACCCTTTCAAGGGGAGATGCGAAGGAGAGTTTGGATCAGCCTTAATCAGCATGAACTGCTATTTTCGGTACTTGTTGGTCTACCCAAGCCTGTCAAGTATGCGGAATGCGATACGCAGCCACCTCGCAATCTCCATGAGGAGGAGCTTTACGAGGATATGAAGGAATTACCACCTTCTCGACCTCTGACCGAACCAACTAAAGCTTGTTTTCAGGTTGTCAAGTCTCGATTGATGCGGGCCTACGGCGAGGTTGTAGAGTTCCTCCATCTTCTTCGGCCGCAGCCTTTTGCAGAGGTCATGAGGCTCGACTTGAACTTAATGAAAACCCGGGAGATGATTCCAGCTCATCTACAGCTCGGGGATACACTGGAAGATATGAAGGATGACCAACCAGCAACGACCATGGAGAAATATATCCTCCAACTATTTTACCACAAAGCAATAGTTCTACTCCATCGTAAATTTTGGGATGCTGCGCCAGAAGGTACCCCGCCGGGAAAGTTCTATTACTCACGGAAGACATGCGTTGCTTCAGCGGTTGCTCTTCTAAATCACCAAGCATTGATGCACGAAGGAATCCGTCCAGGCGGACCACTTGTCAAAATGAAATGGTACCATTTCGTCATCACCACCCACGATTTTCTTCTCGCGGCAATGGTCATATGCCTGGATGTCATAAACCTCCGACGACAATTCCCAGACAACAATTTCCCACCTTGTGTCATTACGGAACCACAAAAGCTGAACGCCATTCTGAGATCAAGGAATATATGGGCGGACATTGTGGATGATTGCCGAGATGCAAAGAGGGCTGTCACCTTGTTGGATGCTGTTTTAGGCAAGCTGAAAATCAAAGGCCAGCGAGAGGAGAAGAGAACAGAGCAGATATATCAAGCTCAACCCTTACCAGCATTGGCCACGAACACAACGGCGGAAACTTTAAGATTTGATCCCTACTTTACCGATCAATTCGCGCTGGGTGGGATGCCTCTCGCAGTGGGATATCCTACTACCGAGGACGCCATCATGCAAGATACGTTTCCTGATATCCTGTCTTCCGATCTTTCTGTTCCAAATGACTTTGATTGGGTAAGTCCTTTAACCTCTGATGTTTTACAACGTCCACTAAATGATAAACAGGATGCTTGGGATCAATTCCTGCAGGTACAACAGCAGTCATTTATCGAGGCAGTCCCCTATGAGTTTCAGATGCAAAGCGTATGAATATAGGACCAGACTAAACCTGTTACACTCGTTCTACGTACCGACTACATCCAATCCGAGCGTACCATATCCATATCAGCACGGAACACCAGACAAGACCCCACGTACAAGGCGGCATCAATCCATCAAGCTACGAACCTAATCAAGCTACGAACCTATCTACCATCTATCCTACAACCTCATTAATCTATCCCGAAATCCTCAAAAATAGGCCCAAATGCCTCCCTCCGCGTCTTCACACGGATCTCCGAAAACCCAGTTGAAATCTCCTTCATACCGTCCGTCTCAAACCACTTAAACGCAGTCGCTCATATATTCATCCAGCGGCATAGGCTGGAGCGCCTTCCTCGCTCTCCCCCTATGCTGCGCATTAAACGGCTGCGCGAGCTTAGTGACGTTAATATTTGTAGCGGCAAGCTGAGCGCAGGACTTTGTGGCATTGTAGACTTAACAGCTAGGGACGACGACGAAAGCTAGGCTTAAGGAGACGGTGATGAGCATCGCGGGGCAGAGCTAGAACATGCGACGCCATGAATCTGGAGATGATGAACAGGGCCATGAGGTTGGCGTTTACCTCTGAGATTACAGTAGCGGGGGTTTGAAATCGGCGAGCTTCATCCTGCCGCTCACGATGAAGACGCTGTTGAGAGTGGGGTGGGTGGTGATGATGTGGAGAGGTTGGATTCGAGGTTGGTGAGTCTGTGACGTCTAGTTGGAAGGTTTCAAGACCAGGAAGCTCGGATTTTAGGGCGTTGGTCGTTCGATGTAACGACTAGATGCGACGACTTTCTTGCCTGTGGAATGAGTGGAAGTGGCGAGCGAAGGTTTCTCCTAGGCGGAGGTTGCACCGACGAGGAGGATTGTTTTAATGTTGGCTGTCACTTCGGATTGGATGTTTGGATTGAGAAGATGCTCGATGTTTACTTACTGTTAGTGAAGCTTCTCATTTGCAACGACATCAAACACTACATATAACTTTCCTTTCCCATCCACCCCAAACACTATTTTCTACAGCAATCTTATCTCCAAAGTCCGATTTAATCAAAGTTCTACCAGTAACAACTTGAGGGTACTTTTCTACCCCAAGTATAGAGCTCTCCATCTCTATAACATTACGCCCACCTTTTTTCAGTTGGATTTGATCCAAGAAATCGGAATACTCCACTCCGTATTCTGCTGCAAACCCGCTCACCCCGAGACTCGAATAGCTACCTGAGCTTCACCTACCCAATAAAATATAAGATAAAGTCGCTCATATATGAAGCAATAGAAAATGATACCCCACTGCATCAAAGTAAAAGGGGCGGTCACGCACTAGTCACGTGCTAAAATATCTTACCAAACCTCATATACAAGGCATTAAATCTCCCATCCATCCATCCATGCCATGCCATCCTCGCCCAAAAAATTACATCTCCAAGCTCTCCACCCCAACTCACCTTACCACCACCAACCCTCCACCAACCCTCCACAACCCACACCCACACACAAGAACCCCTCAACCCATTTCTTCCGCAAACATGCCACCAAAGGTCCAACGCATCCCCATCCAAGCCGCGACGTCCTCGCGGCGCTCTGCCCCAAAGGGCTATTTCGCAAGCACGTACAACACGTTGACATCGCCCGAGAACGCGAGCGTGGTGCGGAGCGTGGCTATTTTTGGGGCGGCTGTTGCGTTGTTTGCTAGTAGTTGGAGTGAATTTCTTTTGCCGCCGTGAGTTTTTTCTTTCTTTCTTTCTTTTCCTTTTTCCTGTTGAAGGAATATGGGCATGGGGTGGTTGAGAGGATAGCTGTGCTAATGGGGTTTATTTGCAGGTTGTAGAGAAGGGATGAAGTAAGGGAGATGAGGAGGGAGATGGAGATGGAGGAGGGTGTATGATGGGAAAGAAGGGGTGGTAGATGGATTGGGAGATGCATGGAAAGGGTATGGATGGATGGATGTGGCAGTGGAATAACAAGCACCGTCGATGTTGGAGATAGCTCGGGAGGATTGTATGATATCAGGACGGACGGGCAACAGAGTCGGGTGTGATACGAATATGAGTGTAATATCTTACAAAAGGGAAGACATGGATTGCATGACAGGCGTTATGACGATACATATCAACGAATGGATCTCTACTTCAGTCTACATCAAGATCTGTTGACAATATGCCGTGAAGGGAAATTGTTCTCAACAAATTTCTATGCAGGTTTCTTGGTAAAGGGGAATTATGTAATGATTGTATACACGCAGTTTCTCTGCCTAAAACTACATGGAGAGAAATCCACCCATTAATCATTCAACCCTGACGCCTAACCCTGACACCTTCCCCCATCATATGAACATAATCAATGCTGACTCCACTGTATACTATCAAGAGCAACACCCTCCTGCACGAGCTCCCAAAGCGGGCTCAGCTCTCTCAAAAACGTGACTCGTTCCTTCACTGCCTTGAGCACATAGTCGATCTCTGACTCTGTGGTAAAGCGACCAATACCGAAACGGATACTGCTGTGGGCGCTCTCATCACTACTACCCAAGGCCCGTAGTACGTAGCTGGGCTCTAGGGAGGCGGAGGTGCAGGCGCTGCCGGAGGAGAGGGCGATGTCTTTCAGGGCCATGAGAAGGGACTCACCCTCGACGTAAGCGAATGATACGTTCACACAGCCCGGGTAAAAGTGGTTCGGGTCTCCGTTTTGGGTGGTGTGCTCCAGGGAGAGGAGACCGCTAAGAAGTCTGTCGGAGAGCATCTTGATTCGTTTAGAATCATACTAAAGACCATTAGCTATGCTCGACAATTATATTCAAGCTTAAGTATGTAGAGTAGGAAATCAGAAAATGTACTGCGTCTCTTCAAGGAAGCCTCAACTTGCAAGCAAGGAGATCACTCTGAAAGCCATGCATATGAAGTAGTTCATCATATTCAACAAAGTAAAAAGTAAAGGGAGTACTCACATCCATCTCCTCCTTGGCAATTCGACAAGCTTCTCCAAATCCGACAACCAGCGCAGGCGCAAGGGTACCACTTCTTAATCCTCTCTCCTGTCCGCCTCCAGAGATGATAGGGTCGATTCTGACTCTAGGCCTTCTTCGGATATAGCAAGCTCCCATTCCCTTTGGTCCGTAAATCTTATGAGAAGAAATGGACATTAGATCAATCTGCATCTTGTTGACATCCATTGGGATCTTGCCGACAGCCTGTGCTCCATCGGTGTGGAAGAAAACCTTCTTTGACCTGCAAAGCTTGCCTATCTCCTCCAGGGGTTGGATAACACCAATCTCGTTGTTCACTGACATTATACTGACGAGACAAGTCTCTGGTCGGATGGCAGCTTCGAGTTGAGCCATATCGACCAGGCCGGTGCTCAAGACAGGTAGATATGTAACTTCAAATCCTTCGTCTTGTAAATGCCGACAGCTGTCAAGAACACACTTATGTTCTGTCTGGGTGGTAATTATATGGTTCTTCTTTCCGCCTCGGCCAAAGAACCTCGCAACTCCCTTGACACTCATATTGTTACTTTCGGTAGCTCCGCTCGTGAAGATTATCTCCTTCGGGTCAGCTCCAATAAGGTTTGCAATATGCTCGCGAGCCTCTTCAATACCCTTATCGGTTTCCCATCCATAAGCATGCGTTCTCGAGTGGGGGTTGCCATAAAGTCCACTGTAGTATGGCAGCATAGCATCCAACACCCGCGGATCAAGAGGTGTTGTAGCTTGCATATCAAGATAGATTGGTCTCTCGCCTTCATCCATAACTGTGGCTTGCTTCAAAACACCTGTGAAAATTCAAATCAGCGAAAGTTCGCTCTTTTGCGGAGTTAAGCCATACCGGCCATAGGGCTCATCATCGCATCAGCGTTGACATCAGTTCCTGGCATAATCGTTTTCTCTGGAAGCTTGCCGGTCTCTGCAAAGAATGCCTTTTGATCGGCTCGAATGGCAGTGTCGACGTTGACCTGAGCGTTGTCTTTCTTCGTCGCCGAGACATACCCCCTCCTCGAAGTTGTTTGGTTTGATATCCCCGCCACTCTCGCAGCAGAATTTCTCGAAACACCAGTGGTTGACGACGACTGCTTTAAGCAGAAGCGCGAGGCCTGTCGCAATGTATTTGGATGCATTGTCGGCATATTGGTGATGTGGTAAAGAAGATGCGAATGGATCAAGAAGTTGTAGAAGAGAAGAGGCAACAAATATTGATAAAGAAGCTCCAAGCGAAAACAGATGCGATTGGCTGAGGTGCAAGAGCGGGCGTCATTGGGGCGACATGCCGGGTTTATGAAAAGAGGCATAATTATGAAGGTAGGTAAGGTACATATTGTTATTCACTCCACCTGCGTGCAACTCCTCCCTATCCTAGATATCTAGATCTCCCTCTTCCTCTTTTGCTTGTGAATAGTTACATTTCATTCTAGACACAAACTCGATTAATTCTGTGCTACAGGACCTACCTTATTTGTACCTACTCACCCACGATAGGCGCATAGATACCTAGCGATCTGGCTGACGGCAAACGCTCAGCCACTCACATTCCTCGTCATCACATCACACACATACCATACTGGACTGTACCGGCGCCGGCAAGAAACGAAAGTCCGCTTTACTCCAAACTCGACGTCTCTTCTTTACATTCTTAATTTTTACAACTCCAAGACACCGCCCGACCGCTTCTCTACCATTTGCGACAGTCTATTGAATTATTCGGGGCGTTGGGCTCTATCCCGAGAAGGAAACGCCTCATAATACAAATACCCCACCCCACCACACCACCTCCCGACGGTTGAGAGCCATCTGAGGCATTTTGATCTACGTGAGTGGGAGGAGAGATGTCTTTCAAGGGCTTCCAGAAGTCAATCGTCAGAGGTGAGTCTATTCCAGAGGCCCGTCCGGCTCTTGGGGATAGTGGCATGGGGAGGACAAAGAACGCCTGTCGCACCGTCGCTGACGCATACTTTAGCCCCCCAAACATTCAAGGCCAAATTCAATCTTGGCGAGAACACGAAAGATGCCGTCTATATCGACGCGGAACGACGGTTTGACGAACTCGAGAAGGAGACTAAGAAGTTGCACGATGAGAGCAAAAAATACTCGGATGCGATTATTGGCATGATGAAGCACCAAATCGAATTTTCCCAAGCCATCGCCGAGATATACAAGCCCATATCTGGTCGCGTATCAGACCCAGATTCTATCATACCCGAAGGAAACCCAGAAGGTATAAAGGCCTGTGAGGAATACGAGGCAATTGTGACGGATCTCCTGGCTACTCTACAGCCCGAGCTAGAAATGATTGAGACGAGGGTGATTCGACCTGCGGACGAGTTATCGGAAATTATAAAGGCTATAAGGAAATCTGCACTAAAACGACAGCATAAGCAACTGGATTATGACCGACACCGAGCCACCCTAAAGAAGCTTCAGGACAAGAAGGACAAGAGTCTGAAGGATGAGAAGGCCATGTACAAGGCGGAAAATGAGGTTGAACAATCGACTCAAGAGTTTGAGTACTTCAACAACCTCCTGAAGGACGAATTACCCAAGCTCTTCGCTTTAGAACGCGAGTTCATCCGACCTTTATTCCAATCATTCTACTACATGCAACTGAACGTCTTCTACACCCTTCATGACAAGATGCAAGGATGCGACATTGGCTACTTCAACCTCCATCTGGATGTGATAGAGGGATTTGAAGCGAAGAGAGGGGATATCCAAGAACAAGCAGAAAAGTTGGCAATTACCAAGTGGAAGACGACCGGTGGTAAGCGTCCGGCAAGATTGGGTCCAGGAGGCAGCAGGCTTGCTATCGAAGACAAGCAATCCCCCTCTCGACTCGCTATTGAAGACAGGAAGACGTCCGTTCGACGATCCATGGACGACGGAGAGAACCCACCGCCACCCTATTCAAGCCAATTATCGCCCAGGTTCAACGAGACTACAGTCACTCGCTCAAGTTCGACGGGTTCCGCATGGGGTACAGCAGCAAAATCAAAGGGGCCAGCTCCACCACCTCCTAAGCCTAAACCATCACGATTCAGCGGCGCGCCTCCTGCGGAGACTGCCACGGCGCTTTACGATTACGAAGCTCAAGCCGAAGGAGACTTGAGCTTTTCAACTGGGGATGTTATTGAGATTGTGACAAAGACGAATAATGAGAATGAATGGTGGATAGGCAAGATCAAGGGGAAGCAAGGACAGTTCCCAGGTAATGCTCCTGACAACAAGTCATTGATGATGCTGATTAGTACCTAGGAAATTATGTGCAAGTTAATTAAGGGGTTGAGACAAGAGAGACCGGCCCGCTTCCGTTTCTAATCAGCGATTGGGGCATTTGGAAAGTTCCATTCTCCTTCAACAGACCGAGGCACGGCTATAGAGGGGTTATGCATAGGCAACTCGGGGGAGGAAAGGGGGGGTTAGCATGCATGTCATGCGTGTATCGTATACATCCAACAAGTATCGCCGGCTTATCATATTTATCGCATTGCTTTGCTCTTCGAAAGAAAGAACTTCTGATCACAAGGCAAACTCTCTTGCCGTTTTGAATCGATGATACAGTATGTGACATGCATGTGCTGTCAGGCAAAAGCAAAGCAGGGCGTCCAAGTAAGAGCGGCACGTTCGTGGGGAAGTAAGAATAAGGCAAACGGGGCATCCTTCGATCCCGAGGCAAGGCGAATTGCAATCTGAATCTGGCCCCCACCCCACCGTCGGGACGGGTACTGTAAGCCCTAAACCAAAGTGAGACTTGGCCTTGCATGTAGGTAATGCGGTACAGTACTGTAGCAGTAAAGTCAAGTAGAGCCGCAAGTAAGCAAGCAAGCAAGCAACGTCCTTCCCAATCCGATCCAATGCAACACTTGTCCACATCAACGTCACCTGTACCTTCATTATACACTAGGTATATGTACATGTACACAGAGAAAGATCCTTGCTTCTCTCTCTTCTCTTCTATGCAATGCAAATGCAATGTAAGCGTCACACCCTCTTGTCTATATTTATTCTCGGGATGTTCTTCTACTGCAGTGAGTAATCATTGGCACATGGGGGCCACAGAGAGAGAGAGGCACACGTGGTAGTGCATGTATGCAGTTTACGCCCGGGAAATATGGGGATGGAGGGGGTGGTGAGGCTTGGTGCTAGATGGGTGGGTTTGGAGACTGGCAGATAGTACCGAGTGGGGATGGGAGATTGATGGATGGATGGATAGTGCAACCAATCAATTGAGTTCAAGTCTACTGGTAACTAGCTAGCTAGCTAGACAAAAACGTAATGAGGACAGGTAAGTAGGTAAGTTCCAGCGTTGTAGTTCGGCGATGGGACAACATAGGATAGCAAATAGATAGATAGTATGTATGCAGTATATGAAAGAACCATAAATGTATTGATTACTATTGATTGCCATACCATATCTGCAGCACTAAAGCATGAAAAATCCAAAGCAGAAGACCAGCCTAATACAGTACTCCCACCCTGAGCTCTGGAACTATTACCTAGGTAGGCACGCTCTGAGCATATCCGAAATTATAGCCCCGGCTGATGTCTCTGTACATGGCATTTTCTCTCCACGCCCATGCCCAACGCCCGGCTGTGCCTGAAGCTGAAGAAGAAGGGCCACTTTTCCCCGTATCTGCAATTGCAGTTGCAGTTGCAGTTGTGATTGCAGCATGTACATCCACATCCATATCCACTGTCACTGCTTTTCCTGACCCAGAAAGAACATGTGCATTTATCCCCTCTCCCTCGCTATCAACCGCCTTGCCTTTCCCCTTGCGGTCAATGGTAAGCGTCCGCTTCCCCTCATCTACATCCATTCGCACGTCTTCATACGCATACGCATATGCATCTGGAAGGTTCCCATTCCCGCCCCCACCTGCACCCAGGCCGTTAGTATTGCACCCCGTCGCCCTACCATCGATATGCGGGCCCTCGCCGACACCTTTGGCACCCCACCGCTTGAGGCCCTCTAGCCTAATGCCCGCATCAAAGCCAACGAAGATGAGCGCCTGCGGCGCGTCGGTCGGCCCCGTCACATACACCATGGACCTATCATCCATGACGCCTTCCACGTAGCCTAGATGGTTGGGTGGGTTCAGCAGGTCGTAGAGCTCTTGGTCTGCGTCTGCGCGTGGGAAGAATGAGATGGGTTGGGCGCGGGGAAAGAGTTCCGCGAGGGCAGTGGTGAGATCACTGGAGGGGCGGCGGGAGAGTCCCGTGGTAGGGTCGGTGAGGGGCGGGCCTAGGGTGCGGCTTGAGCCGCGGAGACGGAGGCGCTGGGTACTGCGCCAGTCGGTGGGTAGAGGGTCGTTCACTAGGTCGAGGAAGGTAGAGCTGCTGGTGTGGTATGTGCGGATGAGGGTATTTGCTAATGTGTAGGTTGGTCGCATGGAGCCGTCGTTGCCAGGGTGGGTGTAAAGGGGTTCTCGTTGGGGGGCTTCGAGGTAGTTCGGGTTGTCGTCCTTATTGCGTAATCTGACGATTGGGAGATCGGGTAAGATAGGGTCGAGAGTGTCGGTTGAGGTTGGAGATGCTGCTGAGGCGGCGCTTGATTCTGGAAACGAATAGTCTGAATCGTCGTGCTTGGGTTTGGGGAATTCGATTTCAGTTGTATAATACGTTCGCTGACTCCTGGAGGCTCCCAGATACCATTCCTTTCGAGACTCGACGATTTTGAGATCTCCAGTTGTCTCATCAGTATCCAAGCGTAGAAATGTCCATCTGTCATCAATAGGCCCCTCTTGATGCTGTCTTCGCCACATCTTCTTATTCTCCGTCTTCTCCATCAACTCTTTGCATGGAGAATCCAAGGGAAACCGAATGCAGTGGTAGAAAGAAGTCCAATCTATCTCCTCGACTTCAAATGAAGTTTGATTAGATAGAGCATAGAAGTCTTTCTTGTAGAATTCGAAACAAATAGTCGAGCCAATCTCGTTCCCAACCATATCCGGTAGGTGAATTTTTTGTTTGAACCATTCTTTGGTTTCGAAAGAGTATCCTTGGATTACCCATTTCTTGTGTCCATCATTTCCCAATTCAGAATTGGTCCCAAAATAGAGGAACTCACTATTATGGCGCACAAAGATCTTCTCTGTAGAATCTAATTCGTTAACAAGAAGAATAGCTCTATATCCGACGTTAAATGCGATGAGCCATGCCGTAGAATCCGGACCTGAGGATCTGTAGAGGCATGAAATTATCTTATCCGAGTAGTACAGGATTTGGAACGTTCCTCTATTATTATCCTGGATGTCGGATAGTGCTTGGGTCAGCAAACCCGGAATGCTGATGACAACCTCATGGTCGCTAGATTGATGGAGGTCCAAAACCCTAACTTTGTCGTCCAGGGTGTAACATAAGACACCATTCAGATAGACAAATGCGTCACAGACGCCGATCGTGGCGACTGTGAACGGATTCACGGTTGCCAGCGCATTGCGCCTTTTAGCAGCCCTGCGAAGTGCTCGTGCATTGCCACATCCAGCTGACGCAGCGGTCACGGCTTCATTGGAGAATTTGATCTTAGTCTGTACGCAGGTATCGTCAGCATTTGAACTTTGGCCCTCTGACAATCTGCCCGACATACCCAATCTGAATAGGAATATACGGAACTTGCTCACCTGGACAATGTTCTTACAAATGTTCTCTTCCATGACGATGAATTTCAATTCCTTACACACAAGAGCCAAATTGAAGACGTCGTCGAAGTCGATATTTCCCACGATATTTGCCAACACCTCGTAGGGAACACACAGCAGTCCAAACATTACACTCTCTCACGAGAACAGAATATAATAACTTGTCTGGAAGAAGCGAAAATGTCATAGTATCAGCCATTATAAGGAGGGTTTGGAAACGAGTAAACGCAAGATATGAATATGAATCTGAAACTGACCTGCACACTGGTGTTGGGAAAGAAGAGAAAGCATTGGTGATCTTGTGCAGTTGGAGAAACAGGGCGAACAGATTAGAGTGGTATTGTGTCAGCCTTGAGCCATGGGCCATTGGGCGGGGACTTATACTACATGCCATGAGGCTCTGCAATTGAGGCTCAAATTTTGCGGAAAGGGACATCATGTTCCTCTGAAACTAGTCTCACAATAATCTTGAATAATCCGAAATTAACGGGGCCTTTGGAGGCTGTGTTCGGGTATCTTGACCGTACATCATGTGTCCTCGGTTGAGACAGAAAGAGCCGCATTGCTGGCATGCTATGCACTGTCCACCCGATGATAAGGTTTCTCTGGTCATCTCATATCTCATATGACATGTCAGAATATGTTTCCGAAGCAGGTCAGCCTTGTTTATGAGTATGAGTATCAATATCAATGGCAAGGGTTGCCCAAGTCCCAAGATGCGAGATGCGAGATGCTTGATTTCTTTGGACGATTGATGGATGGATGGATGGGGATGAATGCATGGGCTTGTTTGTTATTAGGTACTTCGTACATCGATGTGGAGGGACTGGGGCTAGCTCAGGGACCCCCTGTTCTGACCAATCAGATGAAGTACCGACCACACTTCGTTCTGACCTCTTATGAGTGAGGCTCTGCCCTCGGAATGAGGGGTTTTACTACGCCCCAATATATTGCTTGGAGGAATTGCTTCATCCTCTCTCTTACATTCCCGGTCCACCAACAGAAAATCGGGACGGATTCGGCATGCCGGTATTTTGTAGGACCCGAGGCATGCGCACACGTGTACATCCACAGCATTTGCAAGGTAAACGCACCGATTGCATTATTTGCTTCAGGGGCAAGTAAATCGATAGCCAAAGCTTCCCTGATACAGTACTTACTGTAAGGGTAGGGCCACGAATCAGATGATTGAGCCAGCCACCAGTCGAAAAGCCCTTGGCAGGAAAACAGGCAGGCACAGTATAGGAATTTGCGCAGCAGGATCTTGTGCAGCAACGGATGAGGCTGAAGTATTCGAGAACGAGAAAGAGCTAGGGGTAGCTCAACAGTCAACACGCGGCTCAATTGCTATCTGTTTTGGTTAGCCTCCGGGTACAGTAAAAATCTGCCTTGGTGGCGTGCGTGCAGAGCCGCTTCGTCTTCGTATCAAAACGCCGGATGCAATAAGCCTGGCGACTCTTCAGTAATGAGGTGGACCAGACGAGTCTATTTAATTGAAGGCTACCATAAACACCATTGCGGCGTCTGAGTCTGCCTTTACGGTACAGTATTGGCAATGCAAGATCGGATCGGCTTGGAATAAATAGCCAATCGGTATGAATTTGAGGCACCGAATTTGCATGACTGGCAGGGCAGGCCGGTTAATAGAGAACCCTGGGTTGCTTTGCCATGTGTGCCTCGACGGAGAAGGAAAAGGAAAAGGCCAAAGCTCTTATGCACCGCAGAACTTGGGAAGCAGCGAGTGGCAGGAGCTTTGGCTTGGGTGGATGCCTTTTCATACATATTGCCTAGGTACCGTACCGTAAGCTGAACATTCCAACCGGGCCACCCCATCCCATCCCATCCCCAGAACCCGGAAGATGGGAAGCCTTGCGATTCGAGCGCCGCAAACGAGCCTGCAGCTGTGCAGGAAGATATATTAATTAATCGTAGCCGCGGCTGACGACTGAGAGCGTTCATAGGTAGATATATACGGACATAGGCAGGTAGCAGTAGCAGTAGCAGTAGCAGTAGCAGCTGTGCTTGGGGTAGCACAGCACCGGTACTTTCCCCCCTTCTTCCCCGCATCCAACGAGGGGCGTATGGGAATAAGGAAGCCTGCAGATGCCTGTACTGGTACATGGAGTATGTCTGGGAGCGATCGAGGAGACATGGCTGATACCGTACTTTGTATATACAAAAGAAGGATAGAGAGGTCTTTCTAACTCTAAGGTATGTGCGGTTGGATTCGTACCGGGAGAACTTCGGCGACTTCAGGGTGATAGATGCGTTTATATGTTTAGTTCAGTAACGTATGTGTATAAGAACTTCCTCTAATGGGTATGAGGTTGGCCAATAATAATGGTGTTATCTAATAGGGGTAAAACGAAATCCAAACGAAAAAAAATTACACAGAGCAGACAGAACAGACTTCCATTACACGACTGACTGTGTGCCGACATTTCGGTACACACATGTTATTTAGGCATAAATACCTATATATATACCTATACATCCCCCCGGCTCCCCTTCACTTCCCCGCGCGCTGTGCAACTGAACTGAACTGTGCAGTGTGATGTGACACAGACAAGCTGTATAGTACCAAGGGTTCATTCATCACATACATACTCCGTACATACATACATGCTCGAGTGTCACGTCACACACTCTTCATATAGTAAGGGTCCCAACCACTTAATTATACCAGCTTCACTGTGTGTATTTCCTCGCATTAAACCCCCTCTCGAGAATTAGAATTCCGTCCTACCCTCCCTCCCTCCTTCCTTCTTCCCCTCCCTCCACACGTTCCAGAAGCTGATACATATAAAGTTCCGTGTCTGCAGTGTACACACAGTACGTGGACGGCCACTTGCTCGTGTGGTGATACGCGGATCGGATCGATCGAGCAGTTGACTGCCTCTGACTGCCGGTGCTCGCACAGTATGTATGTGTTTAGCTAGCTGGTACTACGCTACGCTACTAGCTGATATGTTGTGTTATGTGTTATGTGTTATGTGTTATGTGTTAGCACCAAGCGTTTGGTGCAAGTGCAGCGCTCGTACCTGGACGAATGTCATTCCAGAACCAACCGGCTTTGTAGAACGTACTGTGCGCTTGTGAATACAGTACGTACGTACTGCAGTTGAGACAAAGCTGGCTGGCTGGCTGGCTGACGTTGGGGTATGTGCGAGTACGGTAGGTGGCACTTGGGTTGTATTTTATTACTCCGTATTTATGTCTAACGTAACGGAAGGAGAAGAGAGAGATACTGATGTGATGGGATGTGACGTTTGATAGGGGTGGGGATACTGTAGGTAAATGTTGATGGGTAACACGTACTGCTTGGTGGCGTGGCTGGCTTGTAGTGTAGCAGAGCTGAAACGTATGCTGTGTACTACGTGGCTTTTGGGGGTGCTTGCTCTGGATATCTGCGGCTGCTTGCTGCTGGTTTCGAGGATAGGATTTTCAATGCAAAGTTGAGAGTTAATGGACTTGACTGGTTGAACAGAAACGTTTCGACGAGAATATTTTGAGGCAGCATACTGCAAGGGTTTCCCTAGTCGAATGACTTGAACAAGGAGACTTCTCGGATGTAGTGTATCAGAACTAGACCTGATACTTCAATAGGTCGGCTTAGTATCATGTTGTATTCCACGCAAGACTTGAAAATGTCTTCATTGACTATGTCAAAAACTGCACCAAGGTGCTCAGCATATCCTTCGTCAATATTTCCTCCTCTGAATCCCCTTGCATGGTATCTAGCTGCTCTGTATAAATATTAGCACCACCATCGTCTTGCACCAAGAAAGTAATCATACCTTGAATAGTAGCCTTCACCACCGCCAACGTTTCATCCCTATCCCCAAGCAGCGCCTGTATTCTTTTTGACGCTCCATCATCCTCTGCCACCATCCAGGCCATAATAACATCAATAGTCTGCAGACAAAAGAGCCCGGCGTCCAGTCGCCTTGATAGCCATTCGTCCGCTGCATCTTCTCTTTCTTCTGCATCGAGATTCGCTTGTTCGTTTCTGATCTGCTCATCCACAACAGCTACTCTCGCAGCGTAATCCCTCCTAAGCTTGACCAATTTCCCCAGCTTCTCGTAGTCTTTTTCTACGAACTTGGCGAGCGTGCGTATCCTGCCGCTGGAATTCGCAGGTAAAAGTCGGAGTAACGAGGAGAATATGCCGAGTAGATGTTCGGTCGTTTGGCCATCTTGTTTCTTCATGAACATGCTGAATACGACCTTGAGTCCTGCTGCCTCGACTAACTTCTCACATACTTCGGCTCCGCTTTGCCCTCCTAATGCATGATCCACTAATCGGAGAGCACGGGATTTGCTCATTTTCCCTTCACGGATCATGATGAGACATAGTTCAACCCCTTCCGCTTCGATGAATTTTGTCTTTCCTTCCGGCTCATCCACCACGCAGGTCAAGGAGTCGAAGACGTTTTCGACGAATTCCTCTTCCTCCGTTCCTTTCACTGGATCTCGTTTCCGGTATGCAGCGAGTATTTGTAGTAATAGATCTACACCATCCAGCTCGCAAAGTTTCTGCCGGTTGATAGGTGATGATTGTAGAAGAATAGCTAGAACTTCCGCGGCGTATTGTTTGTTCTGAGAAACCCGTGATTCCTTCTTTTGTATCCTCTTCAGTAACCAATTTAGAACTTTCGTATCCTGTCCAATCTTCTCCGCCAGTGAGGTCCTCGAAGCCATATTCTCCAGTACACCCAACGCATGATAAACACCACTCCTATCCGACTCATTCCCCTCATTAAACCTCCCGAAATTCGAAACCAGTAGGCCAAGTAAATCAGAATCGACCATAGCATCCACAAGTGTATTCCACTGCTCCTGCTCGGCCTCGACATCCTCATCCGTAAGCTCACTGATAATTTCCACAGCATCAATGGCAATATCTGTATTCTCATGCGCCAGCAACCCAACCAGACTCCCTACACACCCCAATTTCGCAAACTCCCCATAAAGCTCAGGGTGCTCGCTCAAAATACTCAGCGCCTTAATATCCGCATCCAGATCCGCCTCACTGCCCATAAACTTCTGCGGCTCATTCTCGAACTTAGCTCGCAGCTCCGCATTCTTCGTAATCTTCTTCTCGAAATTCAGGGCCAATTTCCGTAGCCAGGCAGAGTCTATCTTCTCGGGTGCGATTTCCGCAGATTCTTGACCATCCATGTAATCCAGTATCTCGTTTTCCTCGCGCGTTACGCCGCCCCCGAAAAACCGCCCTTCATCGTCGTCGGGGATGTCGGGGCCGTAGTCTTCGTCTTCCGGAGGCGCAGAGGGTCCGGCTTCCATGTCGTCGTCATCTTCGACTTCTGCAGTACGGCCATTGGTTTTGGCGTGGCCGTTTGACGAGAGCTTCGCGGATTTGTAGATTTCGTCTAGGAGAGTCAGGAGAGCTTTTGGGGGTAATGTTAGGAGGACTGACTTGGGTCTCGTGTTGGCTCTAATTTACGCTTGTTGTTGGGTATTGCGGGTTTCTGCAATTGATGTTAGAGCTGAGGAATGCTGGAGGTGGACTTGTAGCTACCTTGAAGAGGTCATCGATGCTGGACATGGCTGAGCTGCCTGATGATCAGGCTATGCGTCCAGGGCGTCTTCAATATAAGAGATAAACGAATGTGATATGCGTGAGAGCTTTTCGTATCAATTTGACCAAGATCTCAAGAGAAACAAAATTAGGTTGACAAGAATGGTTGCTTGTTTAAAGCTTGAAACTTTTCTGCGATTGGACCTCGTGGACCTCGATTGTTTACTATCTGCACGTGATTTGCCTCAGCCAGTAGACTTCGTTATCAACTCATCACTTTTCCTTTCTGATCCAATTATGAAGAAACAATATATAAGATAAGATTAGAGTTTTCAATGGACAATACCACCATTGAATCCGGAGGCTTCCTCCCACCGTCTCTACCATCGCCAGCACCTAGCAATACATCCATCAGCTCCACAGCCTCCAACCTACCCCACCCCCGCGCTCATCCCTTACGAGCTGGCTCAGCCAAAGAAGATGCAGCAAGACGATACATCGAGAGCAGATTACTGCATGTTTCGAGAAGACATACGAAGAAATTCCAGCTGCTAGAAGAGGCCGAGGAAGTTCATGGGTATGAGAGTATGAGTGAGGTTGCCAAGGATCTAGGCGATGTGGTTGATGTATTGTGGATCTCCGGTACACGTATGTAGAACAACCCAATCTTCTTGTCTCAGGCATATACTGATGTACCTTTTCAGCTAGTTTACAAATCCCTTATTTACTTAATGTGGCCGGAACCGTGACTTCGTATCTCCCAGCATTCCCAGCTTCACCCACAGCTACTTTCAAGTTGCTAAGGAAACTGGATCATGCTTTTGCTAGTTTGATCAAGGGTGAAGACAGTGAGACCGGAGAATCTCTACCGGGTTTTGAGGCTGGGAAGAGGGCGGGGATGAGTAGGACTGATATGGTCAGGTGTAAGAGCTTAGTGGAATCGACAAGAGTTCTGATCGTGGATGTTATGAGTCGGGATCCGGAGATCGAGAAAGATACTCCTCAAGAGAGTGGTATGGAGACCGATGCCATGAGTGTCGATGAGAATGATCATGGTGATGGCGTCGAGGATGAGCATGACATGGACGTTGCGAGAGTTTATGAGGGAACAATTGTTCAACTTGGCGAAATACTGGGTGATGCATTTGGTCTCAAAAGCTGAGCAACTACGGCAGCGCTTTTTTAGATTGCTGGAGTTCGGCTAGGTGAAAAAAGCGCGTTTGGGTAAGGCTGGGGGTCAGATGGCACATGAAAAGGGATTCATTGTCAGTTTCTGCGATTAACTATCCGTGTCTTCTATCTCGATCACGATCATCAAATCGATCCCTATCTCCTCTTCCTCTTCCTCTGTCTCGTCCGCCCCCTCTGTCTCTCCGATCATCTCTCCGATCATCTCTCCGATCATCACACCGGTCTCTGCCACTTCTTCCTCTCTCTCGTCCACCACCCCTATCTCTCCAGTCATCTCTTTCTCGGCGATTATCCCTCGAGTCAAAGTCCCCTCTCTCCCTTTGAGGACTTCTACTCCGACTCCTCTCACGCTTTGATGAATCATAGTTTTCCTCTCTCTCATGCCGCCTCCGTAACTCATCTTCATCATACACCATTCCATATCTATCTCTCCTAGGTCCACTACTATATTCTTCCATCTTATATTGTCTCTTCTTCTCCAGTCCACTAACACCACCAAATCCTCCTCCCCCGTGTCTACGCTTGGAGTTCGTCGCCGTTCGCCATGTATCTGACAATTTGGAGACGGATTGTGAGAAATCAACATGGATTCGATGGTCATCTATCAGGACACCTTGCATTTTGAAATATGCTTGCTCGCAAGATGTCTGGTCTTCGTATTCGATGAAGGAATACTGCAAGCTGTCGCCTGTGCGCTTGTCTCGGATGACTTCGCAGGAGAGAATTTTGCCGAAACGACTGAAAATGAGTTCAAGATCCTCATCTGTCGTGACTGGGTTGAGTTTGCAAACAAAGAGGACGTTCTCCGGTGGCTTTACTTCCGCAAAAGGAAGATCACCAACCATTTCCAAGGTCAAAGCCTGTGCCCTAGCTTCTCTTTCTCGCCGCTGCTTCTCGACGGCCTCTGCATCTCCCTCTTCTTCCAGGTTGTCATCCTCTCCGATGCGTACCGTAGCAAGCTGTGCCTTGGTGGGTAAGGGGCTTTCAGGTGGCTCCACGAGCCCGGGAGGATCGTCATAGGGATCATCTAGGACAACTGTATGCTTGATTCGGATGTCCACCAGAGGTCGGCCTTTCTCGTCGCAGAAGGCATCGTTAACCTTCTCAAGCGCATCAAAGCCCTCCACAACCTTGCCAAAGATTGCTGCTTTGCCGTCTAGATAATCCAAATTGTCACCAAGTGTGATTATGAATTGACTGCCCGCAACGCGCTCATCTGGATCCTTGGTCGATTGAGCCGTAGCCATACTGACAGTTCCCCTCTCCACATGCTTCAGCTTTGGGTGGAGTTCCGCCGTGAATGTCCGCTTCGCAGGCCCGTCAAGAAGCCCCCATATCGAGCTTCCGCCATCGCTTTCTTTCGCTTCTGGGCCGATGGGATCGCCGGTTTGGAAAGAGAAATTCTTCTGAACGTTGTAGACGGGGGAAAAGTTGTAGTATTTGACTTTGCAGAGCTTTAGGAAGCTAGATAATCGCGAGTCTTAGTATCTATGTGTTCAGTTATTTAACGGGCAGAGGGACTTGGAGGGGCACTCACTTCTCGCAGAGTTTGGGGGAATAGTCGACCAAGAGATCGATGACTATGTCGCCGGCTGAGGTTTCGAGGAGGACACTCATAGTCTCGATGTCGTCTTATCCCAAGGAAAGAAATCTTGAGGAGTGTGGTGCAGGGGTGTGAAATACCACGTCGAGACTAAACGGAATGCCTCTAAACAAGCAGGCCTGTGTTGACATTCATTGCGGCAATACTTGATCGGCGCTTACCGCGTTTAGACGTCATGATTTTAAGCGCTAGAACTAGTTACATTGAAGCTCTGGCCTCTTTCCTTCAACTTTCACCCTCTCGACTGTTTGTTAAATCACATTAAAATCCATTGATCTGCATCAAATCCTCTCAACCGCTTCCTGACATACATGTAGACTTTGTTTGCTGCTTACCAGTGTCATCCTGGTTCCCTCCTTCACCTCATGTCCGTATCACGTGCCAGGCACCTCCACTTCCCCTTCCCCGTCCCCCTCAATCTTGCCTTGCCTAGATATCCTTGAGGGGATCTCCCGAGATCTTACCAGCTGTTGTGTATCATCTGACTAGACCCGTGATGCTATTGGAAGAGATGAACTAGATCCCGCCGGGTCCCTTTCCCCGGTTCCTGAATGTTGGACGCCTTGTCCGGTCTTTCCCCACAATCTACTTCTCGCCCCTTTACTTCGATCTCCTGCATCAACTGCTGTCCGACCTCTTCCCTCTGTCCAGACCTGTCCTTGAAGATTTTTCCATGTGCGACCTTTGTTTGCATTCTGGTTGTGTCCTGAAAAGACCTTCGATTCTTCTGCATCACTCATGTGTACGACGTTCATTTCATCCCACATTTCGACGGGTACCAGGTTTATGGATCCCATCAGTCAATGGTTGGATAAGGATATGTTGATCTACTCTTGGCCGTTCGGGAACCTGCATAACCTAAAAGTCGCTGAAGATTTTCGACAGGGAGGCCGTCCTTTGTCATCGATGCACCTATCCGACGCATCTTGAGAATACTCCGTAAGTCCTGCATGCCATCTCCACGTGCACGGAGGAAGTATCATAAACTTTTCAACATATTCTGAAGGCTCGTCATAAGTTATACTGTGACGGGTCGGGGATGAGCGTCCCGCCGAGCCATACTATTATGCATAATATCTTTGATATCTAGGTAGGTACGTATTGATATCATCAAATAGCATCATACAAGGGAGTACGAAACTTTGGGGTCTGGCCGAGAATCGCCCGTGATCCTGTATTGCCCTGATGGAACCCAATCGTCGAAGTGTGGTACGCAAGACCATGAGAGCCTCTCCATGGCATTGCTATCTGAACGTCGTATCTCTGTCTCATTTTCCACTACTATAATTGGTATGTTCACAGCTTCGTCACAGGAAATTGTCAAGGTCCCTCCACCATCTATGCGGAATATGACTGGTACAGGTTATCGTCCTGTTTTCGAGGCTCCGTTTTCAAATACGTATTCTCGGCACGCCGACGAGAAGTCATGGTTGAACTCTGCAGGATTGTAGTCTTTGAAATGCATGCAAGTGTAGTGGTACTTCATTAGCAGCCAGCTGTGGGACAAGTCTTCAAAGCTTTCGCAGAATTTGCCTTGCTCATCCAGAGTCTTGGTTGAAGATTCTTGGATCTGTCTCACTCCATGGTGTTCAAGTTGGAGGAATTATAGGTTCCTTGCAGAATCTCCGTTGAATTTGCCTCGCCATAACCGGTTCCCCGCAAACAGCGTTCAATTGCAACCCATCCTGGTGATACTGACGGTCACTCATGAATTTTGCAACGTCAAACGCATGCTTTTCCTTAGAATATTCGCTTTCCTAATGGGGCCGCTTATCGTCATGGCCTTGTCCAAGCAATTCTCGTCCTCTGTGCAGATGATCTAGCCACGCTGCAGAAGTCTTATGTGTTCTACAGCATTTTGCATGAGGTGAATTTCGAATCGATCAAATTGTGTTGCATAGTGGCTGGTTTAGCTCCATCAACAGTCGTCACAAAGATAGCAAACATCGTATAAACAGGGAGATTGGTTGAGTTGGATGCAGCTACAGTATAGGGAGGTTTGCTCAATCGTGATTGCCTATCGTCTACCTACTGGTAGCAAGTATACCTCTTCAACTGGCCGGGGGATTCTGCTTGTGACATGTTCTATGAAGCGGTCAAGAATTTCAGTCGCGATGTGAGGAGCGTTTGATTTAAATACAAATGGTCAAGCTTGGTCAAGGATCTGGCGTCTTGTGTATGATGTGCTGTACTGCATGAAACTAAAATCGCTGCATCATTGACGAAGCAAATTTCGAGGCGCTTGTTTTGTCCTATGGACCAAGCTGTAGCTCTTCGTTCACGGTCGCCAGTCATACAGGACTCAGTATGTTTGTTGTTCTGTGGTACGGCCGTTGTTGAGCGAGGCGGCTCTTCGATTTGTTTGCTGTGTTATGCCCCCTGGCGCGACATTTACCTGTCATAACACTTAGTGTACTGTATCTTCCTCTGAAAGTAGTCAAGGCCTCCCGAGTGAAATATCCCGCCATTGGGGGGGAAGGGGGGGGTGGCTGTCAATTCAAAGTTGGAGAAGATGCTGTTTCTGGCAGATGTCTTCTGTCCTAATGCGGCCTTGGAGATCTAGTGGAAGCGCCTATAGCTACATGGCCCATTTTGCAGCTCACAGCCAGCATTCTTTGTCTACGACACTGGTGTTTCATAGATCAGACAGTCTCAGGAGAATTAAGACTCGGAAATCCATACGCAGGGGAAATTCTCAGCCAGTCTCAGGATAACCACGCAATTAAAATATTTGACTGCCTCGCCCCGACTTTCCATCATCTAGGCACTCGCTCTGTTTGTCGAAATGTGCCGAAGGATGCAAAGATCAACGTCTGATGCGTACAAGCCATGCGAGGCGTCCTGCAGCTGGCCGTTGGATACAAGACTGTGGTTATGGCTTCACCATGCATCATCGAACAGCTGCGTCCTAGAGTTTGAGAGGACACTGAGGCATTTCTGTTTTGTAGGAGAGGAGATTACGGTGATGTATCGCAAAACTTGGACCATCTGCAGCCTTGTTCCGCAGGTAAACATGCCCTTTGGTACGCAAACATCATGGAGACGTCACACGCGATATAATAAGGTAGTGCTTGCCTCGCCTGACCGCCCTCAGGATCGGTCCATGCCTTACTCACTCTCGGCTTGATCTCTCTTGGAATACCGCGCCTGAGACGCTCGTTTGCCATAATCAAGTTACTTGGTTGGAGTAACTTCTGTCCCTCACATCTTCCCATTCATTCATTCGTTACTCGTATTCTACTTATACTTCAACACATAAGATCCTCAAAGTAAGAATACACCACACTCTACACAGCGGCGCATCCCTCTGATACTGTGCGGATCCAACCAGATGGTGACTCGAGCGTACTTTGATAATGACGGGCAAACCTTCCGTCGAGATAGCAGCCGTGGGCATGGTTACCCTCTGAGCCACGACCGCGACTTACCTCCCGCACCTAGTCCTTATAACACGGCCCGGGAACATCAGTTGTCGAACCATGAGACTCGGAGTGGCAATAGCGCTGCGGATCAAGAGAATAACTCTCGACCAAGGAGCAGAATTCCAGTTGCTGTAAGTCGCTCGATCGCTTCGAGATTTCGAGATTTCGGAGCTGATGCTATACAGTGTGGACGATGCCGGAAACGCAAGATCCGTTGCAGTGGTGATCTAGGAGGTGGTCTCCCGTGTACAAACTGCAAAAATGCTGGCAACGAGCATTGCCAATTCTTGAGGGTAAATAATGAATTGTGCGCAATCGCTGTGCTTATTGCTTACTTTCTGTAGGTCTCATCTACTGAAGCAACCATGAAGAACGAGCCGAACGACTTCAATCACTTCGAGCCTCCATCTGCAGCGGCCCGACTTCAGTGTCGCATGGTCCCATACGGCCATCATGCCTATGTTCAACAGACGTCGCCCGTTGTTGATGCTTACTATCAACGCACCAACACCTCATTGTCAGGGTATCAGTATCCAGCAAACGCCAAATACTATACGATGCCGCCATTTGATTACCAAGACGAGGGCGACTTTGCTATGCAACAGTCCTACCCAGCAGCTATGAGCTCCGACCAGCTTCTCTCTTCCAACTTTCCAGTTGCCAGTGTGAGCCGATCATGGACCCCGACACCACATTCCTCCAAGAATGCTCCAGTGTATCTCGAGCAGGAATCATCTTTCAGTCATGGTCAGCTCCCGTATCATACCTACCCACTTCGACCAACCATCAGCCCTGAGACCAAAAACTCTTCGCTGAGCGGCCAAACCTTGAATGGATCTCTCCCTACGCCTGAAAGTGCACACAATCGTGTTCTTCCCTTCCCAGCTGCTAACCGACAGCAGGTGGGATCCTACCTTCACTCAAGCTCTAGCGGTCTTCCAACTGCTCAGGGAGGATATCAGTCCTACGATGGACTTGTAAGCACGAACGCCCAATCCAGAAAATCTATCAACAGCGAAAACGAATCCCTCTCATCATCCTACCTTCCGTACTCCAGTAGTAGTCCCGAATCGCTTGCGTCATCCCAGAGAGCGTACAATTCGCAGACCCTATCTCCGCAAAATTCCGAAATATATGCTCCGAACAACGAGGGCCTCTTCCATGCCAACGAGTCGGTAGAGTCTTCGTATGGAACCAGCAGCGAGACTAAAAGAGGTTCCCAGAGCAGCCAAGGAGGACCGGAAGGTTTAATGTCGTCAATGTCGAACAGCAACTTGGTAAATGGCCATGCATACGTCCCCTACAATAATCAGTCCAGCTACCCTCCTCCACCCATGAACATCCACCACGCTCCTCATCGACGTCCCTCGATTGGTATCTCAGCTACTTGATTGCCCAACACTCTTTACGTTTAGATATTTCATTTGTACTCGTGGGATTGATTAGTCCGCAGGCGGCATGGTGTTTACATTGGTTCAATTCGATTGATTTACTTCTCAGGCGAAAGGAGGGCTAGGAAAAGAAATTAAACTGCAAGGAAACTAAGCTGGCAACAGCGTTGCTGTACAATTATGCGTAAGGGGTTACTATGTCTATGGACTTTTCTCATTAGACGGCGTGGGTCTGGCTTTGGAAGAGAATAATAGTCGGGGATGGGGTCCGGTGGAGGGAGGGAGTTGTGTCTATTCAGGAGAGGGAGGCTTTGTTTAAGGTTTTCTCTGCTGTATTTCCACCTTGGTCCAAAGCAGTCTGTCTGTCTTTTCCTTTTTGGCGCCATCAAAAGAAACCCCAAGATCTTATCCACATTAATTGAGTAATTTGAGTATCATATTCCTATAAGGGAGCACTAAGTTGATAGCTCTCGCACTGGCACTTTCCATTCTATTTCCTACTTGAACATCCTCCATTCCATGCCTTGACTACACTTAGTACCAAAAAAGTCACTGATGGGTGAATTACACCCAATACCCATCCTAAATAGGAAGCCTAAACCTTTTGTTGCACTTCGCATAAAAGCTAATGGATGGCCAGAAAAAATGCGGCCGCATTCACATTCACCAAGGAGGATAGGGTGGGGGTATATATAATTGAATAAACGCAAGTCAAAATACATCCAAGTGTATCTAGGTATACTGTGTAATGGTGTACTGGTCTAGGTGTCTTTAAGAATTTATCGCTGAGCTTGCTCGGAGGTGTCCTAGACTAACTTTTCTTTTACCTTGTTTGGCTTCTGTTTGGTAGATAGGTAGGTATTTTCAAGTTCCGCGTGCTTTTGAAGTTTTAAGTTTCTTCTTCTATCTATCTAGCATTCGCGGTTTTGTGTATTATGCAATTACGTTTTGTTTTTTTGTACTAAGGGACTTTTGTTTATGTTTTTTTAAGGGCTTGCTAAGCGGGGGGCCGGGGGGTAGGCTGTTTTTAGGAGTGAAAGAAAGGGGCTCGCTTAATCATAGAGTAGGAATTTTTGGTTGGCGAATCGGATTAAATGGGATTTGCTATTTTGCGAGGGCGATGGTGCGTGAATAAGACTAGGAATCTTATAAATGCAAGATGATTAAGTGTATGCTCAAGATATAGATTATTTTTCAAGAGCGACTTTCTAAAATGTTGTACACTTCTTCCCAAATCCAGACTCAAGCTCTAAGATACATAATACTAGGGTTCCTCTTCGTCCAAGCAGGCGAAATCACTAGCCTATGAACCTTCCACAATTCACCATATGAACCAAAGCCGTCTTATACTAATTCCTAAAAAAACAGTAATCCTTACGTGCACTCAGGACAATTCCCTACTCCCTTTGAAAATAGGCTAGTCTATATGTGAATCTATACTATAACTCTATGAATGGACTAGGTCAGTCGGAAATGCATTGATATTTATGAAACTAGGGAGTCATGAATGGACGGAACATATCTGTTTCCACTATGTATTCGGACCGGTAGATTAAGAAGGAGGAACCTTACGACTCGGCCATTTAACGATTGGCAGGCATGAATACATCCGGGGAAAAGGGGCGGGGGTGGAGAGGTAGGATGGTGGCATAGTGACTTGGCGGGGTCGATAGTGGGATTCGGACATATATAAGTGTGTTAGTGTATACCAGAGAAGACAATGTCCCTTTTGAAAACAAAGAATATTAAGCTATCCATATTCACCCTTCTCAATTTTAAGTCGCAAAACAGCTACTTCATAATGTTCTCTCGAATCCCAAAATCAAGCATAAGAGCACTGGCTCCCCAGCAAATCTGACGTTCAGTGAAACGACTTTCGTCACTTCCAAAAGCTGTCATTGTAACACCAGAGGAGAGGCACTCTGGGACTTTATCATGGAGGAGCCTTGAACTCGCAACACGTGCACTTCACTATGACGGTATCGTAGTCCTCGAAGATGCAATCCCACATGACAAGCTTGACTTCTTGAATGAGAATATGGTTGAAGATGCCCTCTTCCTACAATCAGCCGGTGATGGAATGCCATTCAACTACAACAAAGGGTTCTTCCCACCTGACAGTCCTAAAAAAAACATGCACTAATGTGAAAAAGGAACATCCAGCAAACCCCCCCATTGGTGAAAAAGTAAATCGACCCAACCATCTTCCTTGACCCCCTCGCCACCCAAACCACTTCGTCCATACTGGGTCCTCGCCCCAGGCTATCCTTCATATCCGGTAACAGCGCACTCCCGCCAGCTCCCGGCCCAGAACCCCAATCGCAACCCGTCCATTCGGACGCCGACTTCGAACACCTCCAATGCCCATTCGCGCTAGTTGTAAACATCCCACTGGTCAAGATGATACCCGAGAACGCACCACAGAAGTCTGGCTAGGTTTGCATCTGAACTCGGGGATACATATTCAGGAAGGCGAGCACGGCGAGAGAGCGAGCGGCCGCATCAGGAAAGATGTGCTTGCAGCACGAGCGCAAGAGCGGCGATCCTCACAACCGGTCGTCAGGAAAGGCTCGATTTTCGTGCGGGATTTGCGGTTATGGCATGTGGGGAAGCCGAACTTCACGGAGCAGACAAGAGTCATGCTTGCGATGATCCATTCCGCGCCCTGGTTCAGGTGAGTGATTCGCTGTTTAGAATGGGTGTCTGAAGTACATTATAGTATACTGATAGTACTAGGAATGCTATGGGGATTAGTTTCTCAGGGGGGCTTCGACCGCAGCTTGAAAGCGATGGTGGGCTTCAGATTCAGGGACAATATCAACATGAACAAGAGACATTGAATACATATTTGAAGGGTGCGTATGGAAATGCCTATGGTTTTGACACGAAGGAGAAGTTAGGTATTGAGTTTTGAGGAACATAGGATTTTTGGTGTTGTAAATCGTGATGTAGCTCAAAGCTGGAGATTCGAACTGTGTGTCAATAAGTAGATGGTTTGATTCTTTTTAAAAGGGGGCCAAGTCAACGAGATACCAATCAAATGGGTATAGAAAACCTATTCAAGAGAAACTACTGCAAATTAATGATAGAAGTCGAGTGTAAAGTTGCTTGCCCGTGACCAGTTTCCCTTTCCAGTGAGCGCTTAAGGGGGGATGAAAGAAAATCTCGCTAAGCGAGAGTAAACATTTACTCGGGATTAAATGATTACCCATATGAAAAAGAATAGCAAAAAGGCCTATCTGATCAAAAGTAAAACCTAGAGATTCCTAAGAGATTCCTATTCGAGAAACTTAATAAAAACATGGTATAAACAAATTATAACCTAAGACAAAAATGTAATATTAATCAAGATGACAAAAGGTCGAATATGCTCGGTGGCTCCGCCTTTAAGGTAGCAGGCGATGAAATAAGATACCGGCAGCACGCGACAGGTTATCACACCTGACCATACCGTCCATACCAGAAACACCACCCCGAAACCCGTTGAGTGGATAAATACTTATTTCGTTATATAGCTACCTTATATAGCAAAACAAACTACCGAAGTTGTCCCTCTTGACCATTCGAGGCTAGAAGTAAACGAAGTATCTAGAGCGCCAGGTAAGGTACATTCTTGAATTCAAGCTACCATGCAGTTTTATACTATTGATCAATTGTATTCTGGAAACTATCCACTTAAAATCGAGGAGAAAAGCTTGCGCTTCTACTGTTGTTCTAGCTCGAGAAGTCATATTCAGAGGCCGAAGGACGCTTGTCCACCACCAGAGTCTCATTGGAAGTAGGCTGTTGCAGGGAAAGTGAAAATCAATTCAATTACGGGAGAGGGGTCTTTTCTATTGCAAAGGTGGAACGAATTCTGCCAGCACATGCCGGTAACTATGTCTCTCGCGGTTTGTGAATACCACCCGGGACTAGCTAGGGAAAATGATTCACTCAACGACACCAAGTATCTCGATCTTTTCTTTCGTATCAACTACCTACTTGTACTACGATCTGTTCAACCTATTTCGAAATGTCTCAACTGAGCACAGTCGATCTGAACTTCGGGCTCTACATGTCTGTTATGCCCATGATCAAAAGCAGAGCCTCAAATAACGGCATTGACCTCGACCAATTCGAAGCACAACTTGCGGAGGCTACTGCCGATGTCTACGTGTATGAAGTTTACGGAGACGACTTGAGCAGATACGAGCAAGCATGGAAGATTGACAAGCTCGTTTGGGACAAATTCTGTAAGTGCACATGCGACAATGCAAGGCACACAGCTAACAAGACTAGTCCTGCCAGAAGAGTTCCCCATGCCAGCACCCCAAAAGAAACCGATCGAAGATGTAGAAGACAATGCAGTCAAATCACCCGAAGCACAAGGCGCCCGAAAGGTTGATGTTGGAGGGGCATCTGGTCGTCAATCAAGGAGTTCATCTCGCGACAGAGCACACGACAAGGGTGAATCGAGAGACCGAGGATCTCGTCGACAAGGATCCGATCTCATGTATTACGGACCTTATGGGCTTCAGATAGGAGACTCTTACCGACCAAGATACGACCAGCCGCGAGGTGGAGATGGTGATAGGCAGACACATAGATCGAGATCACCGAGGGGGGACTATGGAGACGGAGGAAGATACCAGCAGTTCAGACCAAGATTCGAATCACGTTATGATGGAGCTCAGGCCTCAGGCAAGCGATGGAACGGACGCAGGAACAAGGGTAATGGTCGATCATGGGGCCCAGCAGGAGTGGCAGGGCAGGAACAAGGCGAGCAGTTACCATAAGCTGGATGTTGCAAACTTTAATATAGCACGCTTCGCTTCGCCTCACTCTGCAGAGGTACCAGGTGATAGCGTTGGCTGATGTGATGTCTGCCGCATGACACGAAATACAGACAGCCAGGGCATAATAGACTTAGGTAGTACCTACTCACAAGACAATAGTCAGTCAACCTCCCCATCCATCCCCAGAGCCCGCGCGAAACATGAAATAAGAGAGGTCAAGAAGACAATATCTCCTACACCATTATACTTTATGCAGGAGACAAAAACAAAGATATGAAAGAAACATGTTAATCACACAGCGAGGTAAGGCAATGAAATGCGCAAAGTGCAAGCGGGGATACCAAAAAGCTAGGAGTGGCGTTTTATCTATAGAAACTCGAACGTGCGTGCAAATAATAGGTTTTTGTACATTCCTCCAACCGTGTTTAGACCATTCCATTCCTACAGGCCCTTCCAGTCTCGTTTCAACTTCGGGACGCAGCCCAAGGGCGTGGCGGCCTTCAACCTATGAGGTAGCGGGTATTTGTGAGGTTTTTGAGGGTGCAAATAGTAATAGAGTGAGCGTGTGCAATCCATGGTATTAAAACAAGAACATCTATACAACAATTCATAACTTCATACCCCCAAACCAGCCGCACCCCCAAACGCCATCCCAATCCAATCCAATCATTGTTACAAAACCGAAATCAGAATCAATCATCCTTACTCGGACTCGCACCAACACCCCCCATAATCAAGCTCTCCAACTCCCACGGACTCAACGTACTTCTTCTCCGATTCGCCTTCCCGCCCTGAGCTCTCCCCGACGCAGTAGCTTTCCGCTTTCGAGAAGAAACCTCGCCCGATGCCGTTTCTTTCAGGGGCACCGCTTCGTTTCTCTTTGGTGATGGGAGTGGCGGTGGAGCCATCTTTTCAGTACTGCTGCGATTCAACTTGGCAGCCTTAATTTTAGCCCTCACTCTCGCAGCATCAGCTTCTCGTTCTGTCGCTGCTAGTTTCGCTGCTATAGACGCCATAGTTAGTGGACTTTGCTGCGGCAATCCTTCTCGTGGGCGAGGTAGGCGACTCGATGGTGTTTGCTGCAGTTTTGGCGCGGAAGTGGAGTGGGATTTAGGGGTTGGATTTGAGACCTTGCGTGGTGAACGTTGAGACACGTTTGATGTTTTGAGGAGAGAGACATCGTCTGAAGGTGTTGCTGAGAGTTGGGAGTCTTGACTTTGGTTCTTGCGTTGGCTTCGGGGTGTGGATTTTGCTTTGCGAGGTGGGGAGGATTGCATTTGTAGTAAGTCGAAGGTATTTTCTTCGACAATTGTTGTGAAGCCTTCTTTTTCGGGTGAAGGTAGTCTGCGGTTCCCAGTTGTTTCTCGGAGTGGAGAGAGTTGTGGTGCTGGACCGGGTGATAGTGAAGAGGCTGTCTCGATAGTCACATCTTGCTGTTCTTCTTCGAAGGCTTCTTCTGATATCTCGTCCTCTGGCTCGTCGTCGAAAAGGCTGGATTCAGAATCTTCACAGTCCTCGTCAAAGTCCGGCTCTTCTGGAGTAGGAAGTCCAGAATCGTCCATGGCATCGATATCTGCCTGAGTGTCGCCTTCGCCTTCTTCCATAAGTGTTGATAACTGGAATGCTTGATTCTCTTCTCCTTTCGGCTTCAAGGGGCTCAGCTTGAGACCCATCTTCAGTTCTTCTAGGTTGACAGTCTGGCCGCTCCTGGTCATGCGTTTGCTCCATCCTTCCATCATCTGGACAGCGTCTCGCCATCTTGACTCCATCCTTTCCCATCCCTCCCTCAGTCGAATGATCTCCTCTTCTCTGACTTCAACCTCTTCCAATGGCACAAATGACGGATTTGTTAACAAAGTTCGCAGGTGTTCGATCACGAAATCCATCTCTGCGGCAAGACTTTCATACCCAGCATCCGTTTGGACAACCATGTTTCCTTCGTGATCCTTTTCGCATCCGCTCAGAGTCCGTAGCGAATCCACCGTCCTCCGAAGCAACCCCCCAATATTTTCATTTTCCTCGCTAAGCCCTCTTGCCAGTTCTGTCAAAAACTCATTCGTTTCCATTCGTAAATCGTAATTCGCGTCATCAGTCCCAACACTCGCTCCAGCTTTCGCAACCTCCTCTCCAACTCCAGCAGTAACATTGATAGTGACAACACCCACAGCCTTCCCACTGCCTCGCGCTCGTCCTCCCTCACCAACGTGTTTCTTCATGCTTTCAATAACACGCTCCCTCTTCCGAACCTCATTCGCGCACTGATTCCTTGTCTGATTTACCAGTATCCTCATCCTCCCCATCTCCTCTTTCAACCCCCGAGCCGCATGCTCCGCGCCACGAATCTGCTGTTTGAATGCGCGCTCCGCCGCCTCTGCTAATCCCACTTTCCGTTGCGCCTCCGCGTATTTATTGTTCAAACGCTCGAAATCCGTCGTCTGGCGCAGGGAATCAGCGCGTATAGTACGGATGGTTTGCGACAGGGTTTCGCGTTGTGTGGCATCGCGCTGCGCAAGCACGTTAGTATTCTGGTAGAGGAAACCATCGCGTAATAACTCACATCTCTTCGCAATATCAGATCGTTTACTATGCTCATGACTTTGCCCATTGTGGCCTCCATTCCTCCTTCGCCTTTATCAGGGCATGCAAAGTCGATTGTTTGGCCATTTCGTAGTAGGCCACGGGAAAGAAGTTGGTTGTTGATATATAGCGAAGCGGTACGCAGATTATCGGATTCCATTTTGTCCATAAAGCTTTTAGGGAGTTGAGCCTTTGAAAGGATTTCTGTCGAGGTTGTGACTGTTCGACGATTTGTTATGGAATTCATGCGCTGGCTGCGTTGCTGTGTAAACAAGTGCCAAGCCTTTGCGGCAAGGGATACTGGACTAGAGCTATTCGAGCTATTTTGGCCAAACCAGACCTCCACCCCTCAAAAGAAGGGGATATTGCCGGTGAGCATCTCGTATTTATCTCTGGAAGTCTCCGAATATAATAAAGCAGAATCAGCGTTCCAATAATTCATTGCAGTTTAAGAGCACCAGCACATCCATGTCACCACCATCATCCCAATGCTCAATTCAACGTTAACGTCCAGCAACTATATTGCATGGGAAAAGACCGCCTTTGCTTATGGCACAGTTTCAATTCCTCGCAAAAACTCTACATGTTTCTAGCTGGTTGAATATATCTTTTCACTTTGATTGTATGCAGCTCTGTAGTAGATGGGTCAGTGTTGCTAACTGTCTTTCTTATGATCAAGGATTGAGCATTTGGCTATCTCGGAAAGGGTACTACTCGTATTGTTACTTTCAAATAATACAACACCCAGAACTCAGAGGATAGTGCCTGCTATTCCACTCGCAAGTGCTAGCTGACCATCTAGCTCATTAACACCTCTGGTGGATCGAGCATCAACCATGTCTAGCTCGCAATTGTTGACATTTCCCGTATAATTTCCAACATTCTTCGGACTTTCCTCGCCATTTAGATCGCCTTTCTCCCTATCATCTTCATCTTCATCACCTTCCTCTTCCTCTTCATCGGCTTCAGTTTTCCTCCTGTTCTGCTTCCGTTTCCGCTTCTTTTCCTTCTTTATATCTTGATTAAAGCAAAAGATAAAGTCTAACATATCGACATCTCCTTTTCGCCCAACTTGCCCTCCTGACCAGACAGCAGCTCTACGAACTTCTGTGCATTATCCACAATTTGCTTATCACGCTCGTGTTTGGGAAGGTGGAAACTGTAGCTGCCATCGAGGTTTGTTGTTATCGTGGCGTTTAGCAGGGACTCTAGCTTGTAGCCGGTTACTGTATCGGCGTACGAGACTGCGGCGTCTTTTACGGCTGTGGCGACTGCTTCGGCCTGGAATTCGGGGTAGCAGGTCATCTCTCGGGCGTTGCTTGTTGTCATAACTATGTTTGTTGTTCGTTGAGAATGGTCGGACGTCCCAAGAGGAAGGATCTTTCTTTTATATTATGGCCTTGTAGGACAATAGCGGCGGCGGAATTTTGTTTCATATTGTTGCTGGAATATCCAGGAACCTTCATTGGAGTTCAAAAAACGGCAGCCTGTTTTAGTTTTTCGACAAAGGATGTAAATGGGGGTCCGCAGGTGAGGCTGTCAACGTCAATTAGTGCATACTCAGAATGACCGAATGGCCTCTTTCTATGTTCGGCAATTCGGTTGGTTTGCATAGAGTCGTCATCCCATATACCTAAAATGTTGGTGGGCTCGTCTGTATGATCATGGGATGTTTGCGCGCTGAATTGCCTGGAGTCTATTGTTATTGGACTCTGAGCGCAATTCTCGCGATAGATCGACGAGGACTGGTTCTCTGTAGATGTGTTTGATCTATTCGAGACGTACTCATTTCTCGGGGCCAGGTAGATGTCTTTCGGGTAGGATGACTTATTCTGAACACCAGCTTCTTGAAAGAAACTGGAAGTGAAAGTTGGAGCAGTCGCTTTTTCTTTCATTCTCTTAGCCTGATGGGCACTTTCGTCCTCGGCGCACTTGTGCTTATTTGTATATCGCAGATTTCCAGGCGAGCCTAGGGAAGATATTTCCAATGTCTTGATTTCTTTACGCAGGTTGGATACCAAGGCCACTGCAGCAGCTAACTCATCTTTCTTCTTTCGTAGTGCTGCTTGAGCTTGTTGTTGACTTTGGGTGATCGTTGGATCATTCGCATTGGAGACATTTGCGAAAGCTAGTGCTTTAATCTTGTTATTACGGCAAATTTCGTCAACTTCTATCTCAGGTTTGATGGGACAGCTCTCGTTTTGCATCAAGTCTTGCGGCGCTATTCCAAAACCCTCAAACTTTGGAGAAACATGTTGCATGAAAGGCGATATTTCGGTTGCAAAGGTATTTTCTGATCAGTAGTTAGTTTATTGGAATCCATGTTACAGATGTTCAGAAACCTACCTTGGTCTAAAGGAGTTGCCCAATCTGAATCTGAAAACAGCTTATCTTGATTTGGCAAAGGTCCATAGGAGTCTAATACCTCCTCCATTATCTTCATTTGCGTGCTCGGATTTTGGGTGACTTCAGCAATGTATGTCGAGTACGAGTCATTGGTTCCGTCCTCGCGCGGTAATTCAAACGAAATATCTTTGCACGTGCTCTCATTTGGGAAGCCTACAATATAATTAGTACACTTAAGTTCTATCAGGGATGAGCTTCAAATACCAGGATTCAGTTCAATGAATCGAAAGAATTCGTCGGACGTCATATCCATGTCTTTGGCCGAGGTTTCTTGACTGGCAAAAAGTGGCACCCAGGGAATTTCGGTATACCCATACAGTGTTGGGTCACAGGCTGGAACAGTTGCTTCTTGACCAAATAATGATGCCATGGTGGAGCGCGAAGTAGCCGTGGATGTGAAAGAAGTTAAACCGTTGGCATCTGAATATTCCGGTATTTTTGGGGTGGAATCATCCACCAAGCTTGACCTTCGTGAGTCAAGTGTTGGAGAAGCGGCACTGGTAGTGGGCTGGTCCATACAGGTCGACTTGGTATCATTCCTATTCATGTCCTTGCTAGTCTTAATATTGGGCGATGGTTTAGAAGCCAAAGTGGCATTCTTTTTCCACCGTGAAACATGATACTGAAGACAGCGAGCTCTGAAAGGAACACTGTCAGCTCATGTTTCAACACGACACGAAAATATGTCGCGAACACTTACTTGGCATCTTTTCCAAGCAGTCTTCCATTTCGTCTTCTTTCCTCCATTTCATGGGGCATTCCATTAGCCCATTCCACACCTTGCAGTCGCTTGAGAATACTCTCCAGAGAATTGGTTTTTGATTGAAGCGCTCGGGACTTGTTAGGTTCGGCCTTGAGGCGCAGGATCTCTTCTTTAAAGAAGCCGAACTCTTTCTTGATGACTGAGTTTTTGAGAGTCTCACTCCATGTAAAGCCTCCCTGCTTTTTGAGTTGAACTTCCCATTCATCGTAGCCCAGCCCCTGGCCAAGTAGTTTGCTCATAATTCTGTCCAGTGCCGCATCATCCCCCACCCGTCTTGATATTGTATTGGTAAATGGCTCGGCAGCCGTAGGGAGCTGACATGAAGCCATCTTTGTAAGGATAGTATCGGATCAAGATGCTAGTAGGAAGATCGCAGCTATAATTCGAAGGCAAGCTGTAGGCTGGACACCTCGACAGCGCCAACTAAAGTGTAAGCCAGACAACTTCACATCATAGCAAATGTTAGAACCTACTTCTAGTGTTAACAAACCTACAGACGCCAGAATGAGGGCAGTGTCTTGATTCAGACACCAAGCCTCCGAGATCTTATGCCGAGGGTTCGTCGATGATCTTGGCCGGACAGACAAGACCAGCAGAAATTCTCAGTCAATGCGGTTCGATGGTTTCAATTGAGCAATTCTCATCTGAGTATTGTAGTAGATGATGGAAGCTATTGACGTGCGACGTTTGAAGCCTTACCCCACCTCTCTTTGCGCGCATGCTGGTATACCCTTGCGTAGGATGAATATCCTTGCAAATCTGATAAGACATGCATGAACCTGCAGCGCAATATCCCGAACGGCAGAGTACTTTTCAGAAGGATGCCTTGAGATTTATCCTGGAATAGTTTTCAGCTTCCCAATTGCATCTAAGTCAGTATCAGTAGACAAGGCACCCACATGTACAAGTACTAATAGTCTAGGTTTGGTTTTCTATTACCAGTCTATGGTATATAGTATGAAGTTTCGGGAATTGAGGATCACTACAGAAGCACATTCGTTGGGTTAATTGATCAAGAATAGGGAGGCATTGAGACAATTTCAAGTGGCAATCTTGCTCGGCTGTCGAGGTACCATCGACGTTTGGTTCCCTTCTCAAGGTAATACACTTTAGTACACTTACCCATTGTTTTTGGGTGCTGATATAGCGAACTTTGCACGGTCCTGTCAGGCTCAGGCACTCTCTAAAGTCTGCAGTATTCGCTATATGGAATCTTAAATTGCAAGAAAAGCTGGCATCGAAACCAATAACATATTTTATTGGAAACAATACATTATGTATTACTGAAGCTAGAAATGCTCCGTAACCTCTGCTTTGAATTGGAGGGAAACCGATGTTGTCCGTCAACATCCCCGCCCGTAAAGTTCGGGCCAAAATTCGCATTCTGCCGCGTTGAATTCCTTCGAGTCATTGAACTCCATAGTCGGCGGCATGCTTGCTGAGATGTAACGATGTAGACGATGACATTCCAAAAACCCTGTAGTGGGAAGACAAACGACGAGACATAATTGAGAGCAAAGTTTACTTCGTTCGGATTTACCATCGCATACACTCGGTTCACACTGGATGGAACCCAAGTGATGAGCAGGGCTAGGAAAAACAGAAATGCAACTCGTGCATATAGCCAAGCATCAGGGTTTGTCTCAGATTCCGCCACATCCCGTGTTATGCCACGCATGCGCATCGGTGCCGGCATTGGACGTCCTGGTTGAGCCTGGGGGTCAACCTGAACGTTGACGGAGTAGGGGGTGAACTGCTCAATCCTCTCAGATGTATTTTGGGCCTCTTCATCTTCTTTGACAATAAAACGTTCTTGATGTGTGATCTCGATTTCTGTCGTGACTATCTGAGTGAATGGGTTTTCATTGAGAGGATTGAGGAACCCGTCCAGGTGCCGGCGCTTGTTCCAAATCACTTTCCCTGCCATCGCATAAACCGCAAAGGCGAAGATAATAGCAATCCTTAATTGTGTTAATTGAGGTTCGGGTACCCAGAGTTTGAGGACATCTTACCAAACTATGGCGTACAGGAAGACTATTCTCATCCAATCCCAGCTTGGTGTAATCCTAACCGACGTATTAGCATACTGAAATCTGGAGCCAAAGAGCGTAGGAGCTGTCTCGGGAGTTGTTATATAGGCTCTGTAGCTCCCATAGGGCTAAGTGGCCTTTTCGTATGAGAATTAACTCACCAACACCATATGATAGCCGGTCCGTAGACATGGCCTCGACTTGGGCTCGAGATGAACACAAACGTGATCGCTGGGATGAATGAGAGTGCAAAGCACGCAAACAGGTAGTAAAAATCCAGAGAGCGCAATTGGTCGGTGCTGTATCCTCTAAAGAATACTAAATACACGTTGATAGCCATGCAAAAGGCCCAGTAGGCGTCAACTCCTAGAAACACTTCAGGCAAGTAAGAGTCAGCTTAATCTTCTAAGTTAAAAGTTGCGGTCCTCAAACTAGCATGCTTCTTCTTGCGTATAGAAACTAGGAACTAGGGAACTCCTAAGTGTATGAAATACAGCCTACTCTAAATGCGCAATAGGGAATGAAGGGTGCTCTCTGATTACTTACTCTGTACTAAAAACCCTTGAAGTTGGCACAATGGTGCGGTCTTGTGGCCTACAACAGCCAATGGACCTGCATCTGATATCAAACTTGCAACGGTGGAACCAATATTTCCCCAAGTTGCAAAGAAGATGAGGCGGTTTATCGGTTTGTCGAAGTGGGAGGAAAACGTGTAGGTGATGAGGACGAAGAATATTCCAGCCATAGAGAGGCATGAGTTGACTCTCTCAGTAATGACTAGAGCGTTGAGCTCGCTGGCACTGAGAGGGATAGTGCCAGGCATGATGGCTGTGTATCGTTCTGTTCAACCACTCTGTCGACCTCTTTGCTGTGGTCACCCCAAATATCGACTTTTCAAGTTGATGAAGGTTGAGTTCTCTTGTTGACCTTGGACATGCTTGTTCTTCCTTCAATAACGGGGAAGCCGCCTGTGGCTTGTTGTTTGTGGTAGGGGTTCTAGTTGCCTAGCAGCGTGAAGTAGTAAGTGTATGTGGAGCACAAGGAATATATACAAGTGACGGATGCATGCCAGCAAACGGCAGTGATTTCGCGTAGAATTATTTCATGTTGGACTTTTAGAGACGAAGGATCAAGTAGCATAACTTCCACCGCTCAACACGTAAAAAACTACGATCACAGTGGGTATCTATAGAAATGCGAACTAGGATTTGAGCTGGAAAGATCTCTTGCGAATCATTCTAGAACGACGCTATGTACGAAACCCCCATACGGTCAGATACCCTGGGATCTCTCATGCAGAAAGTCCTCAAAGAGATGTGGACGACTTTTTCAGAAGGAAGATCCGCGTATATTGACGTCGATTATTTACAAGGGACGAATCCATCGTGCCCCCATGCGGTTGCAGGATTTGTTATCGTCATAGTCTCATAGGCGTCCACGCGGCGCAAATGAATGTGCTACAATTGCCCCTCTTAATTCAGCGTATCACGATATCAGCGAAAATTCAAAATTCAAGCATTTGTAGTTTCAGGTATCAACCTACTCTCCATTTCTTCCATTTCTTCCACGGATTCTGGGGGTCCTAATCTGTATCTGATTCACATCCCTTTTGAAAGCGCCTCTGTACAACAAGATCAATTCTGAGAATGGTTTTCCCCATATATAGCGCAGATTGACTCTTGACTGGTCACAAACCACTGCTATTATTATCCTCAATGGCTTCAGACTACAAACGCTAAAACCTATCTCAACTCGGGATTTCGTACTCCGTAGCGACCTGCCTATATAAAGTTAGTGGCTGCGAGATGCAGCACTCTCGTATATTTAAACCATTACTGATATGGTAGAAGTATATGGGGAACCGCTAGTAAAGGTGGGTAGCGACCGAAGCCACCAATCAGAGCCTAGTTTGAGCAGCAATATGCAACATTAGAACAACTTCAAGTCTAGTAGTGGCTAATCAAGCTCGCCAAGCTTTACCTAGGTAGTGGGGTATACCCCAGATCTATGCATTGTCATATATTCCGTATTTGTTACGCGTATCATTATGACTAGTGTCGGGAAGGGCGTTTTTTATATCGCGAGATGGATGAAACATTCGCTCAAGTATTCTTCAGAATGCAGTACAAACATTTCATCCTTCAGGATTTAGAAGGAGCAAATCCCCACGGTAGGCAAAATTTCCGAACCACCCCAACCTTCTCTCCCCTAAAATTCTTTCCAAATATTCAAACAACTTGCTTCCCGGATCAGGGACCAACTCTTCACTTCACCGATAGTCGTTCGGAGACAGATTTTAAAATGGAAGCGGCACGATTTTGACTACCAGGTACTTTTCGCTGCCTGGGTATCTAATCTGGTTGGGTGTGATCGGCCGGGATGCTCGTGGGACTGTAGATCTACCGAAGAAAGTAGCGGCACGGCATGCACTAGATGCAGTTTAAAGCACGCAGATCCAATAGGCTGGGAAGCCGACGGGAAAGAGGGTGGAGATCCCTTGCCTTTACTCTATTTCCATAACCTAGCTCTCTCCTGGATGACGACTGTCTGGGATTCTAGACTATACAAAGAAGTGATCACGATAGGTGGGGTTTTCTCGAAGGATATCAGTATATCGAATGAGGATATGTATGTTGGTTCACAAAAGATAACGAACTTTAGCGAAGTCTTTCAGCTATTCTAGTTAAATTAGAAGCACATAAAGAGGACTTTATATCGAGGATTTTGCATTTTGCATTTTAAGGATCACATCGATAGCCTGCGAACAGTAATGACCCATCCATTCATGCTTCCTCCACGTGGCAGTGCGGAAAGTATAACATCTCAGCAAAATCTTCTAGGAAATTTATAATCTTAGTGGCTGGTTTGAGGAACGTCATGCGGCTCATATTCTATGCTGTCCCGTCTTTTAGACATACGTGTACTCCCCAGCTGACATGCAATTGCAACCTTTGGATGCCGCGCTAATTTGACCTTCCCGGTATTGCCCCCGACTGCAAAGAAAGGAATAACGTGAAGCTGTTTAATGATCCGAGGCCCTGCGATAGGTTGACAATCAGTCTCGAAGGAGGGGAATGGCTTCCCTTCTGGCCTAATAGAACGTGGCGTGGACAAAGGATCACACTAACATTTTAACGTGATAAGCCATCCTGGACAATAAAACTTGACGATGATAAGTGGCGCTCTATATCCCCGAGCAAGCTGGCCTCCCCACGCTCGCCTAAGCTCTCGCTTATTAAAAGGGGTCGAGCTGAGACAGATCAGTAATACACTTGACCACCATGGATTAGCATTTGTCCCTAGCGTATGAAATCAACTTGTATCCTATGCATAAAGCAATACCCATCACCAGAAATCGTTGGACATTTATTGTTTGCATAAACAGCCCGAAACAAATTCAAAGAATGAGGAATCTATACTGCTTTTGGACAGAACATATGCCGTTAACAACGTGACATAGGTGTCGGTCCATTGCAGCGGTCATAATAAATCGGTTTTCAACTGCCCTTTATTACAGGTCACCAAACTAACGTCATTCGTCTTTACTTCGAAGCGCCAAGTTACCGAATTGCCCCAGCACTGTCCCATGTTCTTCATGCGAAATGAATGAATTACGCCTCATTCATGCTGCGATGGACCCTTGATTACCGAATCCGGGTTTGTTTGCGATCTTCCTTACTTGCAGCAGGGTTTCAATAGCGGGGGTGAAACCAAGTGGCGCTTTACTTCCTATGATGATGATGATGATGATGATTGTGATTGTGATTAACGTCTGGCGAGCTACAGGTGGGACCTGCAGATCTGGGGACCTCCCTTGGGGTACGGAGACGTGCTAAGCTCAGGAGTTATGTACAGGTAACCTTTTGAGAAAGACATTGCAGGCGAGGAGCGCGTAGCTAGAGCCGTATGACTGTGACCGTCCCCTACATTTAGGATGGACCACTAGAGAGGTTTGAAAGTGGGGTGAAGCTTGAATAAGCGACAGTTTGGATGACCGTGAGGCTACAATTTTTTCTGCGTAGCAGTCAAGAGTTGTGAGCCCCTAAGGGCTTTACTTCCTATGCGCCACGAAAGTCGGCATGAGGCCGACACTACTTCAAAGGGTCAATTGAACTGCATTGTGTTATTGGATTTATTGGTAATATTGAATCTCACAATATACAACCACGTTGTCCTCGCAATGGCATCTTTCTACCACATGCAAATCGTCCTGCCGGATCAATGTTTCTTGTTTGAGATATGCCATGAGTGTTTTACTTTTTAAATTGCTTTGCAAGCCGACTTGGCCTGAACTCTCGTGGAATGGTGTTTCAATGCCCTATTTTACCACTTCGAACAACACTAATTGAGACTTGCTCTGTCTTGAGTTAAGACCCATTATAGGAATCCCCTGGTTAACGCGGTTCTCCCACCGACAATCGTTTTATAGTCTTTGTTGAGGCTTCTCATCAAAAAAAGCAAGAGCAGCAACACAAAGAGCATGAATACCCGTTGACATTGTAGGTTGTATCACCGGCGCAAACCTCGCCGTATGATTAGCGGGAATATCATCAATCTTCCCCTCCTTCAGCCTCTGATCCCACAATCCCTGCTCTACTCCTCCCCAATGCCAAAACGCGCAAGGACGGCCCTGCGATGTTGCGAGGACGGAAAAATCCTCCGCGATAGTAGTGGTTGGTATATTTGCATCAAAGTCATGTTCGAAATAATCACTGAAGCTCTTCACTAGCGTTTTCATCATCGACTCGTCGTTCACTGTGTTTGGCAGGTGCCGAGTCATTTTGAATACGGGTGCGACGGTCGAACCACTTGCTTCGCATTCAGCCTTGACGATTCGCCGGATCGAGGCCAGAAGTTTCTCGCGCGTTTCCGGTCGTACGCTGCGTATGTCGATGCCAATTTCTGCCGAGTCTGCAATGATGTTCTCTGTCTGGCCGGCTTGCAAGCTCCCAACTGTCAACACAGAAACATCGCTTGGATTGATCTCTCTACTGATGACAGTTTGAAGGCGTACTACAACGTGAGCGGCCAAGACAGCAGGGTCAATCGTACGATGTGGCTGTACAGGTCAGCTCTTGAATGCAATAAATACTGCGTGATCAACCTACCTGCGACCCATGACCACCAATCCCAAATAGTGTGATTTTCATACTATCAGCCCCCGCCATAATCGTCCCCATCTTCGATCCCACACTCCCCGCTCGCATTGCCATCACATGCTGACCGAGTACAAAGTCGGGCACGGGGATCTTGTGCTTACCATACAAGCCATCATCTACCATCGCCTTCGCTCCGGTGCCACGCTCCTCTGCCGGCTGGAATAGCACAATTAACGTACCGCTCCACGTTTGCTTCAGCTTGAGAAGCGTTTCTGCGGCAGCGAGGAGACATGTCATATGCATGTCATGGCCGCACGCATGCATCACAGGCCGCATGACACCCTCGACGTCGAGCATGGTGACTTTACTGGAGTAGGGAAGGCCAGTTGCCTCCAAGACTGGGAGGGCGTCCATGTCGGCACGTAGGAGGATGGTTTTTCCTGGGCCATTTTCCAACACGCCTACGATGCCGTGGCCACCAATGTTGGTGGTGATATTGAAAGCCTGGAGACCCGATAGTTGGGATGCAATCGTTTCGGCAGTTTTAGCCTCAAGATTCGAGAGCTCGGGGTGCTCATGAAAGTGCTTGTATAGCGCCTCGTATTTTTCAGTGTTTATAGGTGCGGCGAGAAGCCGGTCAGCCAGAGAGCTGGTGACTCGAGATTTTGAACCCATAATTGAAGTTCGTAATAGCGGTGTTTGACTAATGAAAAGATTTATCAGATCAAGGCAGTTCTGTAGCTTTCTAGACGCTGAGATCTTTCCTTACGACTTAAGGGTCCTACGGAGCTTGCATAAGATAGAAACCTAGATGGCAATAGGATATAAATCTAGAAATGCACTTCCATACGAAACTTGATACCTAATATATCCTTAGACTAGTGGATTAGTGGATCTGCGCTAATGACAAAGCAACGTTAATATAAATGACAATCGCATAAACAATGAATTGTCGGAGCGCACCCCTGTTTTTTGGGGTGAGGCACGTTGTTCTGCCATGATTATGACTTTTCTAGTTCAAGTTGGAGACCTCGGAATCAGGGGATGTGTGGAAGGATCTCCATTGAAGGTTGGATGTTGGAGGTCGGAGGTTGGACTAAGGACTTTCCGGAGGACAGCGCGACGGATATTCGCGAGATCACGTGGGACATATCTCTTTCAGACACTCTATACCTACATGTCCTACTTACCTAGGTATACCATGGCATGTTTCTGCTTCAGTACTAAATTTCTCCTTTCCAAAAGACGATTCTCAAGTGTGGTGGAAAGTTTGATGGTTGAACTGATAAAAAGGGCCTGATAATAAGACTTGATTTGGTATTGATTCCCAATTCTTGGATTCCTGTCTCTTTTTCCAATAGTCTAAAATGGATACCCTACTTTCTTTTCCGTGCCAAATGGTTTCACAAAACTCCTTTCATCTAATGCGTTCATCCGTCTAATCCATAGTCCCCTATAACCCCTCCTTCGCCAGCATATCTGCAATGTCGAGGTAAAACGCTATAGCATTGAACCTACACCATTAGCATATTCATACCCAATTACAAAGACCACTACTTACTTCCTCTCCGTCCCTGCCAACCTTGAAGCAACCCATTTCAACCTGTTGGTCCAATTAATCAAATCCAAATGACTAACCCCTACCAACGTCCCTTTATACGTCCCCCATTTCGCACTTTCCACACTAACCAACCCATCATTAGCCCCCTCATACCTCTCTACAACCGCATGCGTCTGCTTAAACGCACTCCAAAAGCCCGGCTCAAACTTAGCCCCATAGCTAAAATACCTAACCGCCTCGTCATCCGGCGTTTTCGGATTAAACTCCTCCAACATATACTTCCGGCTCAACTGACTAAATGCGCCCGTACTAACGCCAAAGTCATTAAAGAGCTTATACAGCCTCGGCAAATACGTCGGTCCAATGCCCTCGAGCATGAAATCCGCAAACGCGCTGCCGCGATGCGGACTCGCTACCGTAGTCAGAGACAACACCTCGACGTTCTCGGGCTGCAGACGCGAAATCATGTAGCGAGCATCGAGACCCCCCATGCTGTGCGCGATGATATTGACGCTCTTGCCGTCGGCTTTGCTGGCTATGTCTTGGGAGAGTTTGAGGGCGCGTTCTTCGATGCTGGCGGATGCAGGCACCGAGGCTGTTATTACTTGGATGCCGTTTGCACGCATGGCTTCCGTGATGCCGCGCCAGTAGTGCACGCCGGGGAGGAGGGTACCAGCGAGGCGCAGCTCGTCGAATCCGAGGAGACCGTGGGCGAGGACAATGGGGTGTTTGGGCGTTGCTGGTGGGTTGTGTTCAGTCAATTGGTCTTGGGAGGGATGAGGGAGGGTCAGTACCGTAGTTTTCTCTAATGGTGGCAAAATCATCCTCGATAGCCCTCCCTAGATTATTGATGCGCGGGTCACTATTGGTATCTTTCTTGTCTCGTTCGCTGTGTTCTCTCTTTCTACCGCGGCTGTAGGAGAAAGACTTCATTTGGGATCTGGAGCGCAATATGGCGCCCCGAGGAAGAAGTAGGACATGTTGAGGGATCCATCTCGTGCGCACTACACGAGGTAGCAGTAATGTCATTGCTGGCGCCTATACATTGAGTTTTGGTGGGTTGATGAGGAGATGCCATGTCGGAAGAAGTTGCGTTGAAGAGTTAGTGAAGACTTGCGATGGAGGCAATGACGTCGACAAAAGTGATCCTTGTATACATGTGACTGGAGAATACAAAATGTGAATCGAAATGAAGCTTGTCATGTAGAAACAATAATTCTACAGTTACCCCACGAATCAAGAGAAACTGATATCGTTGCACGAGGCTATTTGCAATGGTTGACCAAGTTCGCTATTCTTCACCACTCCTACCACGCTTATCCAAGGGATATCTCGTATAATTGCAAGCTAATCTATACACAGAGCTCTCTCGTGCCCTTTCCCTGACCAAGCCTCAAGCAATTGAAAGTCAAATAGTGTAGCAAATACCAGCCATTGCCTCTCGAGTCAAGCCGTAGGAGCATCCCCTCAACGATCCTCTCCATCAGGAAGTCCCATCTTATTTCGGAACCTCAATACGATCTGGAACCACAGGCTTAATATCAATCACCGCCTTCAGTAGATCTTTCACAACCCGATCCTGGCCCTTCTTGCCCGCCTCCTTGATCTCCTTTATCTTGACCTCGGCGTCCTTGCTTGCATCCTCTTCTGCTTTCTTATTGCCGCTGGTGTGCTATAATCATACCATCAGCGACTGCATTTGAACCGCCACAACCAGATCCAATAGTTAGAGCGCTTGCGTGGGGAGGAGAAGATGGTAGCCGTACCTCAGACTCAAACTTCTTGAACTCGCCATCCTTCTGCTTCTTATACTCATCAATCTCCTTCTTCGCCTCGTCCCTCGCCTCCTTTACACGCTTAGTGCGGTCTGCTATCATCAGCTCCCATCTAATCAACCAGTATATCTCTCGGTATGGCCTTACATTCTCTAGCTGTACAAGATAGACGTTAGCAACCTGTCCAATCGAGACTCTAGCTCTAGAACACCAACCTCTCTGGACAATCTTCTGGGCTTCCCTCTCTGCCTGCAACCCCCGAATCAGTACCGTCCCCTCCCATATCGAGCCGTAGCGGTATTCGTAGAACTTACATCCAGCAACGTCTGAATGCCTGCTGAATTCTGTGCAGACTATCCCACCAACACAACGTTAGCACACGCCCTCTCATTCATTCATTCCCACAACCTGTCCCCGCACAAACAGACATACCATATTTGCGATCCCAATTGAAAAATTCAGCTTGCTTCAGCAATTCCTCTGTTCACGTCGCTGGAAGATTCGAAGCTTGCGTCGTCCGTTATGGTCTTTGAGGTTGAAGGAGCTCCACGACACGCTAGCCCTTGAGCTCTAGATTCAAACCCCTGTCAGCGAAGGCGGTATGACGATTCTGCCACTTGACTTACTTGCACTTGCCATCAACACCACACCACACCACAAAACTTTACTTTCACCATGAGGAATTGATTCTACTTTTACTTTTCTTTTGCTTTTACTCACTATTACAAAGACACATATTCGGGAAGAAAGGAAGGAGTAAAGCAAACATGTCACGCGCAGCAAAAGCAACACTAGCCGGAACATCCCTCTTCGCAATGAGTACCGTCTTCTTCGTACATTATGCCCAGAGCAATGAGAAAGCTGTACATATCACCCCGTTCCCACCCCCTTCCTCACTTCTTACTTCCCACCCACCTCCTTCTCCCCGCTTTCTTCTAAAACTCACCCCAAGCTAACCGCACATCCATTTTCGCATAGGCAATGCACGCAGGCGTAGTCCGAGACATGGAACAACAACGCATCAAGAAAGAACGACAGCTAGATTTCGACATGCAGAAGCAGTTGGAGGCAGAGTTTAAGAAGGTGCAGAGTGTGAGTGATGGGGGAACTGTTGGGGGTACTTGACGGATGGGCGGTGTACTGTACATCCATCAAATCGAACGAAACCAACCAAGTCTCTCGTAGAGTTTATACAAGTGCGAGGAAATGGAAAGGATGGGAAGGGAAGGGTGTAACATCAGATGTACTTGATTGTACAAATATAGGGAAGGGGCATTCATTGCATTGCACGGCGCAAGACATAACATATGGAGCGTGTAGGAAGGGCAAGTCACAGATCAAATCTCTGTATTATTACGTTCGGCTTTTATCTCGTTAGGTTTCCTCTTCAACCTACCCGTCAAGAGAGAGAGAAAATCTAAGATATGGTACAAACAGATATCATGCCTCTTCATATCGTATCGTGCACACCTAGGGTTCTGGCAAATGAAAAAAAAATTGAATCATATGCGAAACCCGTATGCAGATGCACCCAATTTCTTCGCTGCATTCTTGAATTCCTTTTCCCCAAACGCCCTATTATGGAAATAGTATGCCCCCCTCCCATGCTCATTTTTTCTTTTCGTTCTTACATTCTTACCCCCGTTTCAGCGGATCGATATCCCAGATCTCTCGGTGAACATTCTGGCCGCAATGTTCATGGAAGCCAACTCTTGGAAGAGCAGTTTCGCGGCATATGGAATGTGGATTTGCGAGACTCTGGTCTTGTTCTTGCAAGGTCGGCACTCGAAACTTTGCGTCGAGAGTTTCCTGAGTCATGTTAATACAGTATTTTTCATATTGACCGTGAAAAGAACTTACGCGATTGGAGTCATCAGCCCACAGATTTCACAGACATGAACTCTGAAGGCATCCGAAACCTCGAACAATCTCTCCTTCAAGAAAGACGCAGCTCCGTGCGAGATCATACAATCACGTTCCATCTCTCCGAAACGTAGACCACCGTCTCTTGCACGACCTTCCACAGGCTGTCTGGTCAAAATCTGCACTGGTCCTCTGGCGCGAGCATGGATTTTGTCATCGACCATGTGTCGCAGGCGCTGGTAATAGGTCGGTCCAAGGAAGACTTGGGCCATCATTTTGCGACCGGTATGCCCGTGATACATGATCTCGAACCCACGGGACTGGTACCCATGGTCGCGAAGGAGCTTCGAGACTGAGTCGACAGTGACTTCGGTGAAAGGTGTGGCGTCACCTTCAAGACCTCGAAGAGTGGAGACCTTGCTCAACTGACACTCAATCAAATGGGCAATGGTCATACGAGACGGAATAGCGTGAGGATTGATGATGATATCAGGTACGATGCCCTGTCTGGTGAAGGGCATGTCCTCTTGTCTGTAGGTAATACCAATGGTACCTTTTTGACCGTGACGAGAAGCGAACTTATCACCGATTTGGGGGATTTTGGTTGTGCGCATGCGCACTTTGACGAACCGAAGACCTTCAGAATTGGTTGTGATGAGAACTTGGTCAACAATGCCATTCTCAGTACTTCGAAGAGGCGTGGAGGCATCACGCTTCGTGTGGGCCTTGGTACGTTGTCCAAGTTCTTCAGCATCCGGTGCCATAGGAGCAGTCTTTCCAATAATGATGTCCTCTCCAGAAACACGAACACCAGGAGCAATGATTCCATCCTCGTCAAGTTTATCGTAAGTTCCATGCTTCAACTTCAGAGTATCGGCTCTGTATGGCTTCTCGAATTGCTCAACAACATTCATGCCGATACGCTTTTCTTGATCGGTGTAGGCACGGTAAAATAGACTTCGGAACAGCCCTCGATCGATACTGCTCTGGTTCATAATAACGGAATCTTCTTGGTTGTATCCCGAATAACAGGCAATAGCAACGATGGCATTCTGGCCAGCAGGGAGTTCTCTGAATTTAAGGAACTCCATAGAGCGAGTTGTAGCAAGGGGCTTCTGGGGGTAGTAAAGGATGTTTGACATAGTATCCATGCGCTGGTCAAAGTTGGTGAGGAACACTCCCATAGCTTGCTTGCCCATAGCAGACTGGTAGGTATTACGAGGAGACTATACCCATTAGCGAAGAAACATACAAAAGTTTTCTTGAGCTTACCTGATTGTGATCTGGGAAGGGAATAATGCTTGCGCAAATTCCCAAAATCATACTGGGATGAATCTCGCAATGAGTCCAAATATGAGCAGTGGGATTCATTGGTGCTTTCACACGTTTGTTCAGATCCCCACTATCATCGGGTCTGATTTGGTACCCAGCTTGTAATTGCCGAGAAATATCCAAATCTTCGGGGGTCATCACAATCATAACAGTCTCCTCTTCCTCAGCATCCACATACTCGACAACACCGTCATTGATTAAGCCCTGGAAGCCGTAATAACCTGCATTGGCCCTCTGATCTGCATCCATGTTCGCAGGCAATGACTGATCGTCTTCGAGCCTTCGGATATGCTCCTTATTCAAAACCAGATTGCCTTTGTTCGCACTGTCCACATCGTTGTCGATGACGAACAGTGGTCTGCAAACTCGGCCTGCATCAGTGAAGATTTTGAATTCTCGATCTCGAATGTCTCGAATCAAAGAAACTTCGTGAGAGATCAAATGCGATCGTCTCAAATGCTGCACCGTTTTCACGAGATGTGCAGGATCCGAATGCACACCAACCCAGACACCGTTCACAAAGACCTTTGTGGCATTTGGAGACCGCAAGGGCTCATACTCCTCCAAAACTTCCATGTTTCTTTGAATCATAAACTCAATAATTGGGTCGCTAGGCGTACCAACGGTGACATAGCACATTAGAGCCAAGTTCTTGACAAGCCCACAAGCTTGCCCTTCGGGTGTTTCAGCAGGACACACCAGACCCCAATGAGTATTGTGCAGTTGTCGTGGTTTAGCAATCTTTCCATCCCGGCCAATAGGTGTGTTCGTGCGGCGCAAATGCGAAAGTGTGGATGAAAATGTATATCTGTTGAGCACCTGAGAAACACCAGCAGTCGAGCTTGCGGCTTTCTTTTGATCACCCCAGTTTCCGGTAGCTAGAGAGTATTTGAGACCGTTCGAGAGAGTCGTGGACTTCACACCAAGTGTGAGGTTGAATTCCTTGTTTTCCGAGACACACTTCACGAGGTATTTGTAAACATCTGTTGTCAATCTACGGAACAAGGTTCGAAATAGTTTGGCCAGCAGTGGTCCTGCAAGATCCAAGCGCTTCTTTCCGAAATGATCTCGATCATCAGTCTCTCGTCGCCCAAGGGCGCATTGCAACATCTTGTGAACCATGTAGCCAAGGAAGAATGCTTTTCGAGTCTCGCTTCCCTCTTTCTGAGAGATGTGAGGAAGCAGTTCTTTTTGCATGATATCACGAGCATGCTTCACACGCTTGTCTCGAGTCAAGGTGGTACCAGTCCCACGCTTCCCAATGAAATCCAAAGCGACCTCTCGATCTTGAATGACAAATGCTTCCTCGATACACGGCTTCAGCATTTCCAGCATTTGAGTGTCGTTGCGATCGTAGCATATGTGGTTCAGGATATCCTCATCGGAAACAACACCGAGAGCGCGAAAAACAACAGCAATCGGAATATCGGTCTTGATATATGGTAGTGTGGATTTAATGGTTTGTCCAAAGCCTCCTCTTTGCCCGTCACCCTTGGCGAAAAGCTTGATAGTCATTGAAGAGATGAGGCGAGAACCTTTCTCAAGGGCACTCCGAATCTCAGCAATAAAAGGAGTTGGACTCGGGGGTGCTTTCTTGAAGACCTGGACGATATTTGCGGCACTTCGCTCTTGCGCAATCAAGACTTTCTCGCTGCCGTTTATGATGAAGTAGCCACCCTGATCATATGGACATTCGTTCCAAGCATAGAGGTCATCTTCGTCGAGGTCCCTCAAGATACAGTACTTTGACTTCAGCATAATTGGCAGCTTCCCGATATATACTCTGTCAGGAGGCTTCTCGGACTTCTCGCCTTCCTCTGAGTCTCCGTCCTCGTTTTCCCAGACAAGTCTTGTTGGATGTTCGCCCGTCCTTGCCATCTCAGCCTCCTGCTCTTCGTCAAGCTCGTTGAGGGGAACAGAGCGTTCAACAGCTACAGAGACCTTCTTAGTCATTTCGATATATAGAGGGCTCGCGTAGGTCAGGTTCCGCAGTCTTGCTTCTTGAGGCAGCATGACCTGTGTCGATCCATCACCTTCAGTCATCGCTGGACGCGACAGCAAAATGGTCCCAAACTTAATCTCGTATCGTCGAAGGGCAATGTCGTTATCATCAGTGGCCTGAGGGTTATTTTGGTCGAGAGTAAGCTGCGAACCCTCCTCTACAAGCTCCTGCATGGTCGTGGAAACGAATTCGTCAAAGGAATCCAGCTGCTGGGAGACTAGACCTTTCGCCTCAAAGAACGACGAAATGACCGTCCAGCAGTCCTCGGCCGTGATACCCGCATCCTCCTCTCCGTAATCATCATACTCGTAGCCTTCTTCATATTCCGCCATCTTGTCGAGTTATAGAGGTGAGGGGTCTGTCGATGATGGAGAAAAGTGAGGGAGAATGCTGAATGTTCGTGGCGCGAAGCTTGACAGGTTGGTTGCCTTCTTGTGCTTTTGCGGCGCACGTCGCCCAGAAGCTGAGAGGCTTCAAGAAAGCGAGAACAAGGTCATCAAGGTCGACGAGAGTCGCGGGAGATATTTCGAGGCAGCAGTCGATATATGTCAAGGTAGTTAATATTGATGCCGAAGCAGAGCTGGGAAAGGGATATTTGGTTTCCGCGATTCTTTTAGATCCCGCGCGCAACGGTGCAAAAGGAACTAATACCAACATGGCTAGCCCGACTCTGCACTTGTAAGCAGTCAATGGAAGTGGTGATTCAAATTGAATGTTCCTATTTAAATGTTTTCCATTAATAATTCTTTCAGGAAAGAATGCACAAAAGAATGCTACTAATGTGTATCCTCAAATGATATGCAGCGCCATGCCATGCCATACCACATCATTTGAAGACCGCGGTTTGACTTCCCCTTGGGCAAGCGCGAGTGAACACTTTGTTGGCCACTCAGCCAGGACAGCTATCGTCTTGAATGTCGTATGAGGTTGACGTCCATTTATCCGCAAGACAATTCGAATTATGCGCTCCCCCTACAATTACGCCGTCGATTGGCGTTGTACTTGTTGGTTAGCCGTCACTAATAAAGTACCGCTTTGGACACTTCTCACACCACTTTTGGATTATACATATATCATATCCATTTTAACGCTTTATCTACTCGTACATTTCAACTTTCTTTACATCAAAGCGATGCCTTCAACTCTTTCACGTGCTTCTCATTAACCAGCACATATCGGTATCTTGCGTCTCCCTCTTCCATGTCGACAATGGCTTGGTTAGCATCCGACATGGGCCTCTCTTGAATATACGGGTGGATATTCTTGTCCGCAGCAAACTGCAACATCTCAGAGATATCCGCAGGAGAGCCAATGAGTGATCCTTCTAATTTGCATCCCTTATTAATCAGCGCAAGTATGTTTATCGGCGGAAGCACATCCTCTGGTGCGCCGACCTGTTTAAACTTGTCAGTTTCAATCAACACCATCTGTCTCTAAGGTAGACTGACCTGAATGAATTGCCCATGTACCCTTAAGAGCTTGAAATAGTCAGCAATGGGCATGTTGGGGCTTGAAACGGTGGAGATGATCAAGTCGAGAGTACGAGAGTTCTTCTTGGCCCAGTCTTCGCTTTGGGTGGCGATGTACCCCGTTGCCCCCATCTTCATGGCGTCGGCCTTCTTCGCATCGGTGCGAGAGATGACCACAACTTCATCACAGCCCAACGCCTTGGCCCAGAGCACACCAAAGTGACCCAGACCTCCGAGACCGATAATGCCAACCCTCTTACCTGGGCCAGCGCCATTTTTCTTGAGGGGTGTCCACACTGTGACACCACCGCAGAACATAGGAGCAGCTTCAGCATTGGTGAGACCATCTGGTATCTTGACAGCGAAGTGCGCTGGCGCGCGGCAATAGTCTGCGTACCCACCGTATGATTTCGATCCATCTTCATATTTGCTGTTATAGGTTCCAACCAGTCCTTTGACGCAGTAGTGCTCCTCGTTTTCGAGGCACTGTTCGCAGTCTAAACAGGACCCCGATTGAGCGCCAACACCGATGCGGTCGCCAAGCTTGATATGCTTCACGTTCTTTCCAACCTTAACGGCGGTTCCGGCGATTTCGTGTCCAACGCAGCAAGGATAAAGCGTTTTACCCTGATCTAGTTGTCAGCTGATTTATTTGAGCACAATAGTAAGGATTATTACCCATCCTGATCTCAGCGAATGTATATCACTTCCACAGATCCCGCAATGGGTGATCTTAATATCAACATCATCCTCCGTCCAGGTCTTTGGCTCATATTCCTGCCAGACCATCTTCCCTTTGACGGAGTCCTTGTCCAGACCCATCCATCCTTGGAACTTGTATGGCGCGCTCATTTTTGCTTTTTGTATATCGTCTGCGGGGTTCAAAGATTCTTTCAGATGATTTGTGAGAGCTTGTATGCGGCCAGATGCTACTGGATTAAGTTCTTTTATAGATTTCGACATGATAGCTATCTTTCAAATTTTTCTACCTCCGCTAACTCCTACGCAATCCCCGGCGCCATTTACTTGGTGTGCCTTCGCCCGTCGAATCTGCTGTTAGACAGCTCACCCTAAAACCTCCATTTGTAGTTAGCCCACATAGAAGCTTTGACGTATATCTAAAGTCCGATATCTGCCGTGGAAAGTACTCTTTTTTCTCGGCTTCTGGAAGTTTTATGTAGGCAATCTCGCAATCAACTTACCAACCAAAGGCTTTCGCCGAAAGTGGATTGAGCTACTAGCTAGTTAGAATTTAAGCTCGGGTGATGATGTCGTTGGACAAGTGGCGAGACCAAACAAAGTATGAAACGCCTCTGATCTGGCAAGTTTGAGTGTCCGGTAGTACCGTACTTTAGCAAGAGACGCAAGATTTTGGCAATGGTATCGACCTTGTATTAATACCAGCGTCGGCAATGCTGTATCCGTGTTTTTGGCAGCCCCACCATTATTTATTACCGGAGCCGAGGTACGATTTATCTTTTGGTCACATACAACTAGTGTATTTTCAAAGAGAATCTTTATGTAGAGATCATTCACAGCCCGCTGATAAGCAATTTTATAAAGTCTACTTATCTTCAGATCAAGAAACGAGTACGAAGTCAAGTGATCTGCTCTCCCTGTACCTTGCATTAGCTTGCATTTGAGGGCCCAAGGCCAAGTTGCCGGTATTCAAAACGTGAGGCTCTGCATGTGATATTGTGTATCCAACAAGGAAGATATGAAGAGACCAGCTTGCTGTGTCCTTCATTACTATGTCCTTCTTGGTTTTGTTGCGTATTTCGTGTCTACGTGTTTCATGCAATGATTAGGTGGCACTACTGTTCCCTTGAGGATGGCGGGAGGCTCGATACACAATCATGATAGCATCTCAGTAGTCGAGGCTCATAACAAATACATAGCAAAGTAGTTTCTTCAGTATGTGGATAATGGATTGTTATGACTGTCCACTTAGATCAATGAAAGGGGTAGAAAACCAGTAGCTATTATTTTTCTACACTATGTCACAAGCTTGCTGATAACCCGTTGAACCTTGAGCTTGGACAATAATAAGCCTGCAAGTTGGGGTGAATTCTAACTTCTGCTAGCCAGAAGCATAAGTCTTTCTACACAACATTGAGTCAAGCAATTTCCTATCTTGAAAACAAAAAACCCCTAAAAACCCCCCAGGTTTCTTGATACACTATCCTTAATATAAAGATATTTACACTATACCCGCTTTTGCAATAATTGACCTAATGACCCAGTACAAAGAGATAAATACAATCTAACAATAAGTACAGGCAGACCCGACGTTCCGTGCAAAACAAGAAACTCAAACCACCTTATGATCCTTGAATCACTCAAACGTCGTCACCCCCAAACCCCCCCCCCGGCAACATTAGCCAGTTCAGTAGTCTCAACCCACAACTTCTGCCTATCCTCATCCAGACTGTTCGTTGAGCTAGCTAGTCTAAGTGTCTTACTTCAGTAGGGTGAAGAAGTCGCGCATGGGTTTGCAACGCATGTGAATTGCTCAAATTACCCAGGTTAATATAGGTATTTCCCGAAAGTTCTAGTCGAAATTGCTTTTTTTTTCTTATTGCAATACTCCAGATTTGATGGCTAGTGCACTTATTATACATACCTTTTCTAGATGCCTCAATGCATAGTTTCACATCATTACAGTTAGCTTCGAGACATGGAAGCCATGAGAAAGATACACCACAATAAAAGCTAACAAAATTGGATATATGTTCAGATTTCGCTACTGCCTATAAGAACGAAACCTAGATAATAAGTATTCGCGCGAGGTGAATCAACTTCAGTAAGTGAAAGGTAGGTAGTCAGCACCGCAAAAGAGTCTTCATACGGAGTATGCCGTTGTTGTATGTTCTTTGCACCAAGCCGTTTTGTCCACATATCTACATTTCCCGTTCCGTTCGGTACATGTTATACATGATCGGGTTCTGCTGCAAGTTCTATCGTTATCCCTACAGAAAACACACTTCGGTTCTGCTTTGAACTGGCTTAACTTAATTTTCACAAGTTCAGCTTACGTCTCTTCATCACAAATGCAAAATACTCAAATCCCCCAGGCGTATCCGGATCAACTAACGTCTCTACATCTACCTCCTACCCCTCCAACCTAATCAATAAAGGCTTTATGAAATGCGGCTGTCCGTATATGTGTGATATACGGCCATTTCCCACCCTGTTTCAAAACCCACGAAACCTATTCCATCTCACAATCATTGGTCAGCTTGGATGCTTTAACTGTAGCTATAGTCTGTTGGAGCAAGCAAGCAATTTAGGTATAACATGACTTACCTCATCAGCATATTTCCTCACATTCTCCCTGACGTCCTCCAAGGATGCCATAACGAGCCAAGGATCATAGCGTCCAACGTCCCCTTATCAACCGCAATACTGATCAAGGAACCTGGGAATTGGAACGCGCATACATCCATGACCGACCACGTAGTATCAAGCCTGCATTTTCGCGCTCATAGCATGGATCACCACCCGAGAGAACTCTATACTATACTAGTCTATGTCTCATAGCCAAGTTCATGAAAGCCTGCTGTGCAAAGTCTGTGAGTTTTTAGTCAGGAGGACGTGAGATTTTAAGAAATAGTTTTAGTTTAACTTGAGGTTGGGATTGGGATTAGGAAGAAAGTGTAGTGTAGTAAATAGTAAAATATGGGATACGAACGCTGTTACCGCAGTCTAAATGCAGTATATGAGGATTCTCAGACGGTACCGGAAGATGCCTACCTGCTCATAACGAATGCAGGGTTTCGTAATTCCGGAACCATTCATATGAGCCGAGCGTGCCCGCTCCTTCAATTCTTGTTCGGCCGCGTAGCGTTGGTTCCAGTATTCGGGGTGGGCGAGCTCTTTCAGTTCTTCTTCTTTAGACATAATTGTACTATTCCGCAGAAGGAGAAAATGAGACTGGGTGGTTGGGTTTGGGGGGGATTGATGCCGTGCTGAAAATCAGAAGGAGAGTGGGTGGGTGGGTATCTGATACTTTTACCGTGAGGTCGGTGAATCTTTTTAGTTAATGGCACGAAGCAACTGATCTTCTGCATTTTGGGGGTGGGTCTAAACCATTGCTTGATTGAATAGCTAAAAGGGGTAAGTTAAGGTGACTTGGGTCTATGGTTAGAAAATCCCATTAGGCCGTGTGGTAATGATGTGTAGCTGAACATGCATCAACCTCTCGTCACCCGGGTTGAAACCTTGAAAATAAGTGTTGCAAAAAGAAATGGCAGATATTGGTAACAGAGCTATTTTGAAGAGTTCCCGTGAAAGCGTCTAGAGAACTACCTAGGTATCTATTGACAGCAAAATGTAGAGACAACGATTTCACAAACCAAGACCGAAGAAAGAAGTCCCGCAAATCAGCTGCCAAAGAAAATAGGTAGTCATCTCATCATCTACCACTCGACTACCAGATGCCCCAATCCCCGAGACACACAGCTCAACATGGCACCCGCTTCCTTATCCTCCTCGCTCAAAGCACTTCCCCTATGCTCCACCTTCCCCTCACACACCTTAACCTGACAAGTTCCACAATTCCCCGTCTCACAACTACTATCCACATCCCAACCCTCCCTCCTCAACACCCCCAACAACGTCTCCCCCTCCGCGACGTCCAGTCTCCCCTTCTTCCCCTTCCCCTCCACCACCGGCATGTTTACCTCGACCGAAAACGGATCTCCTCCAGCATTCGGTTGAAAGGCCTCATAATGAATCTCATCCGCACCGATCCCCAACTCCTGCGCCGTACAAACAACATCATCAATCAGCCGCTGCGGCCCACAAACATACATGAAAGAGTTCCACAACCTGTCCCGCAAGATTTTCTTCACATCAAGCCGGTCCCCTTTCGTCTTATCATACACCACAGCTTTAGTCCCCATTTTCTCAAGCTGAGCTTTGAACGGCGTTTCATCTGCAGAACGCACAGCGTAGTGCAGCGTATAGTTGAAATTTATCTGGTCGTATATATCGGCGTGCCCCAAAAACGCAGTAATGCCAATTCCAGCCGCGATGAAGATATGATTTGATGACTGGCCCTTGATCGGTACACCTTCGGTAATCTTACCCACTTGTACTGTACGCCCGGTATTGAGCTCCTCGTGAAGGTATCTCGAGCCCCCTCGACTCAGCTCCTCGTGTGCAATGCCGAGTTGGAAGCGATGGGAACCGCCTGAGACGATGGAGTACGCGCGGATTAGTCCATTGGGCAATTTCAAGCGCACGAAACACCCGGGATCCAGTTTCTCGCCTTCGCCATCTTTGCCTACGGCTTGAAAAACAAATGATGTAATGCGTGGCGTCTGTCTTGTTTTTTCCTGCAGCACAAAATCCGTCCATATTTCCGGTTCCTTCTTCTTCTCTTCTTCCTTGGCCGCAGCAATTAGACGAGTAAAAGCCTTTTTACACTCTGTACCGAATTCTTCGATTTGTGAGAGTTCGACAAGCATAGGCAGATCCCTCTTATTGCGATGTAGATACTCCTGCACCCTCTCAATAGTCCATTCCGGATGTTTGCGCTCCACAAGCACGATTTCGTCGCCGGCAGAAATATATCCTTCGCGCAGGACTCGGTAGTACCAGCCCGTGCGGGATTTCTTCCAAGTTTGAGGAGCGAAGTTCTTGAGATTGAAGCGGTGGTTGAGCTTGAAGCATGGCTGACGGGGTAGGCTGACCTGCAGCATCGCGCCCTTCTCGCCTCCAATGCTAATTGTATCCCCGATACAGACATTCCTCTCGTTCATGCACAAGCTGACGAGATTCTCGCCAAACGCTCCAATCTCAAAATTATTGCTTTTCGGGTACTCTGCCGACCAGACAGGATAATGACCCGGAAAATATTGATGCACGGCTTTGTCGAAACCCCCATGGAAGGTAAGGTCATGCTCGTCGCTCTCCAGACCGGTAAAACTGCAGAATACGGGGGTGTCGCGAGGCTGTTTGTATATTCCGGTCGTGAGCCTTAGGTTGCCCATGGGTTTCATTTTCGAGGTGCGGAGGGTGAGGAGGAGGGTGGATGTGAAAGGCGCGTCCAGATACGGATTTGGAGGGGCAACGGGGACGGGCGCCATGGTTGATGAAGTGGAAAGGGATTGTGCGGATGAGAGCAAAGAAAGATGGTTGCTAAAGTGATACGAGTTAAGGCTTGGTGGGGAAAGGTAGGAGGAGTTCTGTCAAGTAGATAAAGGGGCCGGGATTTGGCGCAGAACTTTGTGTGGGCGAATGAATGGTGGGATGTGAAAGTGGAAAATGGGTGGTTTGCGTTAGACAAGCTTATAAATCCAACAAGTCACAGAAATCAACATCCTGTAAGACAAGACCAAGGAAAAAGGAAACAAAGGAAAAAGAGTGTGGAGGGGTAGTAGAACAAATAATAAATAAGCAGTCTAAATCCCTAGCCGCTAGACGCTAGAAACGCAGGCTTTCGCTTTTACCTTTTACAGACTGCATGTCTACCTAGGTAGGTAACTCCGGTCCGTACGTTTGCTGACAGCCAACGAATGATTACCCAGAATAGGAAAGATGATTTGAAATTAACCCTTAGACCCTAGAACCGCTAGTCATGAAAACAATGACTTTCATTTCTCCTGAACTCTGTGAAGATGAACGTAAAGTCGTGCTGGATTGTAAAATAGTCTTTCCCAGGCGATATGCGCCCCCTCAATGATAAATACACAGGATTCCACCATATCCCCGCCCTAAACCCCACAAGCAAGGCAACGGTAATAAACAAGCTCAAGGTAGAAAGTTGTTTGAAATTTGACCCCGACTCCATTCCGCCCTGTCCAAGAAGAAACAGGTATTAGGTACGACCGTCGCGACAATCAAACATAAACATGAAAACAAGAGAAGCATGCCCCTATAGCCCTTGTCCAGTGGCCGCATAAGATAAGCAAAGCAATTGAGGTGTATGTGATGTGATGTATAGCTAATTTTTTGAGACAATTGAAAAGTCTTCCTCTTCTTTCTAAATTGTTCGAAACCGAGACTCTCTTTTCGCATGAACAATGAACACGCCCGAAAACTGAGGATATGATCCGCTCAAACGCCTGAGGTATGCTCGAAAACGCCGGTAATTTGAATGATGGCACTCGCGTCGCCACATTTATGACGGTCATTCTGCGGCTAACTGACCGCCATCGTCCATTCCAAATCCCGACGCATCGAAGTTGAAGCTGTCTCCAACATCTCCGTCCTGGTGGAGGAAGGAATCGAAATCGAAATCCTGGAGTACATCCATGGAACCATTTCCTGGCTGGGCGAAATCACCTAATGGTTGGAATTCCGCGAACTATGTCGTTAGTAAATTATATGAGGTCTTATTATCATGCAAACTTACGGTGTTCCCCATATCAAAGTTCAGGTCTGGTGCGGGTACACCTGTGTTAACCGGCGCAGGAGCCGGTTGACCGTTCGTAGGTTGCACAGCGCCATTCTGTTGGTTCTTTTGGAAACTACTAGCGTGCACAGGTGTAATCGGGGTCTGAGGTGTCGGTGTTGGCCCATCGGTAGGCACATCGGCGGATGGTGTAGCACCAGCATTGAGGTTTGCGGCGGATCCTTTCTTAGTGGCCCGCTGTCATCAATGTCAACATTTCTACAAAAAAAACTCCATTTAACGCAATTGAAAAATACCTTTGATTTCTCGCTCTTGGTCTCATTCTTCTTTTTAGGATTCGCCTTGTTAGTTTGTGACGGGGTAGGTGGCGCGGCAGTGCCTTGTTGTGGTGACGATGGTTGGGTTCGACCGTTAGAAGTTGCGTTCGCGGCTGGGGCCGATGGTGGAGGCATTGCCCCTTGTCGAGGAGTCCCCATATTCTGCTGAGGACCTCCTTGGTTCGGCTGCGGTATCATCTGTCCATTTGGCCCAGCTTGCCAATTTTGACCTCCTTGCTGTCTAGCAGCCATTGCCATTTGCTGTTGAGCCATCTGGTTACCAAATGCAGCTCCAGGATGAGAGCTTGGAGGCCGCATGCCGTTAGGCATACCTCCCGGAACCATGTTGGGGCCCATGCCGTTCATCTGGTAAAACTTCGGGTCCATGTTGGGATCCATTGCACTACCCCCTGGTAGAAAGTTCATACCACTAGGTGATCCGCGAGATTGTCCTTCAGGGACAGGGGATGGCATACCGCCTTGGTTCATATGGGGTGTGTTTCGCTTCATTTGCTCGCTAGGATTGGGGGAATTAACAGAACGAGGGCCTTGAGGTGATGTTCCCTGGAAGGGCTGTCCATTGGGTCCCATACCAGGGCCAGGGCCTCCAGGGCCATCAGGAGCACGAGGTATAGTCATGCTATCTTGCTCTTGTCTCGCCATCATCAGCCTCTTCTTGTTTTGCTGCTCAAGTAGCATAAGCTGCATCTGGTAATCCTGCAAAGCATGGTTACCACTGCCGCCATTTGCTTGATTTTGTCCTCGCATTCCATTAGGTCCCATGTCACCCGGGTTATAGTAATTCGCGATAGCTCCACCATCTGGGCCCTGTGCCATCATAGGAGACCCTTGGTTTTGAGGACCACCTGGCTGGCCTGGCATGCCGGGTTTTCCGGGCATTTGACCTGCTTGCTGCTGTGCTAATCCAGCTTGATATCCGGCTAGCGATTGTTGTCGAGCGGCCGGGTTCGCGCCTCCGGGGATGTTCTGGAACTGCTGAGCCGTCAGATTACTTGGTTCGATACCATTGGCAAGCTGCAAATGTGCAGCTTGAATAGCATTGCTGGGGCCAGTTTCTCCCACCTGTTGAGGCATCCCCTGCGCTTGTCCTCTCCCATTTGGCATTTGTCCCTGATTAAAAGGACCTTCAAGTCGTGGTCGTTTCGAGGGGGAAGGGGCGTTTTCAGCCGAACCAGGTGACTGCGCACGTTGCTGCCCATTTCCGTCTGATGGATCTCGTTGCATTTGTTGCTGGTTCTTTTGCTGTTGGGCAAGCATTTGCATTTGCATTTGCTGCTGTTGGGGCGTGCTGCAAAATAGACATCAGAAAGAGAAATATGACCCCGGGCGAAATGCTTACTTGTTTCGATTGTTCTGAATAGCTTTCTGTCTAAGCTCATTATTCTGCTGCATGTTAAGCCCATTCTGATTGCCCATCATCATCCGATAATTTGGAGGCATTTCGGCCATATTGCCTTTCAATCCGCGAAGCATAGCAACTTGCTGCTCCTGTCTCGACCGCGATTGTTGCTATACCAAAGGTAAATATTTGACTAAATCGTGTAGGGTAGGGTACAAACCTGTGTGTGAGTAACATATTGCGAGACATGACGACCATCTATCTTCCCGCGTTGCGCATTAAACATATCCCAGAATAGACACCACCACTCGTAGAGAAAGCAGCTATCTGGGGCGTCTTTGGGCAGATTTGGTAAGGGGAGGTCGTCTGGCCGTTTCGAATCCATGTCATCTTTCGAATCGCCGTCTTCACCATCAGCGCCCTCATTGCGCCGTCCAGGACTATCCTTCAGAGTATTAATTGGCTGGTCACTGTTGAGCAGCGACCTCGCGCATTCAAACATGCCATTCCGTAGAAAATATTCGTAGATGTATGTGTTGAGCTGCGACCGTTGGTCGCCGTTGACGGGCATGGGTTGTCGAATACCTCCAGGAGCGGTTCCATTATTCATCATAGGCATCCCACCACCAACGGGACCTCCCATGGGATTCATGCCAGCCATATTATTCATCCTCGCGTACCTCGCGGATGGCGATAGCGAAGAATAAAATCCTGCTGTGCGTGTCTGACCGTGGAAAACGTGGGCGTATGAAGCACCGTCAGCCACCGCACCTCTGACGCGGAGCGGTTAAGGCCGAAATGTCGCAACGGTTGATCTCTCCAAAATTGGTATTGACGGAGCAGAGGTGAGGCCTTCCAGCTTGTAGCAGAGTTGATGGCCAGACAGAGCGTTGCGCCCGTGAGGCAAAATGGTAATCGTGGTTCGTGATCCGCCCGTGTAACTCCGTCTGGGTCACCCTTTTTGGGGAGGAAGCAGAAAGCAGCGGATGCGATAGGCGCGTGATGGAGGCAAGCGAGAGTAGTGAGGTAGGGCAAGGCGAGAGCGAGCGAGCGAGCGGATTGCTGCCCGCGATGTCGATGTCGATGTCGCTGTCGCTGTCGTTGTGGTCGTCGTCCAGGAGTGGATGCGGATGCGGATGCAGATGCTCGGCCTGCGATCGTCTCTGGGTCGCACTGGGATGCTGATGCCGGGTTTTGGGTTTTGGGTTTTTTGGGGGGGGGGAAGTATTGGTACAGTAGAGTTAGTTGTTCGGGAAGGGCTCCAAATGGGATGGGGGTGGAGTGACGCCGCTACGCCTACCGCCGCACGAGCTGCGGTAGATTTGAGAACGGGCGGGCAACGGTCAACTTCGTGATCTAGGCAAGGCTACCGTACCTGGCCTGGGATGGCTCTAGTTACGGTATCGGTATCGCTGGGAGACGCTGTTCTCAAGGGGGAGGATGGAAGGCTGCCGGTAAAGACACCACGAAAAGGGGCAACCAGAGAGAGTCGACAACGAACAACTTCAGCAGCGCGGTGCAGGTAATTTGCTAGAGATTGCCTGATGAGGATCGAACGAAGAGCGACGAGAGAGATAATGAAAGAAAAAAGTGGCAGCTTAAGCAACCTCTGAGCACAACTGCGTACAATGGATCCTGGTCTAGCCTGATTTGTATCTAGCGCGCCCGCTGCTGTATTGTATTTTATTTGGAAGGCTGAGGAATTACAATTTGATATGAGATAATTACATCTCGCCACCCTAAGTTTTGCAAACGCGAATAGGGTCCTGTACATCGACCAAGTTGTTGGCCCTCCTGGTATTTATTTGGAAACGCTATACCAGTCGTTGATGCTTTTCTCAAATCATGAGATCTTTCTGTTATTCATCCAGCTAAAGAGGCGAGAATCGTCAGTGGCACACACCGGGACCCAGAGTTAGATGCGAATGACCCAGGAGTTAAGAATTAGCAATGGGATGCCAATTGGAATGTTCATAAAGCTTATCGACCAAGACGTAAAATAAATTTAAGTTTGGAACTCAGAATTAAGGTTTGGAGGAATGCGAATATATATCACGTGATGCGCATATCGTCAGAGCTGGGGTAGTGATGGATGACGGAGCTGCCCTATAGATAAGAGTTGGGTGAGATGGGTGAGAACGGGTATTAATTAGTGCGTTGGGTAATTAATCTAGACCACTAAATGGGGACTCTTGAGACTTACCAACAACATATGAATGCTCTACCTTCAAGTAAGAGTTGAGTGGTACCTCATTGAATGCAAATTCTAGGCCGTTCAGATCTTCTCGCAAACGTACCTCTATACATACACGTGGATTATACCTACGACACTTTTCAACAGAAACTTATATTTAACATTGTGTGAAATAGAGCTAAGCGGGTCGTGTATGAACGAAGCGTGGTGACACAAACGCTTAGGGCTTCTCTCCATCAAGAACCGAGCTAACCTGGAAGAGTTCAGTGAGTGCTGCTTCAGTAACAACGAGACTAGGCGACGATATAATCCCCTGGATAAAGTAATCGACATTCAAGACCCCTAAATTGGACATCTGTGAACATGTGAGATAATACACCAATCATCAGCTGTAAGAACATATACTTCAAAGCTCCAAAAGACAGGTTCAAGCTCGGGCGAATTCACATCGTAGTGATAAAAACATAAAATGTTGCGAGTTCCTATGAGTGTATGCACAAAGTAGCTCGAATGTTGGAAAGCAACTTCGCTTTCAGATATAGCTTTAGCTAGTAGCCATCTGCTAACATAAATTACGAACAGAATAGTTTCTCTTTGGATAGACTGGATTTTGATGTGTGGCGGTTTTCCAGTATGAAGTATAAACTGAAATGTTCAGGAGACGTTAAAAAGGAGAAGATGATTGGGGCGGGGAATAGGGGTAATGCACGTGACTATGGGGAGGCTGGAACGAGAAAGAGCAAGGCTTACATGAGAAGCTTGGAACAGAACAAATTTTGTCTGGTATAGAGAATCAGGATAACGACAATCATGAGCTGAGATTGACCTCAGCTGTTGCATCTAGCAATTCTCAAACGGTACTTCCGTTGCTCGATTTGAAGGACAGGAAAGACCTATCATCACCCTCGTACTGACAAGAAATACTCACAATCCACGATAAATATTCTTCGATGCCGCTAGCAAATGATCACTCCATATGCCCCGAAAGCGCCCAGACTCCAATACCAACCCAGCCCAACCCATTCCCGCCCAAACCACTTACTCATCATCCACCGGCATCTCATCATCAATATACCGAATCAAAGTAACCCTCATCTCCGTAGATTCCTGTCCCCTCAAAACATCACTCGTGAAATGCGCCTCAACTTGCATCTGCACCATCTCCAGCGCACCCCTCAACACCCCACAAAAGATATTCGAAAACCACAATTCCTCCTGCGCGCGGCCATCATGAGGCAGCTCCACGAAATCCGCGAGCGGGTTCTCGTCAAAGATAAGTGAGAATTGTTTGGAGTCTGTAGTCCAGTTGGAGATGGTGGGGGATATGTTGAGGAAGATTTTGAATCCAACCTATAAATTCAGCCATCAATTAGTACAAGCCTTTGTTTTTTCATTCCACAAGCCCAAAGAATTACAGAGACATTCGGGGAAATACTTTAGCAATCATCTCAGCCGTCTCCTTGAAATTCGCACACCGCCTCATGGTACCTGACTTCGCAAGGTAGTCTTCAATGAGCCGCAGCCCGATGTTGTAGCCCATCTTATCGAGCTGCTTGTTCACTTCCACATAGTCGCTCTCGTAGTCTTTGCATAGCTGTGCAACAATGGTGCCGTATGTGAGGGTTACGAGCTCAGAGTTCACTTTGTCGATTTTGGTTCTTGGGTTGCTTGTAAGCTTTGCGCTGGTGTTTAGTCAACACTGCGGTGACTTACTTCCAGATTCTAGATGGGCTAGGTTAGTGATCTGTAAAATTTGGAGGTCTGGGGAAAGGCGTACTCTTCCCCTTGCCGCGCAGCTTTGGCGGCAGACATGATTACAGAAAGGCTGCTGAGCTGGTTCTATTCCAATTTATCGTTTGGTGTTCTGGATGCAAGTCAGGAAGATGTTCCAGCTCTGTAATTTGAGCATCGGCATCGGAGGTTAGCGGCCGCTTGAGCTACTAGCGCGTCTTATGCGGTTCAAGAATATTTGATATCAACCTCCACAACCCAACCCCTCCTACCAGCAACTTCCCACACCACAATCGCAATCATGTCTTCCGAAAAGCGCCCCGGCTCGGATGACTTCAACGGCTCGCAGATGGTGGTAAAGCGACAGAATGTGGGCAGAGATAGCAAGGCTGTAGCTGTATCCAATGGCGCTGCAGGAAATGGCGCTCTCATACAATCGGTATGTTATATCCTTCTAGAGAAGGGAAGCTGTGTGCTAAGCTTCGTGCGAAGGCTCTGGACTGATTTTATCGGGATAGGCACCAAGGACGAGTGGCCTGCAGGCGCCTGTTATGGAACTAAGTGGGCATTCTGGAGAGGTGTTTTGCGCAAAGTTTGATCCGAATGGAAATTATATTGCTTCGGGGTCGATGGACAGGTCAATTAGTACGTGCGCTTCCTTTTTATTGGCTGAGTGGAAGATTATGACAAGGGGGAGTTATGCTGGAACTACTTTGAGAGACACTGTTGGCTCCAGGTGTAGTATATCTTCTAACGTTATATAGTGCTCTGGAGAACATTCGGTGGATGCGAGAATTACGGGGTACTTCAGGGGCATAAAGGAGCAGTTCTAGATCTACACTGGTCGCGCGACTCGAGGGTCTTATTCTCAGCATCTGCGGACATGCATCTAGCGAGTTGGGATTTGGAAACAGGAACAAGGATACGAAGACATGTCGGACACGAGGAAGTGATCAATACGATGGACATTAGTAAACGAGGAGAGGAACTACTCATCAGCGGCTCTGACGATGGATATATTGGCATCTGGGATCCTCGGACGAAGGCAGCGGTTGACTTCATTGAGACAGAATTCCCTGTCACAGCTGTCGCACTGGCTGAGGCTGGTAATGAACTGTACTCGGGAGGTATTGACAACGATATCAAGGTGTGGGATATGAGGAGAAAGGCTGTGGTTTACTCTATGTTGGGTCACACAGATACCATTTCCTCCCTTCGAATCTCGCCCGATTCCCAGTCACTATTATCGAACTCGATGGACTCGACTGTACGAACATGGGATATTAGACCATTCGCACCCACAGAAAGACATATCAGAACATTCGACGGTGCTCCTGCTGGAATGGAGAAAAATCTTATTAAGGCGAGTTGGGATTTTGACGGCAAAAGAATCGCGGCAGGCTCTGGAGACGGCACGGCTGTGGTCTGGGACACCAATAGTGGTAAATTGCTCTACAAGTTGCCAGGACACAAGGGAACTGTCAACTGTGCGGAGCTTTCACCATCTTCAGATCCTATCAGTGAGTATTTTCCAGCTGCGGTCCTTTCTATATCTAACGATGCAATAGTACTTACGGGCTCATCGGACCGTAATCTTATCCTGGGCGAGTTGAAGTGAGCGTGTCTCCCGCAAGGTCTTGTGGATACTTAGAATTTGTATGAAGGAAGTGGAGCAAAAGTTTCTGGAGGCATTTCTGGAAAAGGTTACGGACCAAGGGAGAATTTGTGACGTTGCTTCTGGAGTTGTGGCGTTATATACACCGCAATAAGTCCGTCTTTGTCTGATACCTGTGGGAGGAACAATCAACTGAGCATGAGACATTCATGCAGAAGATTTGATAAGCGAATTAAAATCGCTGGATATATTCCTGTTTCGAAGAATCCACTGGCGCTAATTGGCCCATTGCTACGGGAGTACAAAAACTTGAAATGTCTGGTGGGAAGCTGCATGGAGGTACAACTTATACCAATATATTCTCGGCCAAACCTTTCTTCTCGTCCTCTTGGATGTCGTACTTTACTGATACTGCCTTGCATTGTGTATGCCGATAGCCATGTGCATCTGTGCATCCCTTGGTTCTCATTGCTTCATTCGCAACTTCACATGTATATTGTTGGTGGTGTGGCGGTTGACTTGCGGCTGATTGGCTGCTAAAGCGCATCCTCAATCTTGGGTGAAACATCGGCTCGAGCGTTGATGCCCCTCAAACCGTATCAAACCTAAATTGTCAGAGCTGATCCTCCGGAGTCCCAGGCCAATGAACGGGATGTCTCATCTGGCCCTATTGGGTCTCAAGCTACACCTCACATAAAGCGAGTCAGCACAGGTCAGGTCAGTGCCGCAGCTTCCTCGTTCGTCTTGTAAGACAGACGCAGATGCAGAGGCACTTTCCCAAATCCAACCGACACTATTATTGCTGTACTTTAGCTTCCTGTTGACCAGGAACTTCTGTTGATTCTCTTCATTGTGTTGTTTGTGTGTCTGTCTGCCTGTTCTTCTCGACCAATTCTTTTCTCTAGTTCAGCCCTCCCCTTTTGGTGCTTTTTGGTGTGTATGGATTGGGTCTCTGAACAGCGAATCGTGTGAGCAAGCATCACTCGCGTTTCAATCGTTCCCTATCCTGTCAATCTCTTGGTTCTGGTGTTTCCTATTGTATCTTGCTTTGACAGCATACCCCAACAGTCGCTGCTGGCTCCCTCTCGTTCAATCATCATAATCCCCCAGCAAAAACAACACATTGACCTACCGTTCGTGAGGACGTCGGGAACTGCTGGCCTCTTGTTCCCTCGACCCCAATATACGCCATAATAAACAACGACCTCGACTTCTATTTGATCCCCATGCTGCGAAATCTTATCAGAGCTTGGTCGTGTTGACAGGCCGGGGCTCACGCGGAGACGAATACCTGGGTGGACGCGCAGGTGGCCCTTCGAATAATAAACACACAATCCTTCGACGACTTGTAATTTTGCTTCAAAGGCAGGACTTTGGACAAGTTTGCGATCCTCTATACATCGTCAAACAATCGAAGTGCAGCCATGCCTCCAGTAAGGCAAAATGGCCATCGACGGCAGATATCCTCCGAATCATCGCGAGAGCGCCCATCGAGACTTGAGGGTATACGGACAGGAGTTAATCACATGTTCAGTGGACGATCGAGGGTCGCGACACCCCGAAGTGGCACACCCGAGAGTCCAAAGACTCCGCGCTTAGCATTAGGTCTGGGGAACTTCTCTTCAACAAGACTTGTGCTTCCATATCTCACTCGATCCAATACGAGCCCGCCTCAATATACGACAAGACACGATCCTCATTCGCCCATTAGTACGAGACCGATTACAGCTCACTCTCTACGACAACAAACGACTATACTTCCTTTATCGTCCGTTCCACCTCGAGTCAGACATGATTCGCAGTCTGGGAGGAGATTTGTGGGTGTAGATCCAGCAGAGCTTCATCTGGCAAGCCTTGCAGACTCTGGAAGGAGACGAAGGAGGAACAAGGCCAAAAGGGAACCACGATGTGCGCCGAAGATTAAGAATAAAAAAATCAGGACCAAGATATTAAGCTGTTTTATATCAGGACTTGTAAGACTTTCCTGATGTTGGTTTGACCAGTTTGACCAATTCTAACATAAAATAGTTTCTTACATTGGTACTGACGGTCTATCTTGCACTCGCCTTGTCAAACCATAATGAGAGTCAAGAGTTCCACGTCCTCTTGATTCTCATCATTCTAATTACTACGATCTTCTTCTGTCATGCTCTGATCCGGTTGTGTATGCTGGTACTCCATCCACCAGCGGACGATACACAGGAACTACCTTCAATGGTTGGTCCTGGAGGATTCGCAAATCCAGTAGCGCCAATACGCGTCGCGCTCGCACGTGACGAAGAGGCAGTTGGAATTGAAAGTGAAGCTACAAAATTACCCCCGCCAGCGTACGGGTTATGGCGAGAATCTGTTGTATGTAAAGCTCACATGGAGAGGTAAAGATGGCTAACTTGACACAGAGAGTTGACCCTAATCGTATCTACTGGCAACGTAATGAGGCGGCAGTATTAGAGCGCCAGAATTCGCTTGGACGAGGGGAAGGCAGGCCAATGACTTCCAATCGACCCCCGTCATACATATCTGAAAATGGCATCGACTATGTGATGGAAGCCGAACCTCGATCAATTGCGCCGACTGTTGAGGTCCCATTACCGACACACCCTTCCGAAAGAGGTCGATGGCCAATGCCGTGAAATCCGAAGCCGAGAATGGAATCTAAATGATAACCCTGCAAATGTTCCAGCAACAATTAGCGGCTAACATATCTTGGGGAAATGGAAATTCTTTTGTCTGTGGAGTTTAGGAGAACACAGGAATATATTATGCCGTAAAGGCAGGCAACTGGGGAGTTAATGCGTTTGTCTGTGCTTTCAATACAGGATACCAGCTCAAAGCCTTTGGGCTGTTGTATGTACGAATAGTGTGGGGGTATTCACATTGGACCTCTAGGATATGAAGATATTATTAAATTGCCATCAATCCGGGTGCCCGCGCAGCTTTTGCATGAATGCACAGGCATATTGAGGATGATATCGAGGGTATTTTAAAAGAATTCACGAAAGTGGAATGGTGGTTCCGAATCAAAGAGGAGAGGAGAAAGGGGTCAGCAGCGAAAGGTACAGGGTATAACCTGTGACGTGACTTTCCGTAACTTTCCGTAGGAAAAGGAAATAATTGTTTGAGAAGCGGGAGAAAAGAAAATATTATAAATATTACTCATTACTCAAAAAGGGAGGAAAGATATGTACATTACATTCCTCGGCACCGACTCACTATAGATTCGGTACTGTACTATCGCCAATCTAATTCCTCTTCCCTGAATGCGCGGCAGATATCTCATACTCCGTAGTACAGTACCAAGTAGGTGCTCTTTTCAGGGGTAATTTAACAGACTACCTATGCTCGGTCGATCTTTTAAAGTACATGTACTCCGTAGAGTGTCCTAGTCCTCCTGTACGTGTTACTAAGCTGCTATTCGCCACCACATTCCACGGACACGGATTTGTAGTCGGACCCAGGGAATTCCAAGCGAACGGACCCATTAGCTCTAGCGTTGAATTGGCTCTGTAGACCAAAAAACTCTTGATCTGCCCTGCCTCCACCACACTCACAAACAAATCCACCATTTTGCAGTTGAAGCTTTTCGCGACGTCGTACAAGGGAGGAAGAAGGAAGTCGAGAGACGTTGCTGTGTTGAAGGAAGAAGACTGGAAGCAGGATATCAAGTAGGAAACGAACATCACATATGTAAGTCGCCCTCTTATTCCCTCCAAAGGTCAATTCCCGCGCCCTCCGCGTGCGCCTCCATTCAAGCATATTCCTCGGTGAATGGCGTCGAACGTTGTCTTCATGGGATCAAGGTGGCACATCTGCTCAAGTTGGACCGGTGCGACCACGACACCATCCGCCACGGTGATACTGTACTGTACTGTACCCCATCCTACCTTGCCCGACGGAGGCTGAACGCCTGCTACAACGCACCTTGGGAGTCGCACAAGATTCATGCATCCTGCACCTGCAGCCTGCCAGATGCTGGTCATGCAACTCAGATTTCAATGATCCTACCCTCAAGCTCGATTAAATTCAATCCAATTCAACCTCATCTCACCCATTCATTGCCCGCTCCAATTCCGACATGTCCGCCACGAACGTCGAGGAATGGTTACAGTCCGACCGAGCAGATGAGCCGCCACACCGGTGCAGGAAAATAGTGCGGGAATGGACGACGGACGACGGCGCATTCGTAACGTGCTGTGCTGATGATGGAACACAACAGACACATCGATTAGTAGCCATGGCTTCTCTCTCACGTCGTGCTTGTTACAAGTGCGGAAACGTTGGCCACTATGCCGAGGTCTGCTCTTCTGCTGAGCGCCTGTGCTATAACTGTAAGTCCTGCTCCATTGCCCGAACATCTTGAATTGCGCTGATTACTTTTTGTAGGCAAGCAGCCTGGTGAGCCTCAACCGCCAAACGCACGGTCAACTCCACTTTATCTGACTTGAGCTAGGACACGAATCAAACGGCTGCCCATTGCCAAGAACTACCGAAGCCAAGCAATGTTATCATTGCCAGGGTCTAGGTCATGTTCAGGCTGACTGCCCAACTCTGCGTTTGAGCGGAGCTGGTACTAGTGGTCGCTGCTACAACTGTGGCCAGCCAGGACATCTAGCTGTATGTTAAGATGATACTATTTTATTGCAGAATTACTAATGTTTATGACTAGCGCGCTTGCCCAAGCCCAGCTGGTGCAGGTCCTCTCCCAGGTGCTGGCCGTGGTGTTGGTGCCCCTCGTGGTGGATTTGGTGGTGGATTTGCTCCCCGTGGAGGATTTGCTGCTGGTGGACCACGTCCTGCCACATGTTACAAGTGCGGTGGGCCAAACCACTTTGCCCGTGATTGCCAGGCTCAGGCTATGAAGTGCTACGCTTGTGGGAAATTGGGACATATCTCTCGGTATGTAGCGCTCCGGGTCGAAAGCTCAAGTCACACACTAATGAATCTCAGCGATTGTACCGCGCCTAACGGTGGACCTCTCAACACTGCTGGCAAGACTTGCTACCAGTGCAGTCAGGCAGGCCACATTTCCAGAGACTGTAAGTATTAACCGAAAGATCAAGATTCGCGCATGCTAACTTCTTCTAGGTCCTACAAAGACTACCAACGGAGATCTTGCGGCTGACGGTGTTGATCTTGGCGTTACCCCCGTGGTAGCCCCCGTTGCACCAGTCGCCTAAACTCTCCTAGGGAGTCACACTTGGTAGTCAACGATGAACTATCGAATTTACGTGTGTCACGGGATCATCGAATTTCCTTTTGTAATTGGACACAACATCTCCCGCTCATTCTGCATACTCGGGCACGGCTTTACGAAAAAAAACCCATCTCGACATTTTCAATAACCAATTCTTCATTCATGGAATGGCATTTCTTCTCTCGGCGCCTGGTCTTCCCAATCCAAAGTTTTCTGTTACGAAAATAACAAACCCAAAAGCGATAGTTCATTTCCCCTTAACGACGCCGGTAGAATAAAAGGCCGCTTCTTTTTTCTTTACAACCTTTAACTCACCATACGTATGTGACGTCCTAATTCTGTGGTTATGGTAATGAAAATGGTATGGTAGGAGTGTTGTCAATGCGGCACGCTTTTAGATATCAGGATCACATGGAGAGAAGGGATGATGGAGGTAGAGAAGAGACAAGTGGATGGACGGGCGGAGCGATGCGAGGATTGATGGATGAAGTGGAGTGGAGTGATGGGGAATGAAAGACCGGTCGATAGCAGAGCATGCGTGAGATATGAATCGATGCTCGAGTCTTAAGTTATGAAGTTTTCTAAGCATCTAGTTTCTTGTTCTTGATTGTGTTAAAGTGATATGATGTTAGTGCAATATTTCCGAAGTCTCACGAGGCATTCATACTTTGTTCAATCCAAAATAGAGACTCGTTGTGGTGTTCACGTCCTAGTTCAATGTTCTTTGCCCCCCGCACCCCGCCCCCTTTATCTTGAGCTGGGTTGCATCAGCCGTACATCTGCACCACGCAAAAGACATTAATCAATAAACAAGCATGATATCAAGAAAAGGTTTCAAAGTGGAAAAGGTTTCAAAGTGGAAAAGGTTTCAAAGTGGAAAAGGTTTCAAAGTGGAAAAGGTTTCAAAGTGGAAAAGGTTTCAAAGTGGAAAAGGTTTCAAAGTGGAAAAGTTTTCCCAGATATTCCAACGCTTCAAGTTGATCGATGCCGTGTGTGAGTCCTCAATGGGCTGTTGTCCAGCAGCTTCAGCTTCTTCAAGCGAGCGACCAAAAATCGGCCGCCCTCCTCGCTCGCCCACCAGAATTTTCCTTCTCCCACAAACCATTTTCTTCAACTTTCCTCTATCTCCATAATATCAACAGCCTCAGATCCACATCATACTCAGGCTCTATTTCCGTCTCCTAAGCCTACCTTCTTCAGATCGAAAGCTCTTCTCTCCGTTTCAACTCCTTTTCCTCACGCCTTCTGCTATCGTCGTCGTCAAGGCGCATCATTACTACTGCATCAATTAATCCACAGCACTGACGCTGACACTGACATCTACTTCGGCATCTTTTGAAGCATTTCCAAATCGTAAGACGCAACAGACTAGATGGCTGGAGGATCTGTTTTCGCGGGTGGTGACGAGGAAGATGTACGTCCGCACTCTCCTCCCCAATGACAAATGCTGATGATGTGCAGACTACCATCGTCGACATTGATGAGATCCAAGCGCACGGTTATTTGCTGCCATGTCCCCAAGATCGATTCATGGAAGCTGATGAAAGCAGGCATCGGTGCTACTGACATTGCGAAGCTGAAGGCCAACAATATATTTACCATCATCGTAAGTGTCCCTGCCACTCGTCACCGGTGGTGTGGGAGCTAATATGTCGAAGACTCTTTGCGCGTGTCCTTCCAAGCGGCTTCTTAAGATCAAGGGGTTCTCTGATATCAAGGTCGAGAAGATCAAGGAGGTTGCCAAGAAGTTGTCGGTGAGTACCATGCTCGACAGATTGAAGAGGGAAAGTGCTCGTTTGACATGTTCTGCAGCCCACCAGTGGCTTCATCACTGCTGCTGAGCTCGGTCAGATTCGCAAGCGATGCATTAGGATCTCTACTGGTAGCAAGCAGCTTGATGCTGCGCTGAATGGGTACTTCTGACGTCCTGCTGTTCTTGAATCGTTGCTGATAGCGTTGCAGTGGCTTTCAGACTATGAGCCTCAATGAGGTTTATGGGGAATTTCGTGAGTACCACTTCTCCCCCGGTATCTTGTCGGAGCTAATAGACCCAGGATGTGGCAAGACTCAACTTGCGCACACCATGGCTGTCATCGCTCAACTTCCAAAAGAAATGGGCGGTGCTGAAGGAAAGGTTGCATACATTGGTAAATCTACTCCCTCTCAGCTTCGATACCCTGCTGATACCAACGAGATACCGAGGGCACTTTCCGTCCGGAGAGAATTATGGAAATTGCAGAGCGCTTCGGTGGTAAGCTCTCCGTTTACCTTTTTCTCGTAGATGCTTACAGTCCCAGTTGATCCCGACCAAGCCTGCGAGAACATTGCTTATGCTCGTGCTCAGAACACCGAAGTAACTCGTCGCGCTTCCGCTCACTGCCATTACTAATATGTGCAGATGCAAGCCGAACTTCTAGATGGCCTCGCCGCAAACTTCGCCACCAACGAGTATCGTCTTCTTATCATCGACAGCGTCATGTCTCTCTACCGTACGGATTATGTTGGTCGTGGAGAGCTCTCGGAGCGTCAACAAGTACTTGGTCAATTCCTTCGCCGCGCTACCCAGATGGCCGAGGAGTTTAATCTCGTTGTTCTGATGGTACGTCTCCCAATGATATAGTTGGTGTTATGTCAAAGCTTACTTTTGCAGACAAACCAAGTCATGTCGGATCCAGGTGCAAGTGCCCTCTTCGCAGGAGTCGATGGACGTAAACCTGCTGGAGGCCACATCCTTGCCCATGCTTCTACTACCAGACTTCTACTCCGAAAAGGTCGTGGTGAGGAGCGTGTTGCTAAAATTGTTGATTCTCCTGGTCATTACCTCATCCTCTAACGCTGCATGATACTAACGACCATACCAGACTGCCCAGAACGTGAAGCTACTTATATCATTACCACTGGTGGCATCAATGATCCAGAAAAGGCTTGATCGTACACTCTCTATTTCGTCGACGGACTTCCTTGCATTTACAAACACATCATGAATTACGCTTTACACGACTTGCTGTACGATACGAAAGGTTACGGTGGATAATGACGTTGTGATATTTGCATTTAGAGGAGCTTGGAGAGGTTGCTGTTGGAAATGGAGATTCGAATACCCTGGGTAGCTAGTTTGCATATTGCCGAAACAATAAATATAGACAATAGACTGTCAGTATCTTAAACGAATATAATTGTCATACTGAAAGTAGAAAATAATCTTTCTTCTTGATGAAAAAGCTAACCAAGCTTCAACCATGTACTCCTATTTGCCAGGACCCTGGATCGTTTGCTAGTGTACAGTTCTGTAGCCTGGTGGTCCCATCAGATTAGATTAGATGCCGCTACCAGAAATTCTTCCAGCTCCAAATTTCAACCGCATTTACATGCACTTTACAATTTCCACACGCTCTGCCACCTTATAGCGAACCCTCAAAAACACCTCCACCATTCCATCAATTCCATCCATCCACCTCGACCCCAAACATGGCGCCCCAGCAACCATCAACAATCTCCAACTTCGCCGTCCTGCCCGTCCTCCTTCCATCTTCACCAGCCCTCCCCCACCTCCCGAAAACAGCAACACACACCCTCTACATCCGTCCCAACAACCCCAAGATCCCTACCGAAGCAGATGCGCGATCGCTCTTTGTGGTAAACGTACCCGTCGATGCGACGGCTGCGCATCTAAAGGGTGTGTTTGCGCATTTATCTGGGGGCGTAGTAGGGAGGGTTGAAGATGTAATATTCGAAGGCCAAGCCCAGTCACCCTCTCAGAAAAGCACCGCGATTGTAGAGCGGAAACGCAAGAGAGAAGAAGAGCCAGAGAATGCGACACAAGCACCAGACCTACCGAGTACGTGGGACAGGGAGACGAGGAAAAGTGGAGGCAATGCTGTCGTTGTTTTCGTGGATGCCAGGAGTATGGAGGGTGTGTTGAAGAGCGTGCGGAAACTGCAGAAATCCAAAGATTATCCGCTCTGGGGCCATGGCGTATCGTCGACGAAAGTCCCCGCGCTGGGTAGTTCGCACTATGCTGCACATCACGCGCTCCGGTATCCAGACCCGCTGACGTTACAGCGGAACGTCGATGCGTTCATGACGGCATTCAATGCCGGGGAGATGCAGAGGCAGAGAGAAGCGAAGAGGGTGCGGAATGTGCCGGATGCAGATGGCTTTGTTACTGTGACGAAGGGTGGAAGGGTCGGGCCCGCGAAGGCGGCAGAGGCGGAGAGGATGAGGGAAGAGGCGGAGGAGAGGGCCAAGGTCAGGACTGGGGAGGGCTTTTATAGATTTCAGGTGCGGGAGATGAGGAAGGTGGAGCAGGGGGAGTTGGTCAGGCAGTTTGAGGAGGATAAGAAACGCGTTGAGGGTATGAGGGAGCGCAGGGGGAAGGGTGGGTTTAGACCTGAGACTTGATGCTTTGCTCTGCTCTCAATTAAAAGTTCGGTGTTGGGCTAGGCTGGACTAGTCTGGTATGGGCTTATTGCTTCTAGGTGCGTTGCACTTTTCTTCTTCTTTTTGCTACGATGCTGCATTGCCCTTTTCATGATGACGCCGCGGGGCCATAGAAGCTTGATGTTGCTAGTAGGCCAATCCCTACAGCTGACCCATGCCATGCCTACAAAAACCGCAATAACAAATCTTCTCAACTGTCTGACACCTTGCTTGGTGCTATTCTGCTCTTCTTCGAGTTATCTGCCTCCCGCATAGTTTGACTTACTGACTTTGTTTGGGATCTAGCGAACTTCATCAGAAGAAGAAAGCAAGACCAAAGCCTCCACAACCTCCACTCCTCGGTCGCCTACCTCTCTCTTGCAGAGCACATGTCCCCACCATCTTCTTCTGGGTCGATCGGACGTATCTCCGGAATATTCTACGACCAAGACGAATGTTATAGAGTTGATAAATGTGCTAAAGAAAGTGGTGCTGAGATAGCCACTGAAAATGATTGATCAAGGACAAGTTGGATATGCAGGAACCAGCAACTTAAATGCATATACATACTTGACAATTGTATCTACAACTCCGTAAAAAGCACGTATTCCTCTGCTAAACTATATCTTTACTCCGCCCCAATAATTAAACCAGCCTTGATTCTTTTTTCCTTTCTTCTTTTCTGAATATCTTTCTCCTGGAGTATCAATTCTGCCCTTTTAAAGAAAGACATCCGATCCCCCCCTTAAGTTCCCCGCTTGCCTCTACCTCTACCTCTATATAAGCACCAACATGCCGTTGTCAAACATGCGACCAGATCCTATGCATCTATGGGATTTATGTGGAAGACAGGTAGGTGCACGTCGCATAGTTACTACTATATCTATTTTACCTTCCTTTCCTACACAGCATGAATGGATTTTCTAGTGTATGTGTATTGTATGTATGTATATATGTATATATGTATATATTTCATCTAAGTAACATACGTACGTACGTAGTAGCTTAGCTGCAAGACGAATTCGAAGATACACTAGCTTGCCAGTGGAGTTTAACCGTGAGTTAGCCTTGGCCTTGGACTTCACAGCAATATCTCAGATCTCCCTCTCGAGCTCTTACACACTCTCATCTCTATTATAAATTCATATATGCACATCTACTGATACAGCACAGTATAGTGTCCAGATCCGGATCTTTAAATACGGTTGAATACGGTTACTACCCAAGAAAGAACCAATGCCCACTGATATCGATATACGTATTCTCAGATAGACCGACTATAGACTAAAACCGGTGCGTATATGTACTATAACCTTGATACCATAACTAGCCCGCGAGCGAGCGAGTGATTAGCTAGCTAGATATTATGCAAGAGAGGGATTCTCTCTCTCTCTTCCTCTCTCTCACACTCATCTCAGAGTTTCCACAAGCCAGCCACCCAGCCAACCAGCTATTTATATTCGATCAGCACTAGCTATCCCCACGCTTCAACCTCCATAGCTTCTTCTTCTAGCAATACATGTGTATGAAACGGAAATCATTTCGCATATATATGTATACATACGTACGGTAGGTAGCTATTGCAGAATAGTAAATAGATAGATATGTATACAATACACAACGAGCTTCATTTCTCTTAATTCACGCTCGCTCGCGGGCTGCTATAGCTCTGGCTATAATTACACGTACCATTGCCTAGTCCTTCCTTTGCCAATAGATCCAAAAGGGTTTGATTACTACAATTTGAATTTGTTAATAGCACCGCATAGCGATTTACGGTAGGTAACTCAAGGCCTCTCGTATTTACATACATACATAGCTTATATCACTATTAAGATCTGGCATACATACATGCATGCATAAGTATGAATATGAACCAGCCATAGTCTATTACGTACTACGTAAATAAGGCACATAGCTAGCACATGCACGTGCATAAGGATTATTCAATAACACCGTAATACGTATACGAGGAAATTGCTGAGTATATGCATAGTATGGTATGGTATGGTATGCATGTATGTCTCTCTTCCTTCCTCCAAAACGATCCCCGGCCAGGGAACTTTCCTTCATTTGACTAGAATGGTTGGTTTGGTGATAGGAAAGGAATTGGCAGGTGTCTTTTCGTTGAGTACTTACGTACCGCTTTTCGTTCTGGCCTTCTTGGATTAGGTTGTGTTTCTCGGTTTCTGTTTCTCTTTCTTTTTTTGAGGGGGAGGGGGTGATTTATGGGAGGGAGTATGCTAAGCAGGTATGATTATAAAGGTAGCATTTCTTGGGTACTGTAGTGTAAAATACAGAGCAAGAAGCTATAGTACCTTAGGTATATATGAGCCTCAAGTAAAACAAAATTTCGATCCAAATTTCAACTCTAGCACCGTACAGTAGTAGATGCCAAGCTTCCCATCCCATCAAACATAACCTCCATCGTACTATACCACTCGAATGCAAGTTATCAATCCATTACTCCAGTTTCTGCCATATACCATACATCATTTTGAAAGTTCAAGCTTAAGCATGTACGTAGCTAAATAGAAGAACATCAGATGTGAAAGAACTAGGTGAGCCATTTGGTGAGGAAGTGGATTGCTTGTTGTTCAGCAAGCTCGGCATTCTGTGAATAAGTCAGTATGCATATGCACGATAGGATAGGTATTGTCAGTCGCTTACAGCAGCCTCTTTCTCATTCGCAGGATTCATCCGGACTGCAAAACCATGCTTAGCACCAGGAATAACATTAACCTCATGAGCGCCTTTCTTTCCGACTTCCAAGGTCTCCTGTACGAGTAGTTAGCAGTATCTTCACGGTATATCAAGACTTTGAAATTCCAAAATCTTACTTACCTTCATCTTCCAAGCATTCTCTTCGCTCAACTGCGAATCCATATCCCCAACCACAACACTCAACGGTAGCACTACCTTGTCCACATCCCGCGGGAAACCCAACAGCGACGGATGCGCCGCAAACGCACACTCCACCAGCGGTGCCGGCTTTCCACTCGTAGTTTGCGATGCGTGTCTCTGGACCTGCGTACCCGGGTTATCATGCGTGAGACGGATAGCATGCGTGCCTCCCCAGCAGAAACCGACAACGCCAACCGTGAGATTCTTAGTCTCGAACGGCGGTTCGTGGGTGCGGAGAGCGGCGATGAAGGTCGTGATGGCGGGGAGGCGGGAGAGGTTCTGGAGCGCGAAGGGGATGCCGTTGAGTGCGATGCGGATGGCGAGGAGGGGTTTCATGAAGATGGTTGTTAACCATGCCGCGGGGGTTTCGAATGCGTTCAGTACGGGGATCATGGCGGTGCTCATCTCAGTGCCTTGTTCGACCAATGTCAGTGAGCTGGTTGGTATGGGGGTGCAGGAGAAGAGGAGGGAGGGGGGCCATTCTGTACCGTTCATGAAGTCGGGAATGAGGACGAGGAATTGACCTTTCTCTGCGTATTTATCGGCCAGGAGACGGCTGTTGATGAATTTCCAACCAAAGGCATCGGAGATGAAAACTACGACGCCTTTAGGAGTCACGTTGTTGGCTGGCTGGGTGACATAGACGTTGATGCCGTGCATGATCTCTTCTCTTCCAGCTGCTTTACCATTATGAATGGTACCGCCTTTGCAGCAAGCCATCGTTTCAAAGTGAGAGTGAAATGTTGGTGTATGGGGAGGGGAGTGAGAGACGAATGAATGGCGATTGTTTGTTTAAAATGGTTTTATATTCACTCCCAGATTTATCTGTATCACGGAAGGAACGATTCAGCTTCAGCTTCAACTTCAATTCCAAGTCCATCTCGACAGCAAACACGCAATCTGTTATGTTTACCCAGACACCTGTCTTGTGTCACTTGGGTGGTTTAAGCTTAAAGCTTAATCTGCAGCGGCCCGTTATGTTGGTACTATGGAAGAAGTTTGAGGTTGGACATGCTTCTTTTTGTGCGAGGACTCGCGCAGCTGGTCCACGCAGTTGGCTCGCTTCATGCTGATTGCTGTCTTGTCAACGGTTGTGTGATCTTGTGATGAAGCGGTGAAGGGATGTCGCTGAGGAGACTCGCATTTTTACGGGAGAAGGAAAACTTTCAAGTGATACAGCCGTGGTAGGAAGTGAGGCATATATCGTGCTTGATCTACGTCCAGATTTGGATAGCTAGCGACGCTATTGTAGCCTCAAAAGTTTACGATACTTTGTACCGAATTATCGTATAGCGAGCGATAAAGTAAAAGTGAACAAGTCGTCATACATACACCATAGTACCATGCGAAAAATCAAACCACGATCATTAATTAGTTTGAGATATGGATATCCATCAAAACCTTCCCGTCTCCTCAATCCTCAATCCCCACATGTCGCAACCCCCCCCCCTCCACAACCAATAAAATAGCCTCGGTACTCGTAGTCTTAAATTCAAAATTCAAAGAGGAAATTGGGGACGTCTTTTGTTGCACGTCGCAAAACACCTCTATGAGCGATTTGTCGCACGTCGCAGCGCCAGATGCCGCTTTCTGATTGCTGCCCATGGTTTCTGTTGCATGTCGCGGGAGGTGAGGCCTTTTTGCAGGATTCGTGTGGTGTGGTGTGGTGTCATGGGGTACTGTCTGTACCGTAAGTATGTATGTACCTATGTACACTATGTACTTGTGATGAAAGAGAGATTTAATCCCTTGTGGGTGCGACGAGATGGAGAGGTAATAGATAGGTCATTATCGCAAAGGGATACAATACGTATTTGTACGTGTACTCATGCACTCGGTATTACTGGACTGGACTGTAAATTTTGTGCTTTGGATGTGAGAGGTTCGGGGGTAGGGCTGAGCTGATGTCCTCTCGGGATTGCCGGGTGCTGTCTGTCACTGGTCGCGATATTTTCTCTCAGCGGATACTGGCATGAATACTGTGCTAGCAATCTTGGGAATTTGTTTATTCTACCAAGGACGCTAGGTTTAAAGTGAAGCTTATTTCATGGTTCGTTCTGATCTGCGTATGTGCCTTAGCGGCTTGCAGCTTCCTTCTATGCACAGAAGCATATGTATGTGGAATCTGACGTGGAAATGAAGGAAGATGCTCTCGTTGGGACACTCTTATCAATTGATGCGAAGCATGATTACTGCTTCCGTTCTCATGTCCTTCACAGGCCCAACGTATTTTTATAACTAAAGAAGCTTAAGCATTTCTTGTAGCTAGCCAAATCTTAGCTCGCACATGAGCCAGCGAACCAGTGACTTATTCAAGTATTCCCATGCATGTATATATTTCAAGAGTCCGTTGAAAGTCGATTTGATAGCAACCTAGTTGATTGGTCATGGGCGACTGGAAAGACAAGCTCATATTGGGACGCATCATCCTAGCATCTGGAAGACAGCACTTGGATGGGCATAGTGGAGGCTCGTTGCTATAAATTCTCTGAGCATGCTTCTTCATACATTTTTGGGATAGCTTGGCCGAGGAAACTTCAGTCGCTGGGCTCAACTATATCAAGGGGATATGTTGAAAGGGAAGTCAAAGGGACAATACATCATGCAGTTGCTGGAACCCACACAACCCGACTACTATAATTCGCCAATGCTGTTTCGTGAGGCATAGGTCGCTGGCTTAAGAGCTGCCTAGTGTCAGACTTTCATCCTATCACCGGTTTCCTAGCAACTCACTCTAGGGACTTCTCTATTCTTTGAAAAGAGGCGTGAGTTTATGCATAGGAGAGAAACACTCTGATATGTATGACTTTCGAAGAGTATCACTTCTACTATTGAGTTATTTCGAGTCATAATGTCCTAGTACATTCGAGATATTTTCCTCTCAAATCGCTTTTCCACGTGGCTCGACACCTCTTCATCTCTTTGAGGTCTTTTGCTTAAAAAACAAGCCGATATTAAATTGTCAGATTCGCTTTTTCTTTTCAACCTCTAGCTCTTTTGTCCAAACTATTGTAGGACATTCTCATCTGAGCCAACTGTCTATCTCTCGAGATCGGTAATGTTCGATGTGAGTTCCTGTTGATACCACCGCAGAACCCTGACTCCAAACTCCGCAGTAGGCGGCTGTCCGATTGTAGAAGAGTCTGCCATCTCTCCCAACTTTGAGATAGGCGTGAATCCAAGTGAATTCAAACGAAGCTAATCAATGTAATCTCTTACCTGCTTCCTGAACTTGCGATCCTTCCTTTGTTCCCTCTTTGTGCTTCCTGAATCGAACAATCTCGTCGTTCAATCACACACTTTGCTTCCAATTCCAAATCCTCCACTTGGAGTGAGACATTCAAATGGCTCCCCCTCATAACCCCTCACCACGCCAGCGAGCGAGACCACGCTCGCCCCCGTTCTGCCTTTCTCCCACACCACCTCCATCAGCTCTATTACCTAGGCCATCAACTCCGTCACCTCCTCAATCCCCTCTGCCTTCCCCTCCTGACGCTCCTGGTGACTGGTTGCACGAAAAAGGAGAAGAAGACGAGGAGGAAGGGAAAGAGGATTATGGCGTAAGTGATCAATTGGTCCCCCGACGAGGTACAAATCTGAGTGAGAAAATCGTAGGATGATATCGATGCCTTGTGCATCAAGATGGCCGGTCTCTCATTGGAAGTACGTAGCTAGCCGGCTTTTGATTGTTCCATGCTGATTTAGACATCGCAGCCACGGAGAAAGCAGTTGGAAGAAACAGCCGTCCTCGGAATAACCAAGTGGTCTTAGCACCTTATGATCCTGCACAGATGGGAGCAAGAGAAGCAGGAGCGTGAACTCAACGGCATGGAATGCCTTGAAGACCATGAGGATGAGAATGGAGGCCACCTACCAGATCCGCGGCGCATTTGTAAGTATTTTTTCCACTGCTTTGATTGAGACGGGACGTTGTCGTCAATCGTGGATATGACTAATCAGCCGTACCTGTATTTATAGTCCTCGCCCATCAAGCAAAACTGCCCTGCGACCGGCTTTTGTTTCTAGTGAAGTAATCTTCCCTGCGATCATACTGGAACCCCCCCTGCTTGAGCTTTTGGTGCTAGTGCCTCGCTTACTGTGCAACCCCGCCTTGCCTGCTTAGCGCGTCACGTCTATTTAGATCTTCCGCGTCTCCCAATTCTTGTACAGATTATCCTCTTCATTTTTTTGTCACCATCCAGCCCCGGTGTCCTCAACATAACCATGAGGCTCCGACTTGTTGTCAGTCGGCACAATCTGCCTGACACGCGTGTTCTGTGGAACATCGACACAAGCTCTTCACCGACCATCTACCAGCTGCTAGAGCAGGTCAACGAGATCATACCAATTGAATCAGGCGAGTGGGGCTTGGAAGATTACACCGTACAGTCAAATGGATTTGACTGCATACACTATAAAGGAGTGAGCGAGTTGTGTAAGGAGGATGAAGAGGTTCTGTAAGTTTTTCCGTCTTGATTCTTAATCCCAAAACTTACTTGTTTGTGTAGTATCAAACCACTTTCCTCTCGAGATTTGAAAGTACGAAGCATATCAGGTAGACACCAAATTACTTCAGATGGCAAGCATCTTGTGGATGGCGTCGCCTTCGGAAGACCACAACCCCTTCGACGACTTCCGTGGGATCGACCGGAGATTCATATACCACCACGAAAGCGAGCACGAATAATGTCTTCTGAGGATGATGTTGATGATGAAGGCTTCGCAGCTCTTAGAAATACAGAAGAACAAGAGACAGATGATGCAGACAAGCAGTTGGTGTTGTCCGCCAACTTTGACGACGATGACTCAGAGGACGATGAGGATTTCGCACCAACTGGTGATGAAGATCAAGAAGACTTATCTGAAGAAGAAAATCGGTCTGCAGATGAAGATCTTGAGGAAGACTCCATTGATGGCGAAGGAGATGATCCACAGAGTAACCCAGAGCAAACCGAGGTTGCGGAACATCCAGCCGACGAAGGAGTACTTGCGGACTACGATGAAGCTGCCCGGATGAATATACGTAAGTTACACTCGGCATTTCCTGGGGCATCCTTGAATATATGTCGACATGTTTATGACCAAGCCGATGGCAATAGCATGATACTCTCGTGGGATGCTCTGAATGAGGGGTTCAAAGCCGTTAAACCAAAAAATGAATTTGCTGAAACATCACAAGAAGAAGCGAGTACGACTAATGCTAAGTCGAAAAAGCGATCTGCGGACGAACTTGAAGATGAGGACGAAAAGGAATCTGATGAAGAGAGTCAAGACCCTTTCTTGAATTACTACGACCAGAACGGATTACCACCTGGATCTATCACATCTGGGAAAGCTCTATCCGTCATGGCCGATGCTTTGAAGGGCTCCCCAAACCGACGACCACAATCAGGCGGATCAGTCGCCAGCAACAAGATTAAATTCACCGATGAAGGATTATCTAAAGGTCTTACTTCCACGCCACTTCTAGATGCGAACTCCGATAAAGATGAAAGTGGGGCAAACAGCGACGATTCTAGCGAGACGAGTAGTAGCGGCAGCAGCGATGCTTCGGGCGAGGAATCTGATAAGATGGATGTTGAGGATGAGGGCACCTCTTCCTCAGGAAGTGATAGCTCTAGTGACTCTTCCAGTGAAGACGAGTCCACAGAAGAGGTTGTGAGCAAAACCTACGATAACGCTGTCGCAAGATCTGATAATGAGGAAGATGGGGATATTTCTTCTTCTTCAGGGAGCGATAGCTCTGGTGACTCTTCCAGTGAAGATGAGTCTACAGCAGAGTTGCCTTCCAAAATCGACAATGAAGCTGCTGTAGGGTCTGACGATGTACAAGATGGGGATACCTCCTCTTCAGAGAGTGATAGCGACAGCGATAGTAGCAGTGAGTCCTCCAGCGAAGATGAATCACCAGATGAGGTTTCAAGCAAGTTTGTAGCTGCAATGTCTACTCCTACAAAGTCTCCCCAACGCATTTTTGCTGGGATTCCAAATAGTGGAAAGTCCACGACTAAAGCGAGGAATGAACGCAGGAGAAAGAGTAATGCGTTACAAAGACATGTTAGGACGGGAGTTCTGCCAGCCGGAACTACATTGAAGGAATTCAACCAAATAGAGTTGAAAGATGACACATCGGCAGAAGATGCACGTAGCGCGCTACAAAAAGTCAGATCAGCCCTGAAAGCGGATGAATCAGGACGAAGCGCTCATCGAGCACTTGCTAGGACCGACGAGTTTGAACAGCAAAGGCAAAGACTACTTGCGTCGTTGTCTTCTGGTGGAGTTGAAGTTGGTCGCTCTTCGAGAAGTCCATCGATATCACCAGCACCTGAATCTCAAAGACCCGATGCTGAGAACTTATCGAGTGAAGCACCCAAAGAGCCCGTTCTTGCTAAGGAAGCAATTGAGCAAAACTCTTCAAACCAAAACGCCCAAGAAGATACAAGCATGGACACCGATGATATCCGGCCGTCGACCGCACCTGAATCAACCGATACCCCATCGGAACCACCTCTGGTTCAACCCGCTTCGGTAGATTCATCTCAACTCAAACCTTCTCGACGACCAAAACTTGACCTTGGCGCAGGAACGAGAATGCTTTTCGGTGCTCTGGGAAGGAGAGCCCCAAAGAACAAGCAAGACGCAGAAAAAATCCAGAAGGATCTGATGAAGGATGCAAGGCCTATCAAGGTTCCAAAATCATCCGAGGAACCTGTGGCAGATGCGTCCGACTCTGATGATGATGAATCATGGAGAGAGAAGATTAATTATCGAGCTGTGGAGTGTTGCTATGATGGTGTCGAATTAAGCGAGCCACCATTTCCCTTTAAACAACGTTGGGATCCTCAGCAAAGTGGAAAGGGATTGAAGCGAATGAGAGAGCAAACACAATATCTTGAGGATGCGCATGTATCGAAGAAGCAGCGAAAGCGGAAGGGCAAACAGGCTCGTGCTGTAGAGGTGGAAAATGATGCCACATACGAGTCTAGCTTTCAAGCAGATTCTTGGAATGCCCAGTATGATGATTCTCAGTTGTCAGGGGCTCGAAATAATGATGAAGGAGATGTCGACCTGCAGCTGTTGGATGATCTACAAGCTCCAGGTGCTGAAGTCAGCCAAGTCAGCCAAATTCCTGATGACTTAGTGGCTCTTCCCGAAGATCCATCATCTCTCACACAACTTGAGAATGGGAAAGCGAAAGTTGGAATGACTATTGCATTCAAGAGTTTGGAAATGTCGGCCCAAACAAACTGGCAGCCACAAATGTCGCCATATCGAACTGCAATTGTTGTCACGGTTGAAGATAATTGGGATCTTGATCTTAGACTGGCAGTAAGAGATCGGGCGCTGAAGTCTTACGATGAAGAAACTGGTGAGAGGATGTTTGACAAATTTGAAATGCCTATGGATGATGACGAGGAAGAAGATGATGGAAGACTATACCTTTCATTTGGTGAGCTTGTTGAGCCGAAAATCGTTGCACCTCCTCCAATGAATACGGTACCAGACTCTGTTGCAGATGAAGCATCTCAAGCAAAAGATGCACCGACTACAGATGAGTCTGTTACTTTGAGTCACGAACGCGAGGAGGAACCCGAGGCACAGTTCTCTCATGTCACTGAAACGCCTCTTCAATCAGATGCCGCGGAGCAGACCGAGGAGATGATTATCGACGAAGTTGAGGAAACAGTCGCGGACCCCCCGGCCGAAGATATTCTTCCAGCCCCCAAAACGCCTTTAAACATGGACAGCATCTCAAGCTCAAATGCGGAAAATATCAAAACGATCATAAAGGATGCGGGGTTTAGATCATCAGTTCCAACAGTTGTTCTAGATGATCTTCGTCCTACCGGTACAGAAACTCCTGGCGATGCTGCAGTCTTCGAGAAGCTGTTAAACGATATGACAGACATTGGCAGCCGATCCTATTCTCCAAAATTTAATGGTTTTGGTAGCTCACCTTCGAGACAGCCACAGGAGCGATCGAAGACTCTTGAAGAATCTCAAACCCTACCTGTTCTTGGCAGCTCGCCACCTAAGCAGCTTGAAGACCCAGAAGTTCGTGAGCCATCTCAACGAGCACCCTCCAACTCTCCAGAACCTCCACCATCAAGCTGGCAGACGACTGATTCTCCTTTCACGTCACCAGCAAAGCCCCAGGAGAATAATTCGAGCTGGGTGACGGTGCCAAATGGAGCATCCAGTCAGCCAGAGGCTGAGGCTGAAGGAAGCCCTGAGCCAGAAGAGAAAGACATAACTCCCAAGAAAGCCTCTACTCGCAAAATACCCGAGAAGAAGGCACCAACCCCTCGGAAGTCGCCGAGGAAAGCATCTAGCCCAGAACTAGCGTTGCAGAAAGACACGACTTCCATTCTAGAAGTAGTCAAGCCGAACTCCATTAAGAAAGCAAAACGACGAACTTTTGGAAAAGCTCAAGAACTGTGGGAGAAGTTTGAGAGTACAAACAGAGCAAGTCCAGCTGTTGAAAGCCAGGAGTCACCCGACCCATTTGGTATGGATGAGAACAGCACGACTGTTCAATACCCCAAGCTTTCTATTGGATCATCATTTACCAGTCAAGTAACGGATCACGGCAGACAACCAGACTTTGAATTTAATGATAGTACAACCACGAATATCGAAACCCCAAAGGTGCCAGGTCTTGATGATGATCAAGGAGCTGCAACTGACGTTGAACCAGAGCTCCCAAGTCACAAATCAATCGAGGACAATCAGTCAAATGATTCAATCGCTGTGGAGGTGGAACTCCCAGCCACAAAGCTAGCGGGAAAGGCCGTAGAGAAGGATACCACCGAAGATGATTCGGAGGATCTTCCGTCGCTGGATGAAGCATTCTTTTCGCAGTCTCAGAAAGCTGCAAAGGAGAGAACGCCCGTACGCTCCAAAGCACGCTCAAAGCAGACAAAGGCAGACAAGACAGCTGTTACTGTTGAAGAAGATTCAGATGATGAAGTGACACCAAAGGCGTCACGAAAGCAACGTCAAACTTCGCGGAGTCGTCCGAACCAAGGCCGGCCCTCTCAAGGTGCATCTCAAATTGCATCGCAAGATCGGTCTCAAACACAACGGCTCCAAACGCAACCAGCAATATTCGAAAACCGCCAACTAAGCGCATCACAACCGAGTGGAGCATCACAGAGACGAGCCTCTCAGCCCCGTGTCTCTGCCTCCCAACCCTTTGTACCGATAGGCTCAATAATCACGGACTTGACCATGACCAGCAGCGAAGATGAGCCGGACCCTCCTGTCAAGGCTAGCAAGAAACCTCGAAATCATGAGATAGATAGCGACGATGATGAAGACTATAGGGATGGATGGGTGCCGAAGAAGGAGCAGGAGAGGGCGGAGACGAGGAGACATACGAGTGTTGGGTTAAGGGACTCGTCGCAGACTTCGCTGAATAAGAACAGGAGGAAGACTTCTGCGAGATGAGATGAAGTGGAGGCTTGTTTATAGTACTTGGGGTTTGTGTTTATACCGTAGAGTACATTGTTGATTGATCATCCCATAGGGGAGTACTATGTTTCTAGCTATGCTCAGCAGTACACGTCCTTGGAATGGATGTACACGGTCCTTAAGATAGGAAACCCATGTCTCGGACTGACTAGCTCGTGAGACTCATCAACACTTGATCCGCATTCCGGATCTCATGAGATCTCCTGACCTAAAGCGATGCTCCTACCCGCGTCACGTGCTCGTACCTTTAGAGTGAAATTAAAAAGTCTTCACTGAAACTCACCGCTTTGAACCTCCCTTCTTTCCTTCTTAACAACCATCGCTTTCTCAATGTCCTTTACTTTTACTTTTTCTGCCCTGATACTTGGCTGGCACCTGGAGTTGGGGTTTTGGTGCAAGTAGGGTACTTCTTGCGGTCTTAAATAAGACATTTGGAGTCTAGCTGCAGAATAGAACACCATACCCGTACAGACTACAAGAGGTGAGTGAGGCGCAGGAAAAGCGAGGAGTATAGCATGTTTGAACTTGAAGCTTCTTTTTATTTCTTAGCATCGGGATTCTGGCTTTGTTCATCTTTCTGGCATTGTTCATTCTTTTGATGTTCTCGTCGCGTTGTTTCACATGTGAGTTGTATCGGTGTCTGATTTGCTGTGCTGTTTTGGACTTTGACTTTGGTGCATGCTTTGAAGAATAGATGGATAGCACGAAGCGAAACGAAGGTTTGAAACGTAATTTTGCAGTCATAACTCTTGATGGTATTTGTTTGTTTCGTCGTGCTTGATTCATTTATTATGTTCCATGTCAGTCATCGTCGTTAAGGCTGACTCTAAAGGATTGGTGAAACTCTTCTCTTTGATTTCTTAATTAACTCTCATTTTCACTCACTTCTCTTCTTGAATTTTTTTGAACTCGAATTTAGAGCCTTTCGGATGATTTGATAAAGATACCGAGGAAAGGCAGGCAAGCTATATCATAATTCCTCAAGTATAATCTCACTCCGAGTCACAAACTACCCAACCAATCACGACACCGCACGTGCATGCATCGGCAGCCGAGTCCTGCATTGCATTGCATCACGTTATCTAGCTCCCTCTATCTCTAGAAAGAGAGAGAGAGAGTCCTATCTTCCTCCGTCTATCCGGAACCGCGGATTCGTAATCCATTCCATTTCCCTCGAGAGTCATGAAGCTCCTCCATCTCCCCATCTCTTCTCTCCTGGCCATTTCGATTCCATGCCTCGTCGCTGCAAGTCTTGCTCCTGCTCCGGTTCCTAGAACAGCGTCGCCGTCAGATCCAACTGCACTCCCAAGCTCAGCCTTACCTCTCCTCCAAGCAAAATCCACAACTCCAACTCCAACTCTAACTCCGCTTTTAACTTCGGCACCGCAAGCTTTGGTGACCGCAGCACCGGAGTATAGTTTAGGGACGGGGATGGAGGGTGTAGAAGGCGTTAGTGTGAAGCAGAAATGGCATTTGACGACGTACACTACGTGCGTGACGCTGGGGACGTATGTCGATTGTGGGGTGCATGAGCCGGTATTGCCTGGGGGGGATGAAGTTGCGGGGGTTGGAAGGGTAAGTGGACGGGGAGTTTGGGTGGGGGTTGTTGTTGGGGGGGTGGGATGGATTTTGTGGTGATGTATATGGGGTGGGATGGAGAGAGAGAGGCAGGTGGTGGGGGGGGGCTGCGGGATTAGGGGTTTAGAGAGCTGGGGGAGGGAGGAGGGGTTGATGGTATAGAGGTGGATACTGGGGAAACGGAAGAAGGGGTGTTGGGTTAATGATGTATGATTTTATGAATGGATGAATGGGAAGGATTCGTATGTACCTAGGTATGGGCCGTTGCGTTGCTTACTGGAGTTCAGTTTCGGGATTGGGATCGGTATATTATATGGATATGGATACGGATATATGGGTAACGACGCCATAACCTCTTTACCTATTGCTAGATTTGCAGGCATTTCTATCCAACTATAGAACGCTAATCAAGACTCGAGATTTTTACTCACCAACTCACTTAGACTCCTTCCTCTTCCTTTTACAATCTTAAAATCGCCCTCCCAATTTCACCTCACAAATCTTAATCTCCACCCCATCATCATAAAACGGCCCCTCCTGCTCCCTCGCCTCTAACACCGGGAACTCAACCTCTTCAACCCTTAATCCGCACCCCTCACACGTCCCCAGAAACCCAGCAAATGTCCTCTCGTTCCGAACCGTCGCCGCAACTAATACCCTGACGCCCGGATTCCGCGCAAATACATTCTGGAATGTCGATACCAATGCCGGGATACCAGCCGCGTCGTACGTGACATCTGCTGCGACGACTACATCCACATCCACATCCGCATGCAGAATCCCCATCCGCATTCCCATTTCTCCGCTATCCTCTGCACCGTCTTCACCCCAGATAAACACGCTGCCTTGGATTTGAGAAGAATCCGTGAGGTGGTTTAATGCGAAATTGGAGGGTAGGCATGAGACTACGTCTGAGGATCCGTCTGTACATAGGACGTGTGCAGCGTGCAGGTATTTGGCACAGAGGATGGATAGGAAGCCGGTTCCGGATCCGAGTTCGAGGATGCGGCGCGAGTGGATTAGGGGTTGTGAAATTAGGTACTGGGACAGGTGGAGGGATGCTTCCCAGGTCTTTAGACCGGTTGTTCCGGATGCTGAGAGGACTGTTTGGTGGGTTGTTAGTAAATGTATATGTAATAGAAAAGTTTCTTGTTGGTTCAAAAAACTCAGGTTGGACATATTCAAGGTATTTTGGCTTGGGGGGGGTTGACTTACGGTTGCGGGATTCGAGGAGGGTGATTGTTGGTGGGACGAGCGTAGAGGAGGAATTGGAGGTGGGTGTTGTTGGTGGTGTGATTTCTGGAGATCGGGGAGATGTTGGGGGTGGTGATTTGAAGTTGGAGAAGCTGGGGAGGAGGGAGGACAGCGTATAAGTCACGTATGACTTTTGCTGGGTAGAGGCTGTTTCGGAGGGGAGCGGGGAGGAAAGGAGGGTGGAGAGGTGGTTCATGAGGTTATCAGATATTCCCTGAGAAGTGATAGACGGTCAGAAGATGAGATGAGGTATTGAAATGATCCGACTTGGATATATATAAAAGATTTGAATAATGTGTTTAATTTGATACGGGGAAGCAATAGCATACGTCTTCTTCCCAGTCTCGAATACTCTGCTCAATTTTCTTGACCAGTGTTTTCAATACCTTCAATTGGTATCTCGCAGGAGGTGGATGTTCAATGACTGATTCATCAAACACGGTGGAATAAATAGCTTCTTGGAAGGCATCTTTTCGAAGATATTCCTCATCTGGGTAGTCTAGCTCGAGTTGAAGCTGGAGATATTGACGACAGAAGCGGTTGAGTTGTACCCTTCCACCAATTGACAATTTCCGTTCCATCCCCAGTGACCTTCATCGAACAACATTTACATGACTGAAGAACTTTCATCTTGTCTCGTAAGTTTACTAAGTGACGTCTGGTGTTCCCTGCATTTGATGCAGCCCCCGCCCATGCCTTAGGCATTAAGTCACGTGCATATTATGAGCCACCAGGCTAGTCCCCTCTCGACCATCGCTTATCTTTAGCTCTTTCCACACAGCAACTTTGACCTTTTCTCGTTCGCCGTCTCAAAAATCTCCAAATCAACGACAACACCATGGCCGACCAACCCGTAACGCTGCGCACGCGCAAGTTCATTCGTAACCCTCTTTTGGGCCGAAAGCAGATGGTTGTGTATGTCTACGCCTACATCTGCGCTGTCGGTGGGATGGACAATTAGCTAACAGTGGTGACAGCGACGTTCTCCACCCAAACCGCGCAAACATCTCCAAGGATGACCTCCGCGCAAAGCTCGCTGAGATGTACAAGGCGACTGTTGCCCAGGTCAACGTGGTATGTTAGATATACCCTTGATTGTCATGCTGGTGCTGATTATATTCCTCGCAAAGTTCGGTCTCCAAACCCAATTCGGTGGTGGCAAGACTACCGGTTTCGCTCTCGTCTACGATTCTCCCGATGCCCTGAAGAAGTTCGAGCCTCACTACAGACTGGTTCGTGTTGGATTGGCCAGCAAGATCGAGAAGCCCAGCAGACAGCAACGTACGTCTCCAACGCACCCCACATGGGACCACAGAAGTCATACTAACATGATGGATAGGCAAGCAACGCAAGAACAGACAGAAGACGCTCCGGGGAACAGCAAAGGTCAAGGGTGCCAAGAAGAAGAAGGACGCATAGACGCGCCCCTCCTTTTTGTATGTGGAAAATGGAGGCATTTGGTGTTGCGGGAATGGGCATTGGCTTTGTATGCATCTACGCTGGCTTTCCATAGGTTTCGAAGGATTGGTTCGCTCGTATGATGCATGAATTCGATGGAACCATTCGGCATACTACAACAATAAAGGCGTTTGCTTTCTTCTGCATACGGGTCGGATATTGGGTGACAATGTGAATCTGGACGATATGATGAGGCGTGGGATTTAGATCTGGATATTTCAGCGTTGCACACAGTCTGGAAGTTTCCTGGTTGGGCATCTTATGTCGCTGGAAAAGATTCCCAAGCATCGAATTTCTGTCTCGATACTTGATAATGTTTCCTTACGCTGCTTACCCTTTCCCATCCTCCTTCCTTCCTCCTTCACGAACATCCCAATTTTTTCAACGCCTTAAAGCTACAACTGACCACAGCAGACGCTCGAGCTTATGGGCGGGGCCAACCCACCAGCTCCTTACTCCTCACTCGAACTCGGTATTAATTCAAAGCAGCCCCCACCCAGCACAACGCAACGCAACGCCACTTTCCCAATCTCCTGGGAAACAACCATAAGCCCTCCACGCCAGCCCTTCCACCTTGACTTTCATTTCATGCCATCTACTCCCGCGCCCAGATACGAACGAGCAGCGTAGCCTCCATAACACAGATCGCCCCTTGTCCCTGAAGCACTGCATCTCATGGCGTCGCGACCCTATTTGAGTTGTAAATCACCAACCGTGGTTGATGAGAAACGCGGATTCCTCTAAAGAAGAAAAGGGGAGACAGAAGAAAGAATGAGTACGGAGTGTCAACAGCCCATCTCCCAAATACCTCTGGCACAGGCGGTTCCTTCCCCTCTTCCATAAACTCACGATACGCATCCTCAGACACCTCTATTATCTTATTAGAAATCCCAATCCTCCTCTATGTATTCTCCCCTACACCCACCGGCTCGAGGATAAGTGCCCAGAGCCGTCACCACCAGCCATTGTTCTCTCGAAAATGGTTCCCTCATATCAAAATATCGATGGGCGCGAAATGAGAAAGGCTGCCAACTCATCGCTCATTCGATTTGGAGGTAATTTCGCCTCGGATATTATCATAGGCGCGCAAGGCCTTTACATTTTCACCGCCGATGGGCGCAAGATTTTGGACTGCACTTCTGGCCAGATAAGCTGCCTCATTGGCCACGGGCACCCCGAAATTGTCCAGACGATTGTAACTCATGCAGCAAAGCTAGATCATCTTTTCAACGGGATGCTGAATCCACCAGTGGTACAGCTTGCACAGGGTCTTACGGCTCTAGCCCCTCCTGGTCTTGATCGCGCTATGTTCCTGAATACAGGGGCGGAGAGCAATGAAGCAGCAATCAAAATGGCAAAGTTGTATACTGGAAAGTTTGAGATAGTTGCTTCAGGAGCAAGTTGGCATGGAATGACTGGTGTTGCCACAGCATCAACATACCACTCTGGAAGGAAGGGTCATGGTCCTTGTGTTTGTGTTTCCACTTTGATATCTACCACTATCAACAATTTGCTAACTCTTCATTAGACTCCTGGAAATCTTGTTCTCCCATCTCCAAATGAATACCGCTTGCAAATCTGTCGACCATGAAGTCATTTGGAGGAGTTTTCCGTATTGCGCCTCCAATCACAATCAGCGATGAAGAGCTAATGATGGGCCTCCGAATTTTCGAGGAGACTTTAAGGACTACAGCGGGTACAATGCCCAGGTATTGAAATCAACCACTTTTGATGTTGTATTTAATTATCAAAAATTGTCTTGGGCGTTTTGCGTGTTTTGTGTCCACTTTCCACAATTGGGAAGAGAACATAGCTGAAAGCTGACTTTCGAATAGCTCGTTCACAATGATCTTCAGTTGCTAGATACCCGGTGTTTTAATAGCTTCCAGGATACCATCTCACATGCCCCCAGGCTACAGATTCAAGCTGAGGTAGGCAAAACTTATAGGGAGTGTCTTGTCTCCTCTAATAATCAGTCTCGATAATACCTGACGAATTCCTTTGACAAAGCTGCGTGGCTAGGTCCTGTGACCTTGTCACTGTCGACTTCCGTCAAGGTCTGGTCAAGCGCTATTTGGACTGTTGTTGCGAAGTCTATAAGCGTCTAAACAGTGAACGGGCAAAATCTTATCATACAAAATCTCAGAGCTAGGCACAATAAGTCTCCTTGGGAGCTCTGAGATCTGCAAACTACAGAACATCAATGATAGCCTTGAAACGTTTGATAGTATTGCCTGAAGTATGCCAAGATAACTTCGATTAAGGTCTTGTTAGAAAACGAGACCTCAGCGTCCATTACCTTTTAACAAGAGCAATGGATTTGAGTTTTCCGTGCCGCGCCGTAATAGACCGTGCGGTATCTGGAATATATCGCGTTCATGGCGATAGCAACACAGCGGAAAACTTGAACTCAGACGCAGAATAACTTTCTAGCGACGAGCTAACGGCGGCCATCGGCCCGAGATCAATTCTCACCCCACGCTTGTTATATCTCGTATATACCAACTTGAGGTTACTTTTAATATCTCTGCTACCATTCTTGTCTTGTCTGGGCTTGAATGACTTAGAGAAAGACACTATGACGGCAAATATATCAGGATGGAAGTGGACGCTGATAGTCCCCATTGTGGCGGCAACACTACTGTTAATTGGCTTAGATGGGATCCAACCACTTTTGAGTGGCCTCGGGTTGACAGAGAAGTCTAAATTCTCATACCGACCTGCTGTGAATCTTAAACAGGGTACTATCATTGGTAGACTTGTTAATGATGGAACCTTCCCGGAGCCGCCGGAAGGATTTTTGGGGATTCCCTACGCAGCCCCTCCAGTAGGAGATTTCCGATTTCGAGCAGCCGTTCCCATTACAGCCTCGAACGATACTTTAGAAGCCTTCTACTTGGGACCAAGGTCAGTCTAGTCAACAAGATTCTTTGAGACTACTGTTAACTGTCATTCTAGATGTTTTGGGAAGCAGCTAGTGCCATTCACGGGTGACGAGTGGTTGGGACCTGATGTTGAAAGCGAGGATTGCTTGACTATCAGTGTATACAGACCGAAAGGCCATACTGCAAGCAGCAAGAAACTGCCAGTGGCCATGCTGATTCCTGGAGGGGCATTCAATAGAGGTGCACAACGGATGCACAATACGGCATCCATGCTGGCTTGGTCGACGTCCCCGTGGATTGGAGTATCAATGCAATACCGTATCGGGATTACGGGGGGTTTGAATTCGAAGCTCACGGCTAAGGAGGGGTTGCTCAACCTCGGACTGAAAGATATGTATGTCGCGCTGGAATGGGTTCAAGAGAACATTGCCGCCTTCGGAGGTGACAAAGATGACGTGACGATTATGGGACTGTCGGCTGCAGCCCACGCTGTAAGTGTTTCGAAGGCATCACATATTGATGTTACTTGATTGCTGATTTGTTCCAGATTGGCCATCTTATCATGGATGTTAATCAGAAGAACACCTTATTTCACAAAGTTATTATGGACTCTGGAGCACACATCGCTCGTGCAGTGCATCCTCCGGATTCTAAGCTTAATGAGCAACATTTCCGGCAGTTTGTAGAGCTTACGGGTTGCAACAGCCGATCTGAAGATACTATTCTCCCGTGTCTAAGGGCTCTTCCTTCATCTGATATTGTTAATGCTGGACAGACAGTGTTTGCTCAATCTGAACCTTCAATGCGGTGGAGCTGGCAGCCAGTCTTAGACGGCGATATTATCAGCCGCCGTCCTATCGATGCATGGAGATCTGGGATGTGGCGGAAAGTCCCTATTCTCACTGGATCGGTGCACAACGAGGGAGCCATGTATGTGCCAAAGTCGGCATCAGTTTCCGAAGACTTCACAAGATTTTTCACAACCTTGCTTCCGCACTTATCAGATGGTGACCTTGCAGAGCTAGAAGCGCTGTACCCAGATCCTAAGAAGTCTCCCAGCTCGCCGTATGTCGAGACCAGACCTATTGAGATAGGTGAACAGTATAAGCGTTGCGAGGCAGCGTACGGCCAGTATGCGTATACGTGTCCAGTGCGACAGACGGCGATCTGGGCGAGTAAAACCTCCCCAGACTCTCCAGTTTACATCTACCATTGGGCCCTCAATAAGACTGCTCTTTATGGTGCCAATCACGGGGATCAGGTGCGCTATCAGACCTATAATTCTGAAGTACGCGCTATATCTCCAGCACAGAATGAGGTTGCTGGATTCATGCATGCCTATGTAACTTCCTTCATAGTGACTGGCGATCCAAACACCATCAAGGGGCGGTTCCCATCTCGGCCAGAGTGGCTTCCGTGGGCTGCGAGCAAAAATAATAGCGAGCAGACAATGGTGTTTGGCGAGGGAAATGATGAGAGGGCTGGAGGGCGTGATTCTGGAATTTCAGCTGCTTTTCGCAAGTATTCTTGGGCAGAAAAAGAATGCGAGTTCTGGTGGAAGCTGACGGAGTACTTTGAAGATTGAGTGCCTCTCTTTCTTCCTGACTCTCGATCGTCGACCAAGGTTTCGGCCACACCTCCGAGGCTCCTCTGGCTGTTTTCCAGAATATTTGTTTTTATAGCGGTAAAGGATAGCCTGGGGAGTGCTCAGTATCATCTCTTCTATTATTCGCTCGCAGTTACATCTTTATGTGCCCTCTACTACTGCTTCTATGTCTTACTGCTCCGAATTCGGTTTACTAGGCAATGGTACCATATATGATTCCCTGTAAAGCAGATCGAGTTCCTTATTAAGTCGAGCAATCATAATATCATCCCACCTACTACTATCTCAGTGTAACTAATTAAGCAAAATATAAAATCCTAACCCGGTCAAGGGGGGGTGGAATAAGATTAACCGAAGATGGTGGTAAATAGCTAGCGTGGAACGGGAAACGGGAAACGGGAGACGGAAAGCGGGAAACAGGACAGGAGACGGGAAGCGGTAAACGGGAAGCGCGAAGCCGTAGCCTTGACGGCAAACTCAACGGGTAAACTAGATTGTTATGAGCTCAAATCCCATTAATCCTCTCCCAACATCTCACACACCACCTGGTGTAGTCTCTCCCTAACCATCTCATCATCCCAATCATCAATTAAAATCCTTTCCTTCCCCTCTTCCATCTTCCTCTCCACAAATGCCTCCATAGAATTTCTTTCCTTGTCACTTAAAAGATGTATTCGAGTCTTCCAAAGATTCTGTTCAGTTATGTGCTTCTGTTTAGTAAGGTCTTCTTGTGTAGGTGGATCCTCTTGTCGAGCGAGTTCCTGTTGAGTCGGGTCCTCCTTGCTACCAAAGAATCGATGATCCAGATATTTCCAGAAAATGGTATCAAAGGCCCAGCTTTTTCGAGCAGCGTAGTTGAGCCAGAATCGACCCGTCTCCCAGCTTTCACGCATGTGTTTAGAAAGTCTAGTCGACGACGTCTCTATCCCCTCCTCGGACTTCTCGTTCTCGGCCGTCTCTATTGCCCGCAGCCAGGTCTTCAGGCGTACCTCATAGATGTTAGTCCAATCATCGATATCTGCTTTCCACCACTCAGGGATATTCAACAGCAACCACCAAGGCGGATCAAGAGCGAATTGTGTAGGAGCAATATATGAAAACTCCCAATCAATAATAGCAGCTATATTGTCCTCTTTATTCAAGAGAATATTGCTCGGCCGAAGGTCATCGCACCAGATCCTAAAGGAGCCTGTTCCGCTGGGAGCGAGGGATAACGTTGAGGTTTGTCTCTTGACCTGAGATTGAGCTGACCAGTCGTCCTCTGCGAATCCGAAAGTCGATAGTTGGCCTTGTTTGGCCAATTTAAGGAAGAGCTGACGTGCAACATATTTGTTTCGGCAGTCGTCTGCTGTTTTGACAAGGTCGTTGTGTTGGAAAATAAGTTGGGCTACATGCATCTCTGCTAGCGCGATGTACCAGTCGTTTGCAGTACTATACGTTCTATCCTTGGATGGCAGAGCGGCAGGGGGAATATTCGCAATCCTAGAGAACCAGCCATTAGCATTTTCCTGTTCTAGAAGGAGTAATTTGCCAGATAATCAAGGGAGTTGGAGTACATAAGATGTAACGTGTTGAGATTGAGTACTGTAAATAAAAGGGCTGATTGTTCTTACTGAAGCATACTGTTCATATTCTGGGTTATCGGTCGGCCTGCTACTTCGAAGGTATTTTCACCGGTCTGAGCCAGAGCCCCAATGCGAGAAAAGCTGGGTTTAAAGAGTTGTAGCAAATGGACCGCTATTTTGGTATATAAGCTCTCGAGGACATCCTCAGAAATGTTAGGATTCAACATATGATTTTCGTCAGGATCCTCCTTATTAGGTACATGAAGAACGTCCGAAATATCATTGCAGTTTTCGATATTTTGAATGATAATATAAGGCCCAATATCAGAATCTAGACTTGATACTCCGCGGAACAGCACTTGAGGAACTGGGATCTGGGTATTTTGTACAATAAAACTTGCTGTTGCAGCTTCTGCAAGAACCTTTTCGTCTGGGAATAGGACTATATTAGGTTGGGGTAGTCGAAGAAGAATAAAATCATAATCATTAGTCCCCTCGATTTTCATCCGATAGAGGTTATTGTATCCCCCGATATGGAACGGCTTAACCCAAGTTGCAGTCTTCCCAAATTTGTTAGACACAAAGGATTCCATCTTGTGAAGCGTGGAAAAGCTTCGAAAGTATCTCTGTGACTCTTCCCAGGCCAGATCGTTTCTATCCCAGGCAACATTATCGTAATCTGCCCGATCGCCCATTGTAGCTATACGACAATTGTGTTTAAGAAGTGTCACAATGAATTATTTGCTTTGAGGCAAAAAAATAGAAGTGATAAAAGAGGGATTACTCGAGTGGCAGAAAGTCTGTAAAAGCCGGGTTGCGAACCCTGTGGGGCACGTGCCTCACAGGGACGTTGAAAGCAGCGGTTAGACCGTGCACGCAGCTTACTGAGATAATACTATAAGATAAAACTACGAGTAGATAAGACGATATAAGGACGTCGGATCTACATTGTAACACGTGAATGTTACAGTTGTCAGCTGCGCCACGCCCTGTTTGGAGGCGTTTAGAGCCATCATGAAACTTTTTTCTCCTTACTTTATTCTATAGACTTTTACTATTCTAGATTACTTAAAAGCAGATATAAACATGTTCTCTGTACTTGTTTTTAGTCCTATCTTCTGATAATGCTAGAACTATGAATTCTACTTTTTAAGAATTTCTGGTACTTAACCTATCTAGATTAGATAACGAATATATTAACCATTCTAGATCAAGTAACTAAGATTCCTAAGTATCTAGTTCTATATAAACAACAGCCTAACCTTAGTTTCATACCTTATAGACACTAGTTCCAACGGGAAGAAGCTGCCTACTCAGCCTTACAGCCCTAGCCCCTCGGTACAGCAGGCACTAAGTAGCGGCCGACCTACCCTCGCTACCTCAGGTATCTCCCTCATCTTGTACTTCCAACGGACTCATACCTTACCGCTCTACCTCACTTACCTACCTTTACGGCAAATCGACACATCACTCACTCACCTTATCTATCCAATCACAAACGACGTCTCGCAAACTGCGGGGGAGCTGAAAAGCACCGCTGCTCGCTTCCTAGGGGTCCCCATGCCACTTGCATGCATCCGAACAGGGCTGTAAGGGAAGCTTACCTTACTCCCCCACACTAAAAGAGCGGACACTACTCCATACGCGTGAACGAACGAACGGTGAGTCTGCCTGATACACTGTAGGTACCTAGGTATGTCGCTACTTATGTCAAATGCGAGGCGGTTACCTAGGTAGGTAAGTTTGACAGGTAGGCAGAAGTCTCCGCTATCTGAGTCACCGGCGAGATGTAATATCTTACGAGTAAATCAGCCTTGACTGCTATGGAGCTCTACCTATCTAGATGCTTAAAAGTGAAGGATATCTCTCTCACCTTGTTTGTATTTATACATCTGTCTCATCGCATCTCTCTCACTTCCTTCACTTCCTTCACTTCCTTCATTTCTACTTCCGGGTATATCAAGACCCACTCACTCAGTCCAACTGTCTCATAAATATAATCGTACACTGCATTGCGCCTTTTCACCATGGATACCTCGACTTCCAAGACCGAGGATGGCAAGAACTATGTCCTTGTTGGAGACGAAACCCCCGAAACCAGCAGCAGCAGCGGAAATGCTACAGCGCTTAAAGACGAGCCGGCGCAGTGTCCGGAGATCGTGTATAAAGTCCAGTACAAGGATTTCTCGGGCGAGATCAAGGGAACTAAGCTCTTGGACGCTCCGTACAAATTGAAGAAAGCATCGTGAGTCACGCCCGCCCGCCTCGTTCTGTGGCTGATACTGTCCTGTACACACTGCTGACTTTCTTTCTCAGATACGGCGCCACAGGAACGCCGATTCTTGAAGTCTTGTACAGTGTCACGGTATGGTTTCCCAAGATCTACAAAAAGGGCAAGGGAGAGGAGAAAGCCACACTACAGGAGAAGGACAAAGACGACAAGGAGAACTTCGACGAGCGGTCTATGGAAGACAAGGAACTGATTATCCACTCTGAAGCCATCATCAAGGCGCTCCGAGCCATCGTTGACTACTACCCCGGGCAATCACTCCTCGGCGACACCATCTCCATCAAAGAGCCCTTCAGCATCCTCGTGCACTTCCGCAAGGAACTGCAGGAGTACAAGGAGACGTGCGGCGATGCAGAGGCCTTCCACCACATTAGCATTCTGCAGAAATACCTCGCTGATAACCTCGGCGATAAGCTTCTTGAGGAGGATCAGAGATATACGAAGCCGACGCCCGTCGCTACGTTCGAGATGCTGTGGATGCTGTTCAAGCCTGGTATGGATGTCTATGCGCAGCTCGATGATCAGCGTGGCGGGTTCGTGGTCCAGTCATGTGTCCCGCACCTCGAAGGTCTTAAGTTCGGCTACATTGCACCCTTCAAAGTCATGATGTGGTATCTTGACTTCGATGGGCGGATGGTTGGGCGCAGGCCGCACGAAGTGATAATCACTCCCTTTGAAGGCGAGCGCGAGATCACATCCTTGAAAGTGTTCCCGGCCAAGTTCCTGGACTCCAACACAGAGCTGTCGCCGAGAAAGAAGCTCGAGGATCGTGGTGAGAAGTTCTATAGCATGTTGATGGGCAAGCAGATGGACTACAAGGGGTACAGTATGGCAGCGGTCAAAACACCAAAGCGTTTCCATGAAGGGCGTGTTGTGGTTGATCAGGGTTCCTTCTATACTTATGCCGACTGGCAGGAGATAGATAAGTACCCCGCGCCCGATCTCGGTGTCGATGATGACAACTCTGGGATTCTCGCTGGTCTGCACTACGACTGCAACTGCGACGAATGCTTGGAAACCAGACGCGCGGCATCTGGCAACACGAAATGGGGATCCTATGAAAATATCGACCCGCGCGATACTCCCAGCCTAGCCATCACCAAGGACGACGGATCGATCGACCGGCACAGATACTTCCTCTGCCCGCGCCGAATCATGGGCTTCGATCTCAAGTCGAAAAAGTGGCAAGCCCTGGACGTAGACTGCTGCCGCGCGCCCAAGATCAAAACCGAAGCGATCGAAAACCTAGTCCTGCCCTCCGACAAACAAGAGCTCATCAAGGCGCTAGTGCACAAATACAGTTCCTCCCGCAACAAGAAGAACAGCACGGCCGAAGCGACATGGTCCGCGGACCCGATCCCCAACAAAGGCGAAGGGCAGATCTTCCTGCTGCATGGCCCGCCCGGCGCCGGCAAGACATTCACGGCAGAATGCGTAGCGGAATTCACATCCCGGCCCCTGCTTTCGCTGACGTGCGGCGACATCGGTACCGACGAGTTCACGGTCGAAGAGTCCCTCAGCAAGTGGTTCAAGCTAGCCGAGATCTGGGGCGCCGTGATGCTCATCGACGAAGCAGACGTGTATCTGGAGCGGCGCGAGGTCAACGAGCTGACGCGCAACGGGCTCGTCAGCGTGTTCCTGCGCGCCATGGAGTACTACCGCGGCATCTTATTCCTGACCACGAACCGCGTGGGCCACTTCGACCCGGCCTTCTTCAGCAGGATCCACGTGTATATCGGATACCGGCCGCTGGACGCCGAGGGCCGCAAGAGGATCTGGGTGCAGTTTTTCCAAAAGCTGGAGACGGAACGCGGCGACGAGATTAGTGTCAAGGCGGGCGCGAAGCGCTATGTGCTGAGTGATGATGTGCTGAAGGATATCGAGTGGAATGGAAGGGAGATCCGGAATGCGTTTCAGACTGCTGTTGCGTTGGCTGAGTACGAGGCGGAGCAGAAGGCGAGAAAGAAGAATGGTACGGAGGGAGAGGGTGAGGAGAAGAGGCTGGAAATCGAGTTGCGACAGGATCATTTTGAAAAGGTGGTGGAGATGAGTGATAATTTTAAAAAGTACCTGGCTACGGTTGATATGGATGGGAAGGGAGCAGATAGGGGGGATGACACTATGCTATAATCTGTCAGTTGGAAGACTGAGTGCCCCCGTTAGACATGCACTATGAGAAGTAGATTCAGGGAATGAATTTACATATTTAGTCAGCTAAAAGCTATCTTATTCGTTCCATCTAGGAACCTTCAAACTTTCAACTCCTTCGTTTCTCGACATTAATACTCATCCCGTCTCTCACCCCATACCAAAAGCAATTAGTGAGAAGTGACTGCTTTTAAACCCCGTTTGAATGCTAGGGAACAGATAGTGCTTTTTTGCCATTTTGCCCAGCGCCAACGCCCAGAACCGACAGAAAAAACACGGGTAAGAGAGAGGTCTTGCAGCTTAAACCATCTGCTCCAAACGTCTCAGAATGCCATTTGGTTCCGCAACTCCCTGGCTGGCAATAAAGTCAGCACGCTCTTGCGTGTCCGCGGCTGAGTAAATGCGAAGTTCATCCGCATTACCTGACGGGCGGAAGTGAGCAACATCGCCATTGGAAAAGATGACGCGGACTCCATCCGTATAGAGGATCTGGGAAACCTGGTAAAATCCAAGTTCTGCAGATAATACACTTTGCAATTCTCGGCGGATCCTGTCCAGTCGCTCGGCGTCATGGTCCTTAAGTTTAAGCCTGGCTTTTTTAGCATCACGAATGGTGATCTCAGGGTGATAGCAGACGTTTTGGATGGCTATTTCAGAAGGTGAGAACCGCTCTATGATCTTCTTGCTTATTGCGCGAGGGAAGTTCCGAAGCAATGCAGCGCGGCTGAAACGGCGGGGTAGCGTAGCGAAGAGTTCTGGGATCGTAATCTTGCGGTTGTGCGCCGCGAACAGAGCGCAGAGTAGAGGGAGGAACGCATCACGCGTGGGAAGACGAGTTAGGATGTTGCCGTTGCGTTCAATGTCAGAGCCTGTGAGAAAGCCGCCGTTGGCTTCCCAACCAACGACGCGACGACGGCCTTTCAAGATGGCACGCTCCATACCAGCAATCACATAGGGACTGCCAATTTTGGTCTTTGGTCTAGTGACAGGACGCAGAGGTCCGCGATCTATAGCATCATTGGTGCTGATTGGGACCACAGCGGCATCTATACCTAAAAACTCAGCTGCAATCATGCCTAAAAGGTCACCGCCGAAAAAGCGGAGCTCGTCACCCTCGGGAGCAATTAGCATCGGACGATCGCTGTCACCATCTGTGGAGATAATTGCGTCAAACTTCTCGCCAGTCTCCCTCACAAGTTCTCGAACTGTGTCAAGCTGGGCCTGTTCAATGGCTTCCGTATCAATAGGCACGAAAGTGTCGCTGCGGCCGGCAGCAGTGACCTCGGCGCCAAGAGCTTCGAATATTTCTATCAGGAGATCACGCCCAACGGCCGAGTGCTGGTATGCGAGGACCTTCATGCCCTGCAGCGTTTCGCCCTTGAAGAAGTCCACATAACGCCTAATGAAGGCTATTTTACCTGTAATTATAGCACGCATAAATCTGGTCCGCGCGAAATCATTGCGGAGTCTGCCATGGGCATCGAAGAGCGATTCGTTATAGGGCTGTGAGAAGATTTCTTCCCGAGTAATGTCAAGCATGTAGTTGATTCCCCCTTCATGTTTCGGCATGATCTCTCCTTTGGAGGTATTGAGTTTGTAGCCATTGCGGTCAAAGGGGGTGTGGCTACCCGTGACCATGATGCTACCCTTGCCATGCTTGAGGGCCCAGTACGTTAAAGCAGGCGTGGGGATTGCACCTAGGTTGATGGGACGCATGTATGAATCCCTCAAAGCCGTCTCGACTGCTTGACAGAGACCTCCGCGGCCATTGTCGTCAAGCTGGGTGGAGCTGGGCCGAAGGTCGTGCGCATAGTAAAAGTCGTCGCCAGATATAACGCCACCTAAAGACCGCGGAATTGCTTTGAGGTAACGGATCTCGGCGAAGACGTTGGTGTAAACCTCAAGCTGAGTCAAATGAATGACTTCTCCACGACGGCCACTTGTGCCAAATTTGAGAGGCTGCGGTGTGTAGACAATGTGGAGACTAAGGGCATCCGTAGCGGCAGGCATGTTGAGATGTATGGGGGGCTAATCAACCACCATTGTTATGGGATTTGATGAAGTATATGCGAGAACACGGAATAATTCTGTCTTGGATCAAAGTGAGCAATATATCATAATGGAGTTATTGAGGATACTTGTAATCGAGTAATTCTAAAATAGTTGGCAACTACGAGGACGAGTAAGCTACGAACTAAGCTCAACAAGGAAGATGGTATGTTCCCAAATATCTAGTCCTTCCTTCGTTAGACACTAAAAGGACCACTTGCGACATTAAAGGTGCCAACTACTTTGAGGTGACCCTAGAAGATGCCTAGATAGGGCAGGGCGATGTACAACAGAGACTTTGCTGGGGCATGTATTTCCTTTCGCTTTTTGACCTGCCGTTCGATTTCATCACTTTGAAGAGGGAACGGACAAGAAACAATTATGGTGAAGTATTGATTAAGTATTAGGTAGCTGTCTAGCTCTTCTTCTATGCCATTATATAACCCCCAAGGTATGTACAGGTCCAAACCATTATTCGTTACGTCTGATGAATCATGATCATGACGTAAAAATACCCCCCTCGTCGCATCGTACATATACACTCTCAAGGTGTAAGCTGGCCTAGGCCTCTAGCAGTCTTCAAACAAGGCAGGAAATGTGGTGCAAGCGTATCATGCGTAATGTGTGTGGTATCGTCGTCGCTAATGTAACAAGAAAACGCTGATATGCGCCGTGGCCGGATGGAATCGCTCAAATAAATGCAAATTGAGATTGGGTGGTTTTAGAGAAAGTATGCAACTGCGAGACCGACAGCTGCGAGTGCACCACTGGCCGAGTTGGTGAGTGCACCACCAGTAAAGGTCGAGGGTGCGGTGGTTGTTGGTCCGACTGGAGTGGCTGTTGCTGTTTTGCTGCCAGATCCGCCTGTTGCAGTTCCATTGCTAGAGCTGCTAGAGCCGGAACCAGTTGGAGAGCTGCCAGTTCCTGTTACAATAGGGGCTGAACCAGAACCAGAACCTGAGCCTGAGCCTGAGCCAGAGCCTGATGTGCCATTGCTAGGGTGACTGGGGTAGCCGGATGCTGATGGGAGAACGATGGTGGAGAGAGGGGTATCTGGGCAGTATGTGGTTGTGAAAATCTCCGTGACCGTGACACCAGCTGAGGTATAGACTGAGGTTCCCGTGGCGGTGATTGTAGTCGAGCCATTCAGGGAAGGAGAAGAAGCAGTTGTTGGTAGAAGAACGTTGGAGCTGCGACGAGTTAGTTTGGATGTTGATGGGGAGATGGAGGAAGGAAGGCAACTGACGCTGTGAGCTGTGCATTGACGGCAACAGCAGATGCTGCGAGGATGACAGTGGTATACTTCATTTTGACTGGAAGATGAAGTTTTGTTTGTATTGGGACGTTGGGACGAACGAGTGTTGATGAACGATTTTAGTTGTGGAAGCACTTGATCGTGAACGACAGTGGTTGAGAGGAAGAAAGTTATTTGTGTTAAGATGGAAACTTGTGGTTTTGATATGATATGGAAGGAAAGGAATTTAAGAAAGAGCATGCTACCCAAACTTTATATCTAAAAGAAAGAATGATGGACGAGTGACGTGATGGTTTGCAGGTACGATTGGCGATATTCTAAAAAAAGAGATCTTAGGCAGGGGGGCAGTGAGGGAGGCGCCGTGTGGCGCAGCTGCCAAAACTCGCAACCCGAAGAGAAAGTTGCGACTCACTCTTCACTCTCACTGTACGGACGCAACGTTTCTTCGGACGCTCCGCTATATATGAGGCTCAACTAGGCAGCGACTTCGAAGACTTCTATTCTTGGAAGATGTCGCGTTCTTGGCTCTTTCTTTTCTCTTTCTGTTTCTCGTTCTCGTTCGCGTTCAAAGCATCAAGTCCCGTTAGTCATCGACTTCGCACCATCACCCAGGATAATATATTGCTGTCGTCCTAGCCGCTGCCGAGTAGTCATACGAGACATCACGATACGGGCTCTTTGCGTCACATTGTGTGTAGGTAAAGTGGCATGCATTATGCTGACTCAACGGAAGCTGGTGATGTTTGATCGTATGTCGTCTCGGTAAGGTACGGACTGAATGAGTGCCGTGGACGGGCAATTTTCAGGCACGTCCTCCCTAGCTCCGGCGGACCTAAGCCACAACTCCTTTCAGACTATGCAAGCAAGAAAAATCCCAACGATGGAATCTCGTACCGTCTCTAAGTCGGAAATCGAGGTACTATCACAAGAAATCAACAAAGACTTTGGATCTTATCGTTTACGGGCCGGACAAAGAGTTCACTATGTGACAATAGCAACCGACGTTTTCGATGAAGACACGATGTGTCGTCCGCACCTGCTCATACCCCAACTGCCCGATTTTCCAGACAAAAAATGGACAATAATGGAAGTGAGCCGCAAATCAGACGGTTATTTGACTTTCGATCTCTCATTCGAGGCCTTACCAGCCGTAAAGACGATATGGCATCCAACGACCATCGACGTGCTGTCTTTAGAGAAAGTCAAGCGGCACCGATCCGGAGTCCACGAAGTACTGTTTTCCGGCCTTCCAGCCATTTGCAAAACTGCATGTTTCGGGTGGCAAATCCCTAGAATTGAGCATGAGACCTACACATATTCGGTGATTGAAGAATACCGAGAGCCTGAGGATCCGGTTATCACTCCTGCTTTCTTGGCTCACGTGACGGAAAATGGACGGGTGATTGGTATGCTGCTTGAGAAGTTAGAGGGCGACTTTGCATCGATAGATGATCTACCGGCGTGCAGAGAAGCCCTCAAGAACTTTCATCACATGAATATGGTTCACGGAGATGTAAACCGCTACAATTTTATCCTCGATCGGTCGAAGGAACCTGTTCATGTTCGCCTCGTTGATTTCGAACATGCTGAACCATATGAGGAATCGAAGGCGCTTAAAGAGCTCCAAACATTGTCGTCGGAACTGGCAGAAACGACTGGAAGAGGCGGATCAGTTGTAGTAGTTGATAGTGTTTGAAAATGAAACCCCTATTGCCGTGCTCCTGCCTACGAATTGTGCTGCTAAGGAACTTTTGTGCAGCATAAGGGTTGCAAATTTTGATAAATCAGATTTGTCCATTGCTCACTTGCAAACGGTTCTTCATATCGGGAGGGTTTTTGAAGAATATTTCAAAGGGACAGGGAAACTTGATAATCATGAACGGCTACTATAATATAATCTATTACGCTCTTTGCAATCACCTGTTCTATGTCTTAGTCTTGTGAAGGTGGAGGCCGGAAAGGGAAGGAGTCGAAAGTTGCCCAACTTATCAAGAACGATATGTAATCTTCTTCATTATTATAGTAGTCGAATATCTCTTGTAACAACCAATTAATTAACAGCCTGTCCTAATCTGATATCCTCTTTAGATAACGTCTTAAGCCTTATTTGTCGTCTGGCAGGCACCGCCCTTCGATTAATCGTAGGAGAAATTTTAATAGATAATAGATAACAGATTCGTTTATATAAAGTGCAATATAAATAAATAAATAGTAGTAAAATTAATTATCAATATTTACTAGATAGTTAATAACTATATAAATAGTACTAGGTAGCAACTATACTCTTAGCGTTCTAGCTATATAGGGAATAGTAGTTAGCCTGTATTTAAATACTAAAACAACTAAGTAGGCTAATAAGTTCAGGCGGACCTGCTTAGTAATTTTTAGCTGATGTAGCTTAGGTCCGCCGGAGCTGAGGAGGACGTCCGTCTAACCTACATACCGGATTTTTCACTATGGAGAGAGGACCGGCCTGCACCGTGCGTGCGGTGGTGTGGTGTGTTGTGGCTGAAAACTTCACAACCGAGAGGATCCACTGATCTTCCATCTTCTTTCACCCGCATCACAGTCCCTCCTTTTCCATTGGTACGCGGGGTAACGGCTCTCTCTAGTAGTGGCCTGATCACCATCTGTCTCGTTCTGTCTTTACCCGACGCTTCACTATATGCTTGAAATGTCTACTTGAACCTATATATACTTCCCTCATTTCAAATACCGCAGGAACAAATTCAGTATCGGCTAATCACAATACTTGATTCTGCTTTTATATCACCACATCAACAGCTATTCATCACTACCCCGCTACCAACAACACACCCCAAGACACCGCAACAATGTACGATTCAACAATCGACTTCACGTTGGATACTATCTGTCCTTGGTAAGTTCTTTCACTTTTATTCGGCAATTACTCATGTCATCGGTGCAATTGATTACTAGATACGAGATGACCTTGCTGACCTCGCATTAAAGGACATATCTGGCCAAGAAGAGGCAAGTAAGCACCCACCGTTAAACGACACAGCGCTGACTTTCGTGACGTTACAGACTCGACGAAGGTACGCTCTCCCATAACCCACCCTGCCTTGCGCCCATTCCCAAGCCACAATACAATCTTTTACACCCCATCACGTGCCACACACCCACGTGCCCCAACCCCCTTTCCCGATTTCGCTAACCCACCCCACCCCAGCCCTCCGCCGCGTCCGCGCCACAGACGCCTCCTCCAAAGTAACCTTCACCATAAAATACCGCCCCTACCAACTCTACCCGGGCGCCAGCCAAACCGGCGAAGACAAATACGAATGGTACAAGAAATCCCGCTACGGCGACTCGGCCGACAAAATGAACATGTACGTCAAGCTCATGACGGCGTACGGCCTCTCGGCAGGCATCAATTTCAAATTCGCCGGCACCGTCGCCAACACGCTGCAAGCCCACCGGCTGATCCAACACTACCAAAACACCTCTCCCAACGGCGCCGTTATCGCAGACAAACTCGTCTCCTCGCTCTACCACCTGTACTTTGAAGAAGAAATGCACCCCAGTAGCCACGAGACGCTACTCGCTGCCTGTAAAGCGGCGGGTGTGGATGAAGCGGAGGCGAAGGCGTTTATTGAAAACGAGGACGAGGGTCTGCAGGAGCTGAAGGCGCAGATTGGGGAGGAAGCCGGGAATGTGTCGGATCAGGTGCCGGTTGTTAGGATTGAGGGACGCAAGAGGGATGTTACGATTTTGGGGGCGAATGAGGTGGAGGATTATGAGAAGGCGTTGTTGCAGATTGTTAGGGAGAGTGAGTGAGTGAATTGCTCACGGATAGTGGGTGATTGATTGAACGAGCTAAGGAGAGGGGTGTTGGGATTTTGGAAAAAGTGGCGCATGGATTTTAGATATCTTAATTAGATATTTAGATGACATTTACAATCCTTTAATTACGAGCCATTAGTATGGTTCCCATCTTTCTTTCTCATTAAATGTCGTAGTATGCATGCATGAACAAATAAATAGACAGATAGATGGAAAACGCACTCAAGTAAGCCAGCCCTCCACCTAGATCCTCTATATCAAACCCCCTAGGCCTCCACCCGCAAAACAAAACACTATCATCCACAAGACTCATATCTCTTGTCACTCCAAGCTAGCCTGTATCCGCTCATTTCTAAAATCTACTCAAATACATACACAAGGTAGTTTGCTTTTCTAATTATAATCCTACGCTGGCTACGCACGATCGATTGATTTATTTATCAGGCTCAAGGACAGTCATTCATTCATTCTTCAACAAAAGTCTATTACTCCTACTACGATATCATCTCCTCCTCTATGCATATGCCAACCCTCAAGATCGAGTCAAGATATACACAGCATACCAAGGTCTCCCAACCCCCCATCTGCAAATTCCCGCCACGGATTCAGTTCATGATATCCATCACCTCCTAGCGCAGCTGCAGCCCTCTCCTGCTCCCTCCTCTCTAGAAGCCGCGCGACCTGCATAGCGTGTGCGTTCCCTGGCTGCTTCGACGGGGTGTTCAATAGGTCTTTTATCCGTTGCTTTAGACCCCCGGGACAGTATCGCGAGCGCGCTGCAACGTAGAGCGGGAATAGGAATTGGGATTGGGATTGGGATGTGAGGGAATGGGGAGAGGTGGCGGATGTGTAGATTGTGTTGCAGTGGGCTTTTAGATGTCCTCTCGCGATCGCGTTAGGAGGTGGTGTGATCATGATTTCGGCCAGGGCGAGGCGGATAATGGAGATGTGATGGAGGAATCGTCGAGAGGGTGTTGGGTTTTCCCATTGCTTGTCGCTGATCATCAGATTTGCGTCTAATCGAGGTGAAGGTGTTTCGACCCCGTGGTTTTGCAGGATATTATATAGCTCCATGCATTCGCAATCAAGGTCCCTTGCAATTGCCAATGATATAGCATCCATCTGCTTGTGCGAAACCTGCCCAATCTTCAACCCTACTTTCAGAGAAGTGAACCGCACCACAATCCCTTCGAATCTCCATCGCATGCCTGACGTATCTCCACTCCTCCTCCTCGCCGCTAGTTTTCTCAGCGCAAGAAATTCAGCCGGAACTTCTACCTCCCTCTCCAAACAGCTCGTCAAAACAGCTGAGCTGAGCTGATGGAATAGACTCATCCCTATCCATCCGTCAAACTGCCTCTGCCCTCTAAACTTGATCAACGCCAGCGCTCCGTCTAAATGTACCGCTTGCTTCAACCCACGTCTCGCATCCTCATCCCCTAGTCCATATCCAATGGCAATTTGACATTGCTCGGTACTAGCCCCCTTCTCAAAAGCGCCGAGGAACAAAACTGCGATTAACGTGGAATCATGTCTTGCTCCCCGGGTATCTGAGATCTGGTCTTGCACCTGCTTCAATGCGACTAGATAGTTCTGGTGCGCGCTTCTCATGATGGAGGCGGAGTGGTGGTGTTTGGAGAAGTACAGCATGCTGACGGCTCGAGCGGCGAATACTAGTGGGAGGAAAATGGGTTCGTTGCGGTGGAGTGAGTGGAGGATCGAGTAGGCGGGTAGGTGGGGGGTAGGATTGATGAGTTGAGTCTGGATGAAGAATCGCTTGGCGCGTTCTTCGAGGGATTGGGACAGGGACAGGGACATGGGTGATCCAATCAGGGGAAATAACCAGCTACTAGATTGAGTGGTTGACTCCTTCGGGGCCTTACTCTTTGATATGCAGGATCTTTCCGGCTGTACAGGTCTTGTGGTTGATGGGCGGTGACTAGACCTTTCCACTGACACTGGACGTTTCGCAGCATTGGAGAATTGAGCTTTCTTGTTCTTCCCCACAACCCTCTTCGTCTCATCCCTAAAAACAAGGTTCTCTGGATTGGGATATCCAGGGCATACAAGATAAGCTCTCTTGCATTGGCTGCACGAGTCTTTGCGTTTATCGCACTAGAACCGTTGTTAGCAAGCGACTGGCTTGTGAACGGGAGGCGCATCTCCGTACTTTGATATCGCGTTTGCGGCATGCTCCACATGACTTGGAAGGCTTGCCGCAATAAACCATGTTGTTGCTGTTACCGGTTGTATGCTGAAATCAAGTGGCAAGCGTGGTCGAAGGGGAAGGGGGAAGGCCGTAAAATACTATAGGAGTTAAGCGAATCTCCGCAGTCTAGAAAAAGCGCTAAGCCGGATCTAGTATGCAGCTGGTCGACCGGAGGTAGGAAATATGTCCGTGGTAGTATACGTCTGTCTCTGTTAATTTCATGTTGACCGACAGGTTACTTCTTTTGGATTTAGATTGATGTTCCAATTGTCTATATAAAGTCACTTCCTATCCGACTTCAATGGCACATCATAGCCATCACAGCAATGCCTACTCTAGCAGGAAAAGAAATCACAGGCAGGGGCTTTGGCCTCATGCGTTCGCCTCTCTTCCCCTCTCCTCTCTTTCGAGTCGAGTAAAATATCGCTAATATCCCGTTGTAGGATACACCATCCCTGGCAGTCTTGTACCCGATGATGTCGCCTTTCCAGTTTTCAAAGCTGCCCTCTCCTACGGCGCCAACATCTGGAGTGGTGCCGACTACTACGGCACCCCTGAAGCCAACACTCTCCACCTCTTGCATCGTTACTTCACTGCTTATCCCGCTGATGCTGACAAGGTCATTCTCACCATCAAAGGTGGCGTTATCAATGCTTCAACCATGGACGGTTCTCCCAAGGGTATGCGCCGCTCCGTAGACGGATGTAACCGCATCCTAGACGGGAAAAAGAAGATTGATTTCTTCGGTCCCGCCAGAGTAGACCCTAACACCCCGATCGAGAGCACGGTTGGAGCCCTCGCGGAACTTGTCGATGAGGGGAAGATCGGCGGGATCCTCCTCAGTGAATCATCCGCAGCTACAATCAAAAGAGCCGATAAAATCCACCACATTAGCCTGGTCGAGGCCGAGCTTTCACTATGGGCCACGAATATTCTCCATAACGGTGTCGCAGAGACGTGCAAGCAGCTCGACGTTGTGGTGTTGGCCCATACACCGCTTGGAAGGGGCATGCTGGCCGGTAACTTTGCCAACCACGCGGATGTAGCGAATGGAGAGTTCCATAGCATGTTTCCGCGGTTCCAAGGAGAGAACTTTGAGCAGAACTTGAAGCTTGTGCGAGAGCTGCAGAAGCTGGCGCGGAGGAAGGGTTGTACGGACGCACAGTTTGCACTAGCTTGGCTGAGATCCTTGAGCGGGAATGTTGGTCTGCCGATCATTGTTCCTCTTGCGGGAGCACGATCGGAAGCGAGAGTCAAGGAGAATTGCGAGGATGTGATGTTGACGGATAGCGAGGCGATGGAGGTCGATGGCATTCTTAGGGGGTTTCCTGTGGCTGGTGCGAGATATCCTGCTGTTGCAGCTACTCTGCTTGAATACTAGATAGGAGACTGTTTTTGAAGATATTCAAGATCGTCTTTGATCGCTGTGCGGGAGATATGAAGGGTGTGGGCTTGATGGTGACGCTCTGTGGCCTGTGATCTAGAGGAGAAGAAAAATGTAACATATATATATATGTAGACCAGAAACAAAGTCTACATGGATTCCAAGAACGTATTAGGTTGCAGGGTTGTGAGGATGTTTACAAAATCCACTCCACCTGCACCTCTACCTCCAGATATCCATACACATCTGTGACCTTTTGGTTTCAGTTTCAGCAGCAAAGCAGAAAGACGCGACGCACATTGTAACGGCAACATCAATGGTCTTTGGCGATGGAGAGATATCATCTACTTGAAGCGGGAGACGTCAATGAAGCAACGAACATAGCGCACGTATAAACGATAGTAGAATATCCCATAACAGCAAAACAACTATGAACGAATGAACAAATAAACAACCTACGTCCCAAATCAAGCACCAACCTACCACACAAGATATCATCATCAATCTTACAAACTCTTCAGGAATTCCTCTACAATCCTTCACTTGACACAAGCAACAGACTCATCTCCACTCCACATAGAGTTGATGGAATTTTTATTTAGCATTTACTCCAACTCCCCAAGGGAATAAAGTGGTATTTATACCCCAACTTTCCAAACAAGTAAACTATATAAGAATGAGGATTGGGTGAATGAATGTGAGAGAATTAACTGTGACTGTAGATTTAAGCGTAGATAGATAGGGAAAATGAGATGCAGAGGAAGTGTACGCAAGCATAGGCAGGGACTATATAAATACCGTTCCGGGCTTAACATATATTCTGTTATTCGAATTACAATCCCTTAGCACCCAAGTACATGTGTTTGTGATAACCCAAGCCAACCCATTCAGCCCAAAAAGCTGCTTCTATGACACATTAAGCGTTCATGTATTCTTACTATATATACGATAGGTAAATATAAATCTTCCAATCTTAGTCTAGTGAAGTAAGTAAATGCAGGAAAATGAATGAATTTGTGAACAATGAATGACAGCAAGAGGGAAATAAGAACAACAACTGACAAGTGACAGCAAAGTTGGAAATACCTCCAGTTCCCCCAAAAAGATAGGTAGATGAAGAGAAGAGCTTCAAATTTTGGCATGGCAGGCGCTAGTTCAAAAGGTAAGTACGAAGAATAAGCTAAATTCGGAAATTCTAATTGGAGCTGTTCTGTTGTATTTGAGCTGGGGGTGGTCAAGCTAGTGTTTGGATATTCTTTATACTGGGAATTGGAGTCAAGGGGGCCAAGAACGGGTTCTTACATGAGATGAGAATGATGTACGGTAGTGAAGAAAGGGCACACTTGTGGGGGGATATAGGAGGGGCAGTGAGGAAACATCATTAACTTGATTGCGTGAACTTAACCTCTACCTTCAGAAACATCGGGAGCACTTCTAGTCTGCCACCGCCTCTTCACCATCCTGACCCACCGTCTCCGTCTCCACTCGCCCCTCCTCCCATGTCCCCCACCCCCAGCATCACTACCCTCCTCCCAGCTAGGCAGTACGGCCCTTTGCTTCCCCTTGCCTTTCTTTCCAGGGGTGTCGAAATCAGAGTCATCATCCCCTACGCCCTCATACCTCAAGTCATAAACCCACCTCTCGCCCTCCGTTTCAATCTCCACACCCGTAATAATGCGTTCCTCGACCCACTCGCGACTCCACAGATCCAGCGCCCACTTCTTCTCGCTCCACTCCCATCCTTCCGGCGCTTTCACATCTTCAAAGAAACGTGTTCCTAGAGGACGTTCTCCGCGTATACGAGGTGACGAGAGAGGATCGTGGGGAGATGAGGAGAAGAGCCAGGATTCCCATTCGCCGGCCGAGGATAGGTGTTGGAGTTCGAAGATTTCGACTTCGCGGGTTTGAGGGGCTGAGTCAAGGATTATGTCGCGTTCTATCCACTTTTCTACCCAACTGCTTGCTGCTTCCTCTTTTGGGGCAATGTAATTTTTATGGGTATTTAAGAAGAGGCGTTGGATCGTGGGGTGTCCGAGTGCTGTGGCAGCATAGCCTAGGAAAAGAAAGATGAGCCGCCAAGGAAGAAGATGGGAGGCTATGAAGAGGGTTAGGCATAGTGTGAAGGCGAAGAGGAAGATTGTTGACGAGAGGGGCTCGTTGGAGAAGTTTGTGGGTGGGGTGAGGAGGGTGATGATTTTGTCGTGGACGCGGGAGAAGTCTTCCATGCAGTTTTGGAGGTCACGCATATTGCGGAAGAAGTCTTTAGAGAGGTCTTTGACGGGTTTGACGGTTCGTGCTGGGGCCAGGGGTGGACCGGTTGTGCTATAGGGCGTATTGATGTTTGTAGAAATTGTGGATGGTGGGGCGGGGTGTCGGGCTATGAACGAGGGGATTAGGAGGCCGAGGAGAATCAAGACGAATGGGAGGACTGTGAGGAGGTATGGGTCGAGGCAGATAAAGGTATAGATTGCTAGGAAGGAGAATGTATGTGTTGGATGTTGCCATGAGAGGAGGCGTATGGCTTTGGCTTGGAAGAGAAACACCACACCGATTCGAGCGTTGAATCTGCGAAAATTGGCGCCCATAGTACTTGGATTAAAGGATGGTCGAGTCACAAAGTCGGATTGGGAGGAGGAGGCTTGTTCTCGGTGGGAGGCTTGGTCTTCAGTTGGTATAACTTGTTGGAGGAGTCTATGCCACATGTTAGTTGGGATCTTGCAAGAAGAGGTGGATAGATAGATATACTTCTCAAACAAACGGTCTTGCATACTAGATCCACGATCCGATGCCTTCTCATGGGCCTTCTTAAAGCTCTCTTTGATATTCCTGCCATGCTCTTTCAACCGGTGCCTCTTCCGTTCCTCAGAACTGCCATCGGCTTCCTCAGAGAGTTCATCTTGCAGATCTAGTTGTACGACGGGAATGGGTTCGTCGCGGTTGGCAAAAGAATCTGCGGTGAATTCGTCCATGTTGTTGAGGCTGCCTAGCCTGTGATATGATGTGAGGTTGTAGGATTCGTGGATGGATTCGTGGATGGAGGGGTAGCTATGTAGGCTGGTTAGAGTTGATTAAGTTAAGGTTGTCTTGTGCCACTGCGCTGCATTAATATGCATGCTTATGCTGCATTGTTTGGGATGACTGTTCCTTGCATTAAAAGATTGTCAACAGCATACTTGAAAGTAAACACAGAATCATCCAGGGTGCTGAAGTTATTCGGAGTATTCAGTCTTACTGTAGGGATGACGTTGAAGTGCCGCCCTCACCAGGCCAGGTTTTGGTGGTTCCGGGTAAATTGCCATCCCTTGCAACCTCAAACTTACTTTTACACTTTTACTCACCCGCTCACCCACCACAACATTACGGCTGGTGATATTGATTGGCCTGAATTTTGACATTTCAGGACCCAACTGGAACAAAACAACGTGCACTGCATGGTGGCTGGAGATATACCATGCTCCGTACTCTCCAACAGCCCCTTTCCCTGTTGGTCCCCTACTAATAAATTAAATCATGTCCCGTACCGTACCGTACCCGAAACCACTTACTTGCTCACGGCACCTCCGTTACTTATAAGAAAGGGGCTCTCCTCTCCGTACTCGTACCTAAGTAAGTACGGACCTAGGTATTTAGTGTGTCTGTCGATCGAGGGGAATGAAAATGGGACGTGTCAGGGGTATCGTGTGTAGGTATTGGGTATTTATGTGCTAATGTATTGCATGTACCGTTATGTAGCCCCTATTCTAGAGATTTGATACTACAGTAACATCCATCCAATTATCACGTGAAATTATCATCGTAATATATCTATCCTCTTCATATCTTCCTGTAAACAAATTGAGACCCATTTGCCTGCATCAATTATTATGTTGTTTTGATATATGTGCATCTGAGTGGCTGAAAAGGCGTCGGGGCTTTTGACTCGTTAGATGACCCCTACCCTATCCCTGTCCCAAGTCAGAATCGTTTCCTGGACAATCAAATGAGACGGAGCTGCAGCCAATTTCACCTCGACGGTCAACTGCAGGAACACCACCACCCCCCCCCTCAGGGCCAGCATCAAGTCTACAGTACGAGTGCCGGTGAAGTATTCACGACCTCCACCAGTTTCAAAGGTCCAAATCATCACCACCTCGACCTCCCCCTCCGCATTGTCTCCACCTCCACCTTTCTCCGTCGAGATACCTCGTGTATGGGTCTGGATACCTTCCCTCGCCTCGACTTGCCCATTCGCGACCTCCAATCTAGATATTCTTGGAGATGAGATGACCTTTTGATCCCCTCAGCCCTTGGACGGACTGAGAGTCGTAAAGGAAATCCCTCCATCAGAGCTATCGCTGGAGCTTCCAGCTGACCTGGAAATATTCAATGATTCGGGAACAGAAAGCTCCTCTGGGTTCGAGATCAGACTTCACGCAGTCTATATCGTAGGGAATCACACTATTCTGGTCAATATCTACCTCAACTGACTGTTTTCGCAGACAGGAAAATTATAATTCTTCCACCCGACCGCGTGTTGCATCTGGAAAAGAACCTACCCTTAGTGCATCCAGCAGCAACAATCACTCCCTCTTCTCCTTTGGTGGACCTACTGGTGCCGACGAGAAATCCAGTAATACCTTCGAATTCCTACCTTCACCTAGTTTCGACGACCTTCAAAGTAGCATAGCATCCGCGTCCGATGATTTCAAGAATCTCTTTCCGGCACCTGGAGGACAAAGCATACTGGGGGAAAAACGATCGATTGAAGCAATGACTGAGGGACGGGCGACTGGTACTGCGCCTGGGACTGGCGCAGGTCGTGGGATAACTGGCCCGCGCCCTGCAAGAGCCGCCTCTCTTCTGCGGAGGCAGAGCACATCTACACGGCAGAGCAGTATTTCGTCAATCGGGTCTGGGGAATCAGGCTCAATGGATCCCCCAAGCGCTCCCCTCGCAATGCGAAATCGACGACAACCTCAGCATCCTCCAATATCTGCAAGCGCTGCGACCAACGCAAGAGCTCCTCGCAAATCTATAGGTCCTGGGGTAATTGACACCGACTACGCGAGACCTGCTCAAAGGCGGCGCCCAAGTTTAGCATCGAACACATCATTAGGGGGCGTATCAGATGCTGGAGGAGTATCTACCCGAGTAAATATTGGTGGTACTACAAGTTACACGGAAGGCGCTCGGGGATTAACAGCGTCGCGGGCCGCAAAAACGAAATCACTCCAACCACCTTCAAGGCAAGGGCAAACCCATTTGGCACCAAAAAGCAGTACCCCGGATCACAACAGATCCTCATTATATGCTGGCCGATCACCTGGGAGATCAAATGGACAGGGCGCGACTACTCCATCGTCTGCGAAACGTATGTCAGTAATGCCTCCTTCCAATTCCCATGCCAGTGGACTTGGAGCGAGAACCGTGAGCCCTACGGATGCTCGACGGGCCAAACGGTTATCGGTCCTTCAGCCTGCGCCTCCAATGCCGAATACGCCACCCCAACCAGAAGAATTTAACTTTCGAGCCTCTCCGCGATCGCCATCGATGCTACCGCGAAAGATTCCGACACCAGCGTCATCTCGAACTACACCTGACCTCACCCGTAAGTCTTATAGCTCTGGCTTGTCAATTGGGTCAAATGCAAGCTATAACACTTCTCAAACCTCTTCAGGTTCAATACAACCCCGATTATCAATACCACCAGCGTCATCCCGACTACCGACGCCGAAAACTAGAAATATACATAGCTCAACTGGGAATAATGAGGAGGAAGAGGTTCCCCCAGTACCTGCGATACCTAAAGCATACGAATCACCAAAAGACTCGCCTTCAGAACCCCCATTCTTCAAGCGGAAGTCGAGTTTGCCTTTCGATGCTAGCAGTATAAACAGTATATCAACAAATAGTTTGTCAGGGAGGACTTCTGCGAAAGAACCCGTCAAGAATGAGCGACCTCCAAAACCGCGGAAACAGGCGTTGCCCACGAGCTCTGATGCTGATCAGAATAATACGACGCCGGTGAATGCGAAAAAGAAGAATCTCCAGCCTTTGAGGTTACCGCCGTTGAATCTGCTACCGCTGAGCACCCCTACAACCACGAAAATTGCCGCTCTTCATGAGCCGACATATTCAGATGGTCAAGTGACTCCACCACCACGAAGAGCAAATGCAAAAACTCCAAGCACTCCAATGACTGCATCCAAAGCTTCATTTTTCTCTCGAAATCGGTCGGACGAGAAGATTGAGCCGAATGTAAGAAGCAACACTTCGACGCACCATCTGCGATCTGAATCGCCGCAGATGGGAAGCGGTTCCGAGGTGTCGAAACCAATTCCTATGAGTAACCGCCAGCCGAGAACAACAGTTTCGCCATTCATATCCTCTTCTCTCCCGAAGAATGGTGAAGAACACTCATACATGCCAAGATCCAAAACAAGTGGTGATTTCATGAACCATGATGCAGTGGCTGAGCCTGCTCGGCCTGCGAGATTGACCGGTCCAAGGGCTCCCAAAAACAGAGCACCGAAAACTGAAACGCATACAGACATCTCAAGTCCAGAGGAGCCGGCAACTCCTTCCTCTGGGTCATCTTTACGGCGGAAACTGAGTCTCAGTTGGAAACGAACCACGTCCAAGGGCAGCAATAGCATATCACAAGCGGCAAATGAAAGGAGCTCAGAGTATCCGCCTGCACCACCGAAACATGACAATATGCCACCTCCAAGATTACCTGCGTCCGCGACTTTAGGCAACTTGAACAATTACACTATTCCAAGTCCTAGTCCTTCAATCAAATCTAATCCGACCTACCTCGATTCTAAGAGACGGAAGAGTTCGGCGTCAAGCTTGAGTACGTTCGCTGGCCATGACCGGACGAGAAGCGATTCATGGGGCTTAAATGGTAGCCCTAAAAAGGAAAATCCACACAAGACCGAAAAATCAGCTTCCGCCGCTCCACGAACGACTTCGTCTGCTATACACAAGATGCTATCCTCGAAACCTTCAAACAGCACGATGAAAGTGCAGGCACAAGACCCCTGGACTGTGGATCTTGATAAACAAGATATGGTCGCAGAAAGTGAGATGAAGAGGCTGGCTTCGAAGCGAAAAGAGACAGAGCAAGCTGCACGTGTTTTGGACAGTCTGAAGAAGCGGGCGACACCAAAGGAGCGAGTTGGCCCGCAACAGGCGCTTCAGATCGCCAATCTTAATATATATGAACGTGGTGAGATCGTAGACTACAAGGACGTCTTCTTTTGTGGAACTCAAAGTGCCGCCAAGCATTCTGGGGATTTGTCTTCAGAGGCTGCCAACTTTGGATACGATGATGACCGTGGGGATTATACGATTGCAATGGGAGATCATCTCTCATATAGATATGAAATTATCGATCTGCTTGGGAAAGGGAGTTTTGGTCAGGTGGTCAGATGTATAGATCACAAGACTGGTGGGTTGGTTGCCATCAAGATTATCAGAAACAAGAAGAGGTTCCATCAGCAAGCTTTGGTCGAGGTCAATATTCTGCAAAAGCTGCGCGAATGGGTAAGTACCAAGAGCGACTCGGAAATAAGCGATGCTAACATGTTCCAGGATCCCAATAATAAGTACAGTATGGTCAACTTTGTACAAAGTTTCTACTTCCGCGGTCATCTTTGCATCTCTACTGAGCTCCTAGACATGAACCTTTACGAATTCATCAAATCAAACTCCTTCAAAGGTTTTCCTCTAGAGGTCGTGCGACGATTTACGAAGCAGATGTTGAACAGTTTGCTGCTGCTCAAGTCAAAGAAAGTCATTCACTGCGATCTCAAGCCCGAGAACATCCTCCTGACCCATCCGATGCACTCTGAAATCAAGGTCATTGATTTCGGCTCGAGTTGCTTTGAGAACGAACGAGTCTACACCTACATCCAGTCTCGTTTCTACCGTTCGCCAGAAGTAATTCTTGGCATGACCTACGGAATGCCAATCGATATGTGGTCTCTTGGGTGCATCCTCGCCGAGCTTCTTACCGGCGTGCCCATTTTCCCAGGAGAAAACGAACAAGAACAACTAGCTTGCATAATGGAAGTCTTTGGACCCCCGGAGAAACACCTGATTGAAAAATCTACGCGGCGGAAACTCTTCTTCGATTCCTTAGGAAAACCCCGTCTTACAGTATCATCAAAGGGCCGAAGACGTCGTCCGAGCAGTAAGACACTGCCGCAGGTGTTGAAGTGTGAGGATGAGGCATTTTTAGATTTCTTGACCAGGTGTTTGAGATGGGATCCAGAAAGGAGGATGAGGCCTGATGAGGCTGTACGACATGAATTTATCACTGGCAAGAAGATCGCCACTGCACCCGTAGCTCGCACGACTAGAAATGAATCGCCGATCAAACGCACACATACCACCACCACACCAGCAAACACCAACCGCCCACTTCCCGAACCGCCAACCACGAGTTTCAAGAATGGAAATCCGGTTCGGACTGCTGCCAGTCCAATTAAAAATGCAATGAATACAAGTCGACGCGCAAGTAATATTGGCAGTGTGAATAGTGTGGGAATTGGGAGTAAGAGGACAAGTACTGGGGGACCGGTGGCCGGTGGAAGTGGGCTTCCAAGGGTTATGACGAGGAGCGTGTCGAAGGATCTCGCTTCTGCGGGCGCGACGGCTGCGATGAGCTCGAGTAGGAGATAGATGACTGAGATGAAATGTATATGAGGGTGGGATAGACGGCGGGTCTGGAGGGGATAAATTCTCTTGTTCGACTTTTTGGGCATAGTTTGCGGACGGATGGGGCGTTGTTTTCTGTGCGATTCGCTTCATACCCCTTTTCTTTTCATTCATTTTCCCTCCAGATGCAGTCGGTTCCGGGGGTACGTATAGTAGTGCCCGGGATGAGCGTCCGAAAAAGGGTGGCATTTTCACTGCCGTTTGTTGTTTTTGTTGTCCTTGTTGTCCCTAGATGGTGGCTGGGCCTGTCTGTAGTGAGTGGTAGTCATGGTGGGCGTTTCTCAATGGCAATGGCATGAATGGGGAAGGGTGGGGTAGAGGATTGATGGATGCTGCTATGAGAGAATGAATGAATTAAGTGTATATTAATGTTTTTGCTGCATCCCTGTCTACAGGGCATACATATATATATACGCATGCATGCATGCATGAGCGGAACACATAAACAAAAAGATGAGACGAGACGAGATGAGAGGAATGAGAAAGAGTTGTTATGAGCTAAGCTAAGCTGAAATGAAAATAGTGCAGTGCAAATTCCTCGTGCATACAAACTACCGGTATAGCGCCTTATAGTTAACCAAGGCGCAGAGGGCTTATGCCATTCTGTTAGTGATAAATAGAGTGGGTCAGTCATTTTTCATTTGATTTATATTTTGTTTATGGCTTGTTTATTTCCTAGTTCTTGTTTCCTTGATCCCTACAACCAGATATATTCTTCATACGCCAGGTCCGCTTTCGCGCTATAGGGAGTGTTTTACGGCCTTTTATATAAGAAATCCTAGATATGTAGGCATTCCCAGATGCCGATTTGAACTTACACGTGACTGACCCCCTCCCACCAGGCTTCCCCGCCTTCTTCTCCCTCCCGCTGGACCTCCAGGCTCACCCCAATGCCCCCAGACCCGTTTTTGACGCTGAGTCGCGTGGCGCCCTCGTAGCGCCCGATGTTCGGGGTTTTATTCACCATCAGGTAAGACCTATACCGTGAGCCTGGTCAAACATCAGGAAAGGTAGACTAAAAGACTATTGCATATGAACGAAAAGCTAAGACAATATCAGAATCTCACCCAAGAGGTAGCCTAGCAAATGAAATAGGAAATATATGAATAGGTCACGAAGATCAAACTTGATTTATTTATATGCATTTTTCTATGGCCCCGAAGTTGCGACTCGCAAGGTTGTATGTACGGGTATGCCTTTCCAATCTAAACGCCAACTCCCTGTCCCGCTTCGCTCTAATGCTTCCCAGAATTAATTATTACAAGAATCAGATTTGTTTGTTTCCGCAGTTCAGATGTTGGGCATGGCCTTCTCTACTATCAAAGGCCATGTGAGGAACAAGCCCAGCGAAGGGAAATAACTGTCTCGGATTAGCTCGGTTTCCAACAGCCAGAAATTAAAGTCTGGGCACTTACAACAGGGAGACATCTCCAATGTGTCTGAGTTGTCTGCCCCAATCTGCCTTTTGAGCTGCTTGGGTTGTGGGGTATCGCTCAAATGGATGAGGCTCGAAGTTTCGGACTGCAGCGCGGGCTCGGGCGCCTATTGACATTGCGCGGCGTTGGACCATGGTGCGGATGAGTGGTGTCATTGGCGGCATTTTGATTTTTGGGTGTTTGAGATAGGACTTGAGTTGAGATGTTTTGATGGAGAGTGGAATTGTTTGGTGGAGAGTTGAGATTGATTGATGTCTTGACTGTACTGTGTATATTGGATGCAGAAAGGAAAGCTGCATGAGGTAGATGGGACGATGAAATATATACTTACCATGGTATGAGATGAAGGGAAACATACGGCGGGGACCTACGTGTGGAATAGCAACGGTGAGGTGATAATTGAGAAGTATCGTACGAAGGCTTGAGCTGGCCAAGTGCAGAATCAGGCGACTTCTCGCGAAACGTTGACCACGGACGAATCAGAGGAGGAGTGAAATAAGCACACGAACCGGGGAAGGAAACATGGCAGTCACGATTATTCCATGAGGTGCTTATGATGTAGCACGCGGGGAAGAAACGGAAATAGGGAGGAAGAGTGGTGTGTTGAGGGATTGAGGTGGGCTGATACAGAGAGAAAATGAGTGGGACCCACTCGACTCGGAGCGTTCCGATGCATCACATGACTCACCCTGCATATAATCTTTAGGAAATTTTACTTTCTAGGAACGTACTCGTTCAAAATGGGAATATTATTTCCAAAGAGAGAAAAGGGTTCCTAAAATACCTACTGCATCTAGGATGAATCTATTACAGATAAAAGGGAGAGCCTCTTCAAAGACTAGTGCAATATCACGTGATTAGAGATATACCTACATAGGACAACTCTGAAAAGCTAGAGCTGCAACCACATCTTATGTGAAATTACATTGAACTTCTATCATGTCTGGCTCCTCATTGAATACGCAGTCGAAAGAAAGTGTTCGACTTGCAAAGCATGGTCCAGGTCTCGTGATCAGGGAAACCCAGCAACTCATTATTAAAGACAATACCTATTCGATGAATAACCAGGTACGGAATTGACATGTCTTTCATAGCCCGATATAAGGAAAAAGTAGCTAAAGGATAGTGTGTGTATGATATGACTGAGCCTTTCTAGTCATGTGACTTAGCGTTAGCTTAGTCAGTGACTGGCGATCACCTCGTCGTGTTGCAACCACCACACTTAGCTATGAATACCGAATACCAGTCAAGTCTACAGCAACCAGAATGCCGTAGAAGTGATCACTCCTGTGTTACCAACAGATAGTTAGGCAAAACTCATCATCACGTGCATATCTCAGACCTCGTTTGTTTCGGCAAAAATTCAACGACATGAAACCCCCTAGCATCTTCGAAAACACGCTTCTTCTGCACACTTGTTGCTCAGACTCTTCTGAATGCCCTCGGTAGTCATATCGCCGCTCTAGACCTTTTCCAATGGATCTTTTTCGAGAAAGGTATCACCGGAACCTCATTCTACCGCAATTGAGCGCTAAGTGAATCTTAAGCCGCTTGAATGTTCGAGGTGCCATGGCTAGATTCGAAATGCTTTATCCTCACTCGTCTTCATCTCAGCTAATGCTTCAACCGACTTCTGTTAGGATCAACTTGCTTGAAGTTCAGAACACTACTAGTCCTGGACAGTATTGTTTTGACGTTGTGGCTATGCGATTTGCAACATTGGGCAGGGCCCGAAGCTGCTGCAAACTTTGGGGCCGAGTTTGAGGGGTCAAGGTCCTCTTCTGGAGATTTTTGCGAGCTACTGCTCCACGAAGTTTCCTGCAAGTAGCAAAGGAATTATCCGATTCGCCAAGTTTTACATAGAAAACCGTTTTCCACCGGTGCCGTGCGTCAAGTGCCATGTGCTGGTGGTTCGCGCCAGTCCAAGCTTCCTCTGCATGAATACGAAGTACAAGATGTTTGAGGATCTACGGGATCCATGAACGTTCTGATCGCTACGAAAAGACCCCTTGGGGCTACTGACACAACTTTATCGACTTTGTGGGCCCCTTGGTCAATCAAAACATTGATGGAGCCAGTCGAATCTCGTCGTTTGGACCTCCTGTTCAACATATGGCCAAGGGCCAAACGATGAGAGCCTCAAGTTGCGAGGGACTAATCGCGGAATAATAATGATCCTCGATGATTTCCACCACGTTGATTATCACAGGGTACCGTGTTGAATCTTCTTGAAGATCCTAAGCTGTTCATTGGGCGTACTCAGGTAACTAGATGCTCGACATCACCCTTCTACCCTGTATCACTCCCCGCAATGGATTTGATCCTCTTTGAATACCCAATCGCTGTTGTCCTTTGCTCTACTCCAGATCTTAGCTGTACACAGCCTCAACGAAGTAGCGCTGGCGATCTGTGGTCGGATATCTCCTGTCTCGAATGAGGTATCACCACGCCTCTGTAGTGAGATCCAGTTTCCAAACAAGCAAAAACTTTTGATGATGCCGGAAGGGGCAAGCCAAGCCGTACCAAACCCGGCATCTGTTTTTCCTACTGCTAAGCTTTTTGGCAATGGCTTGGGAACTACATTTGTATAAGAGTAATCTCGAATCCCGCTCAATATCACTCTTCTCATCATCATCATCTTCAATCTTCAGCTTCTTCTACTATCTTTTCTGCTTTTTCTTCCGTGCCCGGTGCCGGTAATCTTTATTCCAACTTTAAATAACAATCTTTAATTCGTACTTTCCATCTCCCAGCTCATATATCACATATTCAAGATGCAATACTCATCAGCAATCCTCCTTGTGGCCTTCGCTGCTACCAACATTCTCGCCCACGGTGTCATAGACTCCGTAAAAGGTGCCAATGCAGTAACCATGCCTGGTCTCTCAGGTAAAGTCATCCATCCCCAAGTCCAATAATCCAAACTAATACATGATTTTCCAGTCGCGGACGGTACTCCTCGTGACTGTGCCACTCCTAGCTGCGGAGCCGAAGCCGACACCTCCATCATCCGCGACAAAGAGCTCGGAACCAGCAAGGCCACTGCTCTCGGGCGCACCAGCACAGGCCCCGTCGATGCATCCAAGATGATCGCGGCCTTTATGGGCGGAAATGCCAACACAACTGCCGCCAAAGCAGCTCGCGAGGTCCACGACGCGATGATGCAGCGTCGATCTCTCGGTGTCCGCGCCGCAAGCGGAGGTGTCAAGACTCCAGCGGGAACTAAAGAGACAGCCGTCAAAGCCGCCACAGGAGCCGGCGCCACGTCGGGCTTGCCAACCTGCGCTGACGACGGAACGGTCACCATGACCTTCCACCAAGTCAACCAAGACGGAGCGGGGCCCCTAACCGCAATGGTAGACCCCACGTCCGGCGGCACAGACCCATCAGCCTTCCAAACCGCCCAGGTCACCCAGAACGTCCCCGGCGTCGGCATCGGCGGTCTCTCGGCTGCAACCACCATGGACTTCCCTGTCGCTATCCAGATGCCCGCTGGCATGACATGTTCCGGTACAGCGGGAGGCGCTACGGGCGTGTGCGTGGCCAAGCTCCAGAACGCGGCTCTTGCTGGGCCGTTTGGTGGATCGGCCGCTTTCACTCAGTCGGCTGCTGCTAAGAAGCGGTCCATTGAGTATAACCTTAGCAAGCGCCGCTTCGCTCGTGCTATGGCCTCTAATGACAACTAGAGGTGCTTGGTTTTCGATGTTTGAGAAGATTGGTTGGTTTGTAAATAACATGGGAAGCTGGGAATCTCTTTTTCTTTCTCCTTTTTTTCTTGTCCTTTTCTCGGGATGAAGCCTGCCTGCTGTCTGTTTGTGCGCAAGAGTGATGTGACAGAGACTGGGATTCTGTCACTCATTGGGATGCAGGTGGGGTTGTATAGAGTACAGTGTAGATATGAAATGGAATTGATACTCGCAATTTTGCTTCATCCTGATTGATGCATTTTCTAGTTAGTGACTTTACCCTACTTCTCCTTCCACTTTGTAAGCCTAATTTACCTCCTTTTCTCCTTTTACCTCATGCAGTAAATCCAGTTATCTAGATTATAATGTCCGGCAAGTAGCATATTGAAAGTTGATGGCAGGATTACATGCCGCTTTTCCAATCCATCGCAAGGGAGTATTAACTAATAATTAAGCGAGGATCATAAAGGGGCTCCGTCCCCGTCCTGCAAATATACACAAATTCAAACCATGTCTGCTGCATTCCGAATCAGATGCATATACTAAACAGCCGAAGCCTCGCGGCGGATTCGCAGAGAAGGCGACGTTGGGTGAGAGTATTGGTTTCCAGTTCTGGTTGTACGTAATTTCAACGTAAGTGATTTGATGAACGAGACTATACTCTGCGGCAAGAAATCCCGACCATGTTAAAGTTTGGCGTCGAGAGCTACAAGGAAGAATGCTAGACTATTTGGAAGAATGGGTTTCGTCCCGTCAAGAGGTCCCGTCAAGAAGTGCCTGGCTTGTTGTTAGTTTCAACGCATCTCTTTCTCTCGCTCAAGATCGATTGGAAGTCTGATCAAAGGCGTTTCAACTTCTTGATTTTCTTATGTGCATAAGACTTGTTTTGCTCGAGCTTTGGCGACAGCCAGCGTCGTGCTGAAACATGGCTTTTTGGGACGGGTACTTCCAGTTTCCTTGGGTTTGGAGACGGCTTCCACAGAATGCCTGCTGCTACTTGCGGAGTTCGTGCAAGCTGTGGGGGCGCCGCTGGCGCTGTTATTAGGGGAGTGTAGGGAGGCGAATGAGAGGGGTTGCAGGGGAAAGTGGCGGATTTGTTGGAGGTGTTGGGGGGTTGGATGTGCATGGGAGTTAGGAGAGGAGGAGGAGGAGGCCTAGGTAGAGATGAATAAGGTAGGGATAGTGCCAGCGAAGCGCTGGAAGCTCGCGGTGGAGAACCGTAGGCTGGGTAGTACTGAGAAAGGATACTTGGGGTTATTACCTGAGTATAGAATGGTGGCCTAGAGATAGAGTGTATGTGTTAGTAGCTGTTATATGCCGTTTCTATTAAGGGTAGAAGAGAGGTATATACTTGTAAAGGCGTGTTATATATATAAGATTAATTACAGAAGGCGAATATAATAAAAAGGATATAAGTTTAAGCAAATAAAATCATTTTAGTAAAGTTTGAATATAATCTTCTACTTATATGAAGTAGGATACGCTTTTTAGGTTTAGATGTAGAATATACTATATATATTATCCTTATAATATTAATACGCATATCATCTTAGAGCCAAGTTAGAGTCGACGTCCAGCTAAGCCTTATGCGTGGCAGAGCAGAGAGGCAAGCGGAATCTTATCAGACCAGCTAGCCACTCGCTAGTAGCTTTTCGTAAAAGGTCCAGATGCATACCTCGTATTCATCACCACGTTGGCTGTTGGTTTCGTTTATCAAGCGGTGAGATACGAGCAGTACAGACGGAGACTTTTCACGTCCGTGATACCGTGCTACAATTGCGAGTTCATCGGGAAGTTGTACCGTAGAAGAAGGCTATAAGCGAGTGCTAATTGGTAGAAATGGATTTCCTATTTCAAGGATCAATGACGTCCTGATACAAGTGTACCCAGAGATTTTCAATACTCTAATATTGACTTGAACTTCTCAGCTCAAGTGGGTTGCAACTTGCAAGCCAACACGCCGACTTGCATTATATTGCGCAACTTCGCGTTATTGGACAAACTAAAGTAGAGATGAAAAGTTGGAGCTGAAGCAATCGGCATACAGCAGGAAGAAAAACGTCGTCAGAAATGGACATGCAACAGTTCCAAAGTACAGACGGCAAGCAAAAGATAAACGATAGGTGGGAAATCGACGCAAGGATACGGAAGACTTCTTTCTGCTTTTCCTATTAGTATTGGTTAACAATTCAGCATTTGATGACAGCTGTTTCATAACACCAACGCCAAGCTAAAGGCCTCCTCTTTATGGGTATATTTCTTGTTGTAAAAGACCCCTCCTTTCACGTGATAGATACGCCCCAACCTCTCGACTCAGGGGTGCTGATGCTGATGTACGTACCGCCGATACTATACATGCAAGGAGATGCACTTGGAACTTTAAGCCCCATCCCATGATCCAACACCAACACCAACCCAACCGGCCTTTTCGGATGCGGTATAGAAGGAGGCGCCGTAGATACAAGCTGAGATATTACCTATCCCGGAGCACGTGAGAGGGTGTACAAGACACCTCCGCTTCTCTTTCGGGCATACTGAATCCCGATACGACACAGATCGCATTAGACGTAGATCTGACGGTTATCTGTCCGCCACGGATCTGTAGACCATCGAGACTACTGTACATGCATGTATCGCCTCACGCAATCAATAATTAATCGCCGCATACTTTCGGGTCCAGTCCAGCTTACCACACACCTACCTACCTATAGGCACAACAAGCGAACATGAACATGAAGCATGCCCGATCCAAGCAATACATGATGTCATGCGTGCGTATGGGTCAAGAGGAGGGAAGGATAATAATTCGCGAGGGATGGAATGATTATGGAAGGCAAGTGGAAGGAGGAGGAAGAAAAGGCTCGGCTCGAGGGTAAAAGTTAAAGTCAAAGTTCAGTTCAGCTGAAGAGACCACCTGCCAAGAACTAGCGCTTCGGCTATTTGCATGAGCAGGGGTCGGTGATTGGGTGGAGCTTGGACCATCACTCTCACCTCAGCTGAAAAAAATTCACTTTTGGAGAGGAGAGGAGTGTGTGCGAGGAAGAGGTTCCAAAGTACCGAGGAACCATCCTATCCGATCCTGGCTTTCGCTGCCAACTTCCAACAAAAACAAACCTGCGCCTGCGCATAATATACTAATTTGCCACGTGCCGCTTATGCCACTTCTGGGACAAGGGCTTCTTTGGGGGAGCAGTAGCCCAATTCGGTAGAATCCTTCATACAAGGCCGTCTTATTTATTTCCAAGCCGTCGATTACTATACGACGCGGTAATTCCGGGCCTATAATTTTAGGTATTATATGTAAAGGTAAGGTAAGGTAAGGTAAGGTAAGGTAAGGTATCCTTACTTAAGTACAGTATTCATTAACCCCTCTACTCCGTACATATCGCAAGCTTACTCTGTACATACGTGAACCCTGTTGTATTTCCGCCATCAAGGTGCCGTGCACGCTGTGCTGTGCTGTGCTGTGCTGTGCTGTTGTAAAACCAAACCAAGCCAAAGAGGGATGCCCAACCTCGTCTCGTATAATAAATACCTTTTAGACGCGGCGCTTCATTGGAACGGAATACGGCGGCACAGCGACCTAGCTATTTGCCTCATAGAGACATACGCGCGTAGAGTACGGCATTAGGTAGGGAACTGTTGGATAATACAAAGTATAAATGTGTAGACTATGTATAGTAGGTAGTAATGATACATGCCGTGCCCTGCCCTTGAATGCTTACTGGATTGTGAGACTTGGATGGAAGATGGCAGCTGTATGAGGGGTAGTGCAGTCGGGAGATGTACTTCTACCTAGTTACCTTCGTCCATGGAGAGCTGATGCGTGAATCTAGCCATCTAGCCATCTAGCCATCTAGCCATCTGGCCATCTAACCATCTAGCCTTGGATCAAAGTTGGTTAGACCTTCATTAGGCCAGCCCTATAGACCATCGTGTGACTAGCGACGCATCCCTTGTCGGATGGAGGGGTCTCATGCGCGGCCGGCGTACATGCATGCAGGTGGGGGAATCCTTCTCACTCTCCCCCTCCCCTGCCGTGGAACCATCGGGCTGAAATAACCTTCTTTTTCACTCACTTGAACTTGCCTTAACCAGGAGGTGCTTGCATGAGTGAAGGTAGTTATTTATTCCGTAGTCAGTTTATAAATAAATACCAACTCGGCTCAAAGAGGACATATACATACCTAGTAATAAACGCCCGCATCCACCAATCTGTTATAAGAAGCGTGTGAGATCCGCCTCCGCAAGCTTGCTTTAAATGCTGACGATAGTTACACTTTGCCCCTCACGCCTCAATAAATAAAAATACGATAACAGTACAGTACTATAAGATGACCAAAGTCTAGTCTCTACATAAGCTCGTCAATTCCCTCGAATCGTCATCCTCATCCTCATCCTCATCCTCATCCCACCTTACCTTCCCAATCCATCCCAACCCAGCCCCCCTATAACTACCGACAAACAACCAACCCAAGCATGCCAGTCCTGTCCAAGAGTACGTCCGTGCCCGACAACATCTACTTATTCATAGGCTGCGCCACCATCACACTTCTATTCATATTCATACGACGGAAAAACGGTGGTAGAAACCGAAACCTCTCTTCAATCGCAACAATGTCGAATTCATGTTCGAGTTCAGGTTCAAATTCAAATGAGGAAAAGTTGCTGCAATCTCACCAGCTAAACCCCGCGCCTCGTATCCAGCCAAAATCACCACCACATTTCACTACCGGGACAAACATAAACACCACCAGCTCAAACTCAAACGCAAATGCGGGAGTCAGTGTCGAAAATGCCTCACCACCACCACCATCAAGACCCAAGAACCAGCTCATCACGACTTCATCATCCACACAATCCAGCCAGAAAAGCGAATCCTCAACCTCATATACAACCCAAGATTTCCTACACTCGCAATCACATTCACAATCACAAAATACCTCTCTGACCTCCTCACCAATAACCTACACCAGTACCAGCACCACGGCGTCCCAAAAGTTCCCTCCACTGCCGCCTCACCTACCACGAGCCCCAGCATTCCCCAAACCAACTTCCGTATCCTACGATTCAGCTACCATGCCCCCGTACTCAGAAATCCCATCTCCATCTACATTTCTCCCCACCTCTACATCATCCCAAGAAGAAGCCTCCTCCACATCCACAGCAACAGCAACAGCAACATATATAATCCACCCCTCGCCCTCAACCACCTCCCCCCGGCGGCGCTCCTACACAAAATCCCCAATCATGCCTCCACCTCCACCTCCACCTCACTCGCAATCCCAATCCCAAACCCGCACCCACCCTCAAAACACCCTTCAGAACACCTCCCAAGCCCCCCATCCCCAGCCACAGCACGAAATCCAAGTCACGGAGCAAATCGAACTCGGGACCGGCACCAACCCAAACGAGAGCTGGAGACGGCACACGCGGGTTTTCGGCGGAGGGGTGTGTATGGCTTGTGAGGAGAGCAGGAGTGGAAGGAGGACTACTGCTTAACTTTAAAATTGTAATTGGGTTTAAAGAGAAGAGAAGAGAAGAGAAGTGAATTGGATGCGAGTTCGATCACGGAGTTTTTTTTTCTGGGAGGAAGGGAAGTTTGGGTTGAGTCACGTGCGCGGATTACGAGAAAGAAAAAGAGAAAAGGGATTGTGGAAATGCAGGGTCAGGGGTTCAGATGAGATGAGATGAGATGGGATGGGATGGGAGATGAAATTCTGGATTCCGATTCCGAGTCCGATTCCCGCATACGGTGCGGTGCGGTGCGGTGCTTACCTTCCTCGCCTCACCTCGCCTTACATCCCATCCATACAAAGAGGCGAGACGAGTCGAGTCAGGTTGACATGCCATGCACAGCATGGCGTTTCCATACGAAGCTGATGCCGACGGAGGCGAACAGCGGTAATTCGATGTGGCGAACGTGGATGGATAAGGTTTTTTCATAACCCTCTCTTTTACTCCTTGGGATTTGCATTGGCATATTGCATTTAATATGATATGATATTCAGTCTGGCGTTTGTTTGTTTATCTATAGGGAGGGGCACAGTCTATTCTATAATGAAAAGAGCAATCCATCAGGTCGTCGGTCAATCAATCAAGATTCCAGTGTTTGCATAATATTTTTTTTCCAGGAAAGAAATTCTTTATTACATACAGTATCGGCGGAGTAAAGCTCGTTCATCCACCCATCCATCCATCCATTCATCCATTCACTCACGCCTTCATCATCCATTCCATTCAGTCGGTTGATGATAATAGCTTTGCTTTGCATTGCATAGTAGTATAGGGTATTTACTCGATTGTTATACGTTCGTTCGTTCGTTCCCAGCCAGCAAAAAAAATAAAAATTGAACATCCATCCTCCATATCCCATACCCATACCCACGCAACTATGCCAGAGATAGATAGATAGCCCAAGCCAAGTCAGGTCAAGCCAGCTTCATGCATATGAATGAATCATCCTTGCTCAAAACGTAAAGTCAAGGCCAAGGTTGCTAGTAAAGTAAATAAACCAAACAGCGCCTACTATGGTATTCGTTCCGTCCTTTCTTTCTCTCACTCCCAAAATAATCAACAGTCAAAAGTCAAAGCAAGCAAGCAAGCAAGCAAAATCGCTAGAGTACCACCAAAATTATCATTCAATAGCACTACAACTCTGCGCCAACCCGCTCACATTCCTATTCCTCAGCGCCGCCTGCTGACTCTCTACAAACTTCTCCCACCCCTCCGGATCCTGTTCCATCAACCACTGTCTGAGGAGACTAGCCTCGTTACTTAATTCCTTCAGCACCGCTTCCTGTCCAATACGCTCAAGCCGCGCTTTTATCTCCTCGCCTCCAAGATCCTCAACCATAGACCTTAGCAACTGTAGATGCTGCGGCGTGTCCTCAATCCTGGCAGTGTCGTGCGCGTGGTCTTCTAATTCCGGCTTGATCATATCGTGCCGGAATCGCGCCCCGAAGCGGTGCATGCGGCCCTCTTCTGCCGAAAGGGCGCGCGATGCAAGTGAGACGTCTGAGTTGTGGCGCGAGAGCATGGGGCGTAGCGCGTTGTGGTCTTCATCGTCGGATACTAGCGCATCGGTGGGATCTCCCAAGTGCATGGCTTCTATAGAGCCCGTAGTGCTAGTGGTGTCGTCTTCGTGGTTTACAGAGACGATGCCATGCTCCATTGGACTTGCTGGAGGTAGGGGTGGCGAGGTAAGAGTCATGGGGATACGCGTCTCCGGGTATTCGTCCTCGAAACGTTTGATCATCCCTTCGAGGGTCTGGTCTAGGAATAAGAGGCGTTCTGCATGCATGTTAGTGTTGTGAGTTGAGATCGCTTCGGTAAAGCACTTACGATAGTTGGCACGGTCGTCGGAGCGCGATTCTTTCAGCAAAGTAGGCTGTAATCGCGCTCGTATTTTTCGTGCACTTTCGAGTAGGTTCTTTGACATATCCTTGGCCTTGCCACCACTGACAGGGGTTTTCGGTGTCGCCGAACCGCTGCCACTATCTGAGAAATCTGAGAGGGTACGATCTCCAGACGGTCTCCTCAAGTCATTGCCTCTATTGCGCAGACAAATACCCAATGCCTTGACTACACCACTTCCTCCAATAACATAGTCCTCGTTTGGTGCCGGTTCGTCATCACTTTCATCATCCTGGAACCCTTCGAGATGTCCGACAAGATGCAATAGTACGTCCGGTACAGCAACCGCTTTTTCACCGCCGTGAGGCTCTGATATTGTAGCCGCAGCCTGACTGGTCTCTGCGACTGTTCCATGTTCCATATTACGTAGGCAGTAAGCAACGACTTGTTTCGCTAGCGCTCTTACGACTTCGCTCGAATTAATGGACGGAACTTCAATATCGATGCAGATGATGCTGTGCGATACGCGTACTGCTGCCATAAGCGAGGCATACAGAGCGCATGCTTCTTCTTGGCCGTCTTCGTCTTTGGCATCAGATAGGGCTACTAATTGAGGGTTCTCCATCAAATTTACATGGGCCAGTGTACGACTCTCAGGAAGGATTTCTGCAAGTGCAATAGCCTGTTCGGGTGTCATGGAGACGTCGGTCAGGTGTATTCGTTTCAACATGGGGATTTTAGGTAAGTATCTGTGTTGTGTAAGCATTATGTCACCAATTTTTTTGACAGCTGCACGATGAATGCACAAGGAGATTTAATCCGGCACTAGATTGATGACAATTCAAAAGTGGTCTGACTTGGTGTGGTAAGGCTGAGATTGCTCAGGGGTATATCCGCCTCGTTGGAAGGTTGGTCTGACATAAGGCAGACTTGAGCCGCAATACGCAGCCGCACCAACTTCCCAGTCAAGAAATCGATAACCACCAGTCGGCATGCAAACTTGACAATTGACCATAGAAAAGGGATATAACACACCTTCTAAGCAACGAGAGCGCACTAGGCTGAGTATCAAACAACGAGTGATTTTGCGACAAATCAATAAATCGGAAATTCCTCAGCTTGACCAGCGTAGGGAACAAAGCCCATAACGAATCAGGAGTTAGGCTGCAATCTGCAAGACTGAGGGCGTACAGCCCGTTGCCATCATTCAAAGCGTCAGAAATAACACCCAATTGATCTTTCAAATCATTCCCGCCAAGATCAAGGCCCTCACAGTTGCCGTCTCGGAGGAAGCGAGCAACATGTTGCATGCCTTCAGGTGTTATATTGTTTCCGGCAATTCCGAGACGACGTAATCCGGACTTGATGGCACCATCTATGAGGCCTCCAAGCTGCTCAGTGGTCATACCGGTCTCGGCAAGGTTTAATAACTCGAGATCTCTGCTTGCTAAACGTTCACCGAGCGCTTTGCATAGGAGGCATGATACATCCGGGGTGGAAGAAGCCGAACAGGTTCGATGAAGATGATGACCGAGAATACCCGAAGCAGGTTGTGGTGTTGTTGCTGGTAGTGGTTGTGGAAAGGGTATTTGCGATAAATCCATGCACTTTAGTGAGCGACACATATTAATGAATAGGCATATGTACCGCCAACCATCTCGTCCAACCTTGTGATTGTTCTTGAAAACCACTCGCTCCACATAGCCACCTTGTGGGACCTCCCCTTCCTTCAAGGGTTTGAACCTCCTGCCGTAATCGGGATATTTCGCTGCTAACAAGCCAGCCAGAATGACGCGGACACCTTCATCGGTCAGACCACAGTTTTCCATTATGATTTCTTTGACAGGGACTACAGCCAAGTAATCACCCAAGGTAATAAGATCAGGCAGTTGAAGCCAGTAACCTGTGAGGTCCAACTTGCTGACCACACCCAGCGCGGAGGTAGCAGCTGCTAATTGCTCGGCGACCCTTTTCAATATTGGCGTTTCTCGGAGTTGACAACATCTTCTATAGATGCGCACGGGATTCGTGGTAGGTGAAGCCTGCGTTTTCGGTGTCCCAGGTCCGGTGAGAAAGCTTGCTAAAGAGCTCTCACTCCCATTCAAAACAAGCTCAACGGGAATCGTCCCATTGGCCTCTGCCAGCTTTCGTTTCTTCTCTTTGCGAGCCTTCCTCTCTTCTTCACTCCGCTTCTTCTTCTCTTTCTTCTTGCTATCCTTTTCGGCCGTTGTTGAATCGTCCTTTACCTCGGTTGTAGTGGCTGGTGGTTCTTTGGGTAGATCTGCATTGACGCCTTTTACCACGCCGTGCTCTTCCTTCTCATTTTGAACTTCCTGTGGGTGCTTCAACGCATCGCCCTCGCCCTGCTCAGCTACCTTCATCTTTTTCTCCTTTAGCTCCTTGTCTTCAACCAGATCGTCGTCATGGTATCGAGGCCCACTGGCGATTTCCACATCAACACAGAAAGCCACCCGCCGTAATTTCGACAAGTCAAGATCTGAGATATGGCATCGTTCACGATGCTGGTCTACGTTCAACACCCTCCGTTGGCACAAGCCATGTTGAGGTCCCTTGTGGTTAGCAGCCATCTGCACTCCGCCAGAAGATGATAACCTGCGTAGAGCACTCTGTAGGAAATTAGGCTGTGCGGATTTAGGTTGGGCCGGGGTGTATGGTGCATCGCCATTTCCCTTCACCCCAGGTTGAAGAATTGCATTCTTTGGAGCGCTCGGACCAGTAGGAATAGGACCCTCTTGCGCATCAGATTCTGGTATTGTAGGGCTGCCAGGGGGGGTGTGGTTGTTGTGCGCGCCTGGGGAGAACTTGGAGGAGATGCTGGAGAGCCATGAGTTGCGGCGTGAAGGAGTTGGGGATATAGTGTTTCCATTCACGATTGCCGTCTTCTCGGAGGATGAGCCGCTCTTTGGAAAACTCGGTCTTCTGAGTATGGTCTTCGGTAACGAGGCTGTATCTTCGGGGTGTGAATTTCCATTCTGTGTCGACTTGGGCTCGTTGACCGAGGTGGGAGAGGCAGGATGGGACTTGGAATGATCTACGATGGAGAAAAGATTGTTAGCATTTGATAGAGAAGGACGCAACGACGGTGGTACAGCAGATACCGCGGTGAAGTATCCCATGTAAGAACTATAACTCGGGCGTGGGATTCGTCGCAGTGACTGCGGGCCACGATATCAACGTACCTTTGGTGGAGCTGTGGTTGGTCATCCATGAGATGTCAACACCGTGAAGACGCTCCATGATGGAAGAGGGATCGAATTGAGCTTGCGGATCGGTACAAGGGAATATATTTGTTATTCGTGGAGGGGACGATGTTATCGTGGATGGCGACAGAGTATTCTGCTCAGCTCAGCAGCATCGGCCATTCCAGAATGAAATGGTTGGTGGATTACAAGAAGTGAGGCTGGTGAGGAGGCATTTGGCGCTATGCTACTGTAGTAGAGGGGGTTTTATGCTGTGTTTGTAATTGAGTTTAATGTGGCAGCTGATCGTATTTCGTAGTTTGTGATTCGATGGGAAGAATGAGGAGGAGGAGGAGGAGGAGGAAAATGGTGGTATTATTGATTGGTATGGTAGGTTTGGTAGGTTGGTATGTTGATAGGTTCGTATGGTACTAGTAAAGTACTGTATCCATACCCATACTATACAGACGACACACTCGAGTAAGGTAAGGTACTTCTATCATGTCGTATGGGCAACTTTCCGCTGGGGACTGAGAGGTCCCTGTTGTGGGGTGGGGCGGGGCCTTGTCTCTATCAAGTCAAAGCTCAGGCTTGGCGGCATATCAATATCAGGATCAGGTCACCGTTGCATCATTGTAGAGCATGATCTGTAGAATTTTGTAATTACATCAATTATATCAATGCAGCGGAATGAAGACTTTGAGATCAGCTGTTTTACGGAGTATTCCTTCCTCTGATCATAAATTATAGTTGTATTAAATAATTAATCATCATTAATCAGCCACTGTTACCATCCATCCCATTCGAGCTTCTTCTTTGTTTTCGCCTCCCCAGTATGTAAGCTACTACTCCGTGCAGCCGAGACCCAATGAAAGCCCCATTTTCCCTATAAAGATCTACGGTGATAATTCTCCAAGTGATCTGCGCTTAGCTGCGGTATCTAAATATTATTCCTAGTCACTTAATTGGGCAAATACGGTATATACTTTTCAAAAATGGATTATTTAAACCTAAAATGGGCAGTACTGTAATCAACGCGCATGGGTCCAGCTCGGCTAGAGCTACCTAGGCTAGGAACTTGACGGCGGTAACGCTTGCTTAGCGTTTCCCCTTTACCGGATAAGTAATGCTACTACAGCTATTGGTCGACACAACACGGCCTGTGCCATTATTCCGCTTGTATCATTCATTCAAAACTGGTACCGCTTTCTGTTCAGTTCAGTGAGCATACCTGTAAGTAGCAGTGGCTGTGTCGTCTCACGAAATCCCCATAAGCTTTGTTTGGGAGTCATCAGCATCAATTTTCTATTCTGCAAATATCAATGAACGCCTCATGACGTCCATGTCCCAACCCCAAAGCAAGATGCGTGATACAAAAGTGCAGCAGAGAAGCAGAAAGCTTATTCCTTGAGCTCGGCAATCTTGGCCTTGACTCTCTCCATCTTTTGCTCCTTCGACAACTTGTGGCCCTTGAACTTGAGCGACTCCTGCTTGTACTCCTCCTTGGTCTTCGACTCACCAGCCCCATCGACCTTCTTGAAGGGGTCAGCACGGATTTGCTTGTGTGCCTCCTGGTACAGCTCCTCCAGACCCTCAGCCTCTATCTCATCGTCGATGTAGCCCTGGAATTGGGACTTGTATCGCTCCTCATCGTCATCGGCAAGAGTCTCCATGTACTCTGCGACGTGTCCGGCGAAGATGTATTTGCGGAGGGTATCGGCGTCAAGCTCCTTGGTCTCCATGTCGAATCCTGGGAATCGATTCTCCGAGTGGGGAATGAGGATACCACCATCGGAAGCACCCTTCATGGCACCGAAGATACGGGCACCAGTTGAAGTGCGTTGAAGACCGACATCGAGGAAAGCCTTGAATGGTCGTCGGCCCTCGCCCTCTGAAGCCTCAGTAAGGTTGTACTCTCCATCAGCCTCCTCAACACCAGCGAAATCCTCATCCATGCCGAGCTTCTTGAGAACACGACGGGCGATCAGGAGGCCAGTGCAGTATGCGGCGGCCCAGTTGGTAAGACCGTGCTCAATGCCATAGGCCTTGAGCTCGTGGGAGTAGGCGGCAGCGAAGACCTTGTCACCAGTGATCTCAGAGGTCACAATCTGCATGACAATGTCGCGATTGGTGAATCGGACGACGAGGCGGTACTTTGGCGCATTGTACTTGTTCTTGGCTTGGGTGATGAGACGCTTGCGTGCGTAGTAATCGGTCTTTCCGGAACGACGGCGCTTGTACTTGGTTTGATAACGACTGTAGGTAAAGGATTAGAGTCTGCGAAGTTGAGGGAGGGAGAGGAGAGGAGGATACTTACCTGTAGTAGGCCGAGTTCTTGACCAGCTTGGTGAAAGGCTGTCATCCTCAAGTCAGCAATTGGCATTTCAGAATCTAAGTCCGAACATCTTGCATGGACTATAAGCATTTCTGCTCTTGGAGGACTTCTTCATTGAAGACTCTCATGTGTAGGATCCGCGCAGAGGCAGATATCGGGATAATAATTAGAACTTACCATCTTGAAAGATTAGCCGCACTATTGCTGGATTGTCGATGTAGGTTGAGGAGAGAAGAACGGAAAGAACTTTGAGGTTTTTCTTAATATTGAGATGTGTGCGAAACTTCTTAGCGCGTGCCGCTAGCGTAGATTTTGATCAACAGTTCGATGGAGGGGCACGACTAGTCATGTGACCAAATGAATGAAATGCCGGAGCCAAGCCGAGGTTCATATTGACATCCTTCCTTCCTTATTTTGTGATCTATCTTTGTATATTATACGAAAATCATCCAGTTGGGACTTTGTATTCAAAGTAGACGCTACAGGCGCAGTCATGGCTTCAGCAAAGCAGCCAAAAGTTTTGTAAAGTCCTATTGACCCCACTATTTTCATACCAGCTAACAATAAGTCTAGATTATTTGATATTGGGGGAGTTTGTGTACGAAGATTTTTTGATTTTCCATTTCCTTTTTAGACCCTACGAATCTTTCTGTTTTACAAGCATTGGGGATTGTTTTAGTCCCATAGCCCAGAATTGCTGCTTGATAGTTCACGGCACTTGCGTTCACTTCAAGATCTCTACCAGCGCTCAGACCTTGGTAACAAGAATCCCTGGTACTATTTGGAATTTTGATTGAATTGTAATTCCTCCATACTATTCAATTATCAAGCAAGCGAGCTTAATGTATAAACCTCACCTACGTCACCTTACACCCCAGCTCCAAAGACAACGCCCAAGTCATCCTCATCTCACAACACTTCTTCACCACACAACCACATTTCTCTATTATTCCTTCGCACCCCAAATACATTTGAATTCCTCCCATTCCGCTCTTATTAACTCCAGCCCCAACTGACAAGTACCCTCCAGGTCGTCTCCCCCTTCCAAGCAATCCTCGACTACGAACTCTCCCTCTCCATCCCCCCCGGCTGGGTAAACTACTCCATATCATCCACCGCTCCCACCGGCACATGGCAAGCTCTTGAACGCGGCGAAATCCTCCTCGACTCCCACTTCTTCCGCGCCTTCCACAAGGATCTGCACAACCCCGACCTCTGGCGCTCCTTTTACCAAAACAAGCGTAAGCCAATCCATCTCTACTTCCTCGAGATTACTCGTCCCATACCATTTCATACCAACTTGACATAACTTGACATAACCTAACCCAACTCAACAGATCCCAACACACCCATCCCCCCACTTCCCGATATGGACGTCGAGCAGCTCTACTGGTCAATGATGCGCGCATCCCGCGACCAAGACCCATGGATGTATCCGGCGCTCGACAAACTAAAAAAAAGCGGTAAATACATCATAGCCGCCCTCTCCAACACCGTCATCTTCCCGCCCTCGCACCCATACTCCGATTCCCTGCATGAACTGCACACCTTCTTCGACGTCTTCATCTCCTCGGCACACGTCGGGCTCCGCAAACCCGAGCCAGAGATCTACAACCTGGCGTTGCGGGAGGTCGATGCCTTTTCGAGGGCTTGTGGTAGCGGAGAAGTGCAGGCGGAAGACGTGCTATTCCTCGATGATATCGGGGAGAATCTCAAGGCGGGGAGGCGGACGGGATTCAGGACGCTGAAGGTGAACCTAGGGAGGGCGTTTGAAGCAGTCGATGAATTGGAGGCCATTACGGGGTTGGAGTTGGCGGGGTCGCATCCTCGGGTTGCTGTTGAGCCGAGAATTCCTTCATCCAGCAAGCTTTGAATTAGAAAATATACCTATGGTTTGCTGCGATGATAATTTATGTGTTTTTGGATGTTGAAGCTGGAGTGGAGTTTTCACGGCAAAAGACTCTTACTCATACAGTACAGCACCTGTACAGTAAAGTTGTACATTTAATGCCTGAAACCGCATACATAATATTTTCCATGTCTGAGACCGTACTGTACGTGCCCCCACTAAAAAAATATCTCGTAGTAAGATTACTATATATCCTTGGTAGCTGCGTAACCTTCTCCACACACAACCTCCCCCCTCCCCCCCAAAACAATAAACCGCACCGCTTGCACATCCACAGCACAGCTTCCATCCATATCAAAATTCTACCTACCTACGATGCTAAACGAGACGCCAAGTTAAGTTAAGTTAGTAATAGTAAGTGTAATACCTACCTACCCGCTTAAGGTATAATCGCAATTCTTATATATACTGTATGTGTGTATGTATGTTGACGACCAATGTCTTGGCACGGTACCGTACTCCCCTCTCCATCTTCACTCCACTCCACTCACTCCACCCACTTTACCCACCCCACAACGTCGCATGCATATACACTATACCGAACAATCAATCTGCTTTACACACACCAAGTAAGCTAGCTACAACATACATCTATCATGACATATATATCCAACACCAAGATAAGAAACAGACAGGTCATTTCGCTCACTCGCTGAATATACAATAAAGCCCTCCCTAAACAAACGCCAGAAACCCCACTCCACATCCACATCCACATCCACATCTAATCCACCTCCGATCCCAAGCTCCATCTATTCTACCAACTCAATTTTTCCTCCCCTTCTTCCGCCCCCAAGCCTCCCTTACACTCCCAAATGCACCGAACAACCCACTCCGTCTCAAGCGCCCAGCCATCCCATCCTCTCCCCGCTCCCGCTCCTTCCCGCGCTCTCCGGTTCCTGTTGTCGAACCAGGGCCAGTTGGAGCGACACCGCGCAGATTAGGCATAGAGCGCGCCTTGCTGAGTGAGCGCGGACGGGCCGAAGGTGCGGCGTCTGTGTAAGCGAGGGGCATGATTTCACGATCTGCATCCGCGGCACTAGCCATTGAAAACGGAGTGTAGCTTCTGTCGCGCGGAGTTGTACTTGGGTCCCGAGGCTCGGAGTCGTGCTTTGGTATGGCTTGAGGAGGGTAGCAGAGCGTGGTTGTGGTTGTGGTCTGAGTGGGCGTCATGTCTCCTATCCTACTCTGAAAGGCCGTCTCCAGGATCTTCAGATTCGCTTTCGGGCTCTCCATATCATAACCATATACTACCACGAAATCGTGATCCTCTTGGAGCTGCTCTGTTGGCGCTTTGAACTTTGCTACCATCTCTGCGTGCAAATCTGACTCTTGGATGCCGTATAATGCCATCATTTGGACCCGTAGTTGCGCGGGGAAGGTATCGCCTTTTATATTCATAAAGTCGATCACGAAGCCGCGGATCTCGCCAGAGTCTTCTGCTTTCTGCATGTGTTGTGTATCGAGTGCTTGTGGTATGAGAAGGGTTTTGTCAATATTCTGCACGGGTGGCTTGGCGAGAGGTTTATGCGGTGGGCATGAGTTTCGGATACTTAGGATATCTTTGAAGGTATTTCGTTGCTGGTTTGCATGCCGTGACTTAGTGGAACCTTCATCGTCGGGAGCCGTGAGAGTGATGGTTATCGGTGTTCTTTGAGGATTTTCGAAAATGATGGATGGTTTTGCTTTGCGGTTCGGAGATCTAGGCTTCTTGGTCGCATGCTTGATTTTCAGTTTGGACTTGCACTCTCCACTTTCTGATACATAGGTCATGGTTGCTGAGTTGTGCCGCGAAAGAGATAAATCGTGAAGTCGCTGACTGAAAGAATATGTCGATACCTTGGAGGCCTCCATTTTGACCTTCTTGACCTTACCATTACTAGCCTGAAGCCAGATCTTGATTTCCGACTCCGCAGTGTGATTCTGGTGACTTACAGAAGGTTTCTGCAGTTCCGAGAATATGATAGAGTTGCTGTCTATATCCAAAGGTACACCTAATGTATGCTCAGAATGATGCAAACTCCGAAATGGTGAAAGATCTAGTCCGTTACGATTTTTGAACATACTCCTGCTTTACTGAACCACTTTCAAGTATTATCTTCTCTTTGTGAGAATCTTGATCAGATTCATGCTCGGAACCATCACTCTCGAGACTTGCCTTGATGCTAAATGCTCTGTAATGTGGTTAATAAGATTTATTGACCAAGGATTATTGGTGAAGAATTGTTTACTTGTAGTGCTGCGCAACAATGTATACCCAGACGAATTGCTTCATCAATTCCTACGCCACGATAATTCGACCCGAAGTCACACAGCCGGTTCCCAGGCAATCGAGATGGGCGCGCCCATAAAGTATCCTGTCCGTTTTCCAAGTAACTTTCGTTCATGGGCCGGATAGATTTGGCAGAAAAGGTAAGATATAGGGGGGAACACACACAAATAAAAATATATTTTGGGGGGGGGTGTAGGAGTTTTTTGTTGTTGTTTATTGTTTGTTTGTTGTTAGTTGTGTGGAGTTTGGGAGATGTGGTAGAGGTGAAGGGTGTAATAGAAAGGTGAATGGTGGGGTAAAGTAGTGTGTGTTAGATTTTAATTTTGTAGGTATAATATAGATTGTTGTAAATTTGGTGGATTATAATATTGTAGTGTTTTAGAGAAGTATGGTAGTTTGAGGTTAGGTTTATTTGTAGGGAGAGAGAAGATAATAAATGGGAGGGGTGAAAAATTGGAGATGTTGTGATGTTTATATGTAAGAGATTGAGGAGTAGGGTAGGGTGTTTGATTATGATGGAGTAGAGTTTGAGTGGGAGAGGGAGATGGAAGGAATAGGAAATGGAGGGGGGAGGGAAGAAGGATATATGATGAAGAGTTGGGTGGGGAGAGATATTAAGGTAAGATAGGAGGAGGATGGGGTAGGTTGAGATATGGAGGGAAGGTTGAGGGTGTGGGTTAGGTGGTTTAGGGGGGAAGTAAGAGTGAGTTAGATTTTATGTGGGTTTTATTTTTATTTAGAGATTTTGGAGGTGTGTAAGTGTTGTATTAAGGGGAGAATTATATATGATAAGGGAGGGGTGTTTGGAGTGGGGTTGTTTGAGAGTAGTTTGGGAGTTTGAATATGGATGGGGGGTTGGGATAATTTACAAGAGATGATGGAGTTAGTTGATGTGTAATAGATGTGTTATGATTGTGATTTATGTTTGATAATTATTATTTAAGGGGAAGTTACGAGTTGAGTTATGAGGTGGAGAGTAAAAAGTTTTTAGATGATGTACTTATAACGAAGAGAATATTGTACGTAGCGTTTAAATAATTTTAAGAGATGCGGGAAAGAAGATGTTCAATATAATGAGAAAGCATACGCTGCAAAGACTGGCTATACAATCCCTGGAAGTACTTGAAGTCGCCGGTCCCATACGTCCTATGCGGGTGGCGGATTTGCGATGCGAGGTAGGCGTTATTGAGCATGTCGGTCTCGGTCTCGAGGAAATCTATCTTTTCTAGAAGACTGGACACTTCGGCTTGGGTATCGATGGCGCTTCTGAGGCTGATGGCTCGGGCGTAGAAGCCTGCTGTCAGGGCAAAGACGAAGGTGAGAATGCCGGTGAGGCTGGCAGCAATAGAGAGGGGACTATCTTGGGGCATTACGACGGGTGGGATGGGATGGGATGGGATGGGATGGTCAGATTGGATACGATACTTCCATGGACTGAATATACGACGGTATTTCGTATGCGCGTGAAGGATTCGACGGCGAGTCTGCCTGTACCTGTCTGTACTGTACTGCACTGTACTGCACTGTACCTGTACCCCGCATCCGCGCCGCATCCCCTGCGGCGTGCCCGTTCCGTAGCCACCGAAATGCAGGCAGACAGATAGCCGTGAAGGAGCACGTTACCGTCACGTTCTTCGGCTGCGTGATGGTACACGATATTGTACGCCAGCCCAAGTGTTCAGATATCACAGCAGTAGAATAGTAGAGAAAATACTGGTATAGACCTTTTCCATATCGGACGCTGTGTCTTCCCGCTGTCAATAAAGCTTGAGTGTCGGGTCCTGAGCTATCCGAAGCTAGAACACGCCAGCCACGCCTCCTTTCGCACTGAGAAAATGATACAGGACTTGACTGAAGGAGAGGTGTTGGGAGAGAAGTGTGAATTCAACTAGTGAAAGAGATATATGAGTACTTGACTTGGCAGAAATCAAAATCTCCCTCTCTCTCGTTTATCACTCTTGAATCTTGTCCTGTTTATGATGAATGATCGTCTACAAGGATTTGGCGGGTACTTCGTACTAGTGATGACAGGCACAGAAGATCCCGGTACCTGATTGTTGTTTGCCCTCTCTTCCAAGTTCCCATAACAGAGAGTTTGACTTGAAAAAGAACATTTAATACTCGAATATACTATACCTAGGTACCGACTAAGTAGTGTTAACTCTTCACCGCCATACCACATCACATAGGTAAATTAACTTATATAAATATTTAAGGTTAAGGTAAAGTAAAGATGGACACGCCTGGGCCCGCCAATCACACCAGATGTTGCAGCGCCATCCACACCCCCCCACCAACACGAAGTCGCTCCTTCAAACGATGCTGAAACGGGTGTAGACACATACGTAGGGAGAGGGAGCAGAACGCCAATTTCACTCCAGTTCGTATATTATTGTCTAATTCACTCTCACTCCCACTCCCACTTTTTGCGCTTATACATTTATAGCTGTGATTAAGATTAACACTTCCTTGCATATATATCTCTTCTCTTCCCTATCAATATTCACTCATCAACAACTTCACTCTCAATACTTGCTTGAACTAGCTGGCCTTTCAACAGAAAAAACAACGCGAAACCCGCAAATATGGCTATCTCCTCTAGCTCTCTAGCTGCTCGAGATGTAGCCGTTGCTTCCAAACCCAACGATATCCCAAAGACGAATGGACTGGATTCGAAAACACTCGCAGCGCTTGAAAAAATAGACACCTCGAGAGCATCTGAACAGAACTACACAGATCGCATTGACCATACAGCAGAATTCAATGGCGACGTGAACACGAATAACGAGATCCCGACGCAAGAAACCTTGGCCCGACTCGAGAAGTTGATGGTGCTGGACAAAGACGGCATAACAATCCCATTCAAAGATCTATACAATGGCCCGAATGTGGCGAGGAGGGTATTGATAATATTCATACGGCATTTCTTCTGCGGCGTAAGCGATTTCCCCTCCAATACCCCCTCACCCTCCGTACCCACAGCTAACAACCTCTCTCCCAGAATTGTCAAGAATACATGCGCGCCATCGCCTCCTCCATCACGCCCTCCGACCTCCTGCACCTCCCCACCCCAACCTTCATCGCCGTCGTCGGCTGCGGCTCCCCCGCCCTAATCTCCATGTACCAAGAAGCCACATCCTGCCCCTTCCCCATCTACGCGGACCCGACCAAGAAAACCTACGAGGAGCTCGGCATGCTGCGCACCCTCAACATAGGCGCCCACCCCGAATACATGCGCAGATCCCTCATGAGCGCCATGGTCACCAGCTTCGTGCAGAGCCTCAAGCAGATCAAGGGCGGCAAGGCGTTCCAGGGCGGCGGATACCATCAAGTCGGTGGGGAATTCCTCTTCGAGCCCGTGAACATGGCGACGCCCATCTGCAGCCCCGATCTCAGCAATGCGGATAACGAGCGCAAGATGCTTGGGGAGGGTGGGGGTTTGGGCGTTGGAGAGGAGAAGAGGGTTGCATGGTGTCACCGCATGCGCAATACGCGAGATCATGCCGAGATCCCCGAGTTGCGAGAGGTGCTGGGCCTAGATGGCTATGGGGTGCCGGGGGGGAATAAGCGGCGGTGGACGCTCGCGCTGGGGAAGAGGAAGGGCACAGGATTGACGGGAACGGAGCGGTCGAGTGTGAGTATGAGTCGGAATGGTGGAGGGAGTGCGAGGCAGAGCAATGAGATGCTGATGAATAGTTCTAATATGCTGCGATCTGATGCTTGATGCTGAAGATATACGATTTACGATATACGAGCCGAGGGAGCCGGGAATGTTTGGACGGGCGTTGGATCGATCTTCATTATCCTCTTCCTTGATCTTTGTTTACATGGCGCTATTTATATTGGTCTTTTCTCCTGTCTGGTCTGCGATACCCATGCATTATCAATCGATTCAATAAATGAAATCCCATATTCACCATGTTACCAAGAAATGAAAAGCCTCTTCTTTTTCCCTTCAGCCTCTCAAGCTTTGACATGCATGCCTTTCCTTCTCACCTTAATTATATACATACATCCCTGCCTGCATTTATTCTCTCCTAGTACTTCGTACCTACTATAGCACATGTCGCCGACGAATGTCCATTTGCATTTTCTTCTTTCTGCTTTGGATAATGCTCAGAATGCTGTTATTGCTACAAATATCTATGTCCAGACCACCCACTTACTTTCCAAAGCCATATCCACACGTTGTTTGTGATGTCTTCTGATTCGGAGGTAATTAATCTCTATAATTATAGGTATGCTACAGTTATCAAGTACTGGAGCTTGTAGGAAACCCAGCAATGACACGAATAGTACGCGCCTCGGGCTCTTCGCCATCTGTCCAATCCACTGCATTAAACCCCGCACGAAGAATATGTTCTTTCCAAAGCCACTCAGGCGTTACGGCATGCTCACGGCCATCTTCAAATAGCCACCATCCTTCAAACAGTCCTACCGCAATGTCCAACCAGAACATGTTCTGCGTAATCTCGACTAGAGTCAAAACGCCGTCCTTGCGGAGCAGCTTGCGCAACGACGTTAGCGATGTGGTCAAGTTTCGTGTCGCGTGGACACAATTTGTTGAGATGATGAAGTGGAAGGAACTGATCCACGATGCCGGTGGCTCCTTCTCAATATCCAACGTCGCAAATTCCATCTCGGGACAATCCTTGAATGTGCGCTTGGCGGCTGCAACCAGCGATGGAGACAAGTCTGTAAAGACATACTCAAATGAGATGCCTAGCTTTTGCAAATGACGGATAATGTACTTGGTCGTACCACCTGTGCCGGCACCAACTTCAAGGATGCGAAATACACCCGGTTTGTCGGCATTTGCCATGGCCTTCTCGAGGAACTCGCCCAGCGCAATCGTCCCAGAGCGCACGAGAGGCCAGTTTTCGTAGAGGTCATCAAGGGTCTTCTTGTTCTCCTTATTGCCAAAGACGATCTGAAGACCATCCTTCTCGCCAGTCAAGCACTCTGCAAGTTCCGAACCAACGACCTGGACGATTCTATGCACGCTAGCATGGAGGGGGAACTCGGGAATGATCTGCGTGAAGATGGTCGCGGCGGGTGTAGGGTCGACGAGCTTTGTTGTGCGAACAAACTGGCCTTGGTCGTTAACGATGATAAGCCCAGCATCTTCAAGCACCCGGTAAAGCTGGCGCACGAGTTGCTTGTGGTTGGGCAAATGAGGGATCATGGGAGCTGCATTTCCAGCTTTGATAGAAGCCATATCGCAGCCCAGTTTAGCAAACGCCTCGACAACGTACGCAAGCACGAGTGCGGCTTGCCGAGGGTAGCACTTTTCCCAGAATTCGACAGCTTTCGTCTCGACGGCAGCCCTCTCGTAGGCATCTTTGCAATCAGCAAATACTTTCTGGGCCCGTTGTAAAGATGGTCTCGACTCAACATCACGAGAATTCGTCGGCAGGGTCCGAACGGCAACATCTTTCACTTTTGCTTCGGCTAAAGCAGGGGGTTCAGCCCGGATTCCCAGACCTAGTGCTGAATCGATATAATCGCAGACAGCCTTGACGTTGGGGAAGAACAAGAATGTGTTGAGGTCAATCTCAAGCCCGAAGGCGGTTTGTATCTCGTTCAAGACCTCCGTCACCAAGAGAGAGTCGACGCCAAGTTCTTCGAGTGTGGAGCTAAGAGCGATTTCATCCATTGGAATATCTGTAACGTTATGGAATACCTCTAGAACCTTCGATGCTTTACTAGATTCTGCGGATACCCCAGTGACTGCGACTGGTATTGGGGCGACTCCTGCGGGTGCTGGTGTAGGGTTAGCGCCAGACCCGCCAGAATTGACACTTCGGAGCGATCGCTGCAAAACCGATACAGAAGTCCGTGTAAAGACAAATCCAATGAACGCAATCACAACTTGCTGTGACTTTTTATCAAAGATGTACACATCACTGACGGTGCGCTCGTCGGTGTCTTCAGTCAGAAGTGAGTATGCGGTCCACTCTCCAGCAGTAATATCAAATGCTCCACCAGTGACGATACGATTAATACCCTGGCAGAGGAGGACATCTTTCCCACTAGGGTGTGCGAAATAGTTGACGAGAACACCAGCGAATTGCATCATGCCGTCAATGGTCGGAGTGTCATATAATGCCTCCTTGGGAGAAAGCTTAGGATCTAACGTTGCCGCGACCTTTCCTGCAGCTTCATGGCCCTGATATGAGATGCTCTTGATGCCGTGGTACATTTCGTCGAAGAAGATTAGTTTCTGTAGCGCCTGATAGATGTGTCTACCTTGCATCTTTTCTCCATCTTCATTGTTCATGATGGAGAGACACTTTTTATACCCTATCAAAGCACTCCATTGCATGATCGTATCAGCCAGTGCAGGATCGTCCCTTTTGCCGAGTCCTACTTTGCCGATTACATGAACCTGAACCTCGCCGCCTTCTTTTGACTTGCTAGAGAATTCGAAATCCCAGTAGTCCACATCCGGGGTGATGCGCGTAAGCTTGATATAGATGTTTTTCTTTGAGTCAAGACCAATGGGTGCGCCTTTCATTTGCATGGAGTTCATGTTGATAACATGTGTGTCAAAACTCGCATTGCTTGTTAAGATCATGGCGGCGCGAGAAAGGAGCTCGACGTACAGTGACGCAGGCGCAAGAGCTTGGTTGGATGCAATGTGACCATTCAGCAAATACATGTAGCGCTCACTCTCGGGGTCGACGAGGAAAACGGCCTCCTTACTTGAGTCTGAAAATTCCAAGAACGAGATGAATTCATGCGTAACAATAGTTTGGGTCGCAGGAGCCATAGTTGGGGCGGGCTCTGGAGCGGCTTGGTTGATAAAGGGAAGCCAGTGCTTGGTCTTCTCGAATTGGTATGGGGGAAGGCTCTTATACTCGAAATGACTTCGTTCACTTCGATGATAGGGCCAGAATTGAACGGGGATACCAGTCTTCCATAGCTCTACGACAGTCTCTGCCACAGACGAAATTGCGTTGGGTCCATTTAAAAAGGACGGACAGTAGAGTGGCTGACCTTCACCCTTAACGGAGTTTTTGACCAACGACATGACAGAGGATCCTTGACCTGCTTCCACCCAAACGCAAGACGGGAACTTCTGGGCAACTCTTTGAACGGCCGAGGAGAAATAGACCGGGTTTCGTATGTGATGTGGAATCAACCAAGCGCCAAGTTCCTGATCAATATGCTCTTCCGTTGCCAGTTCAATGGAAATAGTTGGCTTGTTCCATTGCACGCTGTTAGCAAGGCTCTCGAGTCCGGGTAGAATGCCTTCAGTCAAGGCGGAATGGAACCCATGTGTGACATTTAGTCGTTTGACTCGGATATTCTGTTGAAGTCTGGTATCACCGGCAATGTGGCTTTCGAAAATATCGACAGCCTTGGTTGTGCCTACCACAACATGATTTGTTGGGTGATTAAAGCAGGCAATTTCTAACTTGTCAGGCGATTCGGCGTTGATTGTCTCGAGGATACTATTAACAACTGCATAATCAGATTGAACAGAAATCATGGATCCCCGCTCTTCACCCCAAGAGCTGTGGATTAGCTCCGCTCGACCAACGACAAGTTTCAATGCATCCTGTGTAGAGAGACATCCAGATATACACAATGCCGTCAATTGACCAAAACTATGTCCCACGATAGAGCTCACACGCAGCCCACTGTCAATCCAAGCCTTTGCAGATGCATACTGAACGGCGAAGAGAACTGCGTGGAGAGTTGGCAGGTTCTCAATGCTCTCGCGTTGATAGATGGCTGGATATAAACTTCCAAGGCCAAGCGATTGCAATTCAAAGTCGCATGTATCCAGATGAGATCGAAACAGCGCTGAGTTATCCACGACCTCCTTGGAGAGACCAACGAAATCTTTCTCCTGGCCACCGAAGACTAGGACAACTGGACGTGGGCCGGAGCCGGCATCTTTTATTGGGGTTTCAGAACCTGCGACAATACTACTAAGCATCTTCTCGAGGTCCTCCAAATAAATGAGGGTTTTCGAAACCGAATAAGCCAACTTATGGTTACTTCTGTCTGTTAAGTTGAAGAGAATGTCAGAAAGGAGGTGGGAAGTATTCTCAGAGAATGTTCGCTGTACTTCTACGTACGCTAGAAGCTTCCTAGCATATGCAATCAAGCTGGCCTCTGATGAAGCTGACATGAAGAAGGGTTGTTTTGTTGTAATTGTCGGCCGTTTTGTACGCGGTGTAGAAGAGAAAGGCTTGGCCTCACGGATCGCAACTACAGCATTACTTCCAGCTGCACCATAGCTGTTAATGCAAGCGAATTTCGAAGAAGTTTTCCAGGGCTGAGACTGTCTCGGAATAGCCATCATGTCGGGTTCAAGTGCGGGTATCTTGGGGTTGAGATTGCTATAGCTTGCTTGCCCAAGGATAGTGTTATGCTGCATCATGAGAAGGATTTTAATAAGGCCAGCCACACCTGCCGATGCCTCTGTATGACCAATGTGGCCCTTTACGGATCCAAAGTGGAGTATCTCCTTACGGTGGGAACCTCCAAAGGCATCGCGGATACTTTGACATTCGATTGGGTCCCCTACCTGCGTTCCTGTGAATCCTGTTAGCAATTTGACTTGACAATTCTTGTAAATGCAACAAACTCACCAGTACCGTGAGCCTCAACATAGGTCACGCTAGATGAAGAAGAGTTCGCCATGCCAAGCACCTTGTTGTAAACCGCGGTTTGCGATGAAGAGCAAGGAACAGTGATATGAGCATCGTTATGATTTTGATTCACAGCGGATCCAACGATCACACCTAAAACATGATCACCCTCCTCAATAGCTGCCGAAAGAGGTTTCAGCACGACAGCTGCGACACCTTCCCCACGACAATAGCCATCGGCGGAGGCATCAAATGGCTTGCATGCCCCTGTTGAGCTCAGGAATCCTGCAGCTGCCAGGTTCTGGTAATCGAAAGGACTCGTAAAGACATTGGTGCCACCTGCAACTGCTCGTGAACACTCTCCAGACTGAATCGCTCGGCAAGCGGCATTTATTGCAACTAGTGATGAAGAACATGCAGTATCGATAGTCATTGCGGGCCCGGTGAAGCCAAACTGGTGGGAAATACGGCCACTAAAGAACGCTCGCGAGGTTCCCAACATTGAGTATGCGTTCGGTGGATGGCAAGCGACATTGTCATAGTAGTTGTTGCCAACAGCGCCAATATAACAACCATAATCATTTGGGTGGTCTGCGGCTGCTGGTCCGAAATGACCAGCGGACTCCAAGGCCTCATAGACAACTTCTAGCAAAATTCTTTTCTCGGGGTCCCAGGAGACTGCTTCTCGAGCAGATTTCTTGAAGAAGCGATGGTCGAAGCTCTCAGGATCATCGATGAAATTACCCCAGAACTTGGTCTTCGCATAATCTGCCAAACGATGGTTATTTAGATTCAATCGATCTGAGGGTACCTCTCGGACCATTGAGACTCCCGACTCCAGAAGATCCCAGAATTTATCAACATCATCTGCGCCGGGGAATCGACAAGACATGCCAACTACCGCAACTGAATGCGGGGGATATTTAGCTTCCAGATTCTCGTTGATTCCATTGACGCCATTCACACCGTTCGCCCCATTAGTAACGTTGACATGATAATTAGCTTCGTTCCTTTGCGAGAGACTGAGGGGCACAACTCCTTCTTCAAACGCAAATGTGGTCACCCTTGCGTAGTCTGTAGGGAAAACATCGAAGGTTTTCCGTAGGGTCGTGTACCAGTCGGCCGTGTGGAGCAGAATGCTCTCAATTGCAATATCAGTAACTGAATCACCTCCCGAAATGACCCCACCAGTGTCGTTCCTTCGAAGGGGGGCTTGAAGTTGGAACACTTCAGGGTATTGGAGACCTTTGACGGATTTTGTAAACCTCTTCAGCGTTTGAGCTGCAGTGGTGTGGTCGGCAGCAGAATGGAAACGACCATTGATACTGATCTTCTTAGCACGAAGTCCAGCCTCTCTCAATACCTCAGTCAGCTGCTTTTCGTCACTCGCTTGGGCAGTGATCGTAACGCAACTGATGTCGGTGATGCATGAGATGTAAGCCTATATGTACGTAAGATTTATAACTCTTAGGAACTAGGATTTTTGAGTTCTAACATGTGCATAACCAGCCAAAAGGTTCTCAACTTGGCATCTTGAAACCTTTCCTTCCTTCCATCGAACCGAGAGAGCACAGACTGGGTTTGGAGGCTCGGCATATAAAGCGTTCTGGTCAATATAGGCACCAATGCACATAGCGAGACTCAAGCTGGTAGCGGTATATTCGGCCAACTGTTCCTCGTTTCCAGAAAAGTTAATAGCAGCAGCCGTAAGAAAGCCTATACAGAAGCCTTGTACGCCGTGCCGCGGCAGTTCTGGGACCATCTGACTATAATCGGATCCTGTATTGTTTTTCGCCAAGTGCTGAAGAAAGAGAGCGATTTGCAAGATGACGGTGAAAGGCAAAGAAATAATATTGGGGAGGTCGTCGACAGGTAGAGATAAATGTCCCGAATCTAGCCATTGCAAAAGAAAGTCGATTGATGCAGCCGATGAGGCCCGTTTCAAACTGACGTCAAAGGCAGTCAATTGTCGAAGAAGGTTAGGTAATTCTTTTAAAGTTAACGTTAGAGATGCATGTAAAGAGTTGTAGCCTAGTAGGATTTGACGGAGTTGACCCAAATCCTTCGGAGAAGGAAGGCTAGCCTGGGGACCACATAAGAACAATTCCATTGCTGAGGTTGTAATCAAAAAGACTTGCAAACTATATATATTAGTTTTGATTCTAAAATACTTTTAAGAACTGGATACTTGATGCTTATCTGTAAAGAACTCTTTAGTAACTCATAAGATAAGAGAGATCTAGCAGACGCTTAAAACTCCGCTAATCTTTTCTAGTATAAGATTTATAAATTTCTGAGCATCTATGTCCCATGTAAAATCGATTTTCAAAAATCCACGGATAAAATTACGATATCACACCGGTCTGTTTACTCAATGCCAGAATCTCTTTTGTAACAGCTGCAACATCTGCTGCTTGAATGACTACCCGATGATCCCCATCCCATTCTACCAAGCGAGTTGTACCCGCCTTACAAAAGTCGGTAAGAAGTCGACGATGATTAGCAAGGCCCGGATCTTTCTTTCCATGAACATGGAGAGTGGGTAGGCGAAGAACGTGGTCTGACCCTTGCAGAAAAGAGCCGGTAACCTGTGCAAAGGCACCAGTCGTGAGCTCATCCGCATCAGCAAGGGCCAGCGAGTCTGACAGATCCGCATCAAGAGCGACCAAAGGAGCGCGCCCAGCCAGAAGAATGGCAAACTTGAAGTCAGAGCCCGCTTGATCTTTCCCAAGTTTCTCGGCACGAAGCTGCTGGCGGAGCAGCAAACTGGCAGCTAACTTAGCGCCCTGGCTGAAGCCCATGATGGCAGCCCAGTCACCAGTGGCCCCCATGGCATTATCATTGATCATTGCTTCATGCAGAGCCCTGTCAATGTCCCCGCAGATAGCTTCGGGCCCAGGGTTGGCTTGCTCTATCTCCCAACGCAGCCAGCGCCGAAACGGCTGTAGGTGGGCATAGGTGGGCATGACGCCAGGATCGGCGGGGGACAGGTAGGGCGCATCGGGAAAAACAAGTCTAAATGTGCCGTTTAGGGAGCGGAATAAGCCTCGACATTGCAAACGAAAAGCTTCGGCGTTGACGCCGCCGCCGTGCAGACAGAGAATGCGTGGCAGATGGAGGTCTCCAAGGTTGACTGTTGGCGGAGGCGCGATAGACATGGTGGAGGTGGGATGTTACTTTGTGACTTGTACCAAGTAAAATTATAACGCTACCCTCTAAATACCACATGTACTGATCGCGTACACGAATTATATATCTTTTGTTGGTGTATACCCCTGCCAATACAGTACGAAGTACCTCCGTACCTCCACTCCGTATAGTACCGGGGACATTTTAGCATTTTGCCCCACCCCGCGATTACAGTATGTGCCAGATTATGTAGATCATACCCGATTCAGCTAGGTCGCCCCCTGCTACTATATTCTGTCTTCCTCCAAAGTAAAGTCCGTCCATCCATCATTCCATTATTCTCGCCTGAACCTTCTTTTTAGTAGACAGTCAGCTTTACTCTGCCGCGGCTTCCTCCTCTAACCATATCCTCGTTACAAGCTCTGGAACTCCCCCGCTATGCCTACCAACGCTATCGTCAAACGCATCCTTGATGTGATCGAGAAGGACGAGTCTAAGGTGTTGGGCGTTACTGTCAACGCCAAGGCAATTACAACTAAACAATATATTCCCCGCGCTGGTTAGTTAACGCCTTACCATGTCCACGCTACAATCTGACCATATTTACAGAGGCTCAGTCTGCCCCTGGGATCTCATATGCTGTTCCCGACCCTTCGGCAACCTACCTTGTCGTTGCCCTTGATCTCGACGCTCCTTTCCCCTCTTTTGGCGTTCTTGGTCCAATCCTCCACTGGATCCAACCGGGCTTCAAAGCAGGTCCTGATAATACTTTGACCTCCAGCGAGCCTTTTGTTGCCAACTACATTGGCCCTGCCCCGCCTCCAGGAAGCTCACCTCACCGCTATTCGTTCTTCCTGTTCGAGCAGCCAGAGGGTTTTGATGGCAAAAAGTATGCTCCGGCAGATGGTAAACCTCTTGGCAACTTGCATCGAATGCGCTACAATCTGGACAGTTGGCAGAAGGAAGCCAAGCTCGGTGAACCTCTTGCAGCCAACTACTTCTTGAGCAACTAAGGTTAAGGTTAAGGTTAAGGTTAAAGGGGCGCACGCTTTACAGGTCAATTTGTTATGAGATTCCCATTTTGAGCTGCGAGCTGGTTGTGAAAACAAGCGGAGGGTTTTAATTATATTCTAGAATCATCTTTAATGAAAATCAATTTTTCCTATCTTACCCTGAGGCCCTTGAACTGATTCACATGGCTATAATATAGTAGTCATCATCTCCGGGGTAGCCCATAATATTAGTAATATTTTTTTCTTATTTATATTACCATAAAAGCGTTTCAACGACATCACTGGTCAATACCTAGAACTGTGGTAGTTCCAAGCTACCATTTCATCTGCGGGAAATTTACTTCTACCCCGCAAAGCTTCACAAGAAACGGCAAACCATAATTTGCGGTCCCGTGCGGGCAAAGACGCAGCCGAGATTAAAGATGAGAAAGAACAGATTTGAGAGCTGTAAGGCTGGGACACGGCCGTATAAATTGGAAAGTGGGCCTATGATGAGGGGACCGAACAACGTATGCGAGGATGGACGTTGAGATCTCTGCCAATATCCTCGAGGGCCGGTGCAACCATAGACGGGAGAGATAAAGGCAAAGGCTGAAAAGACGCTTGTGGCGGCCCGTTTGCGAGCCATCGACCAGTCCTCTGGGTTTCCTACGTCTGAGAGTTTGTCCCAAGCCACGGCCCTGGAATTAGTAGTGGTATTATTCTCCACCGACATGAGGATATACGTAAAGAGGGCGTTAGATCCCAATTGCAGGCGGCTATTTTGCTAAGTGTCCGCTGCAGTTATCAACGTCTCGCTTCCCTAGTCTTTCATTTCCAAGCTGAAAAAAGGAAAAGTCACTATGTATAGCCCCAAATATAGCATTAACCTCCGCGAGCCACGCGAACCATACATTTCATCACCTTTTGTCACATGTCTTTCCATGCTCAAAGAGTAGTATCGTTTTACTCACATTATTACCTGATATCCGCCGTTGACGACGTCGGCACGCAAATTATAGGTTTCCGGTCCACATATACCCTGAAAGGTGGGGCAGTGGCCCGAGGGGTGGGACGACAATGGAGGGGCATAAATCAGTTCTGTTTAGTGTCTGGAGGGGAGGTAGTTGCTTACCGAGCCGACCAATCATAACTAACCGAGTCGACTAGAACAATTCGTACGCGTACTTTGTGAGAGAATCTAGCGAATATTATTTATATTCTTTTTATATGGATTAACATGTTTATTCTATTTTAAAATAGGGTTTATTCAAAGCTTTAGAAGACATATTCATAGTAGAAAGTATATTTATATCTAATATCCTATTTATAAGCTATTAGTTTACAGCTTCAACTCCTACAGGAGTATACTTAGTATTTTACATAGATAGTAATGATTTACCATTAGCGAGGCTGCAACCAATCAAGACCTTACCTCCGCATTACCGCGGGAAGGAAAAGGGGCGCAAAGGGGCGCCTGCACCTCCTGCCGTCCATAGTCAAAGCTTGGGAAAGCTTGGGAAAGCTTGTTTACGGCATTTGTTCCTATGCGATTCGATTCCTGCAGACCATATCAGATCTACACCTGGTAGTCCCATTCGGAAAGGCTTAGCAATGTGTGCATTACGCGCATGCGGAGGACATGCCTAAAACGGTTGTTGCAATACAGTACTACTTATCTTCCGCGCTTTGTGGTGTGGGGGATAATCGATACCGAAAGTTTGATTGCCCATATCTCCCCCTAAACAGGTAGCGGGGTGTACCTAGTACTATATTAATCTTGCTAGGAGGGATCTTCGGACTTATTTCGCGTGTGGTTATTTTCAGAACGGTTGAGTTGCTGGATGAAGTAGGCAGCCTTTTCAAAACGCCCCCAAAGGATCCGGTATTTGATTTAAAGGTATTTTTGTAAAACGTGGCATGTCTGGTGCGCAATCTCAAGGGTAGGAACAATTGCATAATAGTGGTTTAGTGCATACTCTGAGTCGCCAGCTCGGTCGTGGTCCCCTGTATTGGATAATCCCTTCTGATTGGGGACTCCGCTGGATGAGATAGCCAAGCATAACCCCCAGTGCCGGCTCACATGATTGCTCAAGGATGTCAGGGTAAATTTAGGTACTACGCTTCTTCTTGGCCCTCACTCTTCCCTCGGAAATTTAATTTATAGACGTAGATTCTCAATATATCTACAGATGAAGAACCCGGACGCTGCACATGAGCCTCCAATCTAACCATTCTCCTTTTCGAATGCGGCCCCTTCCTCGACCCGACAACGAATTCCTGGAATTTTTTTGATTGAGGCTTAGCAACTTCGCATATAAGCTTTGCGCCCTACTGATGTTTCGGTGGAGAGTACCAAACGCGTTCGCCAGCCTGTCTTGCCACCAGCAATCGCGAGATTACCGCCTTTGAGAAGTACTTTACTGCCATTTGATGGTCAGTCGATATGGGGTTTGATATCTCGAACAACTCATTGCAGGAAACATGCTTTATTCTGGCTATTGTTGGGGTGGTGCTGGCTATTACAGCGACTGCGCTCCGTTTTGTAGCTGTGCGCCGTGCCAATCGCAAGCCTAGCTGGGAAGACTGGTTCGCCGTCTTGGCTACTTTCTTCTTTATCTTATACGTGATACCGCTTTTGTTCCGTAAGTTGGTGTTATAAATCTTGTCGTGCATATTAATTGTGCTAACGATGCTTTTTATCTAGTCTTGTCAGTAATGAACGGCAATACTAAATGGACAAAAGAGGAAGTCGTACATATTAAAAAGGTAATAATTTGTTACGAATCGGTAAAGGCTTCTTGCTAATTACTTGTCTATACTAGGCCGGGTACTCTATGGGGCCACAGTTTTGCATGCAACAGCTTTTTGCAAAACTCAGTCTTCTTTTCCTGTACTACCGTATATTTCATGTCAAACGGTCATTCATTTTCTGCGTCTGGATCTTGGGAATCATCCAGGTAGCTTGGTCTATTTCTACTTATATGGTACACTGGATGGAATGCCTACCAGCACGAAAACTCTGGGAGCCCAAACTCAAAGGTCACTGCATCAACAGTGAAGATTTTCTTGCCGCGGGCGAAACACCTAATTCCCTAGTGGATTTTGCCCTTATCGGTCTGGCGATTTGGATGGTACAGTCGTTGAAGGTGAAGACAACAGTAAAAATAAAGTTGTTTGCCATATTCATCGTGGGTGGACTGTAAGTACAAGTTACTCCATATCGAGGCAATCGCTAATCAATTTAACAGAGCCGGCATTCTCGGTTTCGTCAAGATCGGCTATGGCTTCAGCGCTACCAGCAAATCAAAAGTCGAAGTTCTCGATCCCATCTGGGCAACTGTTCAACAGACCTGCAGCGTGATATGCTGCTGTGCGCCTGTTTACAAACCCTTAATACCCGAGCTTGGATTCTTTGCGCAGATGCGGTCGTTTACCAGTTCGGTATTCACTAGGAGCAGGACTCGAAGTAAGGGTAGTAAAGCCGGATCGCATCCCCCATCCGGCAAAATGGACACAGATCCGATTTCAGTAGGAAGGATTTGGAAGCCGCATACTAATGATTGGGTGGAACTCGATGAATCGAGTTCACGAAAGACATCTTCATCTCAAATCCACGCGGTCTAGTGGTCTATGCTCGTCGTCTTTTGAATCCTGTTCTTTCTTTTTCGAGATTCGTCGGCGCTGTGCTGCGCTGGAAGGGTCCCTAGCTATACAGCCGCTTGTTGTTTTAGGGGGCTTTGTTGGGTACTAGAGGCGTTTATGGAGGGGGATATGGTGCTTTTTAGAGCTGGTATGAATGATTTAATGGGTCACACGAAGGAGTCCTGGGAATTAGCTGAGGGTTTAAGGGGGATCATTGCCTCTACATGTATGAATTCAGGATTCGCTCTTCCCGCGGAAGGCAAGTAGCAATGCTATAATACGCGGTATCGCTGTATCATTACCAGAGTCTTCAAGTCTTACACGATCACTTCACTTATAGAAGTAGGGTCGAAAGCATATACACATACTATCCACACTGAACAATCTATTGGTATACAACCATCTTGCGTTGGCGTCAGTAATATCCCCCGGTTGCAGACAGAGAGCATGGGATCAGCCTAACGGTTCCACACTATTCGAAGCAAGCCAGTACTCCATCACGATAGCACAAGAGCCCACAACTCCACTCCAAAATATCAAAACTCCCTATTTTCCCCAATATCACAAATATCAAAAACTCCAGTCTCAGGAAGTCCACTCTTGGCCATCGCTTTCTTGAGCAATTGTGGCGGCTCCAGCACGCTCTCTTCGGCCACCGCCCACGTCCCCCAGTGTATTGCTATGGCTTTTTTACACCTGGTATCCTTGAAAATCTCAACAGAATCATACGGATTCGAATGCACGGGACTTAAAACATGCCTTGGCTTATATGCTCCGATCGGAATTAATCCAAGGTCAAAGGGACCCCGAAGTTCGCCAATTTGTTTGAAAGCAGGACAGACGGGCAGATGAGCAAAATCTGAGCCCCAATCGTCGACTTCTTTAGGCAGGTGTGGAACGGCGCGATAGCCGGTGTCACCAGCAAAGTACACAGACTTGCCACCCGAAGAAACCGACCAAGAAGCCCACAATGTAGTTGATTTATCAAAAGGAGTACGCGCAGATGTATGTTGGCAAGGAAGGCAAGAAATCCTCGCCGTAATATCATCTTTTGATGGACCAGACATCGAGGAACTTGACGAAGGTTTCTCGCCTCCTGTTTTGGACAAGGTGAGGTCAACGTCCTCCCACCAGTCGAGCTCGACAGCATTCTTGATGCCGCAATCTGCAAACCATCTTTTGAGTCCCTTTGGGACACAGAACTGGACTGAAGGGTGACGTTTTTGAATTTCGACGATGGTGGGGTGAGAAAGATGGTCGTAGTGAGAGTGGCTTATGATAACCTACCCACGAAGTACGTATCAGCTACCAGGATAGACAAAATAAGACTGGAATGATGACTTACACAATCAATAATTGGGATATCAGAGATGTCACAGGGTTTCGGGGTGAATCTCTTGTGGCCTAGCCAGGAGAACGGCGAACAGCGGTCTTCAAATACGGGATCAAATAGAACCCGTAGGCCAGTGGGAAACTCAATGTAGTAGCATGCATGTCCTAACCATATTGCACGCAGAGCTTGCGAGCTTGTTCTAGATGGGAGAAACTTGGGTTTGATGACAGAGACCGTTGGTGGTGTGGTATCAGGCCTCTGGCTGTTCCCAGAGAAGAACTTGTGACTGCAAAGTTCACATCAGTCATTCGGATCCTTGCCTCTAACACCGCTGCCCAACACTGCTAGGAAAGTAGAGCCCTGTAGTTGGTGGAAATGGAGCCAGAGAAGCACTCACTGGACCATAGCCTTGAATATTTCGGGGAAAGAGAAATCATGAGAACTCTCCCATGGATTTACAAAACCCTTCAGTTCCCCTTTGCCTTCCTCAACTCTCAACCAATGGCTCTTCTCATTCACATTATCCGGCACCGCACCCAACGCGGCTGGCGCAGTAACAGTCACGGCATATTGGGCGGCGGCAACACCTCCACTACCTGAACTCATGGCTCGATAACTTGGTGTCTCGGCTTTGGGAAAACGTCGAGCACAGGCGAGCGAGCGGTGGCTTGAGAAGAATGGTCGGAGGATAGTTTGCATGGGACGGTAGCAGTTTCTCGTGACTTGAAAGTTGAAGTTGAGATACTGGAGCGTCTTACATAAGCTGACTCCCCCGCTAGTATCACTGATTTCCCGGTTATATCAATAGCATATAATTGGCTAAATCAGATACCGCGCTTTTATACTAGAATTAAGGCGAATTGGTTGATAATTGTGTTTTTGATGTCGCAGCTACCTAAGTCTTGCAGCGGATGTAACATCTAACGCCGGTGCGCTGCATGCGTAGTAATATATACTCCGTACTTATAGGTGGGGCCGACTTACTGCAGCCACACCCGTTATCTCCCGTTGTTCCCGGGTCCAAGCTTTGTTTCCACCTTTTAGATATCTACGTATTTCCAACTACCATCGTCTAACACAACTATCTAAGCTTGTCTTTTGAGCCTCCCAAGTCAACTCAGAAGTCAAGTGCCATAACACACGTACAATACCGTGAAAATGGCTGCATCTGTACCCTTGTTAGAGAGGAAGATGGAAACTCCATTGTGTATGTCTCTAAAGGCCGCGATTGCTCCTTCCAGTCCAACTAACAAATGTCCAAGCTTCTTTTACATTTGCAAAAGATACCCCGCAAGGGAGACGTCCCCAAACTATTGCCCACCGAGGATACAAAGCCACAAACCCAGAAAATACAATGAGCGCGTTTCAGGGAGCAGTAGAAATAGGGGCGCACGGCATCGAGACCGATCTACATCTGTCCAAAGACGGCGTGGTTCTTCTTTCCCACGTAAGATTCCAACCTCTCCATCGAACTGGGCCAAAATCCGAGCAGAGCTTACTAAATCCAGGATGCTACTCTCAAACGGTGTTTTGGAAAAGATGAGAAGCTTATAGACTGCAACTGGGATTATATCAAGACACTGCGCACCTTGAAAACACCACACCAACCAATGCCTAGATTGATAGATCTTCTAGAGTATTTAACAACGCCAGGTCTTGAAGACATTTGGATACTGCTAGACGTCAAGATTCTGTTGCCGAGCCTGATGGAAGTCATAATGGGCAACAAAACCGCGCAGACCAAGGTTGATAATTACGCCGATGATCTTTTCAGGTTGGTTGCAGCTACTTTGGCAGACGTCAAGTCATCACGCCCTTGGAATGAACGCATATTGGTGGGATGCTGGGCGGTAAGTTTCTATACCCTACCTACGTTTCTTCTCATCTAATATCGACAGGCGAAATACCTCCCCCTCTGCATGAAATATCTACCGGGATATCCCATAACGCACAACGGATTCAGCGCCGATTATGCGCGGCAGTTCCTCAAGGTTCCTGGCGTTGGTATTAATATGTTTCAAATGTTGATAGTGGGGCCACGTGGAAATTCTTTACTTCGGGAAGTCAAGAAGAAGAAGGCTGACCGCTCGATACTGCTATGGACGGTGAATGAGGAATCGTGGATGAAATGGAGCATCAGGCAAGACGTTGATGGCGTGATAACTGATGACCCCAAGAAGTTTTTGGAAGTGTGCAAAAGTTATGATAAGGATGAGAAGTTACGCCACTCTCGGGAGTCTTGGAAGGCCATTTTCCGGCAGCACATACGGGTTTTGATGTACGGTCTCTCTTTTAGACTTAAACACGGATTTTGGGTCGACGTGGAAAAGGTCATGAAAAGTTTAGAGAGCTGAATTGAAATGCGACGAGATACTGATGCGCGTATTTTGCTTCATCGAATTCACAAGTTGGACAAACGGCCAGCTTTGAATTTGTTCTTTCTATTATTCTCCATTATATCCCTTCCACACATGTCTCTATTTCAGGCCTCATAGGACTTGGGACTAATTCACTCGAGTGACTCAAGTTGGCTGGGGAAACAAAACATGTGTCTTGACCGCAGTGTTTCAGATGAGCTCAGAAACCAGCAAAGTTGTTTCCCCTCTCATCATACTCCTGAATGAACCTCCGATTCGCAAGCAGCGGATCAACCCCTTGCACATCCTCAAAGTTGTACAATTGATCCAGATTCCAATCCTGTATATCCCCAGCTGTGAAGTTCACGTTCTCTGCAAAATCTGACCACGTTGGTCGGATATCTTGCGCGAGAGTAGAGGCGTCAAAATCGGCTTCGTAGACACCTGCAGATTCGGTCGAGTATCCAGCGCTCGGAGACACTTCATTCAACGCAGTAGCTGTAAGATCCGGCGTTTGTTGGCTCGTATCCATTGATGGAATGAGTTGCTCCTCTTTTTTATCTTGAGGAGTATTGGGTTTTATGGTCTTCGGCGTCGCGATCTTGCTACCGTCTTTCATAAAGACTGTGCTGGCATCTAGCATCCCAACTGTAAATTTCATGAACTCGGCACCCTTACTGCTCACTCTCAATGTCCACCGATATTCTGCGAGCTTAGATCGGTAAAAATCAGCTTCGTCTGTGCTTTGGCTTGTAGCCCACAGCAGACTCCCGAATGTCGCGATAATTGCGAGGTTGACTTTAGAAGCGAAGTACCAGAAGCTCTGGAGGTGTGCGGGCTCAAGGTTATTGACGAGGTCGATGGCAGAAATGAAGCGCATCTTTGCTGCAGCTCGAGTGATGGACCGGATATGATCGTTAGTGTTGCTAGTGTCAAAGCGGATTATCGCTCGGTGAAGGGTCACTTCTGCCGCAAAGTATGCAAGGTGCAATGATCCTTGGCTTGGTTAATACCCAGAACATTAGTCAATTGAGATGCTTACCAGTTGAAGAAAGTTTTCTTGCTTTCGTGTCCCCTACTGCCAGACTTGGAGGCAGTTTCGAATACCAATCCTTCAATCTCAGCTGGATTGGCTTTGCCTTTTCCAATGTTACCGTGGTTGCATTTTCACGCTCACTCTCCAAGGAAGCCATGGAGCGTAAAGAGAAGAATGTTCTCAAAATACTGGTTAGAATTTTAGTCAGAGAAATCATATGGACGAACGTCAGTCTCCCCTTCTCGATCTCTGAACTTCCTTCTTCCTCATCGTCATCTTCGGAAGTCTCAGGGAAATCTCTATCCTCAAGCGGCTTCACAGACCAATTGTCCTCGTGGATCAGTAGCGGTCGACCATGGACCAATGCTCCCCACCTATCTTGCATGTAAAGTGCCCAGGCTAGTCGTTTTCTTAAACTCCTCTCCCATTCGGGAATCTTCCATCCGGAGCAGTCAAGGTGAAGTCCTAAATTCTGTGCCACGGCGATAAGTTGACCTGTGAGAGCCCATGAGTCACCATCAGGACGCTGAAGAAGCAACAATCCGGCTTGCACAGTTGAAAGCTTTGGTCGATTCAGGACATCACTCATCATCTTGGGAGCGAGTTTCTGCAACTTCATGACATCTGGCTTGGGAAGGTTAACAAGATCGGGACTATAAGACCACCAATTCAGCGCTAATATATAGACGGCAGCTAAGACAGGTGGCGTAAACTCCCGATACGTTCGATCATATTTCTCAAGGAACACTTTCTTATGCATGATTGGGAAACTTGGGTGGACAATCCGAAAGTACAAGTTGACTAGAGCCTGGCCGTGTGGCTGAACGATGCTTTCTACGAGATCAAGATTCGCGAGCTCGTCATCCACTTCTGCTTGACTTTCGGATTTCATGATGAAGTGAGTCTTTGGACTGACACGTCGAAGTGTTCCTGGCATGCTGACGTACTCTCCTCGTCCATTGAATGGCGATAGGTTGATGAGACGAGTATCATACTCAGTAGTTTGACCAAGATATTGGCCATGCTGCCGGTTCTGGAGGCCCAGTGTTTGCTTCAAGAGCGAAGGGCCAGGCAGGGCTCTGTAATCGTTGATTGGAGGTTTGGCGTGGATATCTTAGAGGTCAGCCAGGAAGTTTCAGATGAGTCAGAGCCCTACTGCTTCTCTCCGCCTCTAGAGGTCTATATCAAATAGTCAGCCGTAAAGTCCATCGTGTACATGTCTGATCATACCCTAATTTCATCCCATCCGCATTTTTTTCATCCTCGTCAAGTTTCCGCCTCTTTCTTCTCTGAGGACTTTGAACAAAAGTACATTGCTCTGCGCGAGACTGACATAGTATACAAGTTCCCGAGTCCTGGGGCATTATACATCTACTTTTGCGTCTCCTACACGCGTCGCAGGGGCGGTCTTTCCTCGTCCATCCATTTGCTGGAATTTTAGGCGCCGAGGAGGCATTCTGATTTCCTTCTGACGGCGGATTTGAAGGCATAGAGATGGTTCAAATCAGTCCACTGACATTGAGAGCAGGACAGCGCAAGATGGGTCATATCAAAGAAGGTAAAGGTGCGTCTCACAAACAAATATCACGAGAGATAAGAGGGTCACGTGAAAAGGTAGCTGCGCTAGGAAAACTAGTCATTGTCTTCAACTCTTGTTCAATCTTTCTTTATAACAAATTTACACTCCGCTTACAAACTCTCACCGTTCTACTAAGTGTTGAATTGATTTGAGAATCCTCCTCCAAGTGGTTGTCTGTGATCTACGCTATTTCATCCCGTCGCAGAAACGCAAGTTGGGGGCCGAGATATAATCTACTTACGTTCACGTTATGCCTTCTTGTAGCATAACGCGCACCTCTGTTGTCAGAAGTTCCTGCTTCTCTTCTCTTTCTGCTCTGTATGTTGTTATAGTCTGAATTTGGTTTCTTGAAGTTCACGAGCCGTGTCATTCCGTGAATCCTGATGATCCAAACATCTTCTCGCCGAACCAAGTGGTCTAGGCACCCAGCACCCGGCACCTGCACCTGGATCGCAGATGGGGCAGGCTCCAACGATCCCCTACCTTGAGCACAATTACGATATAGATAGAAGACGAAGTCCAGGCATCAACAACCGCGATCGTCAAAAGCACATCCCAATTACCTCGATTCCCGTCGCTGCTCTACTTTGAACTAACACTTCATTGTTTACTTTCAAGCAAATGACTATCTACCCCATCATGAATATTTCTATACATCACTCCCAGCTGGAAGCTTTCGGGCCGTCCCGCTCGAGGTCGTATGACTTTCCTTTATTTTTTGAAGAAAGCCTTTTCATGATCGTACCTCTTTCTCTAGTTCTCGTTGCCGCGTTTGCACGAACCGCTTCTCTATATGGCAGCTCAAACAAGGTGGTGTCCAGTGCTCGTCGACACGTCAAAATCTTCTTATCTGCTTTCTTTAATTTAACTGTCACTGTTACTGTTACTGTTATAGAATGGTGCGTGTGCGATATGACATACCCAGGGCAATGTTAACAGTACAATGCGCCGCAAACAACGCTGCTGCCTAATAGTCGGGCCTTCCTTCTTCGCTCGCTTGTGCCATGAAACAGGAATCCCCTCCCCCACCTTCCACCTTTCACAAGCCCATCCTTTTTCTAGCACCTCTTGTCTATCTGCATGCACCTTCCATCAACAATCATGAAGAAGTTTCTACACCACCTCACCCCCAAAGCTCGCAACAAAAACCCCTCCGAATCTCAGCCCCTGGGACCTGAAAAGACTCAGAACAATCTCGCACTTCATGAAATCTACTCGTCTCCTAATCCCACTCTCACGTAAGCATCGACGCACATCGCATCGCATCTTCTATACCTCACACACTAGCAACTAATGTTCATGTCAGTCTCGTCGCAATCCACGGCCATGGCGGCCACGTGACAGAATGCTGGACAGACGAAGACACATCCTGCTTCTGGCTGCGCGATCTGCTGCCGGGGATCTTCGAACCAGCAACTCAGATACGAGTGCTAAGTTTCGGATACAGCAAAGAAGACGAAGATAGGATTGAGACGGAAGGAATCGCGCGATTCGCTATTGAGCAGGTGTCGAGAAGCGCAGGAAACGGAACTGGGGATTTGGTATGGCTGGCGCATAGTTTCGGCGGGCCGTTGCTAAAGGGGATTCTGTTTTCGGATCAGGCGCTTTTGGAGAGGACGAGAGCGGTGTTGTTTTTTGGGGTTCCGAGGAATAGTGCGCCGTGGAAGAATATGGCGCTTGCGACGGCGGCAGAGGATGACCATGTGGGCGTGAGCGAGGAGATTAAGAAGATGCAGAGAGAGGTTAGGTGGTTGGGAGAGAGTCAGAGTCGGTTTGCAAAACTGTGTGAAGAGGGGCGGTTCAAGGTGTGGTGGTTCCTGGAGACGAGTGGAGGAGTTGATGAGCGGGTGAGTACCTATATCTTGCTGGTTCCAACGGGACGAAGAGGCTAATGCGAACTATAGAATCGGCCTGAACCGGGGAGAGAAGATGTAATACACGTGAGTAAGACGCATAACGAGATGATTGCTTATAAAGCCTCAGAGGATGAGGATTGGAAGAAGGTTGAGAAAGTCTTACTTGCAGTTGCAGGAAGTCTGGGGCAAGGAAGCCATGCTAAGGAGACATGAATCTTACGAAACTAGCTAGAGCTTATGTGGGATGCTCTGTAGACTGGATTACTTGCCTCTCGAGGTTCCAATGTTTGATACGGCTGCAGTGCCGCACTTCATCTCACCTTTCGTGTGCCTCGTTTCGACCAACACAAGACAGCACACTCGATAGATGGAGCTTCCTGTTCGGGAGAGCTGGAGCCACATGATTTTCTCAGGTTCAAGCTAGACTCAATTCTTTCGGTGATCTTTTCTACCACATAAGATGGTCTGCAACAGTAGATGGTTGGTAGTGGAACATCTTCTGGCTCATAAAGAACCAAACTACCATAACCTCGGTCCTCGACTTTTCCAGGATCGCATAGCAAAGTCATACTTTTCAAGTGCGGAATATTTGCTAGCCATGAATCCGTAAGAGCGCCATCCTTAGGCTCTAGGGGACGGAAAATGCGCATGAGGACATGATTTTCAACACCACGACTCACCGCGGGGCTTTGAGCGAGAGGTAATGCGAGGTGTTGTATAGTTGACAGTTCTGAAGATCTCAGCGCTCGACCTTTGGGGGGAGCAGAGACAGCCATCTCTCAATAACCATCTGCCGAGGAAGGGCGCCGAAGCCGGGGAAATAGAGAACGTGGAGGAGGAGACGCGCTGAGTTTAGCATGGTTTTTAGCGGCACTCGCCTGAGCACGTGACTTGGACCCCCTCTCAACTTTCTCTCTTTTCTTCAACCCAAACAAGGCTTGACTTTCAGGTTTCCTTTTGTCTTTTCAGATAACTTCAAATCTTTTAAAGCCCAGGATAGAACCAAGTTATTCCTTCCACCTGTCTCGTGAACTTTCTTATTCTTGCTTTTTCAGCGCTTTTTCACGTCTCTTTGCAGGCATCTTCAGTGATAGACGGTGGAGGTAATACTCCCGTAATTGGTACTACCTATGTTTTTGGTTATTTGATCCTAGGGCTACAAGATACAATGAGACAAAAGGAATTGTAAAGCATGCGCTTAATCGGGTATGAAGTCACGGAAAGTCTCACGTGGAGTGAAAAATTAATATTTCTTGGTGTAGGAATTGACAGCAATCTCTATTACATTCATCATGCGTTAACTATCTCTCATCACACATTAATATACTTCTAACTTCCACTCTACTCGGCCTTTTGATTAACCCTGTGGGCATCCCCACTAACAGGCATATCCACACCCGTCACCTCTAGCGCATGCTGCTTGTTCTCCAGCTCGTCATGCTTCGCATCCAAACTATTCATCTCATCCTCCAACCTGTCTAACGGATGATACAAGATCCAGAACACCACACCCACACAGAAACTTCCCACACAAAGACCAACGAACAACCACTCGACTTGTGGATCCCCCACAAGTGGCGTAAACGCCTCTCCTAAAGCGTATCCGAAGGCGTTGGTGAGCAGGTACATGGCTTGCACAAAAGACTTCATGCTAGGAGGAGCCTTCATGTATGCGTATTCGAGACCTGTGACGGACGCGAAGATCTCGGAGATACCGATGAGCATGTACGCTGGGACTTGGATCGCGATGTGAATATTGTTTCCGATATTCACGCCGTTGACAAGACTAGCATCGCAAAGTGGCTTGTCGTAACAGGGCCCCTGTTTGTAGATGAAATGTTGCAAAACGCCTGCGTAAAGCATAGATGTCGAGGCAATGATGAAGCCACAGGAGATACGGGCAATGGGACGGAACTTGATGTGATGTTTCTGGAGCAGGGGGTATACCAGACGATCCATGATAGGCGCGAAGAAGAGAATGGAGATCGGGTCAAAGTTCTGCGGCAAGTCGTTGGGAATGCCGTGGAGACGCATCTGCCCGGCCTGGGAGACGAAGTTTCCGGAGAATTGACCATATACCAGCCAGTAGATGGGGTAGAAAAGGAAGACACGGCAAGCAATCAGTGCGCGCTTCAGCTCGTCGATGAACAGATCGTCCCATGGGTATACCGCGCCTGTGCGGCCAAATTCCTCTTGGTAGGATGGCTTGGGTGCGTTCATGTTGCGGTTCCTGATCATGATGCCGATGGCCTTGAAGGCGTTGGTAATGACGGAGCCCTGAGGTGGTCGCACGATATAGAACTTCCGGCCCAGGACAACGACAATGAGTCCTACAATCATCATGCAGAAACACATCAGGTAAGCGGACCAGAATCCGACATCACGCTCCATATAAGGCGTCGCAATCAGGGATAGCGATCCGAGGTTGATACAGCAATAAAATACTAGGTAGATTCTTTGGATCGTGACGGCAGGGTCGATGATGACTCGCTCGCCAGTCTTGACGAGAGTCTTGACGGCCATCTTCTTCCGGGTGTATTGGTCTGCAATCAAAGGAGCGACGTTTGATTTTATACCACCGGTTCCAATACCGATGATTAGGATAGCTGCAATGAAACCACCCATTCCTGCGCCATTTGCGAGGGATGAAGGTAAAGCCGTTACCCATAGGATGAGGAGACCAACGACATAGACGCATCCAAACCAGACGATGGTCCAATATTTGCCTAGGTATTGATCGGCAACAATGGCACCGAAGATCGGAGTCACTTTATTACATCAGTGGTGATCTATACCGAGTGAGAGGATTTGAAGCTTACCGTAACACCAAAGCGAGAAAAACGTCGTTAAAGCAGTGGCAGTTTGATGACCCTGTCCTAATGCACCTCGTCCCAGACTTCCATCCAGTGGTTTTTGAATGTAATTCTGGAACAGACCTTGGCAACCGTAGTACGTGAAGCGCTCAGAAAGCTCGACAATGGCGACCAGCCATGCTGCGACTGGCAGACTTTCGCCAACTGCGACTTATTAGAATATGTCCAGTGATATAACGTTAGATGTACGCACTTCTTCTCAACACAACTTTTTCGTGCTCATTTGGCTCTTCATCATCAGGAGTGTCCGAGTAAGCGGTCTCCGAGTCGTACACAGGAGTATCGATGGCTTTCTTCTCATCTGCGACCGGTTGCGCAAAGCCTAGGTCGAGGTTGACCTTGTCAGGGTTGACTGAGGACTTTTCCCTGTTGGCAAGCTCCTGCTCCACAACCTGCTCATGCAGCTCTGCTGCTTGCATCTCATGTTCGGGCATCTTGATTTCTGGTCGACTTCAATGCTGAAACGAGAGGATAATGTCAGGCTGGACTTCAGGGAGGGCCCAGGTGTTTATAGCAATGAGATTAATGGGGCCCGACCCGAGGCTGCATGCAGATCGAGGTGGGCGCCTGTTAGGGAATGTTACGCCGACAGCTTGAAGCTGCTAACTGGTTTCGATGATGACAGAGATAAATACTCTTCATTTGACTGGTCATTGTCTCCCTGTTGGTAATAATGGCAAGATCATGCGAGTCCGAGTCTGAGTCTGAGAGTCAGGCAGGGAGGGTAAGGCAAAGCTAGGAATCCGCCGCCGCCGAATAGACTATTTTCTTCTGGAAGGAAGATAGAGGGGTTCTTCTTCTTGGTGGTTGGGTTGGGGTGTGAGAGTCAGTGAAATAGCGATTACATAGCCTATATTTACCATTTACCGCGATCTCCATAATTTAAGCCTGAGATAGGAGGTAATCCGGGGAGCGAAGAAAAAATCAGTCGAAGCTTGAGGATGGCTAGTGACCGAGTTTAGCTAAGATCGACCACAACCCTGGCTCTTTGTAACAGGAGCTAAAGCCGCCACGGAAGAAGAACGAATAACGACTGATATATCGACTCAGTTGTACAAATGCCAAGTTACGCCAAGCATTCTGACTAAATATATGATTTTGGCGAGCGTTGAAAGACCAGCACCTTCTTAGAAAGGCTTAAGTCGATTCCTTTGAATCGTCCACCTGTATACGAAGTAGACAATAATACTTTCTTCGTAATTCCGCCAAATCAGCTATTACGGAGTAGAGCCTTAGAGGTACGGAGTACATAAGGTAATGTAATTTACGATGTAGTCATGTAAACATGCGGTGCCGTTTTTCTATAGCGGATCCTCGCTGCAGGCTAGGTTGCGCTGCATGATTAAGTGCGCCGTGGCGTTGTGGCGCCGCCAATTAGCGGGGATCTTTCCTTCTAGAAGAACTCTAGAAGAGGGAGAAAACTTCTAGAAAACGAGTCAGACCTGAAGAAAGAAGCGTCGGATTGTTTTCTTCCAATATTGATATACCAGTATTATCTGAGTTACTCGCATTAACTCTCGCCGATATTGCCAGGTCACCAAGTTCCGTATTATTTACACGACGGTTTAGCAATGCATGCCAAGAGAACTCGAAGTCTTGCCCCAACCAGGCAACAAAAGTGTAAAAAAGTGATCCCACGCCACCAACGCCACCAAGTTTGTGCGGCTCAGTTTCAGCCACTCAAAATCAGAAGAAAAACCAAGACTTCAAAGCCGACTACAACCGGGTACAATCCGCAGTTCCGCAAAGCGGGAATACCTTGCTTCATTCCCTAATTACCTACCTCGAAAACATACCGTAGCTTAAAGTCAAATGTGTAAATGGAAAGATTCCGAGAAGCTGACAGTAACAGAAGCGAGGGCACCAATCCGATCAATGCCCTCAACTCTTAGCCGGCGGCGTACTGTACCTCCGTATTACGTGCATATTGTTCTGGAAGGCGCTGCAACCGTCGCTACTGTGCCTCTCCTGTTCCTGTGGAGCTTCGCCGCAAGATACTGTGGAGAACCTCCCTAACTACCTTCCCTATCTCGACAGTTCCAGCCGTGCCGCCTAGGTCGCTGCAGAGGTTCGTAAAAGAATGCAGGAAGTTGATAGTGTACAACTTACCGCGTTCTGATTTCCAATCCTCCTATATCCTTGGCATCGAGGACCTTCTCGACGGCTCGGTCAATCGCTTCAGCTTCTGACACAAGGCCAAACGAATATCTCAACATCATTGAAGCTGAAAGAATCGTTGCGAGGGGGTTTGCAATACCTTGGAGAGAGAGTTAGTAGACTAGTTCTTGGTTGGTGGGTCACTTGCCTTTGCCAGCAATATCTGGTGCACTTCCATGAATAGGCTCATAGATACCTGCAGTCTTCGAGTCCTTCCCGATGATTGACAGCGAAGCAGAAGGCAAGAGACCAAGAGACCCAGGAATAACGCTACTAACATCCGACAAAATATCTCCAAATCTGCCCACCGTCAGTACATCACCACCAAAAATCATTACCAACTCACGTGTTGTCCGTAAGCACAACCCCGTTAAAGCTCCGCGGGTCTTTCATCATCAACATCGCCGCACTATCTGCCAACTGATGGCTCAACTTGATCTGCGGATATTTTTTTGCAAACACTTCACTTACAACCCTCCTCCAAAGCCTGCTGCTCGCAAGCACATTTGCCTTATCACAGCTAATAACCTGCTGGGGTGGACTGTGTTGTAATGCAAGAGCAGCAGCGACATGCGCAACTCTTTCAACCTCCTCTCTTGAATACTGCCAAGGATCAGAAGCAAAGTTGTCTTCTTCAATCTTGGTGCCAAAGTAAGCACCGCCGCAGTTCTCGCGGACAATCATGAAGTCTGCCCCTTCAATGATAGAGGGTTTTAGCGGGGAGAGATCGGTGAGTGATTTGGAAGCAAAGCGGCAGGGACGTAGGTTAGCAAAGGCGTTGAGTTCTTTGCGCAGGGTGAGGACCCCTTGTTCGGGGCGGACTTTGCCTGCTCCCCTATCCATTACTCATCAATATTCAGTCGCAGCAGAACTGCGAGGTTCCAGCTTACCATTTCGGCCCTCCAACACTTCCAAATAGCACTGCATCACTTTTCTTTGCAAGTTCAAGGACCTCGTCTGTGAGTGCTACTCCATGTTTATCTATGCTGCAACCACCCATTAGAGCCGTCTCGTACTTGAACTTGACGCCTGAATGGGCTGAAATGAGATCGAGGACTTTAATAGCCTCGGGTATGATTTCGGGGCCAACGCCATCACCAGGGAGGACGAGAATTGAGTACGAAGCCATAGTGAGTAGACGCGATTCTTTGATCTGCCTAGCGAACGAATGTAAAGCTTGGGCACGGTTGTTCTTACTTGGAATTGTTGCAGGATCGGGATCTCAAGTTGCTAGGTTGGTAATCGAGGGGTAGTGGGGTACATGCGGGGTCGACCAACTGTGAGAAAGTAAATTCAAATTCAGAGTCGCTTGACAAATGTATTGGCTAGCTCTTCTTCCATCTCTGCCTCTGGACAAACTTCTAATGTGTCCTGTAATCATGAGCCAACCATCAACAAGAGTATATAAATATTCTTACCAATAGTTTTAGTATGGATGGGGGTCTAATACTGCTTCGGCGAACCTGGTGGGCTTCGAGCCACAGATAGGAGGACAAGGGCTGAACAAGCCATTGAAAAGTCCCATTATCAAGGAAATATCACATAAAGTCGCTTCTCAAGAGGGACCATGTAGTAGACAATCTATATTTCTGATATCAAGTCGACTTGGTTGGAGTTGCCGGTGTGATTAGGACGCCTGGAACAGAATCCCCAATACTGGCGTCGACATCGACATCTACTCGAGAAAACTGGATAGGCCTGTCCTCGGCTGCCATATCTATAAGATCCTCTTCCACACTGCCACTGCGGACGTTGTCGATATCCCCGTCAATTATTTCCACAGGAACAGGAGGTAATGGCCTATCGAATCCCGCCCCTGTCTCCAATGCCTCGTTTTCATGCAATAGTTGTGCCCTCCTCTCTACTAGTCCCAATAGTATGTACTCTTCTTCGCGGATCCGAGCCTTCAGCAACCGAGCTATCGTGATATCGTTCCGGCGTCCCTGGGTACAACATCTAGCAACTAGGAGGATGAAATGGAGGACCCTAAGACGTTCCTGTTAGTAGGTTGGGATCTTGGGCATCGAGTCCAGGACTTACGCAGCCAGAATACCCAGGTTCACAGCCACCAATTCAACTACCAAGAGCCTAAACATCTCAATATCGCACTTCTTATACAGCTCCTCATTCTGCCAATGCCCATTACACAGGTTCCTGTCCAAAAGAGCTTCTATCATATTCAAAACCCCAAATGCAATCAACATGCCCCAGATCCCAAAGTCATACACCATATTGATGGGCCATAGCTCATTGTTGGTTCCCTTGAACGCGGCCCGCAGATTGAGCGCGGTCCAGATGACATTCACGCCTAGCAAGATCCAGACGCTCTCCATACCGATAAAGTATTTCTCGTAGCTATCCAGCATTGTCTGCTTGCTGTATTCGTCGAAGGACGAAGTCCTTACAATTATGTATCCCCATGTTGCGCAGGCGAATCCACCAATCGAGACGGCGAGGGAGAGGGAGTAGAATACGAGGAGGTAGAGAGGGTCTCTCTTCTTTCGCGTTTCCTGGTCGAGGTATTCATCGACAGGGTCTGTCGGCTCTGGATTGAGAAGGGAGGTTTCTGTTGACATTCTTGGAGGAAGAGAGTGGGTAGACCTCGAGGCGTAGGAAAAGACAGCGGCGGTTTATTTGCGATGTTTCGCGCCACTCCATTGTCTGTGCTTGACACGGACACGGACCAAGCCAAGGCATCAAATAGGGGCTAGGGGTCTTAACGTCAACCACCTAATCTAGAAATATTAAACACTTCTAGTAAAATATGTTGGTTTCGGTTGCATCTTACTCTCTTTTACCTTTCGTTTCTGATAGCAGTATATTACTATATATCCGCTTGTATATTAGTACAAATTTGAAAACTGAAAACCTATGACATGTAATTCAAAAAGACTATATTGTGCCTACCTAGGTAGTCTTTCCCCCCGCTATACTGGCATATACTTCTTCTAATATGTTATATAAAATGACTCCTGTTTAAGTTAGTAAAGTGTCAAGTCTGGTTTGACAAGTCGGCTTGCAGATATTAAGTATTCTTTTATCTGTTTAATAATTGAGGAGCTTTCGCAGAATATTTGTGTTTTGGTCAATCAAGTATTTGCATCTCAGATGATTGTCTATTATTTATGTTCAAAGAATTCAGAAGACTTTTCATCCCAATACAAGCTTAGATATATCACAATGCCTTCTCACCAGGAGTTCAGCTCTAACCCCAACCAATACATACAACAAGATCTAGCCCTTCACAGTAGAGGTTTATCAACTAGAAGATATATTTATTATTTACTTGTTTCGAATTCATGTCTTGGAGTTACTGCAGAGGCTCTCGTGGTTGAAGGCTTTGTTCTTTAGTCAAGTTATGAAGCATTGCGACTATGTTATTATTTATTTTAAGTACTGTATTTAATGTCGATCCTTCTTCTCTTCCCCTTATTCAAGCGAACTTCTCAGTACACACGTAACTTTCCTTGAAATCCACCCCTCATATTCTACGGAAACCATAAATACTTGCCTTGTCTAAAATCTAGCAAGAGTAAATCCTGCTCTAGGTATTACGGGTAATCATAAATAAAATGTAGATGATTTTGTTACAATGCGATGCGATCTCAAACCCTGCTATTACCCCTGTAACCCTGTAAAGACCAACCCAAGAACCACAATTTACAGAAACAGGCTTCTTAGACATTAAGATACGTCATAACCATCAGCCACAAGAACTTGAAAGCACGGCCACATGTTTATAAGAAATGATCATCTCTCTAGAATATTGAGGTTGAACCTTCCCTTATCATCATTTGAAGAATACCTAGGTATCACATATTGACCCAAGAATCAATAATGGAAGCTATCAAAAACGCAACCGGCATGGGCTCAGCCCCAGAACACACCGAAGAGCAAAAGAAACAAATCTACGACGGCCTCTCAGACGAGCAGAAGAAGAAGCAGACATACACGGAATGGGCCAAAGAAGCCTACAACGACCAATACGAAAAATGGATGCCGTGGATCGAGGACCAATATCTCAAATGGTTCGGAACAGACAACAAAGCTTCCTATGCCACCAAAGGTGACCTTCCTCCCTACACATCAAACTGTACCCGCGTATATACTAACATCAATCGCAGACACCCTCAACAAGACCAAAGTAACCGGTATTCCACAAGTCGACCAGATCCAAGACGACGTCAACAATCTGATTGGGAACCAAGTTGGGAAGAATGGCCTCTTTGCCCCAATCGGGAACTTGACATCGAAAGAAGGCATCACCCGAGCGGAGCGTGGAGGGAAGGATGATTCGGGCACGGGCTCGTACGGTGGTCCGGCATCGAGTGTGACGGATCCTATGATCAAGAATGCCCAAGGCGCCGGGGAGGGCATTGCGAACGGTGCGCAGAGTGCTGGGCAGGGTGTTGTCGGTGGTGCTCAGGCAGCTGGGAGTACGCTGACTGATGGCGCGAAAGGTGCGGGCGGATATGTGGGTGGGATGTTGGGTGGTGGGAAGAAGGAGGAGGAGAAGTGATGTGTTATGAAGACTGTGTTAGTACTAACGAGATGTATGATGATGGAGTTTTACATTACAATTTGATTTGATTTAAATATTCTCTGGCCCAGTTTCAACATAATGTGAACATACCTATAGGTAAGATAATGTTGGGATTTGAACTGGGAGGTTCTGATTAACCATCTGGGACCAAGTTGACATTCGCTAAAAGCCCCTATAATTTGAGGGGTCAGCCCTATGGTTACGGGGCTGACACGCTAAATGCGGGGTAAAATTCAGGGGCCTCGACGCAGCGGTAATACTGTACCGGTGGACATCACAACACATCAATTAGGTACATGCTACACGCCCAAGCAGATGAAAGATGCTCATTTTATTTCCCGGGAAAAGAAATCTAGTTGTCGGCTCTTAAAAGCACAATCCACTTGGTATCCTACACCTTGTTCTTCTCTCCAAAATATTCCTCCAGAGAAGTCGGTTTCCTGAACTGGACCAGAAGCGTAATATTCGGGTTTTCCCACAATCCCCTACTAGCAACCACCGCCGCCGCCTCCCACATATACTCAATATACCCCTTTCTCCCCTTCTGCCTCCTCAACCTCGCCAATTCCGCCTCCAGCTCTTCCACACTCCCCTCCCTCGTAACATGCACTGCAGTGCCATGTACCTTCTCATACACAGCGGCAAGCTCCCGAACAGTAGTTGTGCCGGAACGGATCCTGAAGAAACCGCCTTCTCCAGCTTGGACACCCTTGCTGTGGAGCAGGATATCGATGGTGTATTCCGCTGCATCGGCTTGGGTGCTCCACGGCCATGTATTGGTCGCCCCATCATCGCCCCAGTACCTCATGCGTGGCTTCTCAGCACGCGTGTCGAAGCCTCCGGGTCCATACGGTGAATAGAGAAGATCTGCAAACAGGCCGGTGAACACGTAGACAGGGCGGATGGAACTAGTAGTTGCGATCTGGTGCTCGAACGCAATATGGTTATTATAGTGCTCGAAATCGCCGAACTGGAGATTTGTCCAGTCGCGGCTCCAGGACGAGGCGATGAATATATTGATGTTTGCGCGTTCGGCGGCGCGCAGAAGGAGGAGATGACCGTCAAGGTCTAGTACTGGGACTGGTGCGTAGGCGTTGATGACTGCATCGACTCCGTTGACTGCTGTTTCGAGAGCGGGGATGTCGTAGTATGAGGTGCTTTTTATAAACGATTCAAGTTGGGAAGAAAGTTCGTGGCTGAGGGCGTCGGGATTGCGACCTAGACCTCGGATTGAGATTCCTCTTGAGATGGCAACGTTAGCCAGGCGTTGGCCAAGAGTTCCAGTGATTCCAGCGATTAGAATAAGCATGATGGAAGACAGATGTTGTTTTAATCTGCTTGAGTTGTGAATGATTTGAATGATATTTGAGATAGATACAATTAGTGACCCCCATTATATGTTATCTTTTTGAATTGAATTTCTCGAATTCTTAATGGTGATCTTCAATCCGGATTACGATGTTAAGGAACAATTAGGAGAGCAACACGGAGTACCAAGTTTGCCGAAAATGAGAGAAAGAACCTGACAACTCCGAGACTGACAAAGCATGAAGAGCCGGCATTCGAAGATGAGCCACGAGCTTTATCAGCTGAAAAATCGCACATGATTGAAGTTCAATTAAGATGGACAATGCATGTTCCTTTCGCAATTGACACTTGTCTGGGGCATGTCTAGTCGGTTTGGTGCAATTCAAGTCTTCCCCACTGGGTTGGTAAGACAAAATTACCCCACATAACCTATTTCCACACACTCCCCATCAATACATCACCTCTGGCCTCCAAGTAAAGACAAGTATAAACAGAGGAACTACCTTATTGGAATAGACCGACAAACGGACTGGGCGAATTCAATCAGTGGTGAACAACATTGGAGAATGATAGGATAGTGGTGGAAGTCTAAACAAGGGGTATATCCAAGCTTTATTTCAGCTTCAGCCTCCTTTCCTTCTAGTATCGCAAACAGCCACCCCATACTTTATCTAAATGCATTGGATGAGAACGCTGACCTGTCGATCCAAAGTAATACAGTGTAAATTACAAAACCCATGGCACAAACCACTTAATCATCTGAATCCTTATCACTATCATCACTCTCACTCAAATCAACCTGCTTTTTCCTTCTGTCCTCGGTCATCTCCCGAAACGTACTCCAACTCAGAAGTAAGAATGCCGCTATAATTAAAATTCCTCCGGCAATCGCAGCAGGAGCTAAAGGAACGCCGGTCCATAGCCAGTCTACGATCGCGACCAGGAAGATTGTGAGGAGTGCAGCGACGCTGGAGAGAACGGGCGAAGTGAGACTGATGAGTACGAGAAAACTGCCCGAGAATGTCGCATTGGAGAGGACAGAGATGAGGAGGAGCCATGCTGTGTTCCCATGTGGTAATTCGAATCTCTCTAGGCCTGTGAAGTGTAGGATGGGAAGCGGAATCCATAGAACGAGAAGTGTGAACGAGCCGATTAACGAGCCGAAGGTATTGGCGAAGATCATTCCTCTCCCTGGACTTGTTCCCTCCGGTGGACATGCAAGTCTCTTGTATAGTACTTCGTAGAATCCGTATAACACGCTCCCCACACCAATTATGAGATTTCCTAGTACTCGATTACTGGCTTCTTTTTCCTCTCCTCCGCCTACCGAGCCTCCAGATTTCCCACCATGTTTGGTTGGTGTTGAGTCTCCGTACGCTACAATTAAAACGCCTGCAATAGCCACTATGACTGCAAAAGATTTATCGAAGCGGAGTTTTTCCTTCAGAATAGGGACGCTGAAGGCATAGGCGAAGAATGCGGAGCAATTGTAGATGGCTGTGAGATCTGACGGCGACGTCATATTGACAGCCACGTACCAAGAACCTCCTGCAACTGTCAGGGCGCAAGTAACCAGCGCAGTTTTGCGCAGCATATATGGGATTGGAGAGTGTTGGCCGCGGGGGATAGAGAGGTCTTGTAACTCCACCATTTGGGCAGTAGTTCGAACGAGGTATACGTGTCGGCGCCAGAAGGTATGCCAGGGCATATTCCATTTTTGGAGGCGGAGACAGAGGAGTTGGAAAGGCCATAGTAAGGACCAAGAGCCGTGTGTTAGGTATCTGACGCAGATGGTCAGTATTTGGCTTTCCAGAGAGAGGGACGAAAGGAAGACTCACAGCATACAATACGCCTTATTCCACCCCATCTCATGCTGGATATAAACTGCCGTCTCGGTCTGAACAACGAAACTGACCAAGCTCAGACCTAGGAAAAAGGCAGCATATGTATACTTCTTCTTCGTTGCCAGCTTGGCCTGCGTGTCTGGACTCCTACTACGCATGGTTGATCGCCTCGAGAATGTGGGTGGCCGTTCTGGAGGTTCAGGAGAATTATAACCACTTCCTCTACTACGCCCGCGTGCTTCGAGATCAGAGTCCTTGCGTAGGAGAGGTTGATGAGAGCGCCCATCTGTCGGCCGGTGGAGAGTGGGGCGTCGGTCGTCCATATCTATGTCTTTGCCTTCGTTATCAACGTCAACGTCCCAGTTGCTGTATTCGTCGTCGTCCAGGAGGGTTTGCAGGGGCTCTTCTTCCTGGGAGGCACCGTTGTGCTTTGGTTCGAGGGAGACAGTCCTGGAGGGGGAGACGGGCGTTACAGGTCTTCGTTGTGCATTTGCGCTGACTGGGGCCGGATGATAGCTGTGAGACATCCACACGATACGGATATGAAGATATACCTAGCTAATTAGGTAATACTTGCAAGGTAAATGTGATTTATGCACGAGGCTGTAAGAATGGCTGTCAGCAGTGGGATGAAAGACACAGTTGCAGTTGATGGTAACTCGCTAAGCCAATCGTAAGGCAAGCCATTCTTCAGATAAGGCTTGTAGTGGAGAACCCCACGATCTAGCCCATCACGTGGATATATAATTAATTACAGGGATTTACTCGTATTCTGTGTTTATATTTAGATGCAGGCAGCTGATTGATGCAGTGGTGTGGTGTTGTTAGATCAAGAGGCGTAGTCATGTAGGGAAATGTACCGAGTATGATGTCGACTAGATGATATCGAGCCCTTCCAGGTTATGCAATAAACTCCCAGTCAAATCTGCTACGTATGCACTTGCTTGCGAGAAATACATTTGTAAGTATGTATATACCAGCCAAACAGTTTGTGGTGTTAGATCCTTGGTGTCGGATCTATAAACATGTATTTACAGATGAGACCAGAGTGTAAGTTGTTTGCCATCACTATGCAGCAGCGAAACACAAACACAAAGGAGAATCAGCTCGACATATGTGCTGTACCTATACCCATGGCTTGCATATTCCCCAATATACCGTTTGAAGCATGAAGAGTCAAAAGGAAAGTGAACGATGAAATACGTCAGAATGGAGAAATGGCCCCGTTGACTTCCTTACTAAAGTATATCCGAAATGCATCTCTTCACTACCCTCCCAGTCTTTACTCCCATGCTCGACGAAGCACGCCGAGTGATTCTCACAGTCTGGGTTGTACCGTACGTCACAGAAATGATCGAAGGCTGGGTGGAACTCGTAGAAATTCTGCGAGGCTGGTAACTCAACCAAGTAAATTTTATCCCCAACTCCACGCTAAACAGCAATGACTTTTCCTAGTTCACAAATAATCCTTCTTTCGACTTGTTCTGGTATACTGGTTCAACCGCCACTCCACATCGCCATCTTTGTTCTCCAACGTTCCACCCCTGATTTCAAAACACCTCATCGTCATCCTTGGACCAACCTCTGCCAATTCGACACTCTGATACGACGTTTTCACAAAGACGTGATGCCGTACCTCGATGCTATCTTCAATATTCTTGAATGTTACCACTCTGCTACCTAGCTTTGTCTTGTTCGTGATGGCTTCTCTTGGTGGGAAGATGTGCTTTAATATCTTGACCATTCGTTGTCCCAACCGAGATGTGAAGCCTTCGAAAATCAGGTGTGGGTATGATTCCGAGACGGTCCCTCTGGAACTGTTGGGAATATCATGGCGTAGGACGACGTTGTGTAGGGAGAATGACACTGTAGGACCATGTGGGAAATGCGAAAGAGTCAAAGCCGTTGGTGTGCCTCGATGTTCATGTAGCAGAATAATGTCTGAAAGTCCCGACGCCTGTGCAGATTGTACAAGATTTGGAAGAATCAAATTTCCTCGGTTCAGTCGTATCGATGTTGGTAGCAGTAATCGGATTTCTTTGGCAAAAGAGGATAGTCTGGTGGAAGGATCTCGTGAGGTTGTTACGAGCACTCGTGGATCAACAATTCCAGAGAGTTGAGAGTATTCATCGTCCAAATCAAGCTCCTCATTTGCCGTCAAATCGGGTCTTGATTCATCATACTTGTAATCCTCCCGCAGCGTCTTGTCGTTGGCAATCGCAGGATCCAATGGTTTCCCGGAGGATAGAGAGGCTCGTAGCTTTGCTCTCTTCTCTGAAATCTCTGCTTGCTGGAGCGTGAGGGCCCGTCGATAGAGGTAGTCCTTTCGTTGGCGGGCTTGCTTGCGCTGCGGCAGGTTAGCTATGAAGTTTGTATACGGGAGCAGTTGAAATCAATATGTTTTGGTTGGTGTAGATTTTGTTGTCAAGCTGTTTCCCCATCACGTACTACCAAGTAAAAGTGAGATACTTACATTCATGATTGTGTGGAGCTGTCGGCGCAAAAGATTGAAGTTCTTCGATATTATAAAAATATAAAATATAAAATTCTGACAAGGTTTTGCCCGCCTGCGCTACACATTCCGCCCCTTGGCTTGGGCGGGCGGCTCTTCTGCATCCCACATTCAATCCACCTGCAACACCAACATTTTCTTCCACCACCACCTGTACCAGTACCACCACCGCGAAGATACAAATACAACACCGTCACCAGGAAAAACATCTGCGCAAGACTTCCAACTTGCCCAGAACCTCGTGCTGTATCGATGATGACTTGAGGACGAACGGGCGCGTCTGTAACAAAATTCTTTCTTCGCGCCACGCCTACCCACCAAACAAGGCGAAGGCGAGGCTGCTGAACAAATTCAGATTTAAATAAAGTGAGGAAACCCCATCCCAGTGCCACCATCTTCTCCTCTCTCCCGGCACTTTATTTCTTCCACGGCCGGTTGCATTCCATGCTTCCTCTTCTACCCGTTCTAATCGTCCTGGACTAACTAATCCTATTCTTCCCTCTAGCAGTCAAAACAATCCTCCCCTACAATGGAAGGCGCTTTCACCCACCTCGGGAACCATCTCATTTCTGACTCTGCCGCTGCAATAAATGCTGGCGCCGACGACCTCTCCAACATCGACCCGGACGAGAGCCTTCTCTACGGCCAATATGGAGGACGTGGTGGTCTAGGTCCCACTAGGAGACGGAACGACGACGATGACAACGAGACTGAAGTTTTTGATGATGATGATTCCGAGAGCCTGGCGAGTATGCCAGTGGAGGGGATGAAGACTTTGGGTCTCAGAGGAGTGGAGGACGAGAAGGAACTTCCCGCACATGCTTGCGCGTAAGTTCTCTCCTCCGACAAACGGATTATGGCAAAACTAATTGGTACAGGTACTGTGGCATCCATTCCCCAAGTTGCGTCGTCAAGTGTCTAGGATGTAGCAAGTGGTTCTGCAGCGCTCGAGGAAACGCCACCTCTTCCCACATCGTCAACCATCTAGTCCGCGCGCGACACAAGGAAGTCCAGCTTCATCCGCTTTCCACGCTCGGAGATACGGTCCTTGAATGTTACAACTGTGGTACAAAGAACGTGTTCTTGCTTGGATTCATTCCCGCAAAATCCGACACGGTTGTTGTACTCCTCTGTCGCCAACCTTGCGCCTCTGCACCGTCCTCGAAGGATATGAGTTGGGATATTTCAAGATGGCAACCACTGATCGAAGATCGCTCATTCTTGCCTTGGCTTGTGTCAGTGCCTACAGATGCCGAGCAGCTTCGTGCGAGACATTTGACCCCACCAAACATTGCAAAGCTGGAGGAGATGTGGAAGGACAATGCGAATGCTACCATTGCCGATCTGGAGAAGGCCGCTGGAATCGATGACGAGCCAGCTCCTGTTCTCTTGAAATACGATGATGCATACCAGTACCAGAATGTCTTTGGCCCCCTTGTCAAGATCGAGGCAGACTACGATCGCAAGTTGAAGGAAGCTCAATCTGAGGATGGTTTGGTCATTCGATGGGATTATGGTCTCAACAACAAGCATCTAGCCAGCTTTGTTCTTCCCAAGATTGAGTTAGGAGATGTCAAGCTTGCAGTTGGTGATGAAATGCGCCTGAAGTACAAGGGAGAGCTACGACCAGTTTGGGAGGGCGTGGGATATGTCATTAAGATTCCAAACAACCAATCTGACGAGGTCACGATCGAACTGCGAAAGGTCGGCAACGACAAGTCTGTACCTACGGAATGCACCCACAACTTCTCCGCCGATTATGTCTGGAAGGCCACTTCGTATGACCGCATGCAGTTCGCCATGAAGACATTTGCGGTTGACGAGATGAGCGTTTCTGGATACATATTCCACAAGCTCCTCGGCCACGAAGTCGCGGCAGCCCCTATGAAGATTCAGATGCCCAAGAAATTCAGCGTTCCTGGTCTTCCCGAATTGAACAGCAGTCAAATCAATGCTGTCAAGAGTGTCATCCAGAAGCCTCTCAGTCTGATTCAAGGCCCACCTGGAACCGGAAAGACTGTCACATCAGCCACCATCATCTACCATCTTGCCAAAGTCAACGGAGGCCAGGTTCTTGTCTGTGCACCATCTAACGTTGCAGTCGATCAACTCTGCGAGCGTATCCACCGTACTGGATTGAAGGTCGTTCGTCTGACAGCCAAGTCGCGTGAGGATGTTGAATCTTCAGTTGGCTTCCTCTCTCTTCACGAGCAGGTTCGCATGAATGACAGCAATCTCGAACTGACCAAGCTCTCCCAGCTGAAGAGCGAACTTGGCGAATTGTCCAGCCAGGATGAAAAGAAGTTCAAGACTCTGACCCGCGCTGCAGAGCGTGAGATTCTCAGCAACGCAGATGTCATTTGCTGTACCTGCGTTGGTGCTGGTGATCCTCGCCTGGCCAAGATGAAGTTTCGAACTGTATTGATCGACGAATCCACCCAATCAGCCGAGCCAGAATGCATGATCCCATTGGTTCTTGGATGCAAACAAGTTGTGTTGGTCGGAGATCATCAGCAGTTAGGTCCAGTCATCATGAACAAGAAGGCTGCCAAAGCTGGTCTCAACCAATCCCTCTTTGAACGTCTGGTCATCCTGCGCGAGCACCCTATTCGTCTCAACGTCCAGTATCGTATGCATCCTTGTCTTTCCGAGTTCCCGTCGAACATGTTCTACGAGGGCTCGCTTCAGAATGGTGTTACCATGGCGCAGAGACTTCGCCGTGATGTTGACTTCCCATGGCCCGTTGCCGATTCTCCCATGATGTTCTGGTCTAATCTTGGCAATGAAGAAATCTCAGCTTCCGGTACTTCATACCTCAATCGGACTGAAGCCTCCAACGTTGAAAAGATCGTCACCCGTTTCTTCAAGGCCGGCGTTCAGCCTGCAGATATTGGTGTCATTACTCCATACGAGGGCCAACGATCATTTGTTGTCAGCTCTATGCAAAATACTGGAACCTTCAAGAAGGAGAGCTACAAGGAGATTGAAGTTGCTTCCGTTGATGCTTTCCAGGGTAGAGAGAAAGATTTTATTGTACTGTCCTGCGTTCGTTCCAACGACCACCAGGGCATCGGTTTCTTGAGCGATCCTAGACGACTGAATGTCGCTTTGACACGTGCCAAGTACGGGCTCGTTGTTCTCGGTAATCCAAAGGTCCTGTCCAAGCACCCACTTTGGCATTACCTCCTGCAATATTTTAAGGAACGCAACTGCCTCGTTGAAGGTCCACTTTCCAACCTGCAGACCTCTCTGCTTCAATTCAGCCGTCCCAAGGCAACCTACCGTGGACCTCAACGCTACCAAATGGCTCACTCGGCATTTAACGGACACCCTGGAGTTAATGGGAAGAGCAATCAAGAATTCGATGCTGGTTCTATGATGAGCTACATCCCTGACGACGTCTCCTCGATCCATTCTTCTGCTCTTGGTGGTGTTGGGATCGGTTCTGCCTACCCTCAGATGTTCTCCAACTTCAACGGTGATTCTTGGCCTGGTCTTGATCCTCGAGGTCGTAACAATGGTCAGAAGGCCAGGGGTCGTGGCTCGGAGAGTATTGCGGGCGAATCTGTCGCAGCTAGCGAGCTCACTGATGCAACCAGCAGCATGATGGACGGCAAGGGCATTGGTCAAGGTGGTGCTAGCTTGGGTGCCGGTCTTGGCGATGCGCAGAAGCAGACCAGCTTAAGTCAATCTGACCGTCTGAAGCGCTACGTCGAGTCTGGTGGTCGCATGGCAGATTACAAGACCGGTGATGCGGGAAGTGTTTTTGGAAGTAGTTCCTTGTTGAGCGGTCGCCGCTTGGACGACGATGAGAAAAGTGTCTCCACTGCGTTTGCTAGCCAGATTGGCGGCGGCTACGATTGATCGATTCTTTGAGAGGTCCTTGAATGCATTGGACAACATGGATATATCTTATCGAAACGGATAGCCGTGGAAGACACCAGCTGCTCTCATTCGGCACCTTACATTCGTGTGAGATTGAAAGGACGATTAAGAGATCCAAAGGCTATGTCGACCCATCAAAGGCTTCGATATCACAGCCCGCCCACGTACAAGGTGGCAATAGAGGAGAGATCTGATGCGACAGATAGTTTGCGGGTGGATTGCTTTGTCAAGATTGATAGTAGGGGATGTATAAAGGTGGTATGGTTCTTATGTGGAGCACTCATGTAGCTACCCATACTTTGGGTTCGGGATATCTGTAGCTGCTTGTGGGATAGTGCTTACAGGTAGTCAATTAATACCTTACTGCCAGTTCCCAGTTCTTTGGAGATGTGAAAGGTAGGTATTGTAGAACGTTCGGCATGCCCATGATCAGAGGTCGATAAAATCTTTATTTGTCTTGGTTTGTCATGTTTTAGCTTGACGGGTGGAGCGGAACAGTCTTGCCATATTCGTTGCTTTGCCAGTTTGAGGGGGGCAGTGCCTAAATGTTCATGCTCATGTTGAAATGCGGTGGACTTGCTCGAATTGACGCTCTTTATATTGCTATGACGCTTGGAAGGTAAATTCATGGTATGTTCACGACTGCACATGTATACACAACTGTCCATTTCTTTGAAGAGTGAATATCCTTCTCAGTTCTAATTTGCGGGAGAAAATCAGTCGTTTCACAATCTCAGGCCGCCGGGTTTGTTTACTGAAGGAGGTAGGTCACTGCTAGTTTCCAAACCTTTGAAGGCCTCAAAGCTACAGACTCAAAGCTACGGATTCTCGTGGCTGCTTTTCATTTCATTGATAGACGGGTTTGGTGAGAGTCTTGTCATCAGACTCTCTGCTGCTTTGATGTTTGAAAGGTTGGTCGTATGGACCTACTGTTCTTTGATGATATTTGGGCTCAGTTGTATAAGAATGGGACTCTGCTCCCCGGACTGCGGACTTGCCACTCTATAGGAGCTTCTTCATACGCATCGGAATCTTCAACACGGACACCACCATGAACAACCCACCAATGTACAATCCTGGTTTTTTAGAAACCAAAATCCAGGAAGTGGAAGATGAGATTGGTAAGCTGGCAGATTGGCTCGTCGAAGGCGCTGATTCTATGGTGTTCCGCTCCAGAGCCGAGCTAGAACAGGCAAAAGTCGAAGTGCGCACGATGGAGCTTGCCGATGCCGGCGTGAGACTGACGGAGGCTGCCGTAGACTTTCAACATAAGACGTTTGGAGATGGAGATGGCTCTGGAGATGAAGGCCACGGTGGAGACCGACCTTCAAATGGGGGTGGAAGTGGAGATGCACTTGAAGGTAGACGTGGACGTGGAGTCGGAGATGTCGGCGGAGGCAGCGGACCTGGAAATGGACCTTCAAATGGGCTTGGAGATCAGCAGAATGGAAGCAATGGAGGCGCTGGACCTGAGCATGGATTCGGACCCAGTGGCGACAGTAACTCAAACGGCAAATCAAACAACCGCCGAGTCGACAGTTACCGACACCTTGCGCCAAATGCGAGCTTGGGAAGAGCGTATGAGAATCTAGACCAAGACCGTGCCAAGGCACCTCCAAGCAATGCCCATGCTGATCCGCCAAGGTAACTAAGGCGTATGGCAATTAGCGGACTCCTTACAATGCCAAGAGTGTTAACAATGCCGCTAGGTCTGATGCGGTCTTTACCCAGGCGGCAAAGCTGGAGAAGGAACAGGATGGCAAGAGAGTTCATCTTCGAGGAGGAACGGAATCTGATCAGCCCAGTCAGTCTGAAGATGTCCAGGACAACCCCCGAAGCGACTCGATCAACAATCCTAGGTCCCCAACCCGCCGAGCCTTCCACAAACGGCACTCAACCTCACCGCTTTTGGGTGACAAAGAATCACCCCCCCCCGCCTAGATAATTATAGTGATAACCTCCAACCCAATACGAGCGCATCCAGTCAGCATGGCAGTCTCTCCACGATACCTGACGTTCAATCAAGCCATGGAAACATCGATATTGGGGAATACATCATCAGCAAATTGACAGAGGTTAAATCCTCGAGCAGATTACAGCAAGAAGTACTCGAGGAGTGTATCTGTAAGTTGGAGGGATTTATAAGCCAGTCGGATGAACAACCAAATGTTTCAAGTGACTGGCGCCCCGGTTCGAGCCGGGGAGAAGCAATTGCGAGGGAGAGTCGGAGTATGGACACTCGCCACGTGGCTGAAACGCAATCTGGAACAGACCCTCAATTCGAAGTCAGTGGTGGTGCCAGCGAGAGAAATTCCAATGATGAGTCTAATTTTTCCCTGGGTGGAGAGACTCAGCTTGTACATCGAGGTCGCTCTCGACAATTCAGAGGAAATCAATCCGAGGTTGCTTCTTCGGACCCAGCAGACGTTGCCGTTCCTCAGAATTCCCAAGACGGGGTTGAGATCGGAAGCGAGGCAGCTGATGATTCAATGGGAGTTTTGGGCTTGGATAGTGAGGACTTGTTAAATTCTGACTAAAAGGTTCCTGGAAACATCTGACGATTGGAGGCTAAATTCGCGTGGGAGGTTGTAAATTAGTCAGAGATGGCGTTTTTGCTTTTGATCGCTTTGGTTGCTTTGGTTGTGCGATGGGTTGCAGTCTGTACAAGCAGAAAGATTGGGAAATGTCTGCTTTGCTTTATGTTGCTGTTGGTTATTACTCATATCAAAATGTGAACACTTGTTCCACCGACTTTGAGAAGTTTGCAAGTTCCTTCCAGTGCAAGGGTAAATAGAAGGACACGTCGATGTTTCAGAAATTCAGCCTGCCTTGATTGACGGTAGCATTTCGACCGCAGCCGGTTCCGGAATTTTTCAGCAGAGGAAACAAAACAGCTTTCAGAGGGATTGGATGATGTAACAATCCCGGTCATGAATCATAATTCAGTCAGATCAACACAAGAGAGCATTATCAAACATGAACCTGCTAGGGACGACTTATACAGTGTTCAATTTCTGCGTCGCAATGTATCATCATAACCCATGAGCTCGCTTTCTACACTTACACCAACAAATGGGAAGTCTAACCGCTAGCAGCAATGGTAGACAAGCTTAACGATATCAATGTCAGAGCGTCTACTTCTTGTGAACAGGAAAATATTGTTACCCAGCACTCGGAGCAGAAAATTGAGGATGCAGAAGAATGAGTCCGTCACCTCTATGAAGAAATCGACACACTGAGAGCAAAGAACGATAGTCTGATAGCAGAGAACATCAGTCTTACTGCTCAAGTCAAAGACGACGAAGACATGGTTGCTTACATGTTGCCCAGGAAGAAGGCTGTAGGCCTCTCCGAAGAACATCAGTTCTCTCCACATCTTATCCCGGGCCATTCGTTAAGCATCGATTCGGAAACTCAGAGTCAGGGCCTTGACAATGCAATGGAGAGTACGAGCCTTGGAGGAGAGGACGGGGATTTGAATGACGGGGTCAAGAACATATCATTATTATACCTATTGACCTAGATCCTGAGGGATCTAGTTCAACAAGTATTGGAAGTGGGAAGGGTAGAGTGGATGTTTCCGAAGACAGCGAGAAGTAAAAGGAAGAAATTTCCAGTTGACGAAGATGCTGAGCGTACAGGCAATATTCTGTTGCAATTATGTTTCTTAGAATTAGAAAATACATGAATATAATAGTCATCTTTAGTAACTACCGCTCTTGATTGGTATCCACCGCCGAACTCTAAATGGAGGGGTTTAAGCAAGCTTTTTTCATTGGGGCCTATGATTATATTAGAGCCCTTTGAACCACTCATGCTGGAGTAATTCAGCCGTCGACGGCCGCGAATCAGGTTGCCATCGCAGCATTTTCTGAACTAAATTTACAAAGACGTCCATATCGAGGGCCGACATGTCGAGAGGCTTTCGTCTCCTGGCATGATGCCAGATGTCACCGTACTCGAAGTCATCCGGACCATAGACCTGCTGATCATGCTCTTGCATGTCTAATGCGACCCCATCCGGGTTTACAAAGCTATCAGCATCTGGCCACTTTTTCCGAATAGTAGGTGGAACTGAACCTAGACGTTGAACAAGGTCACGCAATAGTCGATTGTTCTGGTAAATACGGTGCGGATCGTGAGAGCTGAATTGCGCCTCAACTAATCGGCGGAGCATAACAGCTTCCCAGAATAAAAGACCAAGAGAGAAAATTTCAGCCTTGTGTGTTGCCGGTATACCAAGCAGTAACTCCGGTGGCTTGAAGTCTGATAAATTATACAAGGGACGTTTTTCGCATTCATCGAAGGAACAGGAGAATCCGAGATCGACCAGAACAACCCTGGATGAATCATCCAACTGGAGTGGATCATTAAGGGGAGTTGCTGCTACGGTATACTGAATTTCGTTCGGCTTTAACGCCTTGCCATCCTTTCGTCGCAGCAATTCGATGTCATGCCGCGAGTTGAAGAGGTTTGCTTTGTTCCATTCAATAGAAAATGGCCCAGCCAGTTTGTTGCCTTCTTCACACGACTGCCAGTGCGCTTCAACAAGCTTCTTGGCTTCTTCAAATTCCCTTTCCCACGAGTCTTGAGACCCGTCATCAGAATCCGAGGAAGTATCTTCGTCTTCGGGACTCAGTTCTGCACGGCGACTACTCTGATTTTCTTCAGTTTCTTCACCCGGATGGCCTGATACTACTTCCACATTTTCAGGCCAAACGGCTCTCTGAATTTCATTTTCATGTAGCGATGAGAGGTCGTAGCTCAAGGCCATACAAAAGTTTGCTGGCTGAATATCCCGATGAGCTATGCCTTGGCTGTGAAGATAATCAAGACCTAAAAGCATCTGCCAACATGCTTGTTTGGCGAGTTGAGCAGACCACGGGTCGCCTTCCAGCACTTTTCCTAGCCAGCTTTCCGGTTCGTTAAGATGGGCACGCTTTTCAAAAGCAGTTTCGAGGACATCGCGAAATGATGAGCCCAAAGGCTCAAGCACCTTGCAGAAATGGTCTCCATTGGGTCCATGGACCACGAAGGCGTCGAGAGCTAGCTCTACATGTTGCATACCCGGGTGATTGGACGGCTGTATGAGTCTGTCGAGCTTAAATTCGGCCTCGCTTATTTTGGCACCGAGTACTTTGATAGCAACGAAGCGTCGCTTTGAAGCACTGCGTAGGGTTAGTTACCTGGAGCAGAATTGGCCGAATCACTTGCATTTTGTCCTTTGCCAGCCAGACAGTGGACTGGGATCCAGCGCCAAGCTTGCGAAAGACACAATAACGGCCATTAAGAATGTCACCCAGGTGTACTGGGTGGAACTTCCCTGGTACATAGTTCTCTGGGTTCTCCTAGAGTATGTCAGTACACAGCACGCTCTCTTTTAGACAGCAGTACCGACGCCCATGATGCGATTGTTGATGTATATCATATTTGAAGCCATCCTGGGAATCAAAGCACTCTGCCTCAGACACGATCTTGTGTTGTTGATGTTTTTGGTGTTAAAGATGCTAGGATCTTACGAGTTAATGGAGGCTATTGTTATTTTAGCGGCGTGTCCGTCCACTGTAGCTTAGCGGCGGGCGCTAAGCGATAGACTGCGAAATCCAGGAAGTCCTAGTCCTATTAACTTTTGATGTTCTTGCCATGTAGCACATCAATTCGATGCCACTTTTTTTCTACCTACCAGGACGTTTCTTCTTTTTATCAAGACAGCTGTGAAACACTATAGGAGTTAATATACCCATGGAACTTACATGGAAAACAAGGCCAAATACATGAATAAATTTTGAATAATGCTACGGCTTGCGTCAAATGAACGCCTATTATAATATTTTAGACTATGAATAAAGTCATATAATATGAAATAGAGAGAATACAAATCACAAGTCCTAGTAGGCTAGTTAAACGACTCGGGTTTAGTATATATATCATATATCCCTAGCGTAGTGGTATATGTCACAGTCAAGATTTATCCTTTCAAAACAACAAAGTTTATCCCCTTCTTAATTCTCTACTCAAAATCTGAAGTCATGGCTTTGCTTCCAGTGTGTTTCGGATCCACGCCAATTTCTCAGCGTCTATACCAGTAGGGTATCGCCATTGGAGACTATCCTCTGCGCTTGAAGGAACTGAAACAACACTTTTTCTATGACTACAAGAGTCAAAACCAGCCTGGCCGCGGTACGCTCCTATTCCACTTCTACCTACACCACCAAAGGGTAGATTAGGAACGGCGATCTGTGTCATCGTGTCATTGATGACAACTCCCCCGGATCTCGTATTTCGCAGAATGTACTCCACCTCGCTAGAGTCTTCCGTCATTAAATAGAGACCTAACGGATCCTCTAAAATCTGAGAGACGAGGTCGCATGCCTCTCCAAGTGACGAAACTGAGATCACTGGAAGAATTGGTCCAAAGATCTCATCCGTCATTAGAGCATCATCCAGGGACACATTACTCACAACTGTCGGCTCGATGAAGAGGGTCTTTTCATCCCCATGACCTCCAGCTATAATGCTGCCTCTTGTTCTTTTAAGAAGGTCGGTAACACGTTCCCAATGCCGCGAGTTGACCATTCTTCCCATTTTGCCTTCGGCTTGCGGCTTTCCTTGATAGAAGCGTCTGATGACTTGCTGTAATGCGTTTATAAATTCATCTTTCACGCACTCCTCAACCATTGCATAATCCGGCGCGACACATGTTTGCCCTGCACATGCAAATCTGCCATATGCAATTCTTGTGGCTGCTACCATGATATCTGCGCTTTTTGTGACGATCACTGGACTTTTTCCTCCCAACTCCAAGGTAACAGGTGTGAGATGATGTGCAGCCGCACGCATAACAATGCGGCCCACATTTGCGCCTCCTGTATAGCAGATATGCCCAAACTTCTCTTTCAAAAGTGCTGTTACCGCTGGTTCTCCGCCATTGATGACACGATAGCAACTTTGATCGAGATAACGTGGTACTAAGTTGGCGAGTGCCATTGCAGTGGCAGGCGCAAGTTCACTTGGCTTCATGATTCCAGTATTTCCAGCAGCGATAACTGCAAGAAATGGGGCTGCTACTAGAACAAAGGGATAGTTCCAGGCTCTAGAACGAACGTCAAAAACAGTCATTCATAGAAAATGAATCTCACTTACCCAATGACTAAACAAGTACCTAATGGTTGTTTGTGTATGGTAGGGGAGAAATGTTTATACTCGAGGGGAATATCCGAAGCGCATTCGGGAGCTAGCCAGGTGTCCATATTCGTTAACGTGTGGACAATCTCATTTTTGATAGACATCAACTCCATTACTTGAGCCTCAAGGACAGGCTTTCCCAAATCTTGAAACAAGCATTGTTGCAGCTCTACTTCATTCTCCTACAATACAACAGTTAGTGGTTTTGAGAGCATCGTTGCAGACAGGAGACGAACATCAATGAGCTTCCAGAACTGCTTTAGTTGGTTCTTTCTGAAGGCAATATCTCTCGTCTTCCCAAGCTTAAATGTTGTTTGTAGAGACTTTGCTACGGATGGGATATCGTGTAGTGGGGTTGCCGTAAAGTTGTTCATACTGAATGCTACCGAATTTGCAAAAGGTGGGATAAAGAAAGGTACGGATCGGAGTTAAAAGACTGGAAGCAGTTTAATTCTAAGAGATAAAAAGATAACGAGGGTGGGGTTAAGTCGATCGTTACCCCAAACTCATATCTCCTGAGTGGGGCTCCTCTGATTTGCTTCTAGGGCAATCCTCTTGCTTTGGTCATGATCACATGTTGATTACGGCACGTACTATAAGTTTAGATAGTGAAACTGGACTGCATTTTACAAGATGTAGGATGTCAGACCGGTAACACGAATCGGAATCCTCTACTATACTTCTAACATCTGGGTTCTCAGACGTGGTATTACAAGAAGGAAATCAAGATGCAGTTCTAGGGTATTTTCAACCTACCGTAGCAGTTTTGAGTAGGTAAAACTTACAACAAGATACGTAGAAGATTGAAATAGTAGAAAATGAAGCCACATGCAAACTAAACGTGGAACTGAATTCAGTGTTTTAAATTGCTATGTCTGAAATATTAGAATACAGCGCAGCACCAACCATGGCGTGACTAACCTAGCCAAGCGGTCATATCCGCGTGATTCATGTCGTGACACGGCGACAGAAGCTTAGCAGCCCTATAAAGCATATCTTATGTATCGATAAGCCTCCATTCTTGATTGCTATAAGTGGGGACGAGTCCTCCACTTTTGTTAGCCTGGGCTTCTTATATTTGTTACATGTAGCATGCTAATTTCAATGGATGCTTTCATCAAACATTGAAAATTTCAGATTCATCATGAATGTTACAATTGAACACAGAGAATCGCCTGGCACGGTCACCTTGGTTTGTGTTAATTATCTTAACGAGTAGAAACATGCAATAACATCAACATACTAGGTCGATCTCAATGGCGAGATTCGTGCAAAACATAGCACTGCCGAAAAGGAGATTATCTTGAATCCAGCGCCTAGTGCTGATCCCAACGATCCGTTGAACTGGTCCAAATGGCGAAAATGGAGAGCCACCTTGTGTGCTTTATTGTTCACCTGGTGTATCTGCTGCTCTTCATCGGCATGCTTCTCAGTATTTGTTCCGATCTACGAGGAGAGCGGAATTAGTCTTACGCATCTGAACCAAGGCACGGGCTACATGTATCTTTTATTTGGCTGGGGTCTTTTGTTCTGGCAGCCGCTTGCGTTGACTTTTGGTCGACGAGGAGTGTTTCTCTCCTGTTTGCTAGGAACATGTATGATGAATCTTTGGGCAGGATATGCCAAGACCAACGCTACCTGGATTGCAAGCCGAATACTCATTGGGTTTTTCGGAGCTCCTTCGGAGGCTTTGGCTGAAGTTGTCATGGCTGATTTAGTACGCAATCAGTAAGCTTCAGTGAATACATCAATAGTTACTGATTTCTGTTAGTGGTTCACCCACGAGCGTGGTACTTACATGGGCTTGTACGTTATGGCTCTTTACGGCGGGCAACTTGCAGCTGTCCCCGCAGGTTACATCACAAATGCTATGGGATGGCCGTGGGTATTATGGTGGTGTTCCATTCTAAATGCCGTGGGATTTGTGGTCTGCTTCTTCATGATGGAAGAGACTATGTATCACCGGGAAGCTCTTCCTACTATCACTACTCCATCCACAGGATCAATTAATGGAGAAACCAAGGACTATGGAGTTAAGAACCATAGTGGAGATGTTACCCCAATGCCCGAGCAAAGCCAGGGTACCTCGTATCCAGTCAAAACATACTTGCAGAAACTCTCTCCCTTTGTGCCTCTCAACGGTCGGCCTAATACTTTTTTCAAACATGTATATCGACCTCTGCAGATGTTCAAATTTCCCGGGATTATCTTCGGGGGATTCATCTATGGTTGCTTTCTCAACTGGTTCTCCGTGGTAAATGCCACCGTCAGCATTTTTCTGTCATCACCACCATACAACTGGTCTGCAGCGGTAAGAACATGTCTAGCGCCGATCCAAAGTCGAATTTACTAATTGTTGTTAGACTGTTGGCTTGTCTTATATTGCTGAATTGATTGGGACATACATTGCCGGGTTTTGCGCAGGTAAACTTGCAGATAAACTTAGCATTCGTCTTGCAAAGTCCAACAAGGGTGTCATGGAACCCGAATTTCGACTGTGGCTATTCGGAGTCTTGGCAATCATAGCTCCGTTAGGCCTGTTCTTATATGGCCTCGGGTATGCTCACGGGCTTAGCTATTGGTCTATGCTTATTGGGATGGTTATGGTAGGAGCCATCGGTCCAGGCTCCGGTTCCCTCACAGTCACCTACGTGGTAGACTGTTATCGCGAGTTGGCTGGCGAGGCACTTATTTCTGTTATTCTCATTCGGAATACAGTAAGTCACGATCGCTCTAGCCCACCCAAATCATATTAACAATTTACAGATGAACTTTGCGTTCAACTACGGCGTCACTCCCTGGGTTGATAATACCGGAGCCCAAAATACCTTTATCGCAATCGGCGTTCTTGCTTTTGCTACTACCCTAACATTCTTGATCATGATCACATGGGGTAAGAAGATGCGACAGAGTGGTGCTAAGGCCTATTGGGAGTATGTGGAAGATACTTTGAGTCATTGAAAGACAAATCGGTGTAGACTGCTTGGTTTCTTCTAGGAAGTCATAGTAATATAATAAATGCTAGGTTGAAAGATTATGATGATTTGTTCAACAACTAAGAGGCTAAAGTATCATACTTAATCTCGATGTGCGTGACTTATAGAAGAGAGACCGTTTCAGAGGGGAATAATTCATCAGGAAGATTCTATACTGCGGAAAGTCGAGTCGGCTTATGACCTTGATAGTTGTAGTCTAATCACTAGGCGAGTAATTAGATGAGTGAGGAGAAAGAGTATTTCATGATTTCAGAAGTGCAATCCGCGTATCAAGGGCTATAATAGCCAGCCCGCTGAGAGTAAGCCGGGATCCCAGGAATCAGGTCACGCCGTATAATCTGTACTACATGCTATCAACCCCTCCCCCACTCCAAAGAAATTAGATTTGTCCCCTTATTCCACCATTTTCCGATCGCTTATCTTTTCCTCCCATTCTCATTGGCGATTACCTGGGATTCTAATATCTAGCTCTGATCCAATCATGATTGACGGTAGATCTTGTATAGAAGATAGCTCGAGTTAAGTTGCTTTACATAGCAATGAACACAAATCAGAAATTAAAAGCATGCAAATTCCTACAAAGCAATTTGCAGCTGTCGTAGTACAGCCCGGACCTGCAGCTCAATTCGAGATACGCGAAATAGAGCTCCCTGTTCCAAAGGATGAAGAAATCCTCGTGAAGATTGAGTATCCTGGCGTTTGCGATAGTGACTTACGCTTGATGAAAGGTCAGTCACAGCGACTATTTCGTGGTTATCGAAACTGCTAACATTTTCCAAGGAGACTATCTATTATGTCCAATGACAACCACTGTCGGAGGCCACGAAGGAGCAGGCATTATTGTGGCGATAGGGACAAATGTGAACAGTTTCGCCATAGGAGATCGAGCAGGATTGAAATAGATTGCCGCGCTAGGCTAGACTTGCGAATGCTGCACAAGCATTCGAGACCTCGAAACCTACTGTCCTAACCAGGATAATTTCGGGCGTTATATTGCCGGGACATTTCAGCAGTACACGATATTTAAAGCATTCTACGCCAGGCATATTACACCGGGGTGTCGGCAACGAGGAAGCAGCTCTTTTTCTGTGTGGGAGAATCACCTCTTACTCTAGCTTGCTGAAATGTGGGCTGGTATCTGGGGAAAGGCTTGCTATTTCAAGGGGTGAGAGTGGCCTAGGTCGCCTGGAAGTGTAGTACGGAATGAAATGAAGAGGGCTTTTGTTATAGGATTAGGTACGGAAGCGTTTTTCCGGTTCTAAAATGAAAAGATCATTATGAAATTCGTCTTTTGACAAGTGGAGGGGTAAAAGTTATTACAGTTACTAGTAGTGGAACATCTGCGTAGGACTGCATACTTGACAAGAATCCACTTGTATCTCATCGGCACTCGGAATTGTTATTGAGCGGGAGGCTTCGGTGTCACCCTGAGGACTCTATCTGGGTTAAACAGAACAATCCACAGGCCGCCGGATAGGGAGCTGTTTCTGGATTCTGGATTCTGGACTTAGATGGTCAGGATGACTGCTGATTATCTGTTTGTATTTTTTTGGACCTAGGGAATACTAATGCACATTTGTAAGCATCGATAAGCCCGAAGTTCATTCTATGTCAACTGGCCATGCAACTTGCAGCCCTTGAAGCCCAAGACCTTGTCTCTAAACTCAAGTCATTCCGTCTTGCTAGATTCTGAAATCTGTCTTCCCAAAACTTCCACCGTTCATCATTCAATGTATTTGGACCTTTGAAATGAGAAGCAAGAGCGCTACCCAATCCAAGATCCATTTTCACCCCTCGATTTTCACGAAAATCATTCCCTGCCGCAATAATCCATACCGCAGCGCTGGGAACGTTATCCTCGAGAGCCGCCACAGTCCGTGTAATCTCCAGAGTATGTACCAAGACCTTGAACCCAGATCTTGCAAACGTTTGAGTTAGAGGTCCGAATCCCTCTGCGACGAGTGTAGCAAGAAACGCGTTCATGCTAAGCCACTCCTGAGGCGACCAAGCATCCATAGCTAGATTTGCTTCAATGTATCTGTTCTTATAGTTGAATTCCTCGGCATGCTGCATCCCGAACGTAGGGAAATTGCTCCACTTGAAGTCGCCGACGGCATATCGTTCCGCGAATGTGACGAGGACTTCTTCTGGTGGTGCTGCCTGCTTCCCAAGTGCTTCTATCAGTGCTGCAAGTCGTTTGTGCCACGGATGATCCCACGGGATCTGAGTTGCCATGCTTAGGATCTCGGCGAATATAGAATTGATGTACCAATCTACCTGTAAAGGGGAGTCGGAGGCTGCTTGAAGACAGGTGTTGTCGTTCAAGGGTTGTACAAGCTCTGCTGCTGCGCTGTCAGGAGATGAAGAGGTGTAGAGGTATTTTTCGATAGTTGTGTAAGGTGGTACGGGGTCGATGAGTCCTGGGATGCAGCCGAACATGCACGACTTCAAAGGAACTTTCTTTTCCGCCATGATAACAGTTCAAGGAATGAGTGGGGGTGTTTTGAGACTGCAGAAAGAATGATTGATGTTGTACGGCTTCAGAATTTCTGTTTTTTTTAGAAATAAGACGACAGACGGAAAAGGTGCGGGGCCTTATGTGAGATTTCCAACCAACATAGCTGCGCCACCAACGTTTGAGCACGTGGCAATACAACAGTACAATGTAAGAGTGAGGGAGGTAGGCAGCTCAAAAAAAGGCTGACTAGGTCAAAGCAGATGGGAATCCAAAAGTGGATTGATAGCTAGAAAGGACAAAGGCTACAGAACGGAGAAGGAACCCTTAGATAGACCCCCAGTAGCCCGATTCGGCTACGCACGTGATTTTACCCAATAAGGGAAAGAGCTGAAAAGTTGAAGGCTTATGCTGATTCATCACAGCATACTGTAATTGTACTTAGGCTCGTCGCTCTTTAAATATCCATAAGAAGATACGGTCAACAAGAACGTCATCGCCTTTGTTCTAGACTGCAATTCTGCCATAACTTTTGTCGTACACAACACTATCACGTTTACAGCGAAGAGAAATAAATGACCGAATCAAGTATATTGATTTGAATATCACGATATGCCTTAATGCATTATGATCTGCATCCTCCTTACCATAAAAAGCCAAATTAACAGGTGAGTGTACCGGCATTATTGCCAAGACATAGATCTGTAGACGACTGTTAGCATATCGTTATTTTTTCAATATAGTTGTACTGTAGAAAACTCATACTAAGGTCTATTGTTGTATTTCCTGCTCCACAATCACACCAGAGAATATCTTCCCGAAGGGTGCACAACTTCCCAGGCTGGTTGCAAGACGCTGCAAATCCTCCCCTGCAACAAACTCATGTTAGTATCCTACGAGATTTTAGTTACAGGTGCATGTTACCCTCCACACTTGACATATCATTAGCAAAGTCTTTTCCTTGAATGGAGATTAAGACGACTTACAAACAGTTTGCCTCCATTATTATTTAGACATCCGTTGAGATCGACTGAAGTGACAATGTAATGTTTGTTGGCGTTTGGACACTGTGTTGACAGGATATTTGCGTTTGCTATTCCGTCTTCTAAGTGCGTTGAACTCCCATTGCATTCTTTCAAGAATCCACTCCATGCTTTGACAGTGGCGGCAACATATCCGAGTGCAATAAAAGAGAAGTGAAAACGCATGTTGGAAGATTTGTCCTATTGAATTTGGGAGAAAGTAGAAAGAGGGATATTTGTCGAAGGAGAGAGTTTGAGGAAGTGGTAGAGATTACGGTATACAAAAGCTTTATGCGATTGCGCGACATTCCATATCTATTTTAGGAACTTGATTTTTTGGTCATGATTCACTCAGCCGCAAATGTTGGGTGGTAAAGTAGTGACAATAACCATAAGAAACAGATAAGTTTGCGAAACGTAAGAAGGAGCCCAGGGTGGCAGAGTGTTGGGTGGCAAAGCAGTAAGTCATAATAGAAGGATGAATACCACGACTAGATAAGTTTCAGAAAATGTTGGTTGGCGGAGTCGTGTTGGTTGGCGGAGTCATGTTGGTTGGCGGAGTCATGTTGGTTGGCGAAGTCATGTTGGTTGGCGGAGTCATGTTGGTTGGTAGAGTAAAAGATCAATGGTAAGGTGATATTGGGTGGTAGAGTGATAGTATGCAGAATGAACAAGATGGAGGATCCTATGCAAGTCTTAACTATTTAGGAGCAAGGGAGGTTATTAGTGAAACTGGTCTTCAAATGCGGCGATTGGTGGCAAAGGTAATAAAGAATCAGACTTGCCGTTTCCCTCCTCCCCTCTCCCTTCTTTTTCTCCCTTCTCCCTGATTGTACTATTTAATAATGTTCGTCCAATGTTACTGTCGTATAGGTGATTTATTTTAGAAATCACCTAATCGGTCAAATTTAGATCAACTAACCAGATTCCTCTCAAGAAAATACAGAATACTTGCATTCTGCATATCTGAATGACATAAGAGTTACTAATAAATGGAGAAGAAGAGAAATTTTACACAATCTTTCTATTTGGTCTAAATAACAACTCTTTGCCGACATCTAACAAGGCGTAATTGCTTGATAAAGCTCTTGAAAAGGCTACCACCATTGCGCACTCTTCTGAATTCGGCAAAACAATTATTCTTCCTACTGCTCCCAAGCCCTGGCTTTTATTGACTCTTGAAGGGGTCAATTGCTGGCGGTGTAGAACCGTCGTCTGGGCCACTCAACTCATTCTCCGAAGTGTCTGATTCTGGTGCGAGGTAGCCCGTGCTATAACATGTGGCCCCATTTGAGATCAATACGCCAGCGCAAGTTCCAGTTGAGATAGCTAGTGCCGTGCACTCGTGATCGTGATCTATGCCGGAAAATGAATTGCGTCCGTAGATTATATCGAATGACAATTGTAGGCCTGCGTTGCCAACAAGTTGCCAATTATTATCACCGTCGAGCGCGTATGATCCCATACTATTGGTATTGGCGATGCATTCATAGTTTTGGATCAATCTATTCCCGCAAATATGTTGAATAGCGGTCATGATACCAGTGCACCATGTACTGACGTTTTGGCCGGTTCCAGTCATGAGAATTAAGTAGCTGAGAGTGGGTTGGTTCCCACCCCTTCGAGGACCTTGGACGGTAAATTGCGGATAATTGATCGTAGAGTTGCATTGCAAGTATGTATCAGGGTCATACTTTTTAGCCCAGTCGCAGTCGGGCCCGAAATTTGTCGCAAAAGAATCATCTCGGGGAATAATGGATGATTCGTTCGTAGCAGCTGCTACAGATAGTGTATGTGGAAGCATTGATATACTGGAAAGTAAAAAGAAGAAACGCATTATCGTGGACTTTGAGGAATATTGTCCGGCGATGAAATGTTTAGTAGTCTGTGAGTGAAACTCAAGGGCAGTTGGTGTGGTGGAGAAGGTGTAAAGTAATGTTTCCAAGACGTAATTGCTAGAGAACGAAATTAATGCCAACTTCCTTTGCATTTTGACGAATATAAAGTATTGATGGGAATATTCCCACGAGGTCTTACCTTATGCTGCGCCCACAGATCCATCAGATCAGGCTCACCAAAAGACATGAGACGAGGACATAATAGGCCTTGGATCCATAGACCCAGTCATAGGTTGATTCTAATTTGGTTGTTGGACTTCCTCTAATACCCTTGGCAGTATCCACAGGAGCTATTTATATTTGTTGGTTGGCCCCGTTGGCTGATAAGCACCAACATCTGCATACGAGTTTGATAGTTAGGCTTTCTCGAATAATTATATTAGTAATACTAGGGAGCTATTAACATCTGTTGGTTGGTGGGTTGGTTGGTTGGTTTTACCGTCACCTGCAAGGCAGCTCTTATATTAACACACCCATAAACGTCATATCATATAGCATAAGTGGCTGTGAATTTGATAGAAAGTCAGAAACATTTAGTAAAAGCTCCAAGCCTGAATCCTCCCAACCTGATATGCTGAAAATTTACCAATGATTTACTCCGCCGCCTATGCGACGCTCTACTCTAGTGTATAAAGCTTTAGAGTTAACGAAAGCAAAGGATTCTTAAGTTGTAAAAGCTCTAAGCTATAATCCTTCTAATTAATATGCTAGGAATATGCTTGCGATAGAAGGTGTTATTTTTAGAAGTTAGAATCTAATAATTTAATACTATATAAAGATGACTATATAAAGGCATATAGAATATTATATATAAAGCAAACAAAGAAAAGCTTTACACTTTAAGCATTCTTCTTCGTTTTTAGCGAAACTAATCTAGCTCTAAGTCTTGTAGCTTACTTTCATAAATATTGAGATTATTATTTACGAAAACAACTAAATCTATCCGTGTGATTTCTGTTGATATGAAGGTATATTAATATACCCTAATCGAGGTTTCAAGCTAAACATTCAAACCTAGTTAGGATTGTCATTTCTCCTCTTTACGACCTCTGCTTCATGTCTAGGGATCCACAGCCTCGATCTTGAGAGCTTTTTCCAGCTTAATAAGCTTTTTGCCAAAGAGAACCATTTCGTCACCAGAAATGGTTTTGCTGACAATGCCTTTTCTCTAATAATAGAGAAGCGAGCAACACTACTGCAGCAAGCAACGACATACCAAGACCTATCTACTTATCTGAAAAGATGCACCCAAAATCAAATCCCGGAATTTGTTACCGTCACCGACCTTAGGGTTAGAGGTTTATATAGCTACTATATATCGCGTAGTAATACGCTATAATATTAAAGGTTTCTAAGTTTATATTACTAAAAGCAACCGCTTTATAAGTCCCCCCTTATATAGGTCTAAGAGTTCTATTAATATTTCCTATGATTCCTAATAATATTAAAGCTATCTAATCCTAGTTTAGCGTAGATAAAGCCTAAAGTGGTCTAATAATTATTTATAGCAGTAATACCTATCTACTACTTATAAATATACGGTCTAGAAAATCTATTCTATCTTCTATAGAGTTATCTAAATAAGCACACCTAAGACTTATATTTAACCATCTAAGTTAGGGTTAGGGTTAGGGTTAGGGTTAGGGTTAGGGTTAGGGTTAGGGTTAGGGTTAGGGTTAGGGTTAGGGTTAGGGTTAGGGTTAGGG